>OY728130.1:1170235766-1171485766 GCA_963277665.1 Viscum album
GCTCTAAAATTTTTGATTTCGTATTGAGAATGGGGTATTTAACCTAATTATTATTTAGATTACTACCCTACATCAACCCCTTTTATGGACATGATCACATGTAGATAATTGTGCCCATATGAAAAACATATTTAATCAGTTTATGATTATTTAAGGTCATCCATATTTCATCCAGTTTAACTTCACCCAATGATAAAGTAAATGATTTTTTTTAAATCATTAGATAATAAACAATATATTGTTTATTTTAAAAATTATTTCTCATGCATAAAATTATATTACTTTATATTGGGGCTAATACCATAGATAGAAACTTGATATGATATAAGGATTCAAAATATTGGTGTATGTGAGTAGTTTGATTTTATTTTAATTTTAGGACTATGATAGGAGATCTAGGTGTCACTATGTAATCCAATGTTCATATGAATCAATCCGTATGTATTTATTTAATAGTTAAATTTAAATTTCAATCATATACATAGGAGTAAAGGTGTTGGTTCATGAAAAGGTTGTAAAAAGGAACCTCCCATACACAAAAAATTCATACAATGAGTGAACAGTTACATAGGGGAATGATTCAATATAAATGAATCCACATTAAGATGTTTAATGTTGTGTAGGGTTGATTTTGGGGAATAAATTTAGGTTAAAATTGATGCACCAATGTGTGTCATATTTTAAACTTATACAATGAGATCCTACAAAAATATTTTAATTTCATGCATCAGGCTTATTAATTTTTCAGTTTAATGTCTTAAAATGAGGAAAATATTCAATGTATTATTAAGGTCAAGTGTTGAGGAACCGTTCCACACCTTTTAATATCATGGGAAATTGATTAGGGATTCATGTAGTTTATGGTTATTTAATGAGGACCCAGGTGTCGTGTAGTTTAAGTTCATGAAACATGTAATATTCTATAGAGTTTTAAAATATGTTGTTAGAAAACTATAATGAAATGGGATATCATGAAAAATATTTATTGAGAAACCCTTAAATGGTATGGGTGTGATTCATTCCCCATCTATTTTTATTAGTGGATACGCTCCATTAGAGTAATCATTATATATAATTTATGGTCCATACTACTTTGGTTCCATCTTTAGAATACTATTCCATGGAATCATTGGAGTTATGAGGAAAATAATTATGTCAATTTGAATTAATAAATCCCAGAATACTTTATTTTTGGAGGTTCAATCTATCATATTTGGATAGATTTTACGGTTTTTCAGTGTGTTCAACCTTTTATCATTAAAAGATCTTTTTATTTAATTCTTTTTTTTCAGTGTTTATTCATAGTGATATGATTGATAATGGAAGAATGAATATAATGAAATTGAAACGTGATAGAAAAAACTACATCAGTCCCATATAGAAGTCAATATGGTGTCACCTATGTTACAGTGTGTGTTGTGGTGAGATAAGCCCCCCAAGAATCAATTTACTTGTTTTTATATTATTTATTTTACCCTATAATTCATATTTTAATGAATTTTGGAGATTGTTTTTGTTGAATTCCTCTATTTATAATTTTTCCTCTATTAAGTAGTAGGATGAATGTATAGAGTATATATTATACTCTTCACATAGTCTTTTAAAATTAGAATCATCAAATTTGTTACCATTATCCATATTCATTGTGTTGTGGACACCAAATATAGTAAGGATATTGAACATGATGAAGTTGATGACAACCATTATACTAAATTCTAAGAGTGGAATAACCTCCTACAATTCAAAGAAAACACTAGGGGCATTATGGTTGATCTTGAAATACCTAGTTTTAGTTGGATAATATAGACTCATGAGGATGATTCCTTATATCTGAAATATTCATGTGTACATGGTGTTTTCTATAAATTTGAGAGGATACTTGATGGAATTGGAATGAACATTGAAATAATGTAAATTTATACTGAACTAAATGAAATATTGGGCTATATAATTCCATAAATTACCAAGTATTTTGTTCTAAAGAGGGATCATATTCCCATATAGTTGATTAACATGTGATCCAGAATGTACATTTTTCATTATAGTAGGTATATCCTTCCCCTTGGTGCATCTGGGGAGAATTCAACCAAATACTTATTTGAAATGGGAATTCTAGAAATCAATATAACTGTAGAGGGTTAATTTCACCAAATGAGGATGAATATTATCATTCATACATTATTGGTTGAGAGTAACCATTCTTGGAACATATATTAGTTGTTATCACCAGTTTATGGGATATGGTATCATCATAATCAAGGGAAGTGTGGTCATTATTTATCTCCTCTATATTTTAATTAGAAAAAGGGAAGACCATCCTATTATGGATAATATAGATGAATATATGTACCCTTTCTAGGTCTACTATTATTGAAAATTCTTATGACATTGTGTTAATACAATATTTTTTAAAACATGGAACAATTGTTCAAAAGGGATCAAAGATAAAATCTACCATTAATTACAAATAATAGTCATTTAAAGGGATTAAATCATCCTTCTTGATGCTGTATTCTCGATTTAACTTTTTTATCTCCATTTCTAATCCAAATTTTATGTTAATGTGAGACACTATTATCTATATATATAGATCAAAACTAGTGATGAGGGTTTGTTATTGCTCCTCATTTTTGGAAAATTATTTTATTTTAAGAACGAAAGAGTGTAGAGACAACTTGGATAGCGAGACAAACACAATACCTAATCCAACCTTATTTCCTTTCATGTTTTCCATGCTTGTGCCTTTCAAGGATTGATAGTCAGTATTAATGTATATTTCCTATGCTTGAGATGTATCATGTATGGGAAATATTTCATCATACAAAATATAATTATTCAATGGGTTGTTCTTAAGAGTTGGGCGTTCAACAATAAAGTCTATAAATTCCTTCCCCTTGACTGTATTGTAAGTAATGAACCAGATATAATATTATTTCCATATTACCTCTAACCATGACATATGTTTGTTTGGTATTTGGTGGATGATGATAAATTTTAGTGGATCTTTATTATAGAAAAAATGGATCTCATGATGTTGTAGATAATGAATCATTATATTCTCTATAAATATCTATGAAAAAAGTTCTTATTTATGGTTGAATAATATATTGCATCGTCTAACATTATTATGATGAGATAATATAGATTATTTTCTTTATATAAACTATTCTTCCAAGCCACGAGTGACCCTAGGTAAAACTCAAGAGTTTCCACATACAATATAATATTCTTTCCTTCAGATGGTAGGATCATGATATGCAAGATAATATGATACATCAAAAAGTATTTTAAGGAAATATATAAATGAATTGACTACATATAATAAAACCATTTATTTATTAATCTAGTGATGTGTATGAATTTTCTAACAAGTATGGAAATGTTACATTGGATATAGGAAATATTTGTTTGGAATCCTCTAAATTATATAAGGTTTTGGGTAGAGGAATATCAAGAATTTCCTTGGACTTTTCAAGATCAAAATAAATTTCATGACGGGCTACCAGAAACCCATTAACTTTCATACAAATAACATAGAAATTTTACTTCATGGTACTTCTTTTTAAAAAATTATGTAATACGTTTATAAAGACTACATCGTTGTAAAACATATGGTCACAAAACTATAAATCTTTGACAATGAGGTCATACATGTGGAACTCAATAGTTACATTGATATATTTCACTAGTGTTGTTTTGGTTGAATGGAATTACTTGATAATAGTACTTCCCC
The DNA here is from genome assembly GCA_963277665.1 of Viscum album. Classification (NCBI taxonomy): domain Eukaryota; kingdom Viridiplantae; phylum Streptophyta; class Magnoliopsida; order Santalales; family Viscaceae; genus Viscum; species Viscum album. The sequence continues at coordinate 1,170,239,500 of OY728130.1, forward strand.
TAGGGAGACATGAAGGTAGTGGAATACACATCATCCAAGTCTATATGAATCTAATAATAACCAATTGACTCATACATTATACAAATAGATTTAAAGAACTCCTTTAGTTTGAATTGTAATTTTCTTATGTGGATAGGTAATTAATCTTTCATGAAGAACATATTGAGATATCTTAATGTTATACAAACCCAAATCTAATTATTATTCTTCTTAATAGAGATGATATTTTCAAACTAATTTTATTATTTAACTTATTGGAAAATGTTTTTTTAAAACTCTTTAACCAGAGCTTAAACATTGGTAGTAAGAGTTTGATTCTTTGTTCTCATTGTTTCCTTATATTAATGGTCAACAAATGGTAAGCCTAAATGAAGGGGGTTCCATCACGATATTTAACCCTAAAGTTTAATTGTATACATATCTGAACAATTCCATGTTCCAAATTAGGAATAAAATATAGTCCTCATGCTTGTATGGGGCCATGAATTAACTAATAAGAAAGGTTCATGAATACTTTAATGTATGGAGATTCAAATTTTCCACTAATTAAATATAATAAGGATACATTCCTAAAATGTATTCTGATATCACTAAGGAAATCATCCTGTTCTTTATCATCCCCAATGAACATTGGTCCAAATGATAATGTGATGTTTTTATATCAATAATATTATGTATGATAATTTTCATCTCTTATAAATGATTAGGGGATATCAATATGTTCTAAAAATTCTTGTAAAATTTCATCACTAAAGGAAAAAGAGATACCAATATCCTAATATTTATGAGATGATATGAGGTAATCCTCATCACTAACTAGAATTGGGGTCGTTTCATTTGATCAATTCTATGATTACCAAATCTCTTATCCTGTTGAAGGTAAATATGAATAATTTTTTAGAATGTTATTGTCATTTATAGATTTATTTTCCCAAGGTACACACAAATTACATTCTCATAGGCTCTTCCTATATAAGAAAGTCGTTACTATGTAAATGGTAGCTAGGGATTCCTTTGAATAGAAATAAATCCATATAGTTGGTTTTATTGAGTTCATTAGATTATTGGGAAATAAATAATCATTATTAAGTAGTATCCAAGGGTTTTTTGAAGTAGCTTCCACACCATTGGGAGAAAGAACTTTTGTGTCACCTTCTATTATTGGTTTCATTGTTTCTACATTGTATTAACCAACTTCAATATATGAGGATTCATAAGATTAAAATAAGTAATTAACTTGACATATCACTCCAAACTCTCCATTTGTTGGATAAATGAGGAATTAATGGTATGATGATGGTAATACTTCTTGGATATGAATCCATGTTATTATCTTTAAAAAATTAAATAACATGTCCTAGTGAATTTCCATAAACTCATATCCAGATACAAGATCACTAAAAGTGTATTTGATTTTAATCCTTCTAAGGATATTTTTCTATAGTTTTCCAAACCATTGAATAGATATATTTTAGGGATACAAGTCATAATCATCATAGCATATATGTAGTAGTGTATAAACATGGATATGATTGATCCTAGAGCCAATATTGATCAAATATTATTGATGATTTACATATTAATAATTTCATAAAATATATGGGTGTTTAATATGTCATAGGATGGTGTACACTTAGTATTCCTCTATTAATGATATGGCCATATGACATTATACTATGAATTGTTTCCTATTTTACAACCCTGATGAAGAAACACCATTCTTTATTTCTTAATAGCTCTAATGAATCTTCAAAAGTGACTCTGTGAGCAATTTTTAGAGGTGCCGATCATATATGATTGAATGTTTAAATTAAAAGGTAGCTGGTTATTTCAATATGCTGTATTTTTTCACTATAGGTTTTTGGTTCTTAACATGGGATATTCATTAGCCTATGGATTTGAGTTTGATGAATTTTTTTCTGATGATCATTTCTCTTTGATAGAACAAGATGGAATTGTTATCATTAGTGGGTTATATTGATCTAGTTTTCCCATAATCCTATGTTATTAAAATATTTTCACTCCATCCAATATATGTTCTAAAAATTGAATTTTGATGAACCGTAGAGGATTTCAGAGGTACTTTATATTTTGGTGTGTCTTGATAAATTTCTTTCCCCATATTTTTTATTACATATAAAGATTAAATGTTTACATGAAAAAAATGATTAGCTCATCAAAGATTTTTTTCCACTGAAAGTTAAACCCATATGTCCTCTCACTCCTCGCTCTTATTTTTTAATGAGTAATCTGGTTTCACATACTAGTTATTCATTTATGATAGGGCCTATCAAATGGATGTTGTTTAATGATCTATAATTACACTATCTATCAAATTATGGTTTCAGTTAGAGGGGTGGTTCCCAAGATTTGAATGAGGGGGTGAGAAATCTATCAATGTCTGGACTAACTTGGGAGTTGGTCAAATCTCCTATTAATACTCCTATTTTTCCTTTCTCCAATTATACCTACCTCTATAGGATATAGTTGAAAGTATATATTTTTATGATGTAATGGGAATTGGGTTCATAACTATTTTATTCAATCTTCCCCATTGGATGGAATGAGACTAGTTGACTATCTTTTGAGTCTTTCATCTATTGAAATTTGTATCACACTAGAATTAGATTTAAAACCAATCATACTGTATAGTTTATTAGGTAGTGGAGAGATAATCCTCATGATTTAGAGTATTTCTAAAAATCCCCAATATGAAATAAACCACTTTCTATAGTATTTCCATAAATATTAGAAAATTAATATTAAACTGTATGGCCCAACATTCAATGAAATGTGGAATAGTATTGATGTTCCCTGAGTCCAAAATCATTAGGTTTTCAAGCCTAATGAATATAGAGGAGATTATTTTTAATGAATTCAATGAATTATCCCCTAAATTACTCTTTTTAGAAGGTGTGAATTTTTTTTGTTGACCCTCATATCACCGGAGTCATGGGTTATTTGTTTCCTATAGAAAAGGGTATTTATTATAGTTATATCACTCTAAATGATGTATTGAGTGATATGAAGATTCTATATGTGTTTTATAAGTAATTGGTGTTTTATTAATTATAAAAATGATAGTTTATACTTTTTAAAACCATTTCCCTAATAATTTTTTATAGGTCATGATTTTTCCTTAGATGAGTGAAAAATATCTTCTTGACACTATTCCATTTTTGGAAACATGTAAAATCATCCTTAGTAATATAATAAGATTAAAAGTGTTTACAATTCATCATAGATATTATCTATAAAAAATTTTAGTTGATTCTTATTAAGGGTTTTAATTTTTATTTAGTATGGTTTACCTTTCCTTTTGGTTATAAAATTAGATACCCTCTCATTTTTATGCAGATTTCAATTCAATGGGTCAATAATTATAATCTTCCACACCATTGAACATAATATATAGATGAACAAATAATTATGGTCTTCTCAACCTATTCTGAATAATGGTGGTAATCTATAATAATGGATTCTTCACAATGCATCATATGTTTTCCACCCTCTATTGATTAAGTATTCCCTTGTGGGATCATGTTTGATGGATGTTTTTTTGGATGTTGAAATACGTTTGTGTTGATTATTTTGTGTTTTTTTGTCATTACAAATAAATAAATTCTATTAGCATTTTTTTTAAAATGGGATGAACGGAGATTCATACTCATAAGATCAAAAACAATTTTGATAAGAAACTCTATCATTTTGGGTTTTTGGCTCTAAATAAGTTTTCTATGTGAAGTGGTTTTTGGATTCACTATGAGTCCGAAATGAATATTTTATTGGTAAGAAAAGGTACATTGGAGTCTAAATTTATTTCAATACATTTGATACTAAATATTATGATTCTTTTCTAATTTTTTGGTTTTCAATACCATAAGTTTATCAATACTTAGATCTAACCATTATTAAATAAGTGAGTAGAAAAAGGTTTTTGTGATTTAGATAATGATATATCAATCATAATTTTACCAAATTCATTAAGAAGTAATGAAATAAGGGATGTTTATGGAAGAATATAGATTCTAGAGTTTGAAGTCACTATAGTGTTGATCGACTGATCCATCAAACTCATTGATTCATCATACTATCTAATCCACTGAATGAACCATTAAAATGAAACAATCATTTCTTTTAGTATTTAATAAAGAATTACGTCTCTACTAACATTGTTCCATTAGAAACAATATTCCAATGATCTATAGGAGGAAGATTGACACTAATCTATCAGACACAATATTAATTACAAAAGTGAATCAAATGTATAGTTATATAAAATGTTGAGAAGTTTGTTAATGATAACTAGTAAGTTGATATCATTGGGATTGATGAATGATAAGTGTACCAAAGACCGATCCATCAGATGTGATCAAATAATTATCAAATAGATGATTATCAAAAATATATCCAACCATTTTTGTCGGGTTGTATTATTCTTCAATTATGTGAAAAGAAAAATAAGTCATGTTTTTTTTCAGCAGGTCAAGATTTATCAAACCCGGACTGACATTGGTACACCATATAGAAACTGAGGCTAACCCATTAGTAATACTCTAACAATAATAATTCATCGGACGATGGAAATCATCAGATACATGAATATTGGTCTGAAAAATATTTGACCAATTGAAGAATAAGATAAGTTTTTTGAAGAGTTTTTCTGAATTTTGGTGAAAGGTTAATCTGGTATATTTAGAAGCTTCAATTATGTTTATAAAAATAAATATAATTATAATGAAGTTCAAATATTATTTAAGGAATAATTTTTTCTTTGGTTTAAATTTTGAATTGGTATAGAGAATCAGAATCCGAATTATTCATTTCATTTGTGTTTTCAAGTAGTTCATGAAAATTTCAGTTATCATCTGCTTCCTCTTGATGATAAAAAACATTTGAATGGAAATTTTTATAAGACATATAATGTGTTTATAAATTTGATGAAGGATGGTGTTGTTTGATTATTTTTGATGTTTTGAAAAGAATGAAGAAGTGTTTATATGTACTAAAGTTGTCAAAGATGATGTTTAAAAGATAGTTCACTTTGGGTTTATAGAAATTTGGTTGAGTAGGAAAGTGAAATTGTTTTCCTACCAAAACAAAATTTTCCTATCTTATATATTTAAGTATGTACATTATAATTTTAGATGATGTAGAACATTTCATGTACAGGAGTGAGAGTGAGAGTGATGAAGGTTTTCTAGTTGTGGAATTTTATTGAAATAGTGTTCCTAACATATTTTTCTAGATAGAAAAAGAAGAAAAAGGAAGGAGTCATTATATATGACTATGTAATAGAAGTACAGATTGTTGGGAAACAATAAGTGGTTCATAGTTTTTTTTCCAATATTAGTATTTATTATCTATTTTTCAAACTGAAGAATCATATAGGGGAATCTGATGGACACATCAGACTATGTTTCTATAAAAATTCCAACATTATCTTCTCTACTTTCTCCTGGGTAGTAAAGAGAAGAATTATTTGTTAAATATGTGTAAATGTGGAAATATTTGAAGCATCTTACAGAAATTTTTTAACCAAATGTTGAAGGTTTATTAACTTACTGCAAATATTTATTTTAAATTATATGTTCTAGAATAATAACATGCACTATTGTGTTGACATAGTTCAACACAATTTGAATGTAATTTCCTACTTTTTGTATCCAGAAAAAGGATTATTTCTAGTATATTATATAGTATTGGATTATTTCCAAACTATACCACATACTAGATACTCTTAATAAGTAGTGAAATGTATAAATAGTTGTGTACCTATATGTGTGTGAATTGTTTTCATCAAATTAATAATTGGTTAACAGGATCAAAAAGTTTTTACATAAGAAAGTTAACATTAAAGAAAATTATATCTATGATTTACCCCCTCACAATGATACATTGATCTTGGTTTCAAATTTTAAAGTGGTATCTAAGTGAAGGATCCATTATCTTACTCTTTTCTAATGTTTTTTATGATAGGTTGTTAGAGTGAATCTAAATTTTATGAACATTTATTTGATTCCATTATTTAATAGAAATAACTATCATATATGGAATGATTGAATGCATTCACATCTAATATCTCTTCTATATGATGTTTTGGAAGCTATTATAGATAGATTTCATCCCATTGGATAAAATTTTACTCTAACATCCAGACACAAGAATAGTCTAGATAATGATGTAAGTGATAATAATTATTAACTCTCATCACTTTTTGAGACTAATTTCCTATGATTTAAGGGATTTGTTACAGCTAAAGGTATCTGGGATAAGGTAAAAAATTAAGAAGTCAATACAAAGATGAAGAGAACCATGTTCCAAATATAGAGGTTCATGTATGAGATGTAAAATCAATGAAAATGAATCTTTTAATGACTTCTTTATAAGGGTGATTTATATTCTAAGCACCATAAGATGGCTTGGTGAGAAGCAGGAAGGTTCAAATATTTTTGAAAATAACATGATAATTATTATTGATATGTTTTATGTTAATGTTTCATCTTTAGAAGATGTAGATCCTAAAACTTTATCTTTGGATTACCTTTATAGTATATTCACTACTTATGAAATGATAAGTTAAAAAGTTTTGAAATGAAAAACAAAATATGATCGATAAATTTTCTTTAGGGATGCCATGGAATAATATTCTACAAAGATTAATGAGTCAAAATAAGTTGATTATTCTAAATCATCAAATTATACTCGAAACAATCATGATAAATATAAATAATGTTTTTCCAAAAATTAGAGAAGTGATGTAGGAATGTACAAAGGAAATCTACCCTTGAATTTTTTTGAATGCGAACCCATCTGTAACTTTACTGAAAATTATCCTTTAATAAATAATGATGAAGTTAGTGATAAAAATAATAATATTTCAAGAATATATTAGAAGAAAAAATGTGATGAATAAAATTATTATTATAAGGAAGAAGATAAAAATTTCTCCAAATTCAAAATGAGGATATTTATATCTAATGGTAATTAAGTAGAAGATAGTGAGGTTGAGGATAAAAAGTTTACTAATGTTACTGGGGAAAATAATTTCATGGAAACAATTAATAATGAAGAGTTTGGATGTAGTAGTAAAAAAGAAGATGAAATTTATTATGAATTTAATATTATGAGAGAACTGAAATAATGTTTCAGAACGATTGGAACACTTAAAAGAGAGATCAAGAAGTTAAATAAGGAAAGTCCATAGAAATAAATAGAGAACGTTTTCATAAAGATAAATATATGTCACTTGAAAATATTTATTATTTGAAAAATTATCTTAATAAGGAAATGAATTGGAATGAATATCTTGATGAAATTTTGAATAAAAAGAAGGAAGAGATGAATCTTATTTATCAAAATTTTTCTCAAACTGATCAGGGAATTACAAGTTTCAAGAACTATATATAATAATTTCTTGAATGTTCTAGAGATAGAAAACCTAATAAGGATCTAAAAAATCTACCTTCAAAGGGCATAAATAAGGGATAAAATGTTCCTAAGAAGAAGTAGGATGATAAAATCATGTAAATTTCTAAAACTAACGAACATTAATGTTTAGAAGTTTCTAAATATTATGGTTTCAAAAAATATGTTTCTACCACTTTAGATTTTGATAAAGTTTATAATAAATATAAATTGGAGATGAAGATTATGGGTAATAATATGAAGTATTAGGTCCAAAAAAATTGATGTAAACAATAAGAAACATTCTAAAAACATGTACACAATTTCAGACATTATTGATGTTATAGAGGTACATATTCATTCAATTGTTATTGCAGGTATTTTCATTTTATTATACATATAGAAAACATATGATGGATTAACAAACTACATTAAAATTACCCATCTATATACTGAAGGAATGTTTTTGGGGGATCCAATCCCCTCAATGGAATAATTCTAAGAAATATGTCTTGAAAATTGAAAATATATTCCAAGCTTTTGATACTATTTGGGAATGATGTGAAAAATATATTTCTTGAAAAAGGTTGCCTTGTTTGGTTTCTATCACACCAAAAAATTTATAAAAATTCTTATAATCCTTATGTGAATAATGATAAAGGTAAATAAACTGATCATGTTGTTGAAACCACTATCAAAGCTATAAAAGGAGAACATCCTTTGATTTCGGATAGTGAGTTTTCTTATCATATGAAGGGTGATTTGAAATTTATGAGTAACGAAAAAGGTTTCAAAGATGTAATAGTTACATTTGGTTGTGATTTAACTGTCTGAATCAAAGGTTTTCGATCCTTTATTATTAGGGAAAACAATTTTAAATCCAAGAAATATTTTTTTTTGTTTATGGGTTGAATCATTGTCTTTTGAGTATTTCCCAACATAGTGATCAAATTAGTAAATACTTTTTTACAATTTTTTTAAATATTAGAAGATGGAAAAGTTGTTACAGAATTCCAAAACACAAAGGGAAACTTATTTCAAGTTAGTGATGTTCAAAATTCATGTTACTTAGGTATGATATGAGAAAATCTATTTCCAAATAAAATATGTGGGAATATGTTTAATTGAAACATTATAAATTTATTAAAGTGAGATAACATACGATATTTTACTAACATGTAAATAATAAGGTATTGGTGTTACATAATTTTTTAGAAATGGTATATAACAAACAATATTCATAAGAAAGATGATATTCATTAAACTCAACCCTTTGAACTTATTCATTCTGTTATTTGTGGTCCAATTAGAAAACAATCTTCTTTTAGATAAATTTAAATCATTTCCTTCATCGATGATTTTACTCAAATTAATGAATTATATTTTTGAAATATGAATTGGAATATCTAAATTTGATTAAGAGTTTCATGAGAAGTTTCGGGAAGGAATGTTGTTATTTTGTTATGAAATTAATAGCTAAAAATGAAGGTGAGTACACGAATGAAGAGTTTAAAAGTTATCTTTTTAAAATATGGCATTTCTTATGAGTTCATTACACCATACACACCTCAAAAAAATTGTTTTTCTAAGAGGAAGAATAAAAGTTTAGTTGAAATGGGCCATATTATTTTACTTGAACAAGGTCCTTATCATTACCTCTAGAGAAATGCTTTGTGAACAACTATTTAAATTCAGAATTTGTGTTTCTACATGACATGTTTTGATATGACTTACAATGAAATTATTTAAGATAAAACACCATGTTTTAAACACTATAGTGTTTTTGGGTGTCTCATCATTATAAATAAAAAAGTGGAAACCTCAGAATGTTTTATCAGAGAGGTGAAGTTGGAGCCTTTAATGGAGATGCACTATTTGGAAGATCATATAGATGTTCCATCAACTATATATGAAAACATTTGATTATGTTGATGTAAATATTCAAAAAACTATGAGGAATATTTTTTACAGTCTTGTGAAGACTAAGAGGATGTATAATAAGAATGAATTTCGATATAGAAATAGGAAAAGGATTCCCAAAATTGTGATATTGGTCATTTGGATGAATTGGGCGTAGATATTTATAGTGATGAGGAATACATTTTTTCATCTCATCCTAGGTTGAGGAAACAATTGGAAGCTTGAAACCCTATTATTGATTTGGATCAGAATGCTCAAATAAGAAGAACATCAAATGTTGTTACACATACTTCATTATATTCAAAATTTGAGCCAAAATATGTGATGAAGCTTCTGATTATGTTGAATGGATACAAACTATGAAGGAAAAGTTGGATCATATTGAAAAAAATGATACTGGTAACTCATACCTAAACCAAATGAGAAATATTTTATTGGTATACATTGGGTGTTCCAGAACAAGTTGAATTGAGAAGGTGATGTGATAAAAGAAAAAACCAATATTGGTGTGAAAAGGTTAATAAAAAATTTAATGAATTGATTTTAATGACACATTTACTCTATTGGATTGAGTATAAAAAATTAGAATATTTCTTCCAATTTCTACACAATGAATTAATAATTTTTTATATGGAAATGAAGTCAATATTTCTTAATGGAGAGCTTGAAAAAGAAATTTATGTTGAAAAATTATGTGGGGTTGTTATTAGGATGGAAGAAATTTATTTGTGCAAGTTAAAGAAATCCTTCTGTGGGATAAAGAAATATATATGGGTGTGGAACTCCAAATTGGATTCTTACTTGAGGGCTTTGTATTTCAAGAAAGGAAGTGTTAATAATAATTTGTATATCAAAGAGAGTCAGGAGATTTCCTTCATTATTATTTTTATGTATGCTGATGATATTATTATTGCTATGAATAATGAATTATCTTGTGAAATATAACATCCCAAGATTTTTCAGCATGTATTTTCTTAAATAAATTCAATTTTTTTGATAGCTTACATTTCATGAAACACAGAACATAAATGAACCGTGCAAAACTATTAAATATTAACATGACTATTGGAATGATAATGTGACTGCTTGGAGTAGTAATGTAGCCAATATAATAAAAACCACTAAAATGCAATTATTAAAAAAATAGATATCTCATAATAAAAATATGATATATTTATATCATGGAATAATTAAATAAATATTTTAAAAATAATAAATTAAGTGTTGATATTTTTTGTGAAACATAAACATTTATTTACAATTTTCTAATTAATATAATGATTTAAAATAAATCATAGTTTCATAAAATAAATTCATAAATCAATATTTTTTACAATTATAATTATAAGATAATTTTATGAGACCATGATTGTTTTTTCAATGTTTCGTAACATCTGTTATAATACTAAAATTCGTATTTTTTCTAATAAATTATGAATTTAATTAAATATTAAATATATCATATTTAGAAATTTATTTTTGTAACCTGGATTCTATTTTTTCAATCTACACTTAAAAAAATGGTTTGGGTCTATTTTTTGTATTTTTCTGAAATAGTTGAATCCCTGGTGAATAGTTAAATAAGATAATTTACAATATTTATCATTTTAAGCCAAATACATGAATTGTTTGGTCAATAATGATGTAATAACACATTATTTAGAACTCACATTCACTACTTACTATACATAGTAACATGAATCAACACTATTGATATTATTGAGCCATAATAATTGAAAAAATAATAAAAATAATAAAAAACACCCCTATCCTCCACTATAAATTCCACCCCATCTCCTGAAACCTTATAATCCAAGAATCTAGTCACAATTATAACCAATTAAATTCTCAATACACTTACCCATGTCCAATACTGTCTATTCATAATAGAATAAAAAATCCAAGTTTCTTAAGGAGGATCTCAAGGAGTCGATAATCAAGAGGTAAAATACTACTTCATTCTATTATAATTTATTTTCTTTTCATATAATATCCTAAACTACCCTATAAAAAGATTCACTGTAACTATAGTATGATATATATAATTTAATGTCATTATTTCAATGGAATATCCATTATAAAATTAGTTCTCCTATCCTTTAAATTATAGAAAGGAAAACAAAATTTGTGAGGTATCAATTAATCGCCTTTGTAAAACACAATTTTTTTACATTACCGACTTCAAGGATGTTAATAAACCAATTTTCATGGTTAAACCATGTTATTATTATTTTAAAAAAACTAATTTAATGGTATGTAAATATTATATTAAAAATAATATTGAATAAAATGATAATAGATTATGATTGTTGTAAAAACAATGAAAATAAACTAATAATTTTCCACTAACATTTTATCTAATGATTCATCCTAAAAATATATAAAAAATTACATATGTGGACCATTTACAATCCGAAAAGTATATTAATTTCATTACATTCCACAAATAGAGTTTTTCTTTTATTCGAAATAACTCCCATTACTATACCCAAGGGAACCGACCATAAAACAATGAAAATAATGCTACCATAATAGTAAAATTATACATTATAACTCATCAAAATGGAGATAAATGTACTTAATAAAATTACAATAAAAATATAAATGTTGAAGTGTTTCTAAATTATGTAATTAATTAATCTAATTTTGTTATCCATAACATTTAGTGTATATACAGAATTCTTTTGGGAATAAGGTAATGAAATTTTTTTCAATTTCCATTTCATTGATACATACCTGGTATTGTGAAAATAATAATTTTTATGGTGTATATAACACCCTTTTGAGAATATTTTCCATTTTATATTATATTTATATTTCTTGTATCATTGATATGATTATTGTCTAATCTGTATACCATTTTGTTTACTAACATTTTTTACTTTTAATGGTATTTGATTAACTGATAAAAAGTGTTAAATCTGTATATTTTAGTCGATATGTATAATTGTTGTTAAGAAAGATTAATTTAATGAATTAAATTGATCATTTCTATATTTTAAAAATTCATTGGACATGTAGACATAGGTGGGATCTGGTTATTGATAGCCCCTTGAGACATCAAATAGTCTCATGAGTCAAAATATTTTGTGAAAAACCCTTTGTGTTTGTTTTAAAGAAGAATCAGACAGGTTCTTTCCCTCTGAATGAAACCACCTTTTGATTGGTAGTGACAATAGTTGTTCATGTTATCAATACATGATTCTCAATAATTAGGCATTACCATTCTTTAGTATTCTGTTAGTACCATTCCTAATATTTTCACTATTACAAAATATATGGATTCATTTTTATTCTTAGTCTATTAATTAAATGGAATATTTTTTTTAGTTTTTACATATTGACTATGCTTCACTTATTTTTGATTAAGTTTTCTTATCTATGTAACCCTAACTGAGAATTCGATCTCACTATTTCATTTTCTTTCGTTCCATTAGTCAGGAAGATGAAATCTTTATATAAGTTTCAAGGAATAATTTTATTTTTATTTTCTATGTTATATGTTTAATTACAAATATAATAAGAAAACCATTTATGTATGTAGATATTAAAGACTATTAAAGTGATTTATCCTTGGTTTTGTCGTCTCTTGTATCTATGCCACTGTAATAAAATTACCACTAACTTTGGGCTATTGGGGTCAGGTATATTACATTTGGTATCATAATAGATTTTGTAAAAACCATAGGAACTAGATTTAAAAAAAACATGATAATTACAATAATTAATTATTGTGAATATTTATCCCAATACTCATGATGATTATGATCTAACTCACTATGTGCAATTATATAATGATGGAACCTAATGGCTGAAAGGGGATCAATACCCATTATAATTATATAGATTTCCCCACTATATAAGTCAACATAGTTGGTGTTATAGTTGAGTATATCAAAGACATATTAGGATAGATAACTCAGGTTATGATGAATAATATCACAACACCTATGTTGGATAGTTTCATGGGGATGAATCCCCCATATTTTTGTGTGACTAAAAATATAATGGTAGCTTTGTAGTGGATCCAGTCCCATGAAAACAAATTTTTGTAATTAGGAAGTGGTGAAAGGGAAAAGTTAGTACTAGAGATATATTTCCTCAAGGGTGACTTTAGTAAATGGTGGAAATTTATACATAATAATAAGAAGGAAGATTAAATAGATGAAATGGAATGAATAAATTTTAAATAAATTTTATTTTTAATATTCCTCCCTCATGTGCAATAAACTAAAATGAATGAAAAATCCATATTCTTAATGGAAAATGAAGAATAAATGGTTTTTGAGTATGAATATATCTTTATATGACTAGCCTTGTATACTATAGATTACATACTTATTTGAAAAGAAATATTGATCATTTATTTCAAGGTATTAATCCAAGCCTCTTAATGGAACAGTATTCAAAATCATTTTCATCCTATAATGAAATATAGTTACATTCCATTAAGACAGATTAATAATTTACTAGTTCCTGTATGTACAAAGGAAATCAAGAGAAGATAATTTTCTTTGATAACCATGAAAAAATTCAAGCATCAAAGAAGAACTAGGGAACAAAGAAATTCCCATTGTTAAAAATTGTGCAAAGAATGATCCAGGGAAATTATTTAAAGGCATTGGAGATTATTATAAGTTTAGAGAAAAGGGTCATCAAACTCATGAATTCAAGGTGAATAAAAACAATAAATGATGTTCAATTATTCAACTGTAATGAAATGGGTCCTTATTCAAACAAATTTCAGATGTGCCAAGGGAATCTACCATAGAAGAGGGAAAGAGGATTTTACTAAGATTATGAGATCACTACAACTAAAGTAGAGGTACCCAATGATGTGGAGGTAGGTAAATTAATAATATCTTCAAATTTATCCAATCATTTATTTGATTCCATATCATCACAATATATTATATCTACCTAGATTTATAAGATAATTATATATTTTCCTTTTGATATAATATTGGTGTTTTTAGACAAAACTCTTCTAGGAAGTCTCATTACAAAAAATATGAGTCTTTAAGTCCCTATTATGGCTTATAAACATGATTTATTTGCTGACTTTATCAACATTACTATGGTTGAAATTGATATAATCCTTTGTATAAAATGGATTTCAAAATATGATGTGAAAATTTATTTCTAGATGTGGGGAATTATGATTTGTGAGGAATGTGTAGAATTCGTTATCTTTATAGAATAATCTTCATCATCTAATTCTGATCTAGATCTACACCCAGTAGATCTAAAAAAGTGAAATTCTTAGGGATGGATATGAAAAAACATCTAGGTATGAGAAAATTAATCATCAAATTTAAGATTTAATAATTGTACAGTAACACATTGATTTATTTTAGGAGAAATTACTAGGACATCCCCCAATGCATGATGTTGAGTTTACCGTTAATATAATCTATAAAGTAAAACATATATCAAATAATCATTATATAATGGCCACTAAGGAATTATTGGAGCTAAATAAACCACTAGAGGAGTTGAGTTATAAGGGATTTATTTTTCATATTGTTTCTCTATGGGGAGACCATGTACTATTTTTAATAAGAAATATGGATCTATGAGTTCGTAAATTGACTATAAATAAATCAATGTTATTATAATAAGGAAGCATATGCTGCCTCATATTAATGATTTATTTGATCAACATCACAGATCATAATATATTTTGAAGATTAACCTTCCTTCTAGGTATCATTAATTGTGAGAAAAAAAGGAATAAATTCTAAAGGTATATTTTTAGATGAGGTGTGAACATTATGAGTTTACAATAATTATTTTCAGATTGACTATTGTGCCCTCTATTTTTGTGGAAATGATGAATAAAATATTTCTTTAGTATCTTTAGTATTTTTTATTAGTATTAATTAATGATATTATAGTATATTATCAATCATATTAAAGAAACAAAAATCACTTTTAGATCATTCTTGAGACTCATATAAGGAAACAGTTATATGGTAAATTTAACACATGTGTATTATGGATTCTAGAAATTTCTTTTGTTGGATGTATTTTGACTAAGGATGAAATCTAGGTTGATCTTGTAAAGACAAAGTTAATCCATGAATTTATTAAACCAAATAAACATAACTAAGGTACATAGATTCATTATTTTATCTTGTTACTATCAATGTTTTGTTCATAATTGTTCTTTGTTGGATTACCCTTTAACCTACCACACACGTAATAGGGTTATGTTTGTGTGGAATAAATAATGTGAAGAATGTTTAGCAAAATTGGAACGAAAGATTAGTCAATGCCCTATTTTTGTCATTACAATTAGAAAATTATGGGTTTGTGATATAGAGTGATGCATCAAAGAAAGGATTGGGTTGTGTAATTATAAAAAATGAAAATGTTATTAAATATTCATCAATGTCATTGGAGATTTATAAAAACAATTTCCAACTCATTCTCTTGAGGAAGATGTCACAATCATTTCTCTAATGATATGAAGACACTCTCTCTATGGTGAAATATGCGTGTTCTATATATATTACAAGAATTTAAAATAACTCATTACACAAAAAGAACTCACCATGAGGAAAATGCAATGGCTTGAGTTAGTCAATGATTATGATTGGCCAATATAAAACCTCCTAGGAAAAGAAAATTATGTATCATATTCATTAAGTATGAAATATCATACACTTGGGAACCAAATAAAGATTGAGAAATATTGCATGTTCATGTATATAGTAAAGTTGGAAATGGGAATTTTTTGTAAATGAAAACACCACTCCTTTTTACAATTATTTTGAACCCATTTTCATTGTAAAATATAAAGAGTTATCAATCTGATGATGATACTTTTCTAACAAAAATTAATTTCGTTAGGGATGGAATAATGGAAGACTTTGTTTATGTGAAATTAATTCTAAAGTTCAAATGAGTATATGAGTCTAATGAATACTTGTGATAAAAAAGGAGATTTTAGAAGATTCTCTGAGATTAAATTTCTCTATACACCTTGGTTTTACCAAGAAGAACAAGGATCATAAGGATCATTTTTTGTGGGATAATATGAAGTGGAAAATTTCTGATTATGTTTCAAGATTTATAGTTTTTCAACAATTGAAGGGTGAGATACAACATCCGAGAGGAGTGATGAAATCAATACCTTTTATTATGTTGAAGTGGGATGTCATTTCTATATACTTCATCAATTGATTAACAAATTACCCCAGAAAGAATGATATGATATGGGTTATTGTTGACCTCCTTAAAAAATCAACATATTTTCTTGCTATAAGAGATGATTTACCTCTTTAGTGCTTAGAAAGATTAAATATTAATGATTTTCTAAGAATTCATGGTTCACGTATATCGATTGTGTCTAGATGAGATACCCATTATACATCAAAATTATATATCAGTCTCTAAAATTATTTAGATAATAAGATTAATTTTGATACTTCTTATCACACTCAAACCAATAGGCAACCTGAAAAGATTATTCAAACATTAGAAGACATTTTGAGATCATACTAATTTGACTTTTGAGGTATGTGGGGTTAATATTTACCTCTAGTAAAGTTTTCCAACACTAATATTTTCCATTATAGAATTCAAATGGAGCTATATGAAGCATTATATGGACATAGATGTCGTACTCCATCATTTTTGGATGAAGTTGACGGGAGTAAAATTATAAGCCCATAAGTTATTTAAGATGTAATAAAATGGTACATTCTATTGAGGATCATATTAAATATGTTCAAATTATGAAAATGATATATGTTGATAACCAGAGAGAAAATATTAAATATTATGTTTGATATCATGTATTTATGAAAGTATCCCCATGGATGGGTGTCATAAGGATCAATAATAATGGGAAACTATGCACTATGTACATTGAAAAATTTGAAATTTTTGAATGAATTGGATCTCTAGCTAACTGATTAGTAGTGACAACATGTCTCTCTAAAGGTCATGATGTGTTCCACATATCATAATAATATTAGTATATTCCAGACCCAATTAACGAACTCACCCATGAAAAATAGAAATAGAATCTAATTTTTCTTACTGCGAAGAGCCTATAAAGATTCTTAACACTATAGGGAGGATTTTTTTTTTGTTTACGTTTTTAAAAAATTTTTTTTTCCAGAAAACGCTTCCGGCAAAACAAATTTTAAAAATGCACCTCAAAGGCGGCATCCGGGATGCCGCCTTTGCATTTCGGGGCAAGGCGGCATCTGCGATGCCGCCTTTGCGCTGCAGGTGAAAGGCGGCATCGCGGATGCCGCCTTTCTCTTAAAAATATATATATATTTTTTAAATTTTTATTTTTATTTTTTAATTACATTTATTCATTATAATTTTTAATTACATTTATTCATTATAATTTTTAATTATTAATTAGTAATTATTAATAATTAAATATGTCATAATTAATTAGTTAATTAGTAATATTATCATTAATTATATAATAATTAATTATTAATATAATTATTACATATATAATAAATATTTAGTTAATTAGAAATACAATTAATAATTATAACTAATTAATTAGTAATTATTAATTATTAATTAGCTAATTAGTAATATAAATATTTATTATAATTATTCATTATAATTAGTAATTAGTAATTAATAATTTTTAATAAGTAATTAGTAATTATTAATTAGTTAATTAGTAATATAAATATTAATTATAGCTATTCATTAAATTATTAATTATTAATTATTACTAATTAAGTATTACTTATATAATAAATAATTAGTTATTTATTAATATAACTATTAATTATATAATAATTAATTAGTTAATTAGTAATATAATTATAATCTTTCAAAGTCACGTACTTGAAACATTTTTAAGTTTCAAGTAGGCGGTTTTGAAAGCTTATAAATTATTTTTCATTAACATTTTTTTGTAAATTGATTTTGTTTTAAATTATTTTTTATATGTTTAATCCATGTTTTAAGATTCATTTATATTGGTCTTCTATTTTATGTTTTATGGTCTTTCAAAGTCACGTACTTGAAAAATTTTAAGTTTCAAGTATGCGGTTTTGAAAGCTTATAAATTACTTTTCATCAACTTTTTTTGGAAATTTCTTTTGTTTTCAACTATTTATTATATGTTTAATCAATGTTTAAAGTTTCAATTATATTCGTTTTATAGTTTATATTTTACAGTCTTTCAAAGTCACGTACTTGAAACATTTTTAAGTTTCAAGTAGGCGGTTTTGAAAGCTTATAAATTATTTTTCATTAACATTTTTTTGTAAATTGATTTTGTTTTAAACTATTTTTTATATGTTTAATCCATGTTTTAAGTTTCATTTATGTTGGTCTTTTATTTTATGTTTTATGGTCTTTCAAAGTCACGTACTTGAAAAATTTTAAGTTTCAAGTATGCGGTTTTGAAAGCTTATAAATTACTTTTCATCAACTTTTTTTTGGAAATTTCTTTTGTTTTCAACTATTTATTATATCTTTAATCAATGTTTAAAGTTTCAATTATATTCGTTTTATAGTTTATATTTTACAGTCTTTCAAAGTCACGTACTTGAAACATTTTTAAGTTTCAAGTAGGCGGTTTTGAAAGCTTATAAATTATTTTTCATTAACATTTTTTTTGTAAATTGCTTTTGTTTTAAACTATTTTTTATATGTTTAATCCATGTTTTAAGATTCATTTATGTTGGTCTTATAGTTTATCTTTTATTGTATTTCAAAGTTACGTACTTGAAACAGAATCCCACATTGGAAATGCAGAATCTACTGCACAGTAAAGGTAGAACCTGAATCTCACATCGAAAATGAAGAATGATTTTCAGGGCAAACCCTCTTATAATGAATAATTATAATAAATATTTATATTACTGGTTAACTAATTAATAATTACCAATTACTAATTAATTAGTTATAATTATTAATTATATTTCTAATTAACTAAGTATTTATTATATATGTAATAATTAAGTATTATATAATTGATAATTTTATTACTAATTAACTAATTAGTTATTATATAATTAATGATTAATAAACACTAATTACCAAATTACAAATTATATACTAATTAATTAGTTATTTCGTAATATAAATATTAATTATATACTAATTAAATAGTTAATTAGTAATAGAATTATTAATTATATAATCTGTAATTAGGTAATTAGTAATTATTAATGTTTTATTATTATGTTCGTATGGTTATATAAATATATATAAATAAAACCTAATTTACCCCCTCCTGAGATTCCACTCTGACCAACAAGTAAAAATAGTATTTTGATTTCAGTACACATAAAACATGTAAACAATAATGTACAATCAATGCATATGTCTGTGGTGAGGAGATTCCGTCCCACATGGTGGTCTGTGAATAGGACGTCCGCGTCGAGTGCGCAGTGGAGTCTGATGACCTGGAGAAGGCTGATCCTCGGGCACTGAAACGTCGACTGTCGTATCCTCCATCTGTGTGTCAGTTGGAGGAGCTGTCAACTGCATCTCGTACTGCCATTCGGATCCTTCTCCCACTAGGGTGGTAGAAGGACCTGCCTCCATCGCAGAGGGGAACGAAGCCTGTGATGGAGCTATACCCCAAGACGACGACGACTCTAGAATCCAAGACTGGGAAGGATCTGGAACCCAAGATGGAGAGAACTGCGGATATCCTGTCAGGAAAGACGGATCCCATGCCACCTGAGGCACATCCTGAATAGGCTGATCCTGGACTACTAGAGGCACGACCTCTGCCTGTGGAACAGGCGATGCCTCACGTGCAGCACGACGCTGTCTAAATATGTGTAACCAAATTCAAGACTCAATATTTTGAATGTGTGTGTCTCTGGTCTCCATCTCAAAATATGTGTAACCAAATTCAAGACTCAATATTTGAGAGATGGAGACCAGAGACACACACATTCCACTTGCCTGAGGGGGAGATGACCATCACCCTCGAGGATGTCGCAGTTCTTCTCGGTCTTCCTATCCAGGGGAGACCCGTTATTGGACCCACTCGTGCAGCTTGGCCAGACCTTGCTCAATGCTTGTTAGGCGTTGATATTTTGTCTGACCGTAGGGCTACAGATGGATCGTCCATATCTATGCGTTGGTTGGAGTCGCAGATTCCACATTTACAGGATGATGATGATGAGCAGACCGTCATGTGTTATGCCCATGCATATATCTTACGACTCATTGGTGGGACCATGTGTACTGATCACTCGGGGATGCACGTGCATATGATGTATCTACCCCTACTAGAGGACTTTGATCGGGCTGGGACGTATAGTTGGGGATCAGCTTGCTTGGCATACACGTACAGATCATTATGCAGACTATCCCATAGGGACCGTACAGGTCTTGGAGGATGCGTCATCCTTATTCAGATGTGGGCATGGGTGCGCATCCCATCATTCCGCCCTGACCTTGCTGGTCCACCGGTCGAGATGGAGGTGCTGCATGACGCTCCGCGTGGACGCTGGTATGATAAGTCATTTCTATTGGTTTTTTATTCTACTATGAGTTATTGACTATAATTTCTCATTATTTGTCATTATCGTTGTATTTTACAGGTGGTGTCAGCGACACAATTTTGACGTGGTTCCGAGACAGCATTTGGGCGTATATCGGCTACAGTTGGACTGTCTCTTACCTGATCGGGTATGTATATACAATCTATCACTGTCTAACATTTTTAATAATAACATCAATTTTGGTTTTTAGTTGGGTGTTTTTTTGACAAAATCACTTGTCATTTCATATTTCATGGCTTCCATACTGGAGTATTATGGACCAGTTGCCAGCATACTGCACTGTTGGTCTTGAGGATGCTATGGCTGTAGTGCCCCTCATTCACTTTCATATTATTGAGTGGCAGCAGCCTGACAGGGTCATGCGCCAATTTTTTCGTACTCAGCCGATTCCATTACCATCTAGACAGACAGACAAGCTTCATGGGATGAAGCTGACAGGGAGGCAGGATGATGACTGGTCCCAAGTACATGCGAGTTTTATCGACTGCTGGCATAGACGTGCAGAGTTACGTATTCAAGGTGTTCCTACAAATCGATTCTCTCTTTCAGAGCAGGTTGACTATGCGCCCTGGTATAGACTAAAATCTATACTGTATCTTACCCAAGCTGGCATAGAGATGCAGAGGATGGTAAGTTAATAAATTCCTATTACTTTGTTTATTGAATTATTTTCTAATTCCATTTGAATCTATTTACAGGGAAGTCACACAGAGCAGCTTGTTCACATGAGCGATGAAGAGGAGGAGGGGGTCTTTAGCCGGGCAGCCGTCCATGCTACAGCGCTGGAGGCGAGGGCATCTTTTCATGCGCTTTCCGAGAGCATCTTCACGCGTCTGGCTCGGAGACAGGAGGTTCCTGCCCCAAAGGAACATCCTGCAGCTGCTGCTGGTGCTGAGGAGCCACGACCACGGCGACGTAGACATCGTCGTGCTGCACGTGAGGCATCGCCTGTTCCACAGGCAGAGGTCGGGCCTCTAGTAGTCCAGGATCAGCCTATTCAGGATGTGCCTCAGGTGGCATGGGATCCGTCTTTCCTGACAGGATATCCCCAGTTCTCTCCATCTTGGGTTCCAGATCCTTCCCAGCCTTGGATTCTAGAGCCGTCGTCGTCTTGGGGTATAGCTCCATCACAGGCTTCGTTCCCCTCTGCGATGGAGGCAGGTCCTTCTACCACCCTAGTGGGAGAAGGATCCGAATGGCAGTACGAGATGCAGTTGACAGCTCCTCCAACTGACACACAGATGGAGGATGCGACAGTCGACGTTTCAGTGCCCAAGGATCAGCCTTCTCCAGGTCATCAGACTCCACTGCGCACTCGACGCGGACGTCCTATTCTCAGACCACCATGTGGGATGGAATCTCCTCGCCACATACATATGCATTGATTGTACATTATTGTTTACATGTTTTATGTGTACTGAAATCAAAATACTATTTTTACTTGTTGGTCAGAGTTGAATCTCAGGAAGGGGTAAATTAGGTTTTATTTATATATATTTATATAACCATACGAACATAACAATAAAACATTAATAATTACTAATTACCTAATTACAGATTATATAATTGATAATTCTATTACTAATTAACTATTTAATTAGTATATAATTAATATTTATATTACGAAATAACTAAATAATTAGTATATAATTTGTAATTTGGTAATTAGTGTTTATTAATCATTAATTATATAATAACTAATTAGTTAATTAGTAATAAAATTATCAATTATATAATACTTAATTATTACATATATAATAAATACTTAGTTAATTAGAAATATAATTAATAATTATAACTAATTAATTAGTAATTGGTAATTATTAATTAGTTAACCAGTAATATAAATATTTATTATAATTATTCATTATAAGAGGGTTTTCCCTGAAAATCATTCTGCATTTTCGATGTGGGATTCAGGTTCTACCTTTACTGTGCAGTAGATTCTGCATTTCCGATGTGGGATTCTGTTTCAAGTACGTAACTTTGAAATAAAATAAAAGATAAACTATAAGACCAACATAAATGAAACTTAAAACATGGATTAAACATATAAAAAATAGTTTAAAACAAAAGCAATTTACAAAAAAATGTTAATGAAAAATAATTTATAAGCTTTCAAAACCGCCTACTTGAAACTTAAAAATGTTTCAAGTACGTGACTTTGAAAGACTGTAAAATATAAACTATAAAACGAATATAATTGAAACTTTAAACATTGATTAAACATATAATAAATAGTTGAAAACAAAAGAAATTTCCCAAAAAAAGTTGATGAAAAGTAATTTATAAGCTTTCAAAACCGCATACTTGAAACTTAAAATTTTTCAAGTACGTGACTTTGAAAGACCATAAAACATAAAATAGAAGACCAACATAAATGAAACTTAAAACATGGATTAAACATATAAAAAATAGTTTAAAACAAAAGCAATTTACAAAAAAATGTTAATGAAAAATAATTTATAAGCTTTCAAAACCGCCTACTTGAAACTTAAAAATGTTTCAAGTACGTGACTTTGAAAGACTGTAAAATATAAACTATAAAACGAATATAATTGAAACTTTAAACATTGATTAAACATATAATAAATAGTTGAAAACAAAATAAATTTCCAAAAAAAAGTTGATGAAAAGTAATTTATAAGCTTTCAAAACCGCATACTTGAAACTTAAAATTTTTCAAGTACGTGACTTTGAAAGACCATAAAACATAAAATAGAAGACCAATATAAATGAAACTTAAAACATGGATTAAACATATAAAAAATAGTTTAAAACAAAAGAAATTTACAAAAAAATGTTAATGAAAAATAATTTATAAGCTTTCAAAACCGCCTACTTGAAACTTAAAAATGTTTCAAGTACGTGACTTTGAAAGATTATAATTATATTACTAATTAACTAATTAATTATTATATAATTAATAGTTATATTAATAATTAACTAATTATTTATTATATAAGTAATAATTAATGAGTAATAATTAATAATTAATAATTTAATGAATAGCTATAATTAATATTTATATTACTAATTAACTAATTAATAATTACTAATTACTTATTAATAATTATTAATTACTAATTACTAATTATAATGAATAATTATAATAAATATTTATATTACTAATTAGCTAATTAATAATTAATAATTACTAATTAATTAGTTATAATTATTAATTGTATTTCTAATTAACTAAATATTTATTATATATGTAATAATTATATTAATAATTAATTATTATATAATTAATGATAATATTACTAATTAACTAATTAATTATGACATATTAAATTATTAATAATTACTAATTAATAATTAAAAATTATAATGAATAAATGTAATTAAAAATTATAATGAATAAATGTAATTAAAAAATAAAAAAAAAATTAAAAAAAAATATATATTTTTAAGAGAAAGGCGGCATCCGCGATGCCGCCTTTCACCCGTAGCGCAAAGGCGGCATCGCAGATGCCGCCTTGCCCCGAAATGCAAAGGCGGCATCCCGGATGCCGCCTTTGAGGTGCATTTTTAAAATTTGTTTTGCCGGAAGCGTTTTCTGGGAATTTTTTTTTTAAAAACGTAAACAAAAAAAAAATCCCTATAGGGAATGTGTTTAGAAATCGGATGACTTGACCAGTAAAAGTTATTTGGAGAAACCCTAAAATGGGATAAGCAACAAGGGTACCTAATGAGGTTATGAATAATAACTACCCTCATATGTTTAGAAGGGAATATTCATTAAGCATTTTGAGGATGAAATTTATGAATAAAGAATGAATATAACAACCAAATATTTTTGAGAATGTATCTTATTAAATAAATTCAATTTATTCAATGAAATACGATGAATGCAACACTAAACTTAATCAACCCATGATTTACTGTTAAATATTAACATGACCATTGGAATAGTATTGTAACTATTTCAGATAATTATTTGGAAATTTGAATAATAATATCATTTATGAATGTATAAATAAAATTTATGTATTTCATAAATGAAAATATGATATATTTATATCATGGATAATGTAAATAAATTGTTTTAAAATGGTAACTTAAGTGTTGGTGTTTTTGTGAAACATAAATGTTTTTTAAATATTTTAATTAATATAATGATTTAGAAGAAAATTAATGTTCATAAAATATATGCATAAATTAATATTTTTTCTATAATAATTATAAGAAAATTTTATTAGACCCTAATTAAATTTTCAAGGTGTCATAAATAAGTTATAATATTAAAATCTGTATTTTTTTTAATAAATGATCATTTTAATCAAAAAATATATTTCCCATATTTAGAAAATTATTTTCATAAAATATTATGCATTTTGAAAATATGCATGTTAAAAAATGGTTAGGGTAATTTTTTTTGGATTTACCTAAAATAGTATAATTTTTGGTTAACAGTGAAATACTAAAATTTACAGTATTTAACATTTTAATCCAAATAATTGATTTTTTGGGTCATGCAAGACATATAACCCCATTTTTGTTGAAATAAAATGATCTATCTACTATAATTAGTAAAAAATTCAACACTATTGATACTCTTGATCAAATAATGACAAACAAATGAAAGAAATAATCAAAAAACACCCCTCCCCTCCACTATAAATACCAAACTTCACCACCCCTTCTCCTAAAACTTTATAAGTTATAAATAATTTCTAAATTCTAGAAAATTATATTTAAAATCCTATTCCTAATCTACAAAACCTTCTTCTCTAACCAAAATCCCAAATCCATGTTCCTTAAAGAGGTTCTCAAGGAGATTATATTCGAGATGTAAAATACTCCTTCATTCTCTTTTAATTACTTTACTTTTTTTCACTTCCTCACATAGCCTATCCAATGTGCCATGTTAACTTCTATATGATATATATAATGGATTTTTGTGTGTGTTAAATGGGTATAATTTACCAAATCAATTCCCTCTCCATTTAATTCTAAAAACAAAAACATCATATGTGAGGTGTGGATTAACAACCTTCATGGATGATGATTTTTCATTTTTCATTACAACCTTCAATGATGGTTGAAATCCCATTTTTATAATTAAATAATAATATTATTTGTTAATTAAAACTTATTTATTATTTTGTAACTATTGTATAAAAAAATATTAAATAAAACCATACTAGTTTGTGATAATGATAAAAACCACCAAAATAAACTAATCCTTTTTCCTTAACATTTTATATAATGATTAAACCTAATAACATATAACCAAATTATATATGAAAACCATTTTATATTTTGGGATTATATGAATGTAATTAAATTATACTTATTTAGTTTTTATTCCATTCGACATGAACTCCCATGATTGCACACATAGGAACCGACCATTAAACAATGAAATGAACACTCACAGAACAATGAAATTAAACATTATAAATCATTAAAGTGGACATAAATGATCTCTAAAACAGAATAGTAAATAAATATTTTTTAATATTTTATGAATTAATTAATTAATCTAATTTGATTATCCATGACATTAAGTACAAGTGATAAACTCTTTCAGACATAACATATGGGACTTAATCTCAACCTTCACTTCATTGAGGCTTACTTCTTATTGTAAACCTAATCATTTTTAATTGGTGTATCTACTAAAATTTTGAGATAATAATTAATTTGAAATTATATTTTTCTTTATTTTATTATGTATATGGTTATATTCAAAGACATATTCCATTTTTTACTTAAGGTGTTTACTTTGACTATTATTTGATTAATTGGGAAATACTATTAAATCTATATCTTTTAATGAATACATATATTTATTGAAATCAAGTGTTTATTTAATTATGTAAATTGATCATTTTTATATTTTAGGAATTCTTTGGACATCCATACATTAGTGTGGCCCTATTATAGATATCCCCATGATGCATTGACAGGTCTCACGAGACAAAATAGTTAACGAAAAACCCTTCATCTTTGTTTGCAAGTAGAATCAGATGGGTTTCTACCATCAGGCTTAAAACATCTTGTGAATGGTCTAGATGATGGTGTTTCATGTGATAGATAAATGACTTTTAATAATTAAGTATTACCTTCAGTTAATATTCATTTATTAATATTGATGATATTTTCAATATGAAAAAAATCTATGGATGATTTTCCATTATTAGTTTATTTATTAAATGGAATATGTTTTTCCATTATTTAATATTGACTATTTTTCAATTATTAATGATTCAAGATTCATAGATATGTAATACTTAATAAGTATTTCATCTCACTATTTTATTTTTTCCCTTACAAAATATATTAAGACACTTTTATTGAATAAGTGTCAAAGAAACAGTTTATTTTCCATTGTTATGCTCTATGTTTAACTAAAAATGTGATAAGGGAATCATGTATGTATCTAATTAATCAATAATAATAAAATGATCGATCCTTATAAATTTCATCTATTATATCTATTCAATTGTAATAAAATAAACACTGAATATGGGATACTCGGTTTGGGGTTGTTACATGAAATGTTTTATGAATATATAAAGAAGTTGTTTGAAATTTCAATGTTTTGTTAAATGAAATAAATTATTTGGTTAAAAATCTCACAAAAATAGGGAAAACATATCCTTTCCCTAGAAGAGTATGACAAAGAATTTTTTAAGAATTTTTAAAATTAAAATTAAATTTTTTTGGACACCAATTTTAGTAGGATCCAAGTTTAATAAGTATAGAGAAGGTAAAGAAGTTGACTCTAAAGAGTTTTAGAAGATGATTGGATGTTTTTTGTATCTGACTATATCAAGACCAGACATTATTTATGTTGTCATCTTTTGTAAAATATTCAAAATATATTCGATATAATCACATATATTTTTTTGGAAAAATAATTCATTAATATATGAATGGCCCAAAAGATTGAGGAATCAGGTATGATATATTCAAAAGAATTTATTTTTTTGGTTACTAAAATGTTGATTATGAAGGTAGTGTTGATGATGAAAGATCCCCATCTGGTGGATTTTTCGTTCTAGTGGAAGTTTGTATATTTTTCATATTAGGAAATAAAATTCAGTAAAAATTATCATAGATCAATATGAATATGTTTTTTTCACTCAAACTACAATACAACTTATATGGATAAAGACATATTTTAAAGGCATAATTTCTGATGTGAATATGCCTCACTTCTTGGGTTTTTATAATCAAAGTTCTATTAATCTTACATGAAACCCAATAAAACATTTTGGTTCAAAACAAATCGATATAAAAAATCATTTCATAAAAGAGAATGTGAATAATAATGAACTCAAGCTATATCATGTTCCTTTGTTGAAACATGTTGCTAACAATTTCCCAAAACCTTTATTGAAGGAATATTTTTTTTAAAATGATGTTAAATGTGGGAATCCAACAACTTTTTTTCTATTTTTGAGGTACATTTTTATATCCACTCTCTCATTTAGTCTTTGGATATTATTTTAACAGGGGATAAAAATGATATTATATACATATATATCCATTGGAATGTGCGAAACCATTGAAGGAAGCATGTGTTTAGGGGGAGTTGTGGGTAATATATGAACTCAACAAGTAAGTGTGTGAACTATTTTAATAGATTGTTGAAGTATTTTTAGAAAACTTTTATAGAAAAGGTGAATATTTTTGTGAAGATATGGGACGTTTGAAAGGCTTTTATGTTTCAAGAATATGTTAATTAAGTCACTAAATTAGGACATCATTGTTTTATTCAATGATTCTTGTTTCCTAAAATGAGTTCACTCACATAGGCTTATAATATTTAATTGGTGATCCATTTAATGAGGTTACAAATTTTAGAGATTTATTAAACATGGTTGACAAAAATCCAAATGGGAAGATTGTGAGGACTAATTTAAATGGAAGCTATTTTTGGATGCTAAAATATGTTTGTGCTGATTTATTTAAATTATTTTGACACTACAAAAAAATAAATTCAAATTGTGTATCATTGGTAATTTAAAAAATGGTTTTTTTATTTTGAAGATCAGAAAAGGTTTTGATAATAAATTCCATCAGTTTTGGTATTTAATTCTATTAAATTTCTCTATGTGAAGTGGTTATTAGATAGATTTAATTGGATTATGTTTTTATAATTTAATCCAATTTTGTTTCATGAAGAATTTTTTGATTAGTTTCAGAAGTTATATCAGATCTTGAATGTCTGTAATGATATTCGATACTAAATGTGATGATTCTTTCATGATTTTTATGTTTTCAATATCATAAGTTATTCAATACTTTTAATCAATTATTTTTTTCTTAAAGGAGGAGAACAGGTTTTGCGAAACATATTATATTATGATAATATTAAAATTATCAAAGTCAGGAAGAAGCCATGATATATGCAAATTTTTTTGGAAGAAAAATGATTTTGGAGTGTGAAGTTGTTGAAGTGTTGATCGACCAATCCATCAGACTGGATGATTCATTAGAAGGTACTATCCACCAAATGAACCATTCCAAAAAATCAATCATTAGTTATAGAAATTAGGGAAGATAGAATTTGTTAATGACAAGGCTCTATTGGAAACATTATGCTACCAATACATCAGACAAGTTTTGACACTGATCCATCAGAGACAATGTTGATTACAAAAGAGAATCAGTTGTAGAGTTCTTTTAGAGGAAGATAATCTTGATGATATTGAAATGTATGTTTAAATTGTTGGGAATGATAAATGAAAAAGAATTTGAGACTGCCACATCATATGGGTTTAGAGACTGATCAAGTAGATGATGATAAAAAAATGTATTCAACCATTTTCATCAGTTTTTGTTGTTATTTAATTAAGTCAATATAAAAATAAGTCATGATTTTATTTCAATGGGTCAAGATTAATTGAATAATACATGAGGAAAATACACTGTATTGAAATTGAATATGATCCATTAGAAACATTATTACACTGGTAAGTAATAAAATACTAAACATCATCGAATATAGAAACATCGGTTAGAGGAATTGTTGACAATTAGAAGAAAACGATAAATATTTTGAAGAGTTGTTCTGAAGTTTTTTCAATGGGGAGGGAAGGTATCTATATAAGTCTAAACAATGTTTATGTAGTAAAACATAAGTCTAATGAAGTTTCAACAATGTTTAAGGAGGAATTTATTCAATGTTTTATATCTTTTAGTTAGTATGAAGCATCAGAATAGGAATTCCAAAGTTCTTATGTTTTCTCTAGAGGGTCAAAAAATTTGGATTGATCATATGTCTCATCATAATGACAAAAAATATTAGAATGACAATTTTTATTAGTCTAAAATTGTTTTTTATGTTCAAATATGGTTATAGTTTTGGGAATATTAAAGATATTTTGAGAAGAATCAATAATAGTTGATAAGTGATGAAGTGTTCGATGATTAAGTTGAAATGAAAGTTGAATTTGAGTTTCTAAAAATTTCATTGAGTAGTAATGATAATTAGTTTCCCAACCATTCAAATTTTCTCCCTCCAATAAATATAAGTATGTTTATATCACTTTTAGATGATGAATCATTGATCACATGCGTGATAGAGAGTGAGATTTATGAATTTATTTTATTGAGAATGTTTCTTGATAGAATAGTGCATGGGAAGTTTTTCTAGATTGAAGGAGAAGAAGGAAGTGGTTATTGAATCAGAATGAGAAATTGGACTGATGATTGTGGGGAAAGAAGAATTTGTTCTGAATTTTATCTAGATTATTATTTATTATTTATTTTCCAGAAAGAATAATTAAACAGCAGAATTGGACTAAGCCATTACACTATGTTTTTGTAAAATGTTCAGAAATGTTTTTTCTAACTACAATTCATTTGGAAGGTGACGAATTGTTTTTGTATATTTACAAAAGTTTATAAAGTTGAATTGGTGCAATGAATTATTTTCAACTAACTTGTGAGGGATTATTAACCTATTACAGAAATGTTTTTACGCCATTCATGCTAAAAGAATAACATGAAATGTTTTCTTGATCATAGTGATCCAAAAGTTTTAGTGTATTTCTTAATTATTGTATCCACATAAAAGGATCATTCTATAGTCCATTTTGTGGTATTATATTGTTTCCAAACCTTGACAAGGACTAGCTATGCTTTTTCAGTACTGAATCTTGTATATAATTATGTTCCTAGAGGTGTGTGATTTTTTTTCCAGAAAAGTGATAATTATTTAGTAGGAGGATAAGGTTGTTATATAATAAATTTAATAAAAAACAAAAATTTATAACTGATTCACCCCAACCCCTCTAAGTGATACATTGATGTTGGTTGACCCTTTTAATTCACATCATCGGGCCGCACCCGGACACAAAATGTGTTTGGTGTAGCCCTAGATATCATATTCCATTGAATATGAGAGTGATGGTATTATATAAGTTAGGTAGAGGGGTGGTTCCTAATCATCTATGGTATGGTTTCATCTCAGGTTTCACTAATACATGTCATCACTATATGGATTCCAATATGGGAGTGAGTGATTTTATAGAGATGATGAGATATAAAGGTAATGTTTTTTCCCTTAATTTACTTAGTAATGAGTCATTTCAATTTACATATCTCATTCTCATTCTACAAAAAATTCATTTTAGTGAGATAATGTTGACCTCTTCGTCAAGAGTGGGACATAAACAAAAATTTACCTTTATATTTTATTTAGTTCTTTTAGTTGAATGAAAGCAACATAGTTATATATCCATTGTTATGAAATGTAAATTGATTTCAGGATTACCCAACTTACTAATGTGTTTCATTATGGACCCCATCTTAGTAAAGTGTTTCTTTATTTCATGCATTGGTATTCATTTCTAGGTCTGGA
Organism: Viscum album; assembly: GCA_963277665.1. Taxonomy (NCBI): domain Eukaryota; kingdom Viridiplantae; phylum Streptophyta; class Magnoliopsida; order Santalales; family Viscaceae; genus Viscum; species Viscum album. The sequence continues at coordinate 1,170,271,171 of OY728130.1, forward strand.
TCCTCTACTGGATTATTAGTAATGATGTTAATGGATGCATAACAGGAAGTAATAATAATTTCATCCAGATATTAATAATGTTTTTAATATATATTCCTTCTTACCACTAAGAAAGATAACTCAAGATCACCCTTTGGGTCACCTATCGTAGTGGTCCATTTTAGGTTTTATCCCCTATGGGGCTTTATCTTCATTGTTGAGAATTCCCCAAAATTGATCAATGGATGGTGATCTTTATGAATTTTATAATAATTATTTCCAATTGTTCAAAAATTGATATTTTTATGTCACATAGGGGTCGATGTAGTCAGGGTGTTGGATGTCAGAGTTTACCACCCAACCTACAAAAGACATAATTCCTTGGGTGATGGGGTAAAAATTTTCCAAGACCAAATTTTAGCGGATCACTTGGTTCTTCCACCACTAATTCACAAATATATTAAGGTTTTTAAGACTTTATGGTTTTTTTGTGGTTGTAAAAATTACCTTATACATGTGGGATTGGTTTTCTCTCATATGGATTCCATAATGGCTGTTAATTTAGTCATCCCATCTTGTTTCGTTTTGACTAGAATAGAATCCAACTAAAATTCATTATGAAAATGTGTGCTGCTCACCTTTTGATACTATCGTAAAGCTAAGGGAAAACAATTATCATCTGTGATACTCATGTGACCATGTTTTAGGCCTAGATAATGATCCCATCAATAGAAAATTCAAATAATTTTCATAGTTTTTGTGTCTTATATAAAACAAGACGTTGTTAGAAGACCATATAGAATATGAAAAATATGAGGATGGAACCTCTATTATGAAACAAAATTGTAGCGTTCCATCCATGGATAACTTAAGTAGCCTAATAATGGATTAAATTTTATAGATCCATATTTTTACCAACCATAAATATTCTTTCAAGATGGGGCACTGGTGATTAACTACCTAAGTACAGTCTGGAAGGGAAGACAAGACTATCATAGGTTCTTAAAGTGTTTCTCTTCAATGGGGTTTCAGGATTCTATGAAAATGAAAATGTTAAAATTATATTAGATATTTATTATGAATTAGAGATTCTTTCCATACTACTGATAAGGTGGAATTTTGTAATTTAGATGATGAAAGGTTACCCATAACTATCTTATTAGTAAAATCAAGTAATCCTCTTTAAACACTTATGAAATTTACTATCAGTGAGAAGAAATGGTCCATAAGATAATTTGGTGGTTATCCCTGTCTAATCAATTCATATGATCCATGTTATACTCATTATAACTATATAAAATCCCTCCCACCTAATTATATTTCCATGGTTTTTTTCATGTGTTTCTTTAAATAATAGAGGTTTTCCTAAAATATCTTTAATTAACCAAAACACAATTCAAGAAATGGAGATGATGATTTTGACTATCTCCCCAAAAAACTATTGTTGTAGAAGAAATATCACATATTGAAATTGATTTGTGGGTGTATCTGACCTTTATCACATAATAACAGATCTACATGAGGGTGTTATTAGTGTTGGTTTGACACATGGAGGACCTTATGATATTGTTTCAAATAGAGGAACTCTAAAACTATAACCTAGAAATCACATGGTGCCCCTCTATGATTATAGAGGCTGTGAATTTCTAGTGATGAGCTTAAATCTCAATCCTCTATAGATAGATTTTGTAGGATATCTGATACATATTCACTGATCAATATTTGAATATGGGTATAATCTTTTATAATTTTCTATCTCTAGTGATATCTTATTCTGATTCTCTCTTTGGAGAAGATTGATGACCATTTGGGATAATTGTCTTCTTGGGTGACTCTTGCTTAATTTATTGAGCTATTTGATTAAAACCATGATGTTAGATATGAATATCACCCAATCCTTTTTATTCCATTTAAATATAATAATAGAACCCATAAAAACATGTCCAAAAGTTGTCTTCCTTTCAATAACTGAATATATGAATTGTCATCAGTCTTCCTCAAACTAAAGAGGATCTAGAATGTGTGTCTACTTATGATCCACTACCATAACATACATATTGGCCACATAGATGAATATGGGATATGATACAACCACCATTTAATTATTTTAATATGTTTTTTTCCTGTTAATGGGGAGCTAAGATATGGTCCCACTCTCAAGTACCTATCGAGATATGATAATGAGCTTATTCTTCATCGACAAGAGAAAATATTTTGTCCAACTCTTCAATAATCATCGATGCATGAATAAAATCACCTTCAATATTCACTAGCATGATGATTTTTTCCTGATTTGTAGGATTTGGGAATGGATATATGTTTTCCCATACATTACTTTCTTGATTTTTTGATGGGATTTTTTAGTAGAAAAGAAAATATATGCTAATTCATCATCATTATTGGGGATGTATTCATTATAATGTCCTCTGTTTTCATTTTAGATAATCCTACAAACTTCATATGAAGTATTTGAAATCTGGTCCGACCCTCTGATTGTGGTAAAGGTATGTCAACATAATATTAATGAATCCTCTAGAGAAAACTAGCATTCTTAGCTGATATGATCATGGATGTAGTCCTTTTATCCTCTCTATACGTTCTGAAGGAATTTATATATGTGGTTCCCAAAAACTGTACTTCCAATCTATTACATTAAATATTTTATTAACATATTTTATTTGATTCTTACATTATATTTTTAGACATAACTATCCCATAATTACTTTACATAAAGAAAACATTTCATTAAAATTAATTCCCAATACATTTATGGTTTAGACATTTGTAGAATTAGAACAAAAAATAAACTAATAAAACACATCTCTTTCACAAACAAAGTATATTTTTTCCACTATGTAATAAATGAATATTCTATAATAAGTCTTTAATGTATCCAAAAAATTTTCTACATAGTTATCATGTAAAAAATTTCATGTTTAATTATTTTTTAAATGACCAATGGAAAAGAAAAAAATAGTAGGGTTGAGCTCAAATGCACTGTAAGTGAAATCATACAATATAGGTATTCATGGAAAAAATATAATGGGTGGAATAATTTGTAACTATAATTCATTAATGATGTAAATATAAGAGTAAAATAGATACATGTATAAGATATATTGTCAATAGATCATATCAATAAATAATAAATTTCCTTGATGATAAAGTATATGATTTTAGATAGATATTTTCCTTCCCAAATCCAAGAAATTATGTTTTTAGACATCATTTTATTACCATCAAATCATCTTGTCTAGGGAATATCTTGTTCCGAGAATGCATACACTAAGTAACCAAAAACTTCTCCACATGAAAGCTAACAAGGTATCGATGGGATAAATAATGATAGGTCCCACCATCCACTTCTTTATGTCCAATTATTTCATAATATGATATAATGAGTAAACGATACATAATTAACTTTTCCAATAATTATCCATAATAAAATAACAATATATAGAACACCAATACATTTCCCCATGTCAATAAAAGAGACAAAAAGACCATATCCCATATAATGAAATAGGGTGAATGTATAAAAAATTTAATGTCAACATTCTTAAGTAATCTATATGCATGCATATAAAAAAAATATAAATTAATAATAGTTATCCAACCAATAAATTGAATAAAATTATATATAAGAATCCCTCAAGATAAATCCATATAGGGTAATTATATATGGTTATGTTAACAATTTATAAAATCAATTGAAATATAATATTTTGGTGTAAAACCATAAATAAAAGGAATGGATGTCATGGTACTAAAAAATAAGGTATTGGAAGAACAATGTTCAAGAAGAAAATTTTTGACTTAAGGATATAAGATTTGAGTAATCAATATCCCTTAGGGACTACATACTCATTAAGGTAAATAGTATTAGAAAAGTATTAATGTGGTGGAATATAAATCTCTAAAAATAGAAAATTCAACATTATAAAATTAAGGGTAGAATGTACAAAAAAATATGTGAAATATGTTCATGATAACCGTCATAAATAAATGATCAAATATTGATTTACCAAAAATTTATACTAATAGATTAAAATTTGAATAAATTTAAATTTAAATAAGGAAATATTATTTGGCATAATTTATGTAGAGACCTAATGATTTACGTACAAATACATTACATTACTTTTTCTGAATACTTAATACAAGACAAAAACAGACGCCCAATGACCGTATTAGTTTAGTGTCTTTGGAAACTCAGAACATAATCTTCTAACCATGGTGAAAGATCTTCAAAATCTCCCATAAAGATCTTTACCATTGGTTTTCTTACCTAAAACCTTTATTTATATACTGGGGAAAAGAAAACATAAAAAGGGTGTGCTCAAATGCTCAGTAAGGGTAAACATGGAGAACATAAAACAATCCCTGAACATTTGAACGTAAAAACATGAACATAAAACATCAAAATCATGAGTAATGACATAAATATTGGCAGTTCATAAGGCATAGATCATAAAGGAACATTAACCATGATAAAATAGCATGGGAATAAAACATTTAATTTTGGAAACCATTAAGCACATGATATAATTTCCATAGTAGCCAAGGCATTTCTTCCAAGACCATCATAGTGGACAAAGTCCATTACTGAACCGGGTTTACTTGCCGTTCCAGCCCTATATTACTGAACAAAAATTTTACTTCCCGTTCCAGCCATGTATATATCAAGAGATATAAATCTTTACCTGAAGCATTTGAGGGAGATATAGGTCCCACCCATCTCATAATGAAACCATTCTTATGGGTGCCACAAAATCATAAATCATACATCATAGCATAACCCATGTAATAAAAATGGGATTCGTAAACATCATGCCATCATAAAATAATACATATATGATAAAGGACTTCATAAACATAATTATATCATTACATAATAAAATAAATTTAATAATAGGGATAGAAACAGAACCATATATTATCTTAAATGGGAAATAATTTTGATAAAACACTTGAAATGAATTCTTGAGGAAAATATCCTTTCTTTTTCAAAAAGTTTTTCTTTTCAAAAAATGCCATAAAATTTTAAAATAAAAGGATTTTATTAAAAATAATCATGAAATATTGTATAGTAAGCTTCATGAAAATAAGGAATTATGAAACTTTAAAAATCCATTCATGCCGTATAAGTTAAAAAAACATTATCCTCGTACTTTTAACAGAAAAGACAAAAAGTACCACACATGGTAAACAAAAGAAAGATTCCTTCCATAACTCAAAGTAAAAGTCAAAGAGGGGTAAAAATGACTTTAAAAATAAATGGAATAATATTAAACACTTCATAAAAACATTTTTATGGACATGGATGAAAAATATAACCCCATTAAATACTTACGTATAAGCAATCCCGGATAAAAATGAGATTGCAAAATTATCCCTTACCTTAGGTCCAATTTCTTCCGTATGTGTCCGAGACTTCTGTATAGTGGATTTAAACATATTATTAACATTTAACAGATCCATAATAATATTTATTATATCATATATGATTCACTTATGACTTTATATTACCCGTTCTTTTGTTAATTCCATGTTAAAGCAGCGTTTTGGGTAAAATCGTTTCATTTATCATACATGTTTGGACTTGTTGTTCTTGATATTATTACATATATATTTATTTAGTTAATTCTAGAATGTAAAAAATTATTTATATATAATATATATTAATCATATAAATATTTATGATAGATTGATAAATGGAATGAAATACATTGTTCATGGAGATAGCAGGTCGTACGAATGCATGAATGATGTTTTCGTTTCCTTATTGAATTGAATGTAATTAAATAAATGAAAAATATATGTAAATAAATACAGTATCATTATTTTTTCATATATTTAATGATTATTTAATATATATACTTTATAATAATTCTTTAATGGTTAAAATGGAGAATGAATCTAATCGCATTGTGGAGACGGTAATCCGTATGTACACACTCGTGATGATATCGTTCCCATAATTATTGAATGGAATTGGAGTAGATGATATAATATCTCAGAAACATTATGATGTTATAATAACCATATATAGTTATTCTTTACACCATTATACTCATCCATGTAGGGTGGTGGTGGAAAAACAGATTACACCACGACGTTCAGACGATATTCCGTATGTACGCACGCGCTGTGATTTCGTTTTCCATAGGATGGATAGAAGGTGAAATAGGTTGGTTTAATATTTATAATATCATTTAAAAATATTAGTTATACTGATATTATTACTTTTTAATGAAACAACTAAATAATAGAATGTTGAAGAAGAAGGAAACTTGAAATAATTGGTAGAAGAGATTACCTCTTCTTCAATGTGCCTCTTCTAAACCTCTTCTTAGGGCACTAAAGTTGGTCTTTGAAGAAGACCAGGAAATATATAATGTTTATATGGAAGTGAAGAAGTGAAATTTTCAGGTTTTGGCCGATATTGAAGGCTCCAAATTGTGTGAGGAGGAGAGTGAGGAGGTGCCCTTTTATAAGGGAGGAGAGGGGAACCTTTAGAAACATAAGAAATATTAATTTATAATAAATTTAAACCCCACTTAGAATCCTAAAAAAATGACTCAATTATAATATGAGATAATATAATGTTGTAATATCATCAAAAAATAAAATTTAGACATGTTGGTAATTTATTTTAAACCTTATCAACTTGATTTATCCTTATTTAATCTATTTAATTTTATTTGTGGAAATAATATTCTAAATTTTAAATTGTTATAAATAATTAATTATATGTTTTGAATTGTCCATAATTGGATATATTATGACATTTTAGAACATACAAATTTCAATTTATAATTTTTAAATATTTTTTTGATTTTTAATAAATTTAATAATATATTATTTTTATAAAATAACAGTAGTGTTAATTCTGACACTATTCATTTATTTGAATTTAAATAAAATACATACAGAGGATATATTCGAATAAAAATGTTTAATATATTCCTAAAAAGTAATATTCATCTATAAAATTTGTGGAGTATATTATTTAGTTAATATAATATATATTTTAATATTTTAAAAACCATTTGTTTGATATTTCTCTTAATGAAATAATTACTACAACAGTTTTGTATAATTATTTAATATAATTATTTGTTGCATAAAAATTAAAAATAAAATTATATCATGAATATAAATATAATATATTTCAAAATAATACATTTAAAGGAATTTATCATCTTAAAATAACAACATAAAACTTATTATATTTATTAAATTATGAAGGTGACAACTTTGACATCATTTAAAATAAAATAATATAAATGTACTAATCTCTTTTTTACGGCTCCAAATGGTCCCCAAGTAGACCCTCAGATGATTATGGTATATATATAGTTAACCAATAAGTTTTGTTCAAGTGTTTGGGATTTTGGATGGGTGTTATGACTTTATAAAAAAACTATATTATTGATTTTTTACTAAGTAAATAATTTCTGCATCATTAATGTATAAGCTATTAAGGTAAATAAATATTTCTTAAAAATTACAACTAAATTACCATAACAAAGAAAAACATTTTATATTTCAAATTAGTATTTATAATAGAATTTATATTCTGTATAAACTTATATTAAAAATACATTAATTATTAAAGTTTGAGTGAGACATATTTCACTTTCTTTAAATAAAACAAATTAAAGGTATTAATCACATCCTTGTGGGTTCAAATAGATTCCATTTCGACTGAAGTATGTTTTAGGACGAAATATAATCATCCAATTATATTAAGACAAGGGTTAGGGTAATTTTATATTCTTATATTTACCCTTAATTACCCGATTTACCTTTAACTATGGTAAATAAAATTTACCGTAGTTACTATTCATAGTGCACAAAAATAAAAAGTAGCCTATTAACATAATTTGGAACTACTGATTCAAAATATGGGAGGCATTTTTCCAAATTCAAATCACAGAAGTAACAGAAATTAATTTAAAATTAATCCCGTTAAGAAAACGAGTTTTAAAAGTTAAAATATTACAAAAGATTGAAATGATTTTACCTATGAATTAAATGTAAAATCAATGCTAATGACATAAATTATAATAAATGGTAAAAATATATTTTATTTATACTTTAAAACCATTTAATATTATAATTTAACTGTATAAATTATTATGATGAAAAAAGTTGTTTTTAATTAAAATATAGTGTGTTTTTACTATTCATTAAAATATGAAAGTTATCAGAATAATATGAAAAATTTATCCAAAGTAAATTTTCATATCCTGATTCAAAATAAGATTTTTTTTCAAATTGAACTTATAAACATGTCAAAAAATAGATTTAAAGTGGGTGCGCCATCAAAAGGTGGCAAAACTGCATTTTTTGAAAAATACGTTTTTTACGTGAACAATTTATTTTGATGTCATACCATGTTCTAGAAAATGTGTAAGATGAATAATAATGTTATAAATGTCACGACCTGACCTCGGGGCCCATGCCATGACTACCCCAAGCCCGCCTTCCATAGGCCAGGGGCTGGCGACTAGCACCAAGGCGTAAAATCCCGGTAAACAGGGAAGGCATTGCCTTTATAAGTAACAACCACCACAGAGTCAGCAAGCGGAAAGTAACTACAAAGTGCAGAAAAGTAAAGGGGGCCGGAATACAAGCCCAACTGAAAGTACTACTAAAAAGGAAAAGAACAGCAACTGAAGAAAAGACGGCGGCCTCGTGTCGTCCACTGGCAATCCCACCTGAAGGGTGGGTACAGATAGCCTCCAGGCTCCTCGGGTCCCACGTCCGCTCCGAGCACGTCCCGCCCAGTGGTCCACCTCCAGGTACCGTCCTGCTCTACGCCCCAACCGAGATCAGCACTGTCCTTCGTCTGCATCCAACACAACAAGGTGCGGGCATAGCCCGTGCAGGGGTGAGTATAAACTACTCAGTAAGGACCCCGAGACCCCCGAAGGTCTCCCGAAATCCACAAAGGATATAGCACAAAAGAAAGGGGCAACCACGAAGAAACAACTGACTCGACTTAGGTATATGCCCATACATATACCTAAGTCCCCATTTCTAGCTCTTCTCTCGAGCTCAAGGTCAACTCGATCCACACTGGAAAGCAAGACTCAAATCCACCAGGGAGAGTAAATAGTAAATAGTAAATCCACATAGGATAGTTCAACACAATCCACAAAGGAGAGTAACATAAGATTCAGCTCAACCAGGTATACTTTTTCAGATGACGTCAAAGATGATCACTGATCCATCTAAGTCGTCGGACCCACGAAGGATCGATAGGTACTAACCTCGGCAATGACCCACACAGGATCGGGCCCACACAGGACCTGTAGCAATGGCTCACACAGAACCGTAAGAGATGAGCCACACAGGAACGGTAGCACTGATCCACGTAGGATCGCTGAGTGCAGTAGTCGACGCAGTCCACTGAGGATCTCTGCACAGTCGTCGCCGCAGTCCACGAAGGATCTCTGCTCTGTCGTCGAAGTCACAGCCAGCGCTAGGGTTCCCGCACACAGCGAGCTCGTTTAGGAGGGTCCGCTCCACGAGCCGAGAGGCTGATACATCAACTGACACGTAGTCCGAAGTTGATGTATCCAAAAGTTCCGTATCGACAACAGGATCTCAACGCAACAGACGGCGCGTCAATCGGACGCCCGGTCTGAGAGTTATTGGCATTTTCGTCCCAGGGGCCCGGTTGGTTTTTAGGGCAAAACCAACCCGACCGTACTCCGCCTGTGTCCGATCCTCGGGCGGAGTATGCCAAAAGTTCCGTCTCACTTAGAGGAAACTACCACAGCTGACGGTACGTCGATCAGACGTCCGTAGCTCAAGTTATGAGCGTTTCCGCTCCGAGGGCCCGGTTGGTTTCGTGTACGAACCAACCCGTCCGAACCCAAAGTCTTCCGAAACCTTGAGTGTAATATACCGAAACGACCGTATCGATCCAAGGATCACGTAGCCACTGACGGTTCGTCAGTCGGAGGTCCTAGGCCCAAGATATGGGCAAAAGACCGGAGAGGGCCCGAAAACGGGGGTTCTGGGCCCGGGGCGACCCGGGTCGACCCGATTGGGCAGGGTCCGGTCCGGCCTGGGCGCGGCCCGGCCGACCGGACCGGCCGGCTCGACCTCGGCCGAGCAGCCAAGGGGCGCCGCGGGTTTGACCCGCGGCTTAGGTGGAACGCGGCCCGCGCGGGCCGCGTGTTGGGTGGCCGGACCGCGGACGCGGTCCGGCGGTTCGCCGCCGCCGCGGCCGAGCCGGGGCGGATCCTCCGGCGGCGCGCCGGGCGCCGCCGCCCCCGGTCGCCGGCGCCGCCGCGCCGGCGACCCGCGCCGCCGCCGCCTTCCGCGGGCCGCCGGAGTTGCTCCGGTGGCCCGATTCCTCTCCCGTCTGCGCCGTTGCTCCTCCCGGGGGCCGATCTTCACTGCGGGATCAACGGATCGCCCTTGCCGCACGGTTCGTCGTCGCTTGCCAAAACCGCACACGAAAAGGATCGGCGGAGGGTTTTCGGGTATTGTTCGTTAGACCCGCACCCTCCGCGTTAGTCATAAACAACAGGAGAAGGGGGCTACAACAATTTTTAATCAAGATAAAAATTGTTCACTTCTTTTTCTTTTAAACGGCAATTCAATTTTAATTAATTGAAAATATTCATGCCGGTTCTTTATTCAAAAATAAATAAAAACACGGGAATGAATCATCAACAATTAAATCCCTATCTTTTTGTCGTCGTCGGACGACAGGTCGTCGCAGATTTGGTGATCGTCGTGGAAGAGACGCTCGTCGCACCGCGGGAAGGAGTCGCGCCGACGATCTCCGGATCAAGATCAAATGGATTTAATTAATTTAAATCCGTTGATATCGAATTATAAAAAGGTAGAATTTAGAAGATTCGATTCTCACCTTTAACCACCGATCGTAGGTTTGCCGCGGAAGAAGAAGCGCCGAAGAAGAAGAAGAAGGTCGCGGAAAAAGTTTGTCGACGTCGCGGATCACGGTGTGCGTCATCGAATTTTGGTTCCGGCGTTCTTCGCGTTCTTTGCGTTCTTCGCGTTCTTCGCGTTCTTCGAGTTCTTCGCGTTCTTCGCGGGGAGGGTGGAGGCCCAGAGAATAAAGAGTAATCCTCCAAAATAGACACGTTGGTCTATTTTATTAAATCGCCAACAAACGCAAACGCGTAAGTAACGATCCATTAAATTCGTTGAATTAATTCAACGAATGAAACAGCCCATTTAATTCACGAAATAAACTGCCCAATTAAATGGTATGTTAAGAAATTAAAGAAAACGCGCCGGTTGACTTTTCAGTTACTTTGACGGGTTTTCACGGGTGCGTTACTTAGCGAAAGAAACGGCGGGGCTCGTGCGGGCCCCACCTCATAAATATCCTACCAAGGGGTAGGGTATTTCCGGATAGCACCCTATCCGCTATAACTCAGTTCAAGTGGCTTCCAAGTGACTTCCAAGCGGCTTAAGTGAAATAAAATAAAGTTGTCGCACAACCTTTATTTTATTTCCGACTTAAAGTCCAAAATTTTAAAAACCACGGTTGAGCAAACGAAACTCCGGAAGAGGCGTTTCTAAGCAAATACCGGCGCTGCGATTTCATCGGTGCCCTCAGAATTCGATTCTGGGCACCGGTTCAAAATATAGAAAAACCCGCTCATCCGTTCACTGAACGTACCCGAGCCAAACTTCGGAAATTGATTCCGGGCACACCGGGTCTCGGAATCAGGTGTCGTCTGAAGCTGCGCTCTTGCAAAATTCCAAAGAAAATTAAGAAAAAAATTTCCTTGAAATTTGCGGGTCTTTACATTACTCCCACCTCAGGGCTTTACGTCCCCGTAAAGATACATCAAAAACTAGGGGAACAAATGGGGGTACTGAGCACGCATCTGAGCCTCCCGCTCCCAAGTGCTCTCCTGGAGGTTCCCGTGATTCCATCTGACGCGCACAAGAGGAATCGACCGCCCATGTAGGACCCGCTCCTGTCGATCCTCGATCTCCACTGGGACCTCCGCAAAAGTCGCCCCATCGTCCACGTCTAGCTCCCCAAAGTCGATGATGTGCGTCGGGTCGTGCACGTATCTCCTCAGCTGAGACACGTGGAAGACGTCGTGCACCCGGTGCAACTGAGGTGGTAGAGCCAGGCGATAAGCCACCTCTCCTATCCTGCTGAGGACCTGGAAAGGCCCGATGAAGCGTGGAGACAACTTGCCGCCTCGGCCAAATCTCCGTAAACCACGTCGAGGTGAGACACGCAAAAAGACGTGGTCGCCATCCTCGAACTCTAGTGGCCTCCGCCTCCTGTCAGCATATGACTTCTGTCAGCTCTGAGCTGTCCTCATCCTCTCCTGGATGATCTGGACCTTCTCTGTCGTGGCTCGGACCATCTCTGGTCCCACGAGTGCTGACTCCCCAGGGTCTGTCCAGCACAACGGTGATCTGCAGGGTCTGCCGTACAATGCCTCGTATGGTGCCATCGCGATGGTGGAGTGGTAGCTGTTGTTGTACGCGAACTCCACCAAGGGTAGGTGGTCCTCCCAGCTGCGACCAAAGTCGAGAACACATGCACGGAGCATGTCCTCGAGTGTCTGTATGGTCCTCTCAGTCTGACCATCCGTCTGAGGGTGGAAGGCTGTGCTCAGATGGAGCCGCGTCCCGAACGCCTCCTGCAACCCCTTCCAAAGCCGGGAAGTGAAAAGAGCATCTCGATCGGAGACGATAGACGATGGAACACCGTGAAGCCGTACGATCTCCTGGACGTAAAGACGTCCCAAGCTCTCCACTGAGCCCTGCTCTCTGATGGGTAAGAAGTGTGCCGACTTGGTGAGTCGGTCGACAATCACCCAAATGGAGTCGTGACCTCTGGAAGTGCGTGGAAGTCCAGTCACGAAGTCCATAGATATGCCGTCCCACTTCCACTTCGGGACCTCCAAGGGCTGTACCAAGCCTGCTGGTACCTAATGCTCTGCCTTCACCTGCTGGCAGATGAGGCATCGTGAAACGAACTCTGCCACAGCTTTCTTCATGCCCGGCCACCAGTGCTGTCGTCTGAGATCCTGGTACATCTTCGCCACTCCGGGATGCACCGCCAAGGGAGAAGTGTGAAACTCTCTCAGCACCTCCTCTCGTAAAGAGACTGGTACGAAGGTACGTCCTCTGAAAAGGATGTCGTGCTCTGCTCCAAGGGAGAATCCATCAGGCGCCTGACCTGAGGATATCAGTGCACGCCAGGTCTCACAGTCAGCGTCCCCACGCTGAGCCTCTCTGACCCGCTGTAGAAGTGGAGGAGAGACTGTGAGAGACTGAAGAAAGGCTGCTCCGTCTCTATCCACGAAGGATATCTGTAAGGAGGCTAGCTGCTCCGTCGCCTCCTCAAGTAGCTGAATGCCCGTCCTCCTGCTGAGGGCATCGGCTACCACGTTCCCCTTCCCAGGAGTATAGACTATCTAAAAGTCATAGTCCTGGAGGAACTCAAGCCATCTCCGCTGTCTCAGGTTCAGGTCCTTCTGAGAGAAGATATACCTGAGACTCTGGTGGTCAGAAAAGACTATGAAGCGCTCGCCCATCAGATAGTGCCGCCAAGTCTTCAGAGCGAAGACCACTGCTGCTAACTCCAGGTCATGAGTGGCGTAGTTCTGCTCATGCGGCCTCAACTGACGTGATCCGTAGGCGATGACGGCCCGCTCCTGCATCAGGACGCACCCGAGTCCAGTCCCTGATGCATCGCAGTAAACTACGTATCCAACTCCCTCCTCAGGCAACCTCAAGATAGGTGCGCTGGTCAATCTCAGTCTCAGCTCTTGGAAGCTCTGCTGACATCTGTCTGACCACACAAAGGGTTTCCCCTTCTTTTTCAAGGCTGAGAGTGGTGCCGCAACTCTGGAGAAGTCTGGCACAAATCTCCGATAGTATCCGGCTAGGCCCAAGAAGCTCCGCACCTCCGTCACGCTCCTGGGTGGCTCCCAAGCTAGCACTGCCTCGATCTTCGCGGGATCCACTGCAACTCCCGCCTCAGAGATGACGTGCCCCAAGAAATGGACCTCACGTAACCAGAACTGGCACTTTGAGAGCTTTCCATAAAGCTGGTGCTCTCGGAGTGTGTCTAGCACAACTCGCAGGTGGTAGGCATGCTCCTCCTCAGTCGTCGAGTATACCAAAATGTCGTCAATGAAGACCACGACAAATCGGTCGAGGTATGGCTGGAAGATCCTGTTCATGAGGCTCATGAACACTGCTGGAGCATTGGTTACGCTGAACGGCATAACCAAGAACTCATAATGGCCATACCGACACCTGAAGTCCGTCTTCTGCACGTCCTCGTCTCGAACTCTGAGCTGATGATAGCCTGACTGGAGGTCTATCTTCGAGAACCACCGCGCTCCCTTGAGCTGATCGAAGAGGTCATCAATCCGTGGCAGCGGATACTTGTTCCTCACTGTCACCTGGTTCAGGCGACGATAGTCGACACACAGTCGCAAGCTCCCGTCCGCCTTCTTGGTGAACAATATCGGGGAAGCCCAGGGTGAAACACTGGGTCGGATAAACCCCTTGCTCTGTAAGTCCTCCAACTGTACCCGCAGCTCTCGAAGCTCGGCGGGGGCCATCCTATATGCTGGAGTAGATATCGGGGCTGTCCCGGGGTACAAGTCGATGTAAAAGTCTACCTCTCTACGAGGAGGTAGCCCTAGAACGTCGTCGGGAAAGACGTCCACGTACTGGTCCACCACTGCAGGAAAAACTGGACTCCGCACGTCCACTGCTCCTAGGATGAGGCTAGCCAACTGATTAGAGATGGGCTGCACTCTCCTCCGCGGAAGTCCATCCTGTGCTGCAAAGGTTCCCTTCTCGCCGGTGAAGGTAAACCTGCTCCCGTCGGTGCGAACACATCGCACCTTGCGCCTAAAACAGTCGATCTGGGCATGAACCGTGGATAGCCAATCCATGCCCAAGATGACGTTGTAAGGCCTCGACGCCGCTACAAGGAGATCCCAGCCGAAGCTCTCGCCTCCTAGAGTAAGCTCACACCGCCGACACCAGTGCGTAATCGTCGAGTCTGCTCCCGTAGGAGTCTCTAGCCGTAAGGATCGAGCCAACGGCTCAGTCGGAATCTCCGAGCTCCGAACAAGGGCAGAGGCTATGAAAGAGTGACTCGCTCCTGTGTCTATAAGTACTGCAGCAAGGGTGGAATAGACACAGATCGTACCTCGAATCATCTCTGGCATGTCGGGGTCGTAGGCCTCCACTGCCTGGAGCTGGGCCTGTCCCTGCCCGCCAGCTCCCTGTGGTCGAGGTGGCCCTCCTGGTGGTGGTGGGGGTAGAGCCTGGAAGCGTCGCCCACCACCCGCTGCTCGACCAGCTCCTCTGCCTCGTCCGCCTCCTCCCTGCGGACCGCCACGGTCGACCCTCTGCCTCTGCCTGGGTGGCCCCTCCACCGTCTGCTGCTCCTCTGGTCGGCGAGTCGGGCAGTCACGAGCCATGTGACCCTGCCCGCCGCAGGAGTAGCACAGCCTGCCTCTCGGAAGGCTGGCACTCCGCTGTGTGCCCCGCACTGCTGAGCCGGTGTCCTGAGGCCGTCTGCGTGGGGGTCTGGTCTGCCTGGACCCGAGAGTCATCCGTCGGCTACCTGCTGCCGAAGACTCAGCTACCTTCCACCCTGCGCTAGGTCTCGCCACTGAAGAAGGCTCTGCCAGGAAGCTCTCGATCAAGAGGGATCACTCCAGCACTCCCGCCTGGGTCGGAATGCTGAGGGAGATCAGCGACGCCCGAATCTACTGCTGCAAGCCCTGCCCGAAGGTCCGGGCCCGGAAGAAGGGGTCCCGTACCATGTCGGTCGAGTAGCGAGATAGGTCAGTGAACCTCGCCGCGTACTGAGCGACCGTCATGCTTCCCTGGCGCAGCTGGAGAAGCTCCTGGATGCGCACCGCTCGGAGGGTGGCCGGGACGAACTCAGAGCGGAAGAGGCTCTCGAAGTCCGTCCAGAGCAAGGATGCCTCATCGTGAACCTGGAGCATCAAGCTCCACCATCGTCCTGCCGCCGCTTGCAGGAGGCTCGCCGCGAGAATCACCATGAGATCCGCTGGTGTCCTCACTAGCCTAAAGATCCGTACCACCGCCTCTAGCCAGTCCTCGGCGGCCTGGGGGTCCGCCTCACCGCGAAACCTGGGCGGTCGCTGGCTCTGAAACTCATGCAGTGCCCTGAGGCGACGTGCATCGTCAGCGTCTGGTACTGGTAGCATCGGTGGCTCGGCGGGTAAAGCTACCGCCGGTGCCACTACTGGCAAAGGGCCCTGCACCGAGGCCTCGTCGCTCGGTGGGCTGCCGTCGCGCCCTACACTCGGAACCCTAGCTGGCTGTTGTCGCGGGGCCATCCTGAAAAGGAGAACAAGAGCACCACAGTCAGAACAGTATACCTGGTGAGCTAGCACAAGTAATCACAAGGAAAACTTGAGACTTTCATGAAGCAGATCAGTATACCCGGTGAGCTGACACAAGTAATCACAAGGAAAACTTGAAACACACACGCAATCAATGTTTTCATGCATTAAGTCGGAAATCAGGAGTCAGGGTCCTGGTGTACGGATACGTCGGCCGCCGCACCAACACTGGGCTCCCTGAACTGATAACCACACTCAATACACTAAACACTATTGCTTCATATAGGAAGAAAAGACGATCAGAGTCTGCGGTAGAACCGACCGCCTCTGATACCAATTTGTCACGACCCGACCTCGGGGCCCGTGCCGTGACTACCCCAAGCCCGCCTTCCATAGGTCAGGGGCTGGCGACT
The DNA here is from genome assembly GCA_963277665.1 of Viscum album. Lineage (NCBI taxonomy): Eukaryota > Viridiplantae > Streptophyta > Magnoliopsida > Santalales > Viscaceae > Viscum > Viscum album. The sequence goes on from OY728130.1 coordinate 1,170,287,936, forward strand.
AGCACCAAGGCGTAAAATCCCGGTAAACAGGGAAGGCATTGCCTTTATAAGTAACAACCACCACAGAGTCAGCAAGCGGAAAGTAACTACAAAGTGCAGAAAAGTAAAGGGGGCCGGAATACAAGCCCAACTGAAAGTACAACTGAAAAGGAAAAGAACAGCAACTGAAGAAAAGACGACGGCCTCGTGTCGTCCACTGGCAATCCCACCTGAAGGGTGGGTACAAATAGCCTCCAGGATCCTCGGGTCCCACGTCCGCTCCGAGCACGTCCCGCCCAGTGGTCCGCCTCCAGGTACCGTCCTGCTCCACGCCCCAACCGAGATCAGCGCTGTCCGTCGTCTGCATCCAACACAACAAGGTGCGGGCATAGCCCGTGCAGGGGTGAGTATAAACTACTCAGTAAGGACCCCGAGACCCCCGAAGGTCTCCCGAAATCCACAAAGGATATAGCACAAAAGAAAGGGGCAACCACGAAGAAACAACTGACTCGACTTAGGTATATTCCCATACATATACCTAAGTCCCCATTTCTAGCTCTGCTCTCGAGCTCAAGGTCAACTCGATCCACACAGGAAAGCAAGACTCAAATCCACCAGGGAGAGTAAATAGTAAATAGTAAATCCACATAGGATAGTTCAACACAATCCACAAAGGAGAGTAACATAAGATTCAGCTCAACCAGGTATACTTTTTCAGATGACGTCAAAGATGATCACTGATCCATCTAAGTCGTCGGACCCACGAAGGATCGATAGGTACTAACCTCGGCAATGACCCACATAGGATCGGGCCCACACAGGACCTGTAGCAATGGCTCACACAGAACCGTAAGAGATGACCCACACAGGATCGGTAGCACTGATCCACGTAGGATCGCTGAGTGCAGTAGTCGACGCAGTCCACAGAGGATCTCTGCACAGTCGTCGCCGCAGTCCACGAAGGATCTCTGCTCTATCGTCGAAGTCACAGCCAGCGCTAGGGTTCCCGCACACAGCGAGCTCGTTTAGGAGGGTCCGCTCCACGAGCCGAGAGGCTGATACATCAATTGACACGTAGTCCGAAGTTGATGTATCCAAAAGTTCCGTATCGACAACAGGATCTCAACGCAACAGACGGCGCGTCAATCGGACGCCCGGTCTGAGAGTTATTGGCATTTTCGTCCCAGGGGCCCGGTTGGTTTTTAGGGCAAAACCAACCCGACCGTACTCCGCCTGTGTCCGATCCTCAGGCGGAGTATGCCAAAAGTTCCGTCTCACTTAGAGGAAACTACCACAGCTGACGGTACGTCGATCGGACGTCCGTAGCTCAAGTTATGAGCGTTTCCGCTCCGAGGGCCCGGTTGGTTTCGTGTACGAACCAACCCGTCCGAACACAAAGTCTTCCGAAACCTTGAGTGTAATATACCGAAACGACCGTATCAATCCAAGGATCGCGTAGCCGCTGACGGTTCGTCAGTCGGAGGTCCTAGGCCCAAGATATGGGTAAAAAACCGAAGAGGGCCCGAAAACGGGGGTTCTGGGCCCGGGGCGACCCGGCCCGAACCCCCCCTGGGGGTCGGCCGAACCGGGTCGACCTGAACCGGGTCGATCCGATTGGGCCGGGTCCGGTCCGGCCTGGGCGCGGCCCGGCTGACCGGACCAGCCGGCTCGACCTCGGCCGAGCGGCCAAGGGGCGCCGCGGGTTTGACCCGCGGCTTAGGTGGAACGCGGCCCGCGCGGGCCGCGTGTTGGGTGGCCGGACCGCGGACGCGGTCCGGCGGTTCGCCGCCGCCGCGGCGGATCCTCTGGCGGCGCGCCGGGCGCCGCCGCCCCCGGTCGCCGGTGCCGCCGCGCCGGCGACCCGCGCCGCCGCCGCCTTCCGCGGGCCGCCGGAGTTGCTCCGGTGGCCCGATTCCTCTCCCGTCTGCGCCGTTGCTCCTCCCGGGGGCCGATCTTCACTGCGGGATCAACAGATCGCCCTTGCCGCATGGTTCGTCGTCGCTTGCCAAAACCGCACACGAAAAAGATCGGCGGAGGGTTGTCGGGTCTTGTTCGTTAGACTCGCACCCTCCGCGTTAGTCATAAACAACGGGAGAAGGGGGCTACAACAATTTTTAATCAAGATAAAAATTGTTCACTTCTTTTTCTTTTAAACGGCAATTCAATTTTAATTAATTGAAAATATTCATGCCGGTTCTTTATTCCAAAAGAAATAAAAACACGGGAATGAATCATCAAGAATTAAATCCCTACCTTGTCGTCGTCGTCGGACGAGAGGTCGTCGCGGATTTGGTGATCGTCGCGGAAGAGACGCTCGTCGCACCGCGGGAAGGAGTCGCGCCGACGATCTCCGGATCAAGATCAAACGGATTTAATTAATTTAAATCCGTTGATATCGAATTATAAAAAGGGAGAATTTAGAAGTTTTGATTCTCACCTCTAACCACCGATCGTAGGTTTGCCGCGGAAGAAGAAGCGCCGAAGAAGAAGAAGAAGGTCGCGGAAAAAGTTTGTCGACGTCGCGGATCACGGTGTGCGTCGTCGAATTTTGGTTACGGCGTTCTTCGCGTTTTTCGCGTTCTTCGCGTTCTTCGCGTTCTTCGCGTTCTTCGCGGGGAGGGTGGAGGCCCAGAGAATAAAGAGTAATCCTCCAAAATAGACACGTTGGTCTATTTTATTAAATCGCCAACGAACGCAAACGCGTAAGTAACGACCCATTAAATTCGTTGAATTAATTCAACGAATGAAACAGCCCATTTAATTCACGAAATAAACCGCCCAATTAAATGGTCTGTTAAGAAATTAAAGAAAACGCGCCGGTTGACTTTTCAGTTACTTTGACGGGTTTTCGCGGGTGCGTTACTTAGCGAAAGAAACGGCGGGGCTCGTGCGGGCCCCACCTCACAAATATCCTACCAAGGGGTAGGGTATTTCCGGATAGCACCCTATCCGCTATAACTCCGTTCAAGTGGCTTCCAAGTGACTTCCAAGTAGCTTAAGTGAAATAAAATAAAGTTGTCGCACAACCTTTATTTTATTTCCAACTTAAAGCCCAAAATTTTAAAAACCACGGTTGAGCAAACGCAACTCCGGAAGAGGCATTTCTAAGCAAATACCGGCGCTGCGATTTCATCGGTGCCCTCAGAATTCGATTCCGGGCACCGGTTCAAAAGATAGAAAAACCCGCTCGTCCGTTCACTGAACGTACCTGAGCCAAACTTCGGAAATTGATTCCGGGCACACCGGGCCTCGGAATCAGGTGCCGTCTAAAGCTGCGCTCTTGCAAAATTCCAAAGCAAATTAAGAAAAAAATTTCCTTGAAATTTGCGGGTCTTTACAATAAAATTCAAAATTTAGTTAATACTATTCATAACGGCTAGTTCATAATAATATTAAAACAATATATCGTTGTTTAGTGAAACCCGGTATTGCGTACTACACACACTATCGAGGAAGGTCACGATTACGTAATGCAAGACAAGTCAAGGTTGTGTGTAGTGCAAGCTCCCTTTGGTGTTGCATGTAACATAATCAAAACTTATTTCATTTATACATTAAACAAAATATATACTTATTGTTGCGTAGAATAATTTCAACAAAACGAACTTGAAATTGTGTGTAACATGGGCCAAGAATAGTGTTGCATATACTGTAAGATAATATGATGTTATGTATAGTGCAAGCTAATATTGGTGTAGTGTACAATATAAGACATCAAAGAAACTAAAAAGAATATATCTCATAAAATCTCGGGGTGTTTCATTCTACCCTCCTTAAAATGAATTTCTTCCTCAAAATTCGTCGGGGATATAAATCGTTTACTACTAGAAAGTTTCCTTCATAGAAACCCACATTGTAAAAAGGAATACTAAAACTTAATTTTAAAAAGTTAAGTAAGAAACATAAAAGTTAACAAAATTAACCCATTAATGGGTTTCCACATTAGAGAACATAAGTCAAAATATGGATACAGAAGAGAAATATAACCATCAACTTCTGGTGAAGGGTGGTAGAGGACATGGCTATGAAAAATCCATCAATCACAAATCCATAAATTTTTGATGATCTATGGTACCATCTGATTCATTAGATATAAGGGAACTAGGAAAAAATTTTAGGTTTTCAAGATCATTTCCCAAATGTTGAAGAATTTTTGAATTAAAAGAAATACTAATTGATTTTGGTACAATCTCATCGTTGCTCGGGCCTTGACCAATTTCCACTTCATCTCTTAAAGAAATGAAGTTTAATTTGTCTTTCATGAAGTGTTATCAGATCATGCGATAGAATGATTGGTCATTCCATCTGTCTCAAACATATGTTTAGCCAAAGTTATATAAATAAGTCCATATATGGTGATATTAATCATATATGGTTCTAAAAATGGACTTAACTTCATCAATCATCCTGCATAATAAAATAAAACTAGTTTCTAATAACCAGGGAATTCTTGTAAGTCAGTGGTAGGCAATAAAGGCATGTCGCACTTCGGTTGTGGGTTCGATTCCCGCAATCTTGTTTGATGCGATGGGTTGTCGCCCATCCTGCATGTTGCCCCTTTTCTAAAACTACACTATTATAACATTCCAGAAATAATATCTAAAAAAAGTTATATCGTTAAACAATATTACCTTATGTCTAACATAATCCATTTCAAATATATAGGCTTATCCAAAATACTTCTCTCCAATCTCATAGTATAATGAAAACGATTACAAGAAATGTCATCAAACAAGCATGTGAATACCATCATTTATCCCCCATATATCATAAGATATATTTTGTTGATTGCATTCCAAACATGTGAATACCTTAATCTTGTATTCTAGTGAAACATGACTTACCATAGAACCTTATTGAAAACATAAATTCTGTCAAAAGCTAACTCTTTCCACATACCAAAATCCCAAAAATTCGTTATACTCAAACCATGATGTCACTTTGTCCTTATATCATTCATGAGCTCATGAATACTATCAAACATTTCATTTTCTCTATATCCCTTCATATGCCTATATCATCTTATTTAAAAAAATATCTGAATATCCTTTCATGGTTACTGGTACCATTCAATGTATACATTCAAATACTCAAGGAAAAACAATAGTGTAACAATCCTTAGATGTTTCTTTATTCCATAGTACCATAAAATTACCTATACAACATTAATCTTGATAAACATAAAATCATTCCACTACCTTCTTAAACCATTGACCGAGCTTCATCATTTTATTCCTCAACACTTCTTTCATATCATATATCATTCTTATTCTCCTCATTATCATCAACATAAATACTACCTGTATGACCATGCTGATTCTCTTCATGAGACTTTCCCTTAGGGAATTAGTTTGCATAATGCCCGTACATTCCACATTTAAAACATTTAACTGTTGTTGATGTCTTAACAATACCATTATCCTTGTACATAGTGTTTAATGAACCCTTTCCTTTGCAATTACTGTCTTTGTGTCCTTCTTTTCCACACCCAAAGAAACTTCCACTTCCTTTGAAACATTATCCTTGATGTCTCTTCCCATATGATTTACATGAGGAAAATTGAACTTTCTTTCCTCTATGATCATCATGAAACTCCTTCTTTCTCTTATTAACTGAGTCATGAAACTTACCAAAGTTGAGATTATTGATCATATTATGAGATTACTGATTAGGCATAATAATGAAGTTTTTCCTTCCAAATCCCATTTCATTTGCTTGATCATTAAGTATATCATTCCATTGTCCATCATATTCCCCATTAACATGAATCTTCCAGTTTCTCGCCATTTTCTAGGTTATTCATGATCATTATCATAATTCTACGACTGTAACCTATGCTTATACTTAACCCTAGGGACATCCCTAAACATACATTAGAAATATCTCTTGGGATCTCAGTAAAGATTCTATATCCTAGTTTCCAAATGTTAACTAAACCTTTGATCTGATACCAACTATAGAGACCCAAATCTTGACGTACAAATAAATTACATTACTTTGGCAGAATACTTAATACATGAAAAAAACAGACTCCCAATGACCGTATTAGTTTAGTGTCTTTGGAAACTCAGAACATAATCTTCTAACCATGGTTAAAGATCTTCAACATCTCCCATAAAGATCTTATCCTTTGGTTTTCTTACCTAAAACCTTTCTTTAAATCCTGGGGAAAATAAAACATAAAAAATGTGAGCTCAAATTCTCAGTAATGGTAAACATGTAGAACATAAAACTATCCCTGAACATTTGAATGTTAGAACATGAACATAAAACATCAAAATCATGAGTGATGACATAAATCTTGGCAGTGCATAAGGCATAGATCATAAAGGCACATTAACCATGATAAAATAGAATGGGAATAAAACATGAAATTTTGGCAACCATTAAGCACATGATATGATTTCCAATGTAGCCAAAGAATTTCTGCAAAGACTATCATAGTGGAAAAATTCCATTATTGAACATGGTTTACATGCCATTCCAGCCCTGTATTACTGAACCAGATTTTACATGCCGTTCTAGCCATATCTATCTCATGAGATATAAATCTTTACCCAATTAATTGGAAGGAGATATAGGTCACACCCATCTCCTAATGAAACCATTCTTATGTGTCCCACAAAATCATAAATCATACATCATATCATAACCCATGTAATAAAAATGGTATTCTTAAACATCATTCCATCATAACATAATCCATATACGATACTGGACTTCATAAAAATAATTCTATCATAAAATAATAAAATCAATGTAATAATAGGGATAGAAATAGAACCCTATTTTATCTTAGATGGAAAATAATTTTGATAAAACACTTGAAATTAATTCTTGATGAAAATATCCTTTCTTATTCAAAATCATTTTCTTTTCACAAAATTATATGAAATTTTAAAATAAAAGGATTTTATTGAAAATAATCATGAAATATTGTAGAGGAAACATCAAGAAAATAAGGATTTATGAAAACTTAAAAATCTGTTCATGCTGTTTAAGTTAAAAAAACATTCCTCTCGTACTTTTAATGGAAAAGTCAAAAAGTACCATGCATGGTAAACAAAAGAAAGATTCCTTTCATAACACAAAGTAAAAGTTAGAGAGAGTTAAATATGACTTTAAACATACATGGAATAATATTAAACACTTTATTAAAACATTTTTATGGACATGGATGAAAAATATAACCCCATTAAATACTTACATATAAGCAATCCCTGATAAAAATGAGATTGAAAAATTATCCCTTACCTTAGGTCCAATTTATTCCGTATGTGTCTGAGAATCCTGTATAGTGGATTTAAACATATTATTAACTTTTAACAGAACCTTAATAATATTTATGATATCATATATGATTCACTTATGACATTATATTACCCGTTCTTTTGTCAATTCCTGGTTAAAGCAATGTTTGGGTAAAATCATTTCATTTATCATACATATTTGGACTTGTTGTTCTTGATATTATTACTTATATCCTGATTTTCATAATTCCCTAATGTAAAATATGATTTATATATAATATATATTCAGCATATAAATATTTATGATAGATTGATAAATAGAATGAAATATACTATTCATGGAGACGGTAGGCCGTACGTACGCATGGACGCTGTTTTCATTTCCTTATTGAATTGAATGGAATTAAATAAATGAAACACATATGCACATAATAAAGTATCATTGTTATGCCATATATTTAATAATTATTTAATATATATACTTTATAATCATTCTTTAATGGTTAACATGGAGAATGAATCTCATCGCATCGTGGAGATGGTAATATGTATGTACGCACGAGCGATGATATCGTTTCCATAATTATTGAATGGAATTGGAGTGGATGATATAATATCTCAAAATCAATATTATTTTATAATAACCATATATAGTTATTCTTTACACCATTATACCCATCCAATTAAAGTTGCAGTGGAAAAACATATTACACCACGTCGTGGAGATGGTATTCCGTACGTACGTACGCGCGGTGATTTCATTTTTCGTAGGATGTATAGAAGGTGAAATGGGGTTGTTTAATATTTATAATATCATATCAGTATATTAATGATACTTATTGAGTTACTTTTTAATGAAAAAACTAAATAAGAGGAAGTTAAAGAAGAAGGAAACTTGAAAGAATCGGTAGAAGAGATTACCTCTTCTTCGACGCGCCTCTTCTAAACCTCCTCTTAGGGCACTAAAGTTGGTCTTGGAAGAATACCGGAACTTCGAAAATGTTTCTAGAGAAGTTTATAAGAGAAATTGGTAGGGGTTTACTGATATTTAAGGCTCAAAATGGTGTGAGAAGGAGAGGGAGCAGGTTCCCTTTTATAAGGGAGGAGAGGGGCACCTTTAGAAACATAAGAAATATTAATTTATAATAAATTTAAACCTCACATAAAAACCTCCAAAAATGAATAAATGCGAATATTAAATGAGATATGGTTGTAATATCATCAACCAATAAAATTTATACATGTTGGTAATTTATTTTAATCCTTATCAACTTGATTTATCCTCATTTAATCTATTTAATTTTATTTGTGGAAATAATATTATAAATTTTAAATTGATATAAATAATTACTTATGTGTTGTGAATTGTTCACAATTGGATATTTTATGAAATTTTAGACCATTTAAATTTCAATTTATAATTTTTAAATATTTTTATGATTTTTAATAAATTTAATAATATGTTATTTTTATAAAATAACAATAGTGTTAATTTTGACACTATTCATTTATTTGAATTTATATAAAATCCATACAGAGGATATATTCTAACCAAAATTTTTAATAGATTCCTAACATGTCATAAGAATCTATAAAATTTGTGGAGAACATTAATTAGTTCATATAATATTTATTTTAATTTTTTTAAAACCATTTGTTTGATATTTATATTAATGAAATAATTACTACAATATTTTTGTATAATTATTTAATATACTTATTTGTTTCATAAAAATTAAAAATAAAATACTATGATGAAGATAAATATAGTATATTTGATAATAATACTTTTACTAGAATTTATCATCGTAAAATAACAACATATAAATTTTTATATTTATTAAATTATGAAGGTGACAACATTGACATCATTTAAAATAAAATAATATAAATGTCCTAATCTCTTTTATACAGCTGAAAATGGTCCCCAAGTATACCATTGAATGATTATGGTATAGATATACTTTAAAAATAAGTTTTTTTCATGTTTCTGGGCCTTTTTATGGGTATTATTACTTTAATAAAAACTATATTATTGATTTTTCACTAAGTAAATAATTTCTACATCATTAATTTATAATATATTAAGGTAATTAAATATTTATTAAAAATTAAAAATATATTACCATTACAAATAAAAAAATTTTATATTTCAAATGAGTATTTATAATATAATTTATATTATGTATAACCTTATATTAAAAATACATTAATTATTAATGTTTGAGTGAGATATATTTCACTTTCCTTTAAATAAAATAAATTAAACATCTCAATCAAATCCAAGTTGGTTCAAATAGATTCCCTTTACACCCAAGTATGTTTTAGGATGAAATATAATCATCCAATTATATTAAGACTAGTGTTATGGTAATTTTATAATATTATATTTACCCTTAATTACCTGATTTACCTTAAACTATGGTAAACAAAAGTTTCCGTAGTTACTATTAATAGTGACCAAAAATAAAAAGTAGCCTATTAACATAATTTGGACCTAATGATTCCAAATATGGAATCCATTTTTCCAAATTAAAATCATATAAGTAGCAGAAATTAATTTAAAATTAATCCCGTTGTTAAGAAAAAGAGTTTTAAAAGTTAAAACATTTCAAAAGATTAAAATGATTTTACCTATGAATTAAATGTAAAATAAATGATAATGAAATACATTATATTAAATGGTAAAAATATATTCTATTTGTACTTTAAAACCATCCAATATTTTAATTTAACCATATAAATTATTACGATGAAAAAAGTTTTTTTAATTAAAATATAGCGTGTTTTTACTATTCATTAAAATATGAAAGTTATCAGAATAATATGAAGAATTTATCCAAAGTAAATTTTTATATACTGATTCAAAAGAAGAATTTTATTTTGTAAAATTTACCTTATAAACATGACGAAAACTAGAATTAAATCGGGTGTTCCATCAAAAGGCGACAAAACTGCATTTTTGTAAAAATACTTCATTTACCTGAAAAATTTATTTTGTTCTCAAACCATGTTCTAGAAAATATTTATGACGAATAATAATGTTATAAAAATCAAATTTTAGTTAATAATATTCATAACATCTGGTTCATAATAATATTAAAACAATATATTGTTTTTTAGTGAAACCCGATATTACCTTCTACACACGTTATCGAGGAAGGTCGTGATTGCTTGTAATGCAAGCCAAGTCAAGGATGTGTGTAGTTAAAGATCCCATTGGTGTTGCATATAACATAATAAAAACTTATTTCTTTTATAAAATAAACAAAATCTATACTTAATGTTGCATAGAATAACTTCAACAAAACAAACTTGAAATTGTGTGTAGCACATGCCAAGAATAGTGTTGCATATACTACAAGCTAATACGGTGTTGCGTATAGTACAAGATAATCTTGGTATATTGTATAATAGAAAAAATAAAAGAAATTAAAAAGAATATATCTCATAAAATCTCCGGGTGTTACAATTTATATCATTAATTAAACAAATTATGATAAAAAATCATCCATTCGATGTAAATACACCATACAAGGAATACATTGGGGAAAAATTATCATGTCACAAATAATCATAACTAATACAAAAAAACCCTTAAATCCAAAGAATATTTTAATTTGAAACCCCTACAAGTAATTGATTTCAAATTAATCCTTAAATACCCTGAATAATTATTGGATAATTATAAAGATCCAACCATAAAAATTATAACATCTTGAGTTTGATGTAAAGAATTCACTCTCTTACATTTTGATGATCATTATAGTTTAAGGTTTCATCTAATTTTTTCGTCACCCATAAATGAATATGTATTATATCACGAGAAAGATACTTCCACTTAGTATCCATTTTTTTTGAAAATATTAAATATTTAAGATAATTTTTTTTCTCTTTTCATGATATATCATGAAAATTTTCAACATGACCTCATCCTTTTCCATACGCATATTTATTACCCTAGGCAAAACATATGATAACTTTGGATGAGAGAAAAAAGATCAATACAGGAGATTTAATAAGAATTAATGATATTATTTAGTCCTTGAATTCTAATAATTTTTTTACTATTTTCCAAAAAAACATTAACATAAAAATAATCATTTTCATACCAAATAATTAAACTTCACTATCAAACGTTTTTAAAAAAAATATTAAGAAATTATACAGGAAAAATAAAACTCAAAAAGATTTGTATTGAATAATGAAATACTCTTGAAATATTTTTAAAAAATTTATAAATTTCATAATTAAAATGTTATATAAACATCCCATTAAACAAAATCTCATTATAGTTATAAAATTAATATTAAAATAATTAAAATAAGAGTTTGAAGGAAATGTGTACCTTAAATAAATTTCAATATTCATGTATGTTATTTATATTCCTGAATAATAAAATTTTACCAATTAATTATATTCATAGAAACATTTTAATGTTTTAATAAACTATTATTAGTCAATTTATTTCATTTATTTAAATTCCATGTTTAATTACTAATTTGGTTAAGTCCTAATTGGTCATTTTGATGATATTTTACTCATAGGTCCAAAATGGATTTTGTAGGATGAATATGGTCAATGAGGTAATTATTTTATTTTCAATATAATAATAATAGTGAAGAAATTATCTCTTCTAAATATCTTCCATACATTTAACACCAACCATGAAAAATTAGTATGAAAAATGAATTGCATTATAATCTTGGTGATGGTTGGTCATACGTACGCATGAGTAAAATTCATATTTTTTTAATGAAAAAGATATAAAGACAGTATGTATTATTCAATAATTACATAATTATTATTATTTGAAAAATATTTTATTGTTTATTTATATAAACTAATATATATCATCCATATTAAGTGGTCATGAAAAATAAATCACATCACTTTGTGGTTGAGGTAATCAACTTATATGCATGAATGATGTTATCATTTTAGTGGATGGAAAGTTACAAAGTAGAGGACATATTATTTTTAAATAATGATAAATATTTAATTAATATAATATATATTCATTAATATAATCATTATAACTATTTGTGATAGGTGGTGATGTAACATTAAATACATCGATTCGTGAGGGGGTAATGCACTGTACACATTAAAGATGATTTCATTTCCCATTTGACGGAATATAGAGATTGATATAGTTTATTCCAAAAATATAAAAATATCTAAATGTATGTAACATATTGGTTTTATTATTTCAACTTTTTTTAAGAATATTGTAAGGAGTTATAAAATGAAATCGAATGACAACACTTTGTTAAGAAAACTACCACTTCTTCATAAAATAACTTTAGGTTTATAAATAAAGCCTTAATAGTTTGGTTTTATAATTAAAAAGGGACTATAAAACATGTTTAAGGATATATGGAATGTATTGGGGTCGAATTATTAGAAACCAATAAGATTTTAAGTGTGTATAAAAGATTGTGGGTATCATTTTATAATTAGGGGAGTGAACCCAAATGGAAAATATTAAATTATTAATATATATAAAAATATTACTCAAAAATAATGTATAATAAAATAAAAAATTGAGAATAAGATGTTATATTTTTTATAAATATTTATATACAATAGAATCAATATTATTTTCGAGTTCATTTTAATCCTTTTCACATATGTTTAATCCCTAGTATACTTTTTTTGATCTTATCTCTGGTATCATATTTTTACTACTATTACGATTCATTATGAAAAAAAATTATGTTAAATGTATAACCTAATACTAAATATTATGATTCAGTGTATTGAAACAATTTTATTAGAATAAATTCAAAGAAATGTCAATTTTAATCTTTTATATTAAAACCTTAAAATATGATAAATTGTTTTTAGAAAAATTCTTTTTTATTTATAAAGATTCTTTTATACAAAATTACATTATAAAATTCATCTTAAGGACAATAATTAGATAATTAATAATATAATTGTACTAAATATACATTGAATTTTTTTTTTAAAATTATATGATTGTTAATTATTGAAACAAGAAGATAGATCTCAATAAAAATTAGTATTTTTCACTATTCATTGAAAAAACAAACCATATATAAAATTATCAAAAATTAATCCTATTTGAATTTTATATGATGAATTTAAAAAGAACTCTTAAATTTATTTGTTAAATTATATAATTCTGAATTGTTTTATAAAAAAACATATAATGTATGAAAAAAAAACTTGTTTAGAAATAATTACTTGTTTATTTTGACTGAAAAATCACTTAATATTATTATTAGGAATATAAATATATAAAATATAATTAATTAAAATTAATATAGATGAAAATTATTTGATCATGAAATTACTATAGTTGTTAAATTCTTTTATCCTTTTTAAAATTGTTTCCTCACAACTTTACTCACTACATGAAAAAGTGGGGATATTTTGTTTCATAAAATATTCTAATTCACAGGATGCTTCTTCAACTATATCGTTGTCCCAAATTACCATAACCATATAAGTCAGATTACACAACATCACATTCTCTATGAACTTAATACTTTTTTCTAGTTGTTCCTCATAAGGAATTTTTTATTTTAACTAAATTACTTCAAGGATAAAAACATGGAATGCATCCCACACATATTTTCATAATAATAAAATATTAAATGAATCATATACTTTAGAAAAAAATATATTCAATTCCACTACATATGAAACCAATCCAACTTCTTCTAATATTTAATATTTTTTAATTAACCATAGACTAACCTTTTCCTTTTTACCAAAATGAATAAAACTTTACCATGGATATATTTTTGAAAACAATTATCACTAAACTCAAAATAATCATCTATAATCCATTAATCAACATAAATTTTATACCTACTATGAGGCATCCTTATGTGATGATGAATCATTATTGCCTTATGAACCATTTAATTTATCATTTTGAAACCCAAAATATTCTTTCACCAGATTCAAAATAATAATATGGAGTCCATTAATGCTTTCTATATTATTCCTCGAAATTCTTGTTCTATAAACTGGAATGAAAAATTTTATTATAAGAAAACTTATCTAAAGTAACATAGTGATTCCAAATTCCTTGAAAATCATTTTATTAATAACAATTCATATATTATGAGTTATGAATCTTTTCATCTTACCATTGATCAGATTATGTATAAAAAATAGATTAATCTTTCATTTAGTATATAAGGGCTTCTAAAGACATTTAATAAAATTAGTGTTAAATATGTAATCAAGGTATGATATAATAGAGGGAGGGACTTCATGTAATTCAATTAATAATTTTACATAAATTCATGAACAATGGATCAAAACAAGTGTTATTAAGAATGATAATAAAGTGAAAAGGATTAGTAAATGATCATTAATTTCCCAAATTTCGTTATTACATAGAGCTATCTTTGGTAATATCATCATTAAATTCATGGATATATTCTATCATTTCAATTATTTCATTAAAAAAAATTTAGGCATACCCATCTGCAATTTTTATTTTTACTTAACCTATTAAAAATTAAAAAATTTAATCATAAATTCTGTAACATATTTCTCCATTCCTTTATATAGAAATATAAATGAAGGTTTCAAAATATTTTTTTTACCAGGATGAACAAAAAATAGGGAACTATGAGACTCACTCAATAATTCATTCATCAACTATGGGTCACATGAAACTCGCTACCTTTCATTGAATCTTAAAACAAATTATTTTTCTAAAATAATCTTTAGAAGCATACACTTATTTAATTATTATACCTTTTCGTGTAAAAACATCCTTCATTATGATATTGGTTAATCATGTTTGAAAAATATGATTATACTAACACAAAAAATAAAATATATAGTTTTATTACATGAATAATTTCTAAGAACATATTTATCAAATCATTATCCAAATGATAAATTTATAGATATAACATAGTTAATGATTCATTATCTTTCCTACTAAAAGAACAAACTACTCAAATTTCCATAACTATATTGAAATTAATTGCATAGTTATAATCATTTATAAATTTCCATAATCTACTTCATCTCATGTTCAACCCGTTAAGAGTAAATATAAACTTCAATATTTTATGATCATTATATATTTCAAACATTATTCTATATAAATTTTGTCTCTATGGTTTTAATGAAAACACTATATCTACAAGTTCATATTATGTGTATGAAAAAATTTATCATGATGTTTTAATTGATATAAAGTATATGAGATTACTCGATTATTCTTCATTATAACACAAATTATTACCTTTAATGAATCACCACTACAGAAAACTAAGTCGCCATTTCTGGATGGTATGGCCAAAACTAGAGCATTCAGTAATCTTCATTTCATTTCATAGAAAAATTTGTTTCATTCCCTCTTCTAGAAGAACCTAACTCCATTTTTTGTTAACATTGTTAGGGGATCAGATTACCAAGAAATTATTTCAATAATCCACTATTAATTTCCAACTCATAAAATAAAAATATGAATAAGAATAACTTTATAGGACCTTCCCATTAATCAACCACATTAATTGAATGAGGATCAATAGTTATTCTATCTTTAGTTATGATATCTCAAAGTTATGAAATCTTCTCTAACAAAAAAACATTTAATAAAAATTTCCATATAACATATTTTATTTTTTGAGATTCTATTATAATCTTTAAATGTTTTACATGATTCTTATATCTTTTTATTTAAATAAAAATATCATCAACAAACATAATGACATATTTATCTAAATATTCTTGGAATACACAATTCATATAATCCATTAATACTAATGGACCTTTTACCTACCAAAAAGGAATAATGTCAAACTCATAATTCCCATACCTATTCTAAACCATTTCATTATGTATTTTATCCACCTTCACTATTATTTGGTGGATCTTAGACCTAACATCAACATTAATAATATAATTATCTCCCTATATATGATCAAATAAGTCATCTATATGAGGTAATAGTTAATTATTATCATTAGTGATTTTATTCAATGATTAATAATCATATAAAAGACTCATTAAAATATCTATATTTTGAAAAAATATATAGGATAACCCAATAGTAATGTTCTTGGAATAAAGAATCATTTATCAGGGAAATCATACAGTTGATTTAAAAATTCTACAAGTTATGAATATGCTAATTGATATGGGGTTTTTAAATTTCTAGAGAATCATAAACAAAGTACATAGTAATATAAAATTTTCAATAAGGAATAATAGTGGGTTACTCATTTGAAAAAACATTAACATATTATTGTACTATGAGAACATCATTATTATAAATAGTTCCCATATTTGAAACAATATAATAAATAAAACTCAAATTTCAATATATTATTGATTTATTTGGTTCTTTATAAATTATCCAAGCTATAAATTTATTCTTATATACAAATAGATTCACTTTCAAGAAAGAATAATGTATTCAGTTCTATAATCTATCCTAGTTTGATAAACCAAATGGTAATGTGTACAAAGATTAGCAAATTTTTTTAAATGGGATGGAAAAATATATTTTTCAAGAAAAACACATCCACTGAAGATAACATGATGATATTTTTAAATTATTTTTTTCTTAATACAACCCCATGTGTTTTTACCAAACTTCCTAACATAATTTCTTAAGGGTAAATTTCTGTTTTATAAAATAGATTCTTATAAATGAATGAATATTTCAATATAAATATAGATAATACATTTCCATTACGTGAAAAAAAAGTAATTTACATTATAGAACTTCATTTTTTGTTACAACATATAAAAAATTATTTGAAATGAATTTCACTACACCCTTCAACATATAATTTTTATGCATCCAAATATCTATTCTCTTCCTCATACATTAATCTTTATAATGACACATCTCATTACATTGGAAGCATTGTTTTTTATTTTTAAAAAAATTGGTCTTGAAACTTCCATGAAATGTTTCTTTTCAATTAAAATACATATTATCAAACATAAAAAAATATAACTTCCCATATTTCAAAATACACCCACATGGTTCTTTTTTTCAAAAACTATCAAACAATAGGAAAATTATTTTCATTAACTTTATATTTCTCTAATGTATTCATCCCATATTCTTTCCTCTTGAATATATTATTCTCTTTAATGTAATGGAATACATGGTTATGATAAAAATACATTTCTATCTTCCCAAAACATTAATCAAATTTCAAATAATAGTTAAATTTGTTAATGGCCACTGATCTTTGGTATCATTGATTTAATCCTGAATAAAAATAATTAATTTTACTATCAAGATCGAAAATAGAATTTTGTGAATACCGTTCCAATATAATGATATTTTATTCATGCACACCTACTAAATATTACTCCTTATTCCAAAATTCAATGATTTTATTTTCCATCCAAAGTTGAACAAGTGAGGAAAATATTTCTCAAGGAAAATATTCTTAAACTTATCCATTACATTTTATTAATCTCTTATCATTATCTAGTAGGAAAAAATATTATCCAACATTGATCAGTTTGACTTTCAAAATGTTAACTATAAAGAGATTCCTATTAATGTTTAGAAAGACCCATGACTTCATATATCTTTCCAAGAGTTTTAATCCATCAATCACATATCATTTACTCAGAAGATCCATTGAGTTATTTAGAGTGAATTCTTATTCAATCGTCTACTATAGACATGTTACTTTTTGGTAGATATTGTTTTTCTCTAGTAATTATGCCACCAGTATCTATAGACTAAGTCATCTAATTAATCACATAAACAATATTCTGAGTTCCAATTAACCCTATTCCAGGTTGCTGGATTACAAGGATATTTTTATCTCAGTGCCTTCATATTTTATCTTCCTTGTTTTGTTCGTGAAAATCCATATTGAAAAGACATAGTTCAGATGAAGTGACAAGTTAATATTAAAATTATATGTCATTATAACCATAAATTATAATATCCTAAGGGTATTAAATTCTATTATCCAACTTTATAAATTTATCCATTCTTTTCCTCTAATTTAAAATATAAGGAACCATCCATAAACATTACATAATATTTATTATTAAGTTAATGAACTCATATATTTAATTTTAAGGATATTTATAGTTTAGAGTATTATATTATTAGTTCATTAACCTCTCATAAATAAATATTACATAATAATATGGTCAATTCCACTATGTAAACATTTTTTCCAAAATTCAAACCTTATAAGATATATAACATTTTATTTTTATGATATATCTTCATAATTTTTATTCTGACCTTATCTTTGTCCCTACCCAGCCTTGAAACCCTATAAAATGTTTTTAAAATGAAGGATTAGTATAAAAAACAAATAATAGATATATTGAAATAATGAAAGTAATTTTTTAGTCCATTTACACCAATACAATTTTCCTTTTTAGAAATAAAATTTGGGCTGTAAACAAAAAATTTATTAGACATAAAATTAACTTCACTACCCCATGGTTTTCATAAAACATTCCATAAGAAGTCATTAGATTAACAAAAGATCCATAAAATAATAATTTAAATTATAGAAAAATCATAAATGTTTTTGTAACAATGTTACACATTTCAACATTAATAATTTGTATAAAATTCACTTGAAACTTATGCTCATTATCTTACCTTCATAAATTATAATATTTTAAAGAAATCCCATAGAATCAATATATTAATCTTATATGTGACATGGGAAATAAATTTCAAATAACTATTAAAATATCTATTACAAATTAAAGAACATACAAATTAAATTTCAGTAATCACTTAGGAGAGTCATAACTAGTTATCCATTTCCCTTTACTCAATTCATTGGATAAGAATATCAGAATCACCTTTTTTATGATCTATATTAGTCCCCCTTTTATCATCAGCTGTCTCGAGATTACCCATCATCTTAAATAATGCCCAAGAATAAAAAAATAATTACATATAAAATAATTTGTTTTCACTTGTACTCTAATAATGATATTCTTTACACCCATAAGAAAAAAATGTCGTATATCAAAATAAAATAACATTTCCTTTTTTTTGAAAATGCCCATAACAAAGGGATAAAGGGTTATTATATGAAGTAAAATTTAATGACTATCAAGGATGTAAAATATCATATAATGGATATGTTAGTGGTAAAATATATCTAAATATTATATGTTAAAAGAAAAAATTTATTTTACCTCTTTATAAAAATGTTCTATATAAAAAGTTTAAAAAATCAATTTAATATATTATGATAGAAAATAAAATATAGTTATTAATTACTTTATAATTAATTTATGTCCATATACATACATTCATCAAAAAAATTTATGAATATTGAAAGTTAATTGAAATATTTAGAAAATTAATTTATAAAATATTTAAAAGAGGGTTTTAAGGTAAAATATCCTTTACCTCAGGTCAGACTAGTAACATACATTCCTCATCATCTAGAATATTAAAAATGCTATCAATTATTAGATTTCGTAATAAAACATTCCATGTTCAATACCATATCAATAAACCATAATTATTAATATATGATAAATACCTTATTATTTATTTAAATTATCTTATATATAATAGTAAAGTTATGTGGTTTAGAACAATGAACCACATCGCTTCATGGAGGTGGTAATCCACACATGCACTCAAGTGATTTTATAAGATTAAAATATAATTAAAGTTAAAAAGTATATTATATATTTTCTTTCAAAAATGGAAAATTTAATATCACATATTTTTCTATGTATCCCACTTTTTGAGTTTTTTTAAACCTATTTTTTTTGAGTTTACCTTCATCTTTGAACCTTGGTGGTTTAACTCCTTAATAATGTAGAGAATCTTAGAGAAACAAACAAAATTTTTTAAGGGTTTGTTTTGTTTAATTTAATTTAGTCTAGGAATAAATGTTTTAAGTGGGATTAAAAGGGTTTATCTGGACATTGGAAGGCTACAATGATGGTTTGGGGTCTACTGTATATTCTTGAAAAAATGAATCATATATATTATTTACACACCATGTAGATATATTACACTACATAAAATTTTCATCAATCTTATTCCAAGAAATGGGTTCATAAAATTAAGTGAATACAAATTTTGAAAATGGATTATGTCATTTAATGTTCAAGAAGTTTTATTTTAATCTGAGCAGAATTATTTTTCTAGGTAACCCACAAATTGAGGATTTAACACAATTTAAATTTTATATGTCATGTATTTATCTAACTAAGTAGTTTTAAAAAATTAATGCACATAATATCAACATCCATCTGCATGAATAAATCCTCTCTCAAATAGTAGGTAATTTCTAGATGATTATAGAATATGTTCCTCCCTTTCAAACATCCTGCTCTATCAGTTAATCCCTTGTGAGTGGTTTTTTTTCAACTCTCTATCACTATTTCCTCATAACCATGGTGTGATTTTTAAAAAAATATGAAAAAATGTGTTAATATTCATCATTTTTCATCCAATTATTATTTAAATCATTTTTACTTTTTCCCCAATTGTCTTTACCGATTAGAATCATTCTCTTGATTTCCTGTTTAGGTATGTGGTATGAAACCAAACCAAATATTCTTCTTAATTTTTACGTATATAAAATATTTATATTTCATAAACATAAAAATAAAAAAATTAATTTAAGTAAAAAATAATTACAATCCATAGATACGATTATTCCTTAGATCCATTTTTATTCAATTTTTTTCACGCCTGAGGTCATGGCTACCCATTTGTTAGGAAAACACTAAAATAATAGTGATTTTAATAATGGATTAAAGTTTATTTAAAATTATGTGAGAATATAGTAAATTTATTTATATATAATCAATTTGGTAATGGATTATTTTTTTCAAAATTACTAGAGATAATTTGAAATAAAATATATAAAAATTAAGGATAAATGGTAATTTTTTAGACCAATACATTAGGGGTAATGAAATTTTGTTTTGACATCCTTAATATTATGACATGGACCAGTTGCATGATTTTATTCTTATATGTATGGTAGGTCCTAGTTTCATGTTTTAATGTTTAAATATCATAATTAGCCTAGTTTCATGTTGTAAAACTTATATAGTTGGTGTGGTAAAGTTTCATGATGTAATTATTATGGAGAGGGAAATTCTCATGATACTAAAATGATTATATATAGGGATTTTCATGGATACTGAAATTATTATACATAGATCATTTCATAGTCATTTGATAATTCCATGGATATGTTATTGTAGTTGGAATTTTTATTCTAAAATTTTAGATATATACTGGAATGATGTCGATGTAACATGACTATTTCATTACATTAATTGATTTATTAACACACCCATTCATTTCATTATTGCAAGCACTAATTATCATACTAGTATTGTTTAGAAATGGTGGTGTTGATCTACTATGTTTTAATCACACCCTATTCATTCCACCTTTTGGTACTAATGTATATTATAAGGATGCAAGTTTGGACATGGTCGTGGGACCATGATTCTGATTATTTCTAACTAGATGGGATGAGGGATTTAGTAATAGTATTATACATAGGTCATTTAATATTCATTTGATAATTCCATGCATATGTTATTGTAGTTAGAATTGTTATTCTAGAATTTCAGAGATATACTGGCATGGTGTCGATATAGGATGACTATTTTATTACATTAATTGATTTATTAATACACCCATTCATTTCATTATTGCATGCACTAATTATCATACAAGTATTATTTAGAAACAGTGGTGTTCATCTACTATGTGTTAATCACACCCTATTCATTCCACCTTTTAATACTAATGTATATGATGTATTATTTCCACTATTTCCATTACATTAATATTTATTTATATTTTTTATTTCCAAGGTATTGTAACTCTGTACTGGGTGATTTAGTATCCTCAGTATATCATCACACCCCCACTTCTAGTAGAAAGCCTCTAATGTATGGGATGATGCGATTAAGGTATATTAACCAAATATATTTGGCCACGTTATAGGTTGGCTGATCATGATATTTTAAAAAGATGTATGAGAGGACAATATTTTCTTTCTATTCTATTACATTATTATTTGAGGAAAGGTAGAAAAACTTTGATATTTTGGGATTATGTAATGATATTGTTCATGGGTGTAGATGACCAATGTATGGGGGGGGGGGGGTTTGAGTTCCTAGGGATGGTATTATTTTTCATGATTTAATCTTGTTAGATTTGATTTTATTTCACCTGGGGTGATTCAAATTTTTGTGATGTTATTTTTTCCAGATATTTGTACGTGTGGCTTGGTATTGCATGATATGAGTATGCATGCATCATGACAGGCACATAGAGGTATATCATGAAATGCAAATTTCATGATAGGAACATATTTATTATATGTGACATATTTTCTAGAATTAAATATGAAATGATATTTCTAATATAATTGATAAAATTAAATAAAAGGGATTTTATGTCTTTCTAAATTACTTATAATTGATGTTTAGAGAGATCAAAAGACATGATTTATATATTATTATTTCTTATAGAGGTAGACCTTTTTTTATAAATGTTTTTAAATAGTTTTTTTATTATAGATAAAATGTCTCCCCATTGTATTGAAGTTGATATTTAGAATATCCAAAATCATCATCCTCCTAACATAGATAAATTATAGAATCCTATAGCTCATGAGGATAATATGGATTTTTATATTTATAAATGATTCTTTATAGTCATGTAATAGATGGATAGGGAAACTATTCTCACCATGAATTTGTTCTCTAAGATGACAAGAGAGGTTTATCTATATAATATACTAACGTTCAATGGGTAGAGTGCCCCCTAGGAGACCAAGTTCTAAATTGATTCAGTCTAGAAGATCATTGATCACCACATTACACCAATGGGTAGGAGGGTGAATCTTGTTTCATACATTCTCTATGGAATATCCATGTGTTAGTTGGTCATTCAAGAGAAATAAAGGTTGCAATACAAGTTAACATAGATGCACTTAGAAGTAATGTTTCTAAACAACTTCTATCCATATATATTGAGGAAGGATAATGCTTACAAGTTCATTCACCTATGGTAGGTGGGAATGTGAATGATGTATTATGATTTACATTTCAATAACATTCAATTTATTTTACTATCCTTGAATATTATGATATCTCTAGTGTGAGATATTTTTAGGATGAGATTCTTTATGAGAGTAGTACACATGTGAATTTTTTTTTCTTGAGTAGAATATCTGGACTTAATGAACCATGTACTCATCAAGGAAGAGAATTTGAGAGAGGCCTTGTTCTACATAGTGAACTATGATCTCTTCTTCTAGTGGGAAGAAGTGGATCAATGAATATTTTCTCTAAGGGAACAGTGGGAAGTGTAGCACATGAAGTGGGTATTCATATTATAACCATGTTATGATATCATTTTATTGGTTTATAAGCTTATTCCACAAGAGGACTCAATTTATATACCCTTATTTGGAGTTCCATTATTATCATAGGCTTGATCAACTATAGATGATTGTTCGGGTAATACTTCAATAGAGAATTGGAAGGGAATCATGATATGTACGATAGTATAACATGGACCCAGTTACCCCTCAAGATATAAGTATCTTGACTTCAACATGATGTTATAGTCTAGTAAGTGGATGTGTTACCCCCATTATTAGAGTAGAATTACTAGGTATAGGGGATAACTCAAGGGTGTTGGGATGAATTCTAGGGTAGATAGGCATATCAACTACAAACTTTGTAGACTACTCCTGTTAGTATCAATGTAGGACCATATAATGTCAGAGGTACGATTCATTAATTATTTACCCTTTCTAGAATTTTGTTTGATATATGGGAATCACATTCCTTCTTATCTCCTCTTTTTTCAAATGGTTTGGGCTTTATTGTTGAAATATGGGCTGGTGTGTCAACCATTAATATAACTTAGGGAGTACGGTCAAAGAATATAAAATAGTGAAAGGAATGTTCTCTAGAAATTGGTGTTTACCATTTATTTTGGGAATGATTTTCTATGGAAAGGAATTTTTTTTAATTTCATAGCTAATATATTTCGGACAGTTCTTTACCAAGATCATATCAGATGTTACCATAGTAAAGTTACCTTTATATATCTAGAAGAAGATATCTATTTTTCACTAGGGTGAGTGAGATCTTCAACTAGTCGGGCATGATTTTTTCATTGAAAATTAGATTATCTAATGAATCAGACAAAAACTATTACTCTAGATGAAGGTGGAATATAGTAGAATACTTTTCCTTTAGTATTAGACTATTTTTAGGATGTTTTTTCTAATATGTTCTTTGCCCTACCACCTATGTGAGAGACTGAGTTCCTGATTGAGTTTGTGATGGGATAAGAACAAATTTCAATGTCATTGTAGAGTATGGAACAAACAATCGTTCATTAATTTATATTTAAGTTTGAAAATATAGAATTTAACAATGTTATATAGCCCAATACATCAATTTATATTCTCTAGTTTATTTATCCAAGAAGGATGATGGTACGTTGCAATTATGTTTGTATGATCAGAAATTAAACTATATTACAGTCTGGAAACCTTATCCCCATTGTAATATTGAGGATATATTTGATCAGCGGATATGTTATAAGATTATAATAGAAATTTATTTGATATTTTTATAGAAAAAATTGATGGTGAGACTATCAGACATACCATAGGCTAGTTTTTGGATTAGTTATGTGTTGAATTAGATTTTAGTGATGTTGTTCAGTCTAAAAAATTAACTAGAGGTATTCATGAACTTGAATAATCAAATCATTCATTCTTATATAGAAAAGTTTGTGGTTATTTTAATTGATGAAATAATAATTTTCTCTCAGTCAAGGAATCAACACACCCAAAATCTTCACATCATCTTTTGTATATTAAGAGATAATCTCCTTTACACCAAGCTAACCAAATTAAATTTATATATTCATAAATTTAACTTCATGGGTATTTTCATGTTAGTGGATGAATTTTTGATGGACCCATAAAAGTTTTTAGTAGTAGAAAATATGGAGAAATCATATAATGTATCTATGATTTTGAGTTTTCTATTTTTATCAGGTTACGATTGATGCATTGTCCAAGAATTCTCCTGTCTGGATGAACTAATGTTTGGGAAAACCAAAAATGGGGTGAAGTTTTCTTGGTCAGTTGCTTTTGAGAGAACTTTTCAAAATATAAAGACCAAGTTGCCCTTAGTACCTATCATCACATTACCTATTCTAGGTAAAACATATACCATGTATGGTAATTCATCCATAATTGTACTTGAGAAGTTATGATTCATGATGATCGAGTTCTTGTTTATGGATTTGGGAATGTAAGTACTAAGGAGAGGAATTAACATTCTCATGATCTTGAGTTAGATATTAATGTACACTCCCTAATATGTTTCAGACATTATCATATGGGTTATAAGTTTGTGGTATATAGTCAGTACAAGATTCCCAAGTATATACTTTCTCAACAAGACTTGAACCTTCAGAAAAACTGGTGGATCGAGTATCTTTAGTTTTTCAACATCATGTTAGCTAATTCGTAGATAAAGGGAAACATTTTTACTAATTACATGAGTTATAAGAAGATGAAAGAGGTAATACAAGATTCATGTAATGAGTAGTGGATGATGGAACTCTAAGTAGACATGTATCTAAATGTTTAGTAGTCCTAGGTATGAGTCTCTATAACATTGAAATATACTATACCTGTGTGAATGTAATGAATCACTAAAGACCATATATCTAATCTATATGTATTTTTTATTTTTAAAAAACTTATTTTCTAGGTACACACCATTAGGATTGTCTTGTGGAATCTGTATTTATTTTCATTTCTTTTGATGAGTGTGGGTTCCTAAGGGATTGTTTGGGAAGATGATGGGAGGGTTTCATTCTTCTAGATGGGTGTTGAGTTCTAGTTTGATAAATATGTATCATGATATCTTTAGACAATAGTATTTTTCTAGAATGAAGAAGGAGGTATTGGGAATCATGGTGATATATTTCACTTGTTACTAGGTGAAGGATGAGAATCAAATGTATGATAGGCTGGTATATCCTCTTCCCATTCAAGAGTTGAAATGGGATGATGTCAATATGGATTTTATGATAGGATTACATTGGAAATATTGCAATAATGATATATTATATGTAACCATAGATCGAATGGTGACAGTAGAACACTTCTTTTCTATCTGAGAAACCTCAGTGTTAATGATCCGGGTAGTGTTTATGTGTTATAGATAGTTTTACTGAATGATGTTACAATGGGAATCATTTCAGATAGAGATCCTTGTTTCAAATTATAGTTTTTAGGGTCTTTATATGGAACTTGGACCAAAGTTTATTTTCAGTATTGCCCATCATCCTAAAAAAATGGTCAATCCAATTTAAATATTCAAATTATGTAGGATATATTTTGAGTCATTTTTTATTTTAGTGGTTCTTGGGAGAAATATATATCATTCATTGTGTTTTTATATAATAAAATATTCTATGAATCAGTACAAGTTGATCATTTTGAGGATTGATATGTTAATTCATGTTGTTAAACTCATTTTCAGTTGGAGGAATGTGAGGTGGCACTTTTTGGACCAATTGTCATATAGGAGATTTTGTAGCATGTTCAAATGATCATGAAAGAAGATTATGACTTTTAAGAGCATGTCGAAATAGTACATTAACCATAGTTGAATACCTATTTAGTTTGAGGTTTGTAATCAATTTTTACTTCATTTTTCACCTAATTTGGGGATATTCCATAGTACAAAGTAGGGAAAGATATTTCGAATGTTTGATGGGGTTTTAAGATTGTGGGAAGGTTAGGTCCTAGGGCTTACCAATTAACCCTTTCATATTACTACAGTTCCATGCACGTTGTCTTTCATGTGTCGAAACATTGTAGATATCACCTAGACCCTTATCAAGTAGTAGGTTTTATTGAAATAATGTTTAGTGCAGTTGAATCCTTTAAGGATAATATAATATGTATTGTGGACCATAATGGGAAGTATCTATGAGGTAGGATTATACTTATAGTTTTAGTGTAGTTGAATCATTGGCATATTCAAGAAAAGACATTGTAGAAGGAGTTTGATATGGAATCATAGTGGTGAGAAATATTCACTTAGACCCCATTGTGATTCACTTAACATCTCAGGGACAATCTTTGATATGGAGAGGTGGTTATAAAATCAGATCTTTTTATAGGTACACCACTCTTTGGGTTTTTAATTAAATATCTTTTGTTTAATCTTTCCATCATTTTTAAACATAGTGGACGAATTTCATGAGGATGGAGAGAATTTACTGGGAAAATGACATACTTTTCAGGGGTTCATGCCTATTTTAATTAATAGTGTTCATGTGTAAACCTGTTAAAAATGTCCTATGAGGTTTCATCAGAGTTTAGAAGGATTCAGAGGTTGTTCATGATCTTCTGTTGAAGTTGGGATTTAAACTACCAATAAGGAATTTACAGACCACGTTTATATACTACACAATGTGTATCTAACATTGGGTGGATGATGTTAAATTTGTTCAAAACATGAAATTAATAAATTATATGAAAATGGTCCACATTGTGTAATTTTCATGTATTATTATTTCAACCTGAGGTAGTGTACTTATCGGTGAAACTCATAAATTTAGGATTTAATTCTATATAAATTTTACATTGCATGTATTAATCAGTCTCATAATTTTTCAATCCATGGTTCTCTTAGGTTTTTCTTCCCATCTATGTGAAACCATCCCCACTCGAATCCTAGGCAATTTCCAGGTTATTTTGGAGTGCCTTCCTCCCTTACAGATGACCCCATCATGAAATAAATCCATAGTAGGAGGTTTTGTTTTTCTCCTCTTCCATTTTTTTTATCATGGTATACTATTTTTACCACTATGGAAACTAGTGTTGATCATGATTTTCTGTGATCTTATTCTTCTTGAGATCATATTCAACTTCATTCTTGTTGGAATTACTAGTTGGAAGTGGTGTCTTAATCTCCAGTTAAGGCAGGTGGTATAAAAATATACCTTATAGTCTATTTAATTATTAAGTATAAGGAATAGTGTGACATAAAAAGCATAATGTGAACATTGATTATTTTAAATATAAATGATAATAAACCATAGATTGTTTTATTCCTTGGATTCCTTTGGATTCAGTTGTGTTAGGACATGACTTTTAGAAACTGATTGGGTGAGAAAACCCTTGACTAATAATGAATTCACTAATGGATTATAGTGTGGGTAGAATTATATAATGACTCATGTGATTTATTAATATATAATCACTATTGTAATGGATTATTTTTTTTCAAAATGAATTGTAAAAATTATATATAAAAATTTTGATGTTTAAATACAAATGGTAATTTACAGAATTAACCATTAAGGAATACAATAAGATATTGTGATATCCTTATTATTATGACTATCCTCAGTTTCATATTGTAATTCATATATATATTTCTTGGACCTATTTCATGTTATAATACATATATAGTGTTATTGGACCAATTTCATGTATTAATCCTTATAAAGTGGGCATGGATCAGTTTCATATTGAAATGTATATATAGATGGATATTCTAGGGATATTGAAATTATAATATATATGTATTGGAATAGATTTTAAAATTATTATACAGAATTTATTTTTCGTGTTATTGGATTATGCTGTTGATATTTGGTTATTTTTTGAATTGTTGTGTCATATGCTCACAGATACTCGAACATGGTGTCGACCGACATTTCTCGTTGTGTTATATTAATTGACTAATTAAAACATCTATTTATTAATTTGTTCCATAAACTTATTATTAGGCTAGTTTTTCTAGAAAAAGTGGTTTCAACCTACTAGGTTTTACTCACAACCTATTCGGTTAATTTTTTTGAACTCGAGCTAATTTCATGGATTCATGTTAGGAAAAGGGTAATGGAACTTATTGTTAATTGCTACTCATTAGATGGGATGGAGTTTGAAGATTGGACTAACAGGGGGTTTAAAACTAGGGCCCTTTTATTTTATTTTATTTATTTGGTTCTTTCATTTGTATTACATTAAATTTAAAATTTAGACACATGTTATCCTATCATTACAGGGTTCACAACTATTAGTTTATTGGTTCCTCCTTTTTCTTCCCAGTTATATGTTACAATATTTTCACTATTTCCCTTATTTTGATATTTATTTATATTTTTTATTCCACTATATTATAAATCTACCCCAATGTATATTATCTCACCACTATATCATCACACCCCATTACTAGTTGGCAGCCTCATTCATACTAGGAGGCACACTTGAGGTCTCGTAACCAACATGATATGGTCATGTAAGAGAGTTCGAGATTGGGAGACATTAGAATAAATATATCATTAACATCATATATATATATATCACAAATGCATTATTATAACAATCCATGATTGGAATTGATGGAAGATGAATTATATCTGTTCCTGAGGTGGTAGTCCATTATACAAATGAGAGATGGTTTCAGGTCCCATTTGATGCAAGAAGGAGACAAGTATATGGAATAAAATTAATAATAAAACATATATACATATGTAATATTCTTATTTAATTATTATATAATGTTTTAAGAATATTTTATGGATGTATAATCGGAAATTGTTGTGAAAATATTGTGAAGAAATATATCTTTTATCCTGACAACAGCTTTGGGTTTATACCTAATGCCATCCTAAGATGGTTTTATGATCAAAACAAGGAATTTATGACATTAGGAATAATTTTTGGATGGTATTTTGGAATTTAATGTCTTAAAAAAGTATTTTTATGTATAGATAAAATAGAAGTGTGGTAAACATTTAAAAGTAGGGGAGATGTAACACTTTGATTTTTTCTAAAAAATTAAAATATATTGGTATATTACTGCTGGAAAATGGATAAAAAATGGACCATTTATAAATATGATATGATATATGGTCTAAATATTTATATACAATATAATTTACACATGTTTCAATGTCATTTTACATTTTCACTGAAGGTTAACCCCTCAGAAAACCTATTTTAACCAAAATTAAGGAAACATATTTTTTATGTTTTTATGATTCATTGTGGAAAAAATTTAAGTTAAAATTATTACCATATATAATATTTTTATTAAAAAAATGGAATCCATTTTATCAAATTAATTTCACATAAGTGGATGAATTTAATTTTAAAATCAAAACTATAAAATGCGATGAAACCCCCTTTTTCAGAAACATTCATTTTAAGAAAAAATATATTTTTATAACAATTCATGTATAAAATTCATTCCAAATACCA
Organism: Viscum album; assembly: GCA_963277665.1. Taxonomy (NCBI): domain Eukaryota; kingdom Viridiplantae; phylum Streptophyta; class Magnoliopsida; order Santalales; family Viscaceae; genus Viscum; species Viscum album. The sequence continues at coordinate 1,170,318,447 of OY728130.1, forward strand.
TAATACGATTATTCATAATATAAGTGAACTAATTTTTATTCATTAAAAAATAATCAATTTTTGAATAATTTAAATTAAAACATTGTTTTAAATAAAAATTAGTATTTTTCACTCTTTAATTAGAACTTAACAATTTCACAAAATTTTCGAAACAAATAATTATAAGATAATGATGACATCTTGATATAAAAAATGAATTTATTTTTCTGAATATAAAATCACAAAATATGTACATAATTCATATAAATAAAATCATATAATTCCCAAAACCCCATTTTTTGTTAGAAATAAATCTTTTTTCCTTTTTACTAAGAAATTACCAATATTTTCTTACTCAATATAACTATATAAAATCATTTTACTAATATAAATAAAGATATGACATAATTAATATTAACATAAAATAATTTTAACAAAAATTAAACCAAATATTAAATGGGTATTTGATACGACATTCAAATTAATAACAAGTTGTATAATAAGAAGTATGTGTCAAGGAATTGAAAATTGGGATAATGATTTCTTATTTCTTATCCTCACATTTACTAACATACAATAACCGAATCTATGACATGAATATCTCTAATGATCAATTAATTGAGAATATTAATGTTAACTATTTTCATTTATACTTTTCAAATATATTCATTCTCTATACGAGTAGTACTATTTTTTTTACCTCTTTTTGCATTTAAGGAGTTCATAGATTGATCGTTTGTACTAGTTTTTAAAAAAGGAATTTTCTATTAATTATTTATAAATAATTATTCTTTAAAATATAATTAAATGTATTTTAGTAGTTTTTTTTATTTTTATAAAGTTATAATTTGATTTTATGGAAGTGTTTCCTACAAACCATGAAGTTGAAATCATTGATAATCATACTTTTCATGATTCTAAATGAATGAAAGTAGAATTATTAATTAATAAGATTAATTATAATATTTCAATTCCAAAATAGAAAAAATATAATTATTAACACACATGTATTTATATATCATATTATATAAATTATTAATATACCATTGTCTTCTATGATATAAATTTATATCATTATTTAATTAGTCTATTAAACCGACCGAAACATGAACATACATTGATTAGTTGATTTGTTTTTGATTTTTTATTCATAGTATCATTAGATTAGAATAATAATGATCTTATTAAGTTTTTATTATGATATACCATAATTTTAAGGATTTATAAGAATTATTAATGGATTTGAAAATATTTCATGGTATCAATATAAATATTTTCTTTATTATATGGCTATTTTAAATGATCAAATTAATAATGATGGTTGTTAATCATATAATTAATATGATTTAAATTTTTTATAAAAAAACATAATTAAATCATAAACATAATATTTATCCCTTAAGAAAAATATTTTGACAAGCCATGAATGTTGTTATTGAAAATTGAAATGCATCGTTTTGGGGAGGTGGTATTCCACATGTTTGTATGGCTAATGATTTCATTTTCCATAGAATATGAGAAAGTTGTAATATGTTTTACCATAAAAGAATATAAAATATGATAAAAATTCATACTCATAATATAAATTATATATTAAGACCCAAATTATTAGGTGTTGAAATACAATGAATCATGTTGTTTCGGGAAGGTAGTAATCCACAAAACACATGACAGAAAGTATCATTTTGTCTTATAGGAAAATGGAAAAATGATAAATTCCTATACCATCATTATAATAATTTAATTTTATACTACTTAAATATATATTAATTTTTTAATATGGATTAATGGAATTTTATGATGATGAAGTCCATATAAATAAATATAGAATTGAAAGGAGTGGTTATAAATTTTTACCTCACCACTTTGATTATCTCCATTGTAATTGGGGATAAAACATTTAGGGATGGTGTTTCAGAGTTTTAAAGATCCTAATTAAGGTTATAAAAAGTGTTTACAAGTGTTTTGGTATGATTTTGGGATAATCTATGTGGGTGGTGGTGTGAGGGTATGTGAGGAGAAGAGTGGCCCCTTTATATGTGAAAATGGATGATATTTTCTACAATTACCCAAAACAAATCCAAAAATGGTAATTCAATATCGAATTAAGTTGATCCAATGTTGATAAATAATTGATATGGGAATATATAAGGTTCATAAATATATCATCCACCCCTTATAATAAATTTTCTAAACATTTTTTTAACTCATCTATTCAGCTTTTACCATAGTAACTAGTTTTTTAATATGGTGACATATCCATTATAAATAAAAATAAAATGGATCTTATTACATAATTAGTATTAATTTTAAATGATTTTTTTCAAAAAAATTAAATTCATAAAAATAAATTTTAAAATAGATAATTTATTGTATTATAAAATTATTTTGTGAAAAATATAACATATGTTCTAAGAAAATATGGGTTTTAACATAAAAATAAATATTTATAAAATAATAAATAAAAAGTTTAAATATTTATTTATCCTTAAAAAAATTCCTGACTTTTTTATTAATACATACATGATAATAATTTAACAAAATCTTTGTTATTTAAATAAAATACTATTTCTCACAATTCAACTACAAATAATTATTCAATTAAAAAATCATTGAAAATAATCACAATAAAATATTAATATGATGAATCCAAAATTAAATTAAATTTTTTAAATTTAAAATTCTATAGATGTGGAATTTAAATTTTAATTAAAATATATGAGATATAGTGAAAAAATGATTTTACTAGAAAACAGATTTATTAAAATACTAACCATTCTAATTAATATTTTCAATCATCTACTAATTATATTGGTATTAACCAATAATTAATATCAAATATATTTTATCATTATTAATACCAAGTTTCTTGAAATATAAATTTATATCCCTTAAAATTTCATTATTCATAAAAAATGCATGTTTAAGCATAAAATGATCATATTAGTTGTTTTTTATATATAAATTGAATATAATAAGTATTATGGGTAACCATTATTTTGTTTTTTATAAATATATCAATAATATGACAGTAATATTTATTCCATCTAATTTAATTTATTGGTTTCATTGATCATACATAATATTTATATTTTTATCCGAATATATCATGGTTTCATTTTAGTTTGTTGTGGTGTATGAAGAAAGATATAAAACTCATTAACTTATTTAAAGGTAACCATATATTAAAATATCAAAATGATAAACTTTCCTAACCTAATTAAAAGTATATAATTATAATTTTAATAATCATCCACTAATGAAAAATAGTGATGATATTTTTAATATACTTATAACTTAGAATATAACATCTAACTTGACATCTACCTTACTCTGTTATGCTATATTAAGTCACATAAATATCCTCAAAACAACATTAATATTTCATCAAATCATATACGTAGTTATGTATATAACCCAATCATACATAACATAAAATATACCATTCCTAAACCACACTAAATATATAATATATTTAACCACAATGAATCCATATATTCTCCAAAAAATTAATACTATTTTTTACATTCAAATGAAAATAAGTAGTTCCGAAGGTCGCACACTAGTCAATATTTATCATAATCCAAAAATTGAGATAATCATCAGCAAAAATATCATGGGTCACTTTTTCATTATACCAATAATAAATTATATGTCTATCAAAACTATTTAACTAACATTTATCAGAATAAATAAATCATTCATTACCATAACAACATGAATATTCTAAAACTAAAAGATACAAGTCCCTCGATAATCTATCCTTAATATTTTATCCCAAATGATATCCTTGTTATAAAATTAGTCATAAATGTTATTGGTACCATTTAATATATGTTAAAAAATAATTAAAGTAGAACTAATTAATAACAATACTTAAATTCTTCACATAATCATCATAACTTTCATAATATGTCTGAATATCATCAATAAATATCACTCACTAATGGGAATATAATAGATTTTAAATAATTAATTTATATTAAAATATAAATCTAAATATCTAATATAAGACAAGCAAACTAACCTTTAACATCATAATAGGAAAATACAAAAAGTCACCTCCATTTAGTATTCTCCCTTATTAGGTTATTAGATATTGTGGTTTCTAGATACATGTTCTTCTCTTGATAATATTCTTGATCATGTTATAAGTAAATAAAAAAATTGATGTCATTATGATAATATAAAAAATATGAATATGAAAACATAAATATCAATATGTATTCTCATATGAAACCATTATTTTTTTAACATAATATACTTTTGGTTAAACCTATGAATCTAATTTTCATTTTTCTATTAACGTATATAACCTTTTAAGTTAACATCATAAATCAATCCTTTATAATGTTCTATAAATAAAATATGATTAAACAAAGGATAACCCATATGTGTATCAATCTATGTGTGTTGTTAGTCCTCTTCATCTTTCACCTTTTCACAATCAGGTTAATACCCAATCTTCCCATTGTGGTATTATTATTCTAAGGTACATCTATAAGAGAGACCACATACACATTTATTATCTAGTCATAGATGTAATATCATGGGGAAACACACAATATCTAGTTTACCAAAACAAAATTATCTTATCCTTTACATATAACTCCCTCTTAGACTTATCCATATGTTTTTCACTATAATACACTTATCTTAACCCCCAAAAAATGTATTGTATTACCGTAACATTAAATAATATGTTATCCTAAAGTGTTTTATATATCATTTAAATAGTTATCATCCTTAACTTGTCATCCATTAAATTATCCTAATTTTCTTTACTAATAACTAAGTTTATCTAAACTATACTCTAATACACATTGTGGAACCTCATACCCACACACCATGATATAGTACCAAAAATATATGCATTATATCATAGTTTTGATACCAACTATAGATTCTAAGAAATAAATAACCTATCAGTAATGATATAAAGAAACCATTTCATTATAGTACATTCCCAATAAAATTTAGGTTTATATCATTATAGAAGTAGGAAAAAACATAAACTATCAAACCCCTTATCATTATCAATTAATATATATTGTTTCTAATATATAAAAAATTATTATTCTATAATATGTATATAAACAACTCTTGAATATTCTCCACACTATTATCCTACTAGAAATATCTTATAAAATACATTTAATCATGACCTACAGAAATTAAAATATAATATGGGGTGAGGTTAAACTCTCAATAATGGAAAATATACGACTGAGACAATAACATAATAAATATTATACTGAGTAAGTAGTAATAACAATACCATTGTCATATAAAACTGATAGTATAATATATCCATGAATAGAAATGAATATAAAAAATTTACAAGGATAATAATAAAAAATTCATTTATATATTTCATAATTTTGGACAACTAATTCGATTTTGTAAGCCAAGACATCAAAATATTATAAATAGTGATCTTATCATCATGGATCTATGTCTAGGAAATATCATTTTTTGAGTAGACATACATGAAATAGACAACAATTTGTATATCACGAGACTTAGATAAGTTTATAGGGGAATATAGTGTTAGTTCAACCCTATAACTTATTTATGTCTAATGAATCCATTGTACGAGAACATGAGTAAAGAATACAGAATCAACTTTTCCATTAATTAAAATCAATATAATAACAACATAATGAAAGACCATTTTTTTCTATTTTTAATAATAAAGATAACATGATCGTAAATTTTTTCTTGAAATAAGGTTGAAGTATTAAAAATACATAGTCAACTTTACTTTGTAATCAATAAACATTTTTTTTTCAGAATAAAAATTATAAATATTTTAATTATATCCCCAATGAAAAAGTGAAATATCTTTATATATATGCATTCATCAAGCTAAAAAATTTGGAATAAAATATATTTCTTGGCCCATAATTTCCCTATAGAATTAAATATATAATCAAGGAGATCGTACTTCAATAAAAGTAATGTAAAACGTGGCATGGACACAAAAAATTCATTTGAAGAAAAATGTTCATGATAAAACATTTTAACTCAAACAAATGAAATTTGAGATACCAATATACCTTATGAGATACATATTATATAAGATAATAAGTATAAGATAATGATATTTTTATTTGGAATGTAAATACATAAAAATAAAGGACATAACACCACATAATACAATCATGGTTTGAATGTAACTAACTTATATAAAATATGTCCAGTGGAGTGATCATAACTCAATGAACGAATGTTGAGTTAAAAACGTTCACACTATCGGGGTAACAATTGATTCAATTTACATTTGAATAAGGGAATATGATTTTTCATTATATATCACATGACATAAAAAATATGACAAATATACATACATAAGAAGTGAATAAACCATAAAAGGAAAACATTGTGATGCAAATGTATTGTGTCTCAAAAAATCATAATTGAAACCAAGAAAAATTGGACAAATTTATAAAAATTCGTTTAAAAACACCTTGAAGGATTATATTTTAAATAGGAAATCAAAACCCATGAATAATGATACCATCATAACACAAAATATGAAAGGGGTAATCGATTCACCATTCCAAAGAAAATACATGTTAGTGCCCAGTCATGATCAAGTAGCATTTGGACATAAGGGGTGAATCAGTGAAATCTTTTTATTTTTAATTTATTTATTTTTTAAACCACCATCACCTCTTGATGTAGGTTTATCACTTTCTGTAAATAAATAATAACAACTCTATATGAACAAAAATATTTAAAAGGTTCACCACTCAACAAGAGTAGATATGTACTTAATATGGTTTGGAAGAAATCCAATACCACACAATATAATAGAAAACAATCCTTTGTGTGGAAGAAAATGATTGGGATATACCCATACACTCATGTATAACAATGTTCAATAAAACATTTCATGTTCTTCAAGTATCATGAAATGATGTAATATAATTTTGTGTAAGAAGTTAGGCAACATGTTATTGTGATGTTTCCCAAATATATTATTCAAAACAATTATTCAATTTCATAACCAGTAGTAGGAATAAACTTCCTATACACTATAATGATAATTAGTATGATTCCATAATCCAACTACTTAGTCCAAAAAAATATCTCTATAATAATACTTTTGAAACAATACAAAACATCTTCTTTGTGAGTATGGAAATCTATGTCTAATTTCTTGGTCTGGTCGAAAACTCTGATTATGATATTCTCTCTTCTCCATTATTATTATATCTAGAAAACTTCTTCAGGAACCATGATCAGAAAACTAAATATCTTTAAAATTCTTCAATGCTCCGCCATCTCTCTTGAATAGTAAAAGTGTCTAAAAGTAAAAAGTGCTTCAATATTTATGGGTGGATAAATGTTTTTTGGTTAATATTATTAAAGAATTCACACTCAAAAAAATTTCTACAAAAATAAATTCTCCTTGAATTTGGGGTGAATCATTACTATTTCAATGCTTATAACAACTTCTAAAATCTTCTTAAATCTTATCAAAACTTCAAATCACTTCAGACTATCTTACCAATATTCAGTCTGATTCTAATTCTCCATTCTGATTCGGTCATTAGGATGAAGACATATTATAATCATCAGGTTATTAATTACATTTCACCTCACCAATTGATATAAATAGAAATATAAAAGACTCATTTCCTCTCATTATGATTCTTTATACCAACTCCAAATATATAAAACATTTTTTCCAGATCGATGATCATGTGTCTGATAATGTTTCTCTATGTTAGCCTATGTCAGATAGATCGGTGTAAAATTCACTTTGAAAACTAGTTTCAACTCCCATATGATGAATCATGACAAAAATGAACTAATATCATAATTTATCCATCTCTTCACCCACATACTAAAGAAAATAACAAACAATTAATCGTTATTAAAATGTTTGACTAGATTATTGATTGATCATTTATATTACTCTTTATATCAGTAAAAAAAGTTTTATTATTTTCTTAATACATTGGCCTCAAAAACTCCAATTGAGAATGATTCTTCCTTTGATATTCATCTGATGATCGGTGTCAGTATGAAACTGACTCTTGGTTGCCCATTGTGTCTGATGGAATGGTTCCAGTAGCTTCTACATTAGCAACTTATTAATTTCTATGATTATGATTCTCACATGTTATTTTCCTGATGATTTATATTTCATCCCTTTTTTGTATAAAAGAAAACAAGAATAATCATCTTCTCATTTTTATCAACCTTCTTAATCAACAAAAAAAATCCTCATCCGATGATCTCACACCGATGAACTATGATTGGATACCTTCGACTACAAAAAATTTCATATTCTAAAAAATTATCTCATATCATAACATTTTCATGAATTTGGATATGTTTAATATCAACTTCAACATTAACTTGATTTCATTGGGAAGTATTTTTAATTCCCATCTTTTTTAGAAACCTCCTTCGTTCTAACCCTCAAAAAAATTGGAAGCACTTATCCTTCATTTATTAAATATTAAATCACATGTTTATCAAAAGATTTATGATTTATGAGATCAACATGATTAGTAAAGCACCATATGGTTCATATCATAGTCTTTCAGATTCTGATACAACATCTTTATTAGGATTAACACTTCATTCTTGACCCAAGGTGAGTCCAATGAAAATTTTCTTCTAGAAATCATCTCTTTAATTAGATGGAATTTCATATGATTTGTTAATATAATATTCTGAATAGGATAGTAATTCATATTTTCAGCTTCTATAAAGTGAATTGATTTATTTTCTTTCTTATCTTGTTTGATAACAAAAAGGAAACATAACCAACTTTCAACTTCAAAAAAAAAACTTTCTATGTTGGTCCTAACAATCTCCCACTTTATATTTTGTTATCAACAATGTTTCATAAATCAATAAACTTTTTATCCTCATGAAATGGATTATTTATCAAAAATTATAATCCTATTGGATTTAACTCATTTTAAGAATCAATAATTATAAACAGTAAAGCCATGTTGTACAAAATTAGTGACTAATGAAAACCTGCTCATCTTTTTTTCAAGTCATCATTTTTCTTCTTCACCTATTCTTTTTTTATTCCACTTTCCTATAAAAACATGTTTCATAAAACTACTCTAATAAATATTTATAATAGTTCATATATTTATAATGTTGAAATAACTTCTTACCCATAACTCCCACTACATACACTCTTTCGTAAAAGGTTTAGAACATATAAAAAGATAGATTTAAGAAACAATTATGCCACTTTGTCAACACTATTAAATGAATAGATGATATAGGGACACAATAATATACATCAACATTGATTATAAGAAGGTTGGATACCCAATTTAAAAATCATTTAATGAAAAGGTTCCATTGGTAAAGGTTTGTGAAAATGTAAGCAACTTGTTTTGATGTAGGGAAATACTCTATCTTCAATTAATTCTTTTATACATAATCTTGGGTGAAATTATATTTGATATTAATATGTTTAGAATGATAATTTTGTTCTAGCTTTTTTAAGGTGGATTGATCTTTGATTTTTACAACCCAATAGTAAGGGTAACCTTACTTCAACATGAAAATCTTCCAACTAAATCATCATACACATATGTTTGGTAGTAGGTTGAGTAGAAACATCATACTTAGTATTAGTAATACTAAGAGTTTCTAAATTGTGTTTATTTGTATTCTAATAAGAAGATATTTTTCCCATGAAGAAAACCTACCAGTTTCAGATATTCTACCATCAACATTTCATTCCGAATTAGCATCTAGATTCACAAAAAATTCAATAATTTCTAAGATATCATATCTTATTCCCAAATTTAAAGTACCATTGATATACCAAATAATTAATTTTAAATCCAAAAAATGTCATTATTTTGGAGCACTCTTAAATCTTGAAAATAAGGTAACAACATAAATAATGGTGGTTCTTGAGGTAGTCAAATATAACAAACATACAATCACCTTTCAAAACATTTTAGGATTAACTTCTTTGCCTTATCAATATTTTTTCAACATGGTTCCCACTAAAATCAGAGTGGTAACTAGTTTCAAATTTTCTATATCGATTATCTTAATAATTTCCTTATCATAATTTTGTTGGGGAAAGTTTTGTTTCTTCTTTTGTAAAATTTTTATCCCAATAAACTTTTTAATTTCTCCCAGCATGGAAATATAAAACATCATTTTTATTTCTTTATCAAATATTTCACATACTTTTTCATCATTTCTAGAAATGATAATTTCATCAACATAAACAATTATAATGATAGATAACTCGTGACTTTACATGATGTAAATATTTTTATCAACCCTTCTATTCTTAAAAACATTCATTCATAAGTAGGAATCCAATTTGGAATACCATGACCTCAGTTCCTGTTTCAACCCATAAAAGTATTTCATTAGCTTTCACACATATCATTCATCTTTTCTAATAAAAAATAAACTTTTTTGTTCAATATAAAATTCCTCATCAAGATCACCGTTCAAAAAACTTTATTTAACATCTATATGAATATTTTTATAACTTTATCATGAAGCAATATAAAGAAATATTCTTTTTATTTAATACCATTACAAGGGAGATTTTTTTATTAAAGTAAATGTTTTATGTTTTTTAGTAACATTTTCACAAAAATATATCTGTATTTCTTATCACTTCACCATATGCATTCAGCTTATTCCATAAAACCCACTTTGTACAAATAAATTTATATAGTTTGGTTTAATTTAAATTTCTCATGTATCATTATTTTCAATATAATCAAGCTCTTCATTCTTATATTGAACTCATTTCATATTCTCAAAATCTTCATTCACATATTTTGGGTAAACTTTTAAATACAAAGGACTATATGAAAATATTATTCTTGTTTGAACCCTTTAATGTTTATAACAAATAATTTTTTCAGCTTCCACCTACTTCCTTAACCTAGTATGAAATTTTTGAGATATTTTCATCATCACTAGAAATAGATGAGTTTGATTATTCCTCTTATTGAGAAGGATTATTATTATTTTCATCATTTTCTGAATCATTATCAGAAATTATTTCTTTCTATTCATCTTCCTCACCTTCATGACTCTATTAAAATTCTATATATTACTCAAAATATTTCGCATAAAAAAACATATTTAATATTCCTTACTATTTATTGAAACCTCTATATCCTATTCTATCATGATCTAAGATAAGAAAAATTTTATCTTCACCTTTCAAGTCAAACATTCCATGGTAGTATCCTTTTTATTTATTATGCATAGACTCCCAAAAACTATTAAGTGTTTAAAACAAAGATTTATTCTATAAAATATTTAACATGGATTATTATCTTAAATTGGTCAGTAGAAGTATATATTTTGAATATACACATATGTTCACATGGATTTAATCTAAAATTAATGAGAGACATCATGTTCAAGTAACACAGTTCTTCACATTTCAACAAGACTTATGTTATTCCTTTCAGCAACACCATATTGTTAATAATTATATGGTGTATTGAACTCATTCATAATTCCATGATACCCAATATTACATTTAATTTATCTTTTTTTTCATTCTCCACCATTGTTAGTTATTAACTTCTTCACTGAATGCTCACATTCTTTCTCAGCTTTCCTCGGGAAACATGTAAAAAGTTTCAGAGCATATGAATTATGTATCATATACATACACATGTAATGAGAGTAAAGTGAAGCATTAATGTAATTGTGTAACTATAAAAATGTTTTATGGTATCCTCATTGTCCCATATATATTGGAACAGATAAGTTCTATGGTTTTCTTTAAAAAAAATAGCAACTTTATTATGCACAGAGATTGTTATATTTCCTTTATGAAAAATATTTCCACACAAATATATTATTATTGACATATTCTAAATACCCTAAACAATAAAAATCTTTAATAGATTTATTGTACTTATATAACACATGTTTCTTATCCTTCTATTACATAACTTATCCTCTTCCACTATTCTTAAGTAACAAGAGTTTTGGGCCTCACAAAGGAAGAGGAGGTTTTCTTTTGTATGTTGGCCTCTTATAAATAATTTTACATCTTCCTAACATTTCATAAAAAACCCATATTTTCTGAATATAACTTCTTTCTCTTCATCTAAAAGTTATTAATCTCTATGCATGTTATATTCCCTCCCATCAAGAAGAAAATATTTCACGGATTTAAACTTTTCTTCCCCAATGATGTCTGATCTATCCCCATTGATTCCGAGGGATTCATCATTTCAAAATGTCATTAATCCCTCTTTAAAATCATTCAAATTATTTATAAAATTTTAATATCTGATCATATGTGAAGAAAATCAACAATCTAGAATCTAATTATTCGTTATTTTGTTTCTTTGAGAGCTGTTTCCAAAACAAGAATTTTTTCTTTCCTATTTTCATTCTTAACTTTCACTTTCAGGATATTGTTAAAAAACATTTTTTTTGTTATGATAAAGAAACAATACATCATTTTTTCATAGTGTTCAAGTTTTCCACATCATTCGAAAATAATTTTCAAAGGTTAGAACCAATTTCCAGTTTTCACAATATCCATCTCATGTGTCTCCAAAACATCATTCCAACATTTATTCCTTTGAGAGGATTGACTCCCCATCAAACTTTTCCTTATGAAGTTTGAGGTGTAGTAGTAATATTGTTTATTAAAATGAAACATATATTTTTTTGTGTTTATGAATCCACCACAATACTAGGAGTATCCATTGAAAGATTATTTTTATATGAGGCTCCCATACTAACCAGAGCTCTGAGTATATTTCTTAGTAACCTTTTTTTAGAAATTTGTGGATCACCAACCTTTCTAAAATCAATAAGAATCTTATTCTTCTGTTCATTTCTATTTTTAGACTTATCCGAACCAAAATAAAAAAACTTTTTCAGATTAATAATTTATAGGAAATTATGATTTTTTAAATTTTATTTTCTTGGAGACCTACATATCTTTACTAACGTTCTTATTCTCAGAAACAATTTCAAAATTTTTTCACAACTTTTGAAGGTATATTTTTATCCTTCATAGGTTTTCCATTTCCATATAATTAACATTAACCACAGATACAGGTGTTGAATCTTTTAACCCTATCTTAATTTTTGGAATTATTTTTTTGTACAAGTTCCAACTCTTCTTCTTTTTTCCTTCATATATACTTGAATATGTTCATTATGATTATTTTATCTCTCAAGTTATTTCATTAAATCATCATTACTTTATAAAATCTTGAATTTATCATGAGTATAAAATTATTCATTGTTTGTTGAAGGGTCCTCAATTTTTGGCTTCCTGATTTCTTTTTTCAAGCCTCCCAATATTTCTCAAGCATTAATTAAATTATTCTTTATTGTGAAATTATAATTGAGTTTCTTATTCTTTAGATATGCTGATTTTTAACTCTTTATTGTTAATTGGTCAAATAAAAGTATTCACATACTTCTCAATATTATTTTTAGATTAAAATTCTCTATCTTATTCTTCATAATATTTAAATAATAAATATATCCTTTTGTATTTGGGGAATTTTATATCATATCCTTTGGAATAAGATTTATCTTTATCACCCTATTTCTTCAATGATATTCTGTGCCTTCTATCGTTTTCATCACTATCTTATTCTTTATTTCCTTAAGTAAAATTGACCGCAAATATCCCAACATATCTAAATTGAAAACTTTTCAATGGAAGTTCCCCTTTGTATTTTCATTTACCTTTTTAACACTTTTAGAAGACAGGGATAGAAATTCATCATTATTTTTACAAAAATTATTTTCAGAATCAAAATCACTAGCTTCATCTTAAAAAATAATCCTCTTTGAATTTTCCTTCTTAGAATCCTTGAAATAAATTTCTCTATCAAATTTTTTTCATTTCTTAACATTTTCCATTATCATTTCATATTTAATGAGTGTGACATAAAAATCAAATAGATATAGTTTTTCTGGATCATTAACTTCAGAAAAAATTATAATTAAACTTATCTGTAAGAATCATAATGAACTTTTCAAAAATATTATAATGTTCAAAAATTTCCCCATGCCATTTGATAGTTTTGAAAATTCCATTAACCCTATTAAAGAAGTCACCAAAATATTTATATTCAATGATATTGGGATCTTCATACTTCATCATCCAAATTTATAACTTTTCCTTATTTAATTTTTTATTACCTTCATAAATTTTTTCATCTTATCCATGATATATTTATCTATGGAAACAACCTTCACTCATAAAAACTCACTTTCAAAATGTGATGAGAATAAAGAATTCTTAGACCTTCTATAATTTCCAAAATTCATCTTTTTCAAAGATGTAAGAGGAACTTTATCATCAATGGGATAAAATCCATTAGTTGTAGATTAAAGAACAGTATACCAAATAGACATAAACTAAGAATCACTATATCTTTCCAGATATGATAGTTCTTACTATTTAATAACTATATTCTATTACTGTTCAAACAGTTTAGATTATCCCTCACAACTAATTCTTCAAAACATCAGAAAAGAGAAAACAATATAAACCTTCAACTCTGATGACACCTATTAGTGCCCAGTCAATATCAAGTATCACATAGAGGGGGAGGGGGTAAATCAGTTATTAATTTTTCTTTATTATGTTTACTTATTTTTGAAAAACATTTGCTTGCTATAATGGTTTTAAAAAAACCCAATACCACACAATACACTAGGAAAAATGTTTTTGAGTGGAATAAAATTAGTATGATATGCCCTTACACTCGTGTAACACTATAATCAATACAAATATGCAGGTGGGTCAATTATAATAAAATTATGTAATACAATTTTGTGTAACTTGGAAATAATCATGTTATTATGCTACCTTGTCAACATTCACAAATATATTATTAAACAAATCTATAATTTCTTACCCAACATCACTAACGAACATCATAGACATCTTAATGACACTCAGCCTAATTTTTTAGTCTGATTTCTCATTCCAATTGTTCAGTTTGATAATATAACTCTATATTAATACCACTGAAATAATATTGAAATTATTCTATTTGAGTCCATAAATATCAGTATGATTTCTCAGTATGATCCGAAAACTCTTATATTGATATTATATCCTATCTTATATTCTTCTATCATTAATACTTCCCCAAGAAAACATGATCTAGAAACTACTTCTCTCTATAATTATTCAGCACTCTTCCTTCTCTCTTGAATAGTATAAGTGATTGAAAGTACAAGGTACTTCCACTATTTATAGGCGACTAAAAAATGGTTTGGCCCGAATTATAGATAAAATTCCCTCCAAAACAAATTTCTCAAAAAAACTATCCTTGAATTTATGGGGCATCTTTACTTATTAAACTCTTATTAAATAATCTCAAATATTCTCACAACATTAAATCTTTTTAGAATTTTTAAGTGTCTTTTGTCCAATTATTATTCCCCATTCGTATTTTCTCATTTCAATGAAGACATATGTTTTTTTGCAGGTTATTCATTGTTTTTATCTACAAAAATTGATAAATAGAAACATATAAAAAACATATATCCTCACATTACAATGCATCATACCAACTCGAAAGGTATAAAACATTTTCATCATATTGGTAATCCTGTGTCTGAAAATGTTTATTAGTGTTAGTATTTTTTTGATGGATCAATCATGAAATCACTCTAATAAATGGTGTTAGTTCATGTCTGATGACTATTAACCCAAAAAAAATCATATTAAATTTATTATTTCTCTTGGCCCACATGTTTATGAAAATAAATAACAACTCATCTTTAGGAAAATGGTTTTATACATTGTAAATTGGTCTTTGATAATATTCACCCCATTTGACCCCACAAACATTTATTATTTTCTTAAAACATTTGTCCAAGTGAATCCCAATGAAAACAATTCAGAAATTTATTTTTATTTGATGATTGGTGTCTATATGAATTTGATTTTCGATGGTCCATTGCTTTAGACGGACTAGATCTAGTAGCTTTGACTTTAGCAAAATCATTCCCCATCTGATTAAGATTCAAAAAACTTTTTTCCTCTAAAAATGTATATACCATGGATTTTTTGTCTAACTAAAAACCATCATCTTCATCTTATCACATTCAAAACAACTACTTTATCCAAAATAATAATCTGTATGAGGTGATCTCACTTCAATGAACTGATACCAGAAATCTTTGGATTCACAAACATTCATCTTCAACACACTTCTAATTGTATCTGGATTTACATAGTATATTGGATATATTTAATATCATCTTCATCATCATTTGACCTGCACTAGTATGTTTTGTAACTTATCATCATTTTCAGAAACATCCTTCTTTTCGACCCTTAATACAATTTGAAACACTTCTTCTTCATTTCATAGATCATTCATTACAATTTTCTCAAAATTAGGATGATTTATGAGAACACCAAGGTTAGAAAATCATCATCATGATTTTTATTGTAGTGATGAAGACTCAAATACAATTCACTTATTATGATTAACACTTCATTATGGACCCATGGGGAGTCTAAGAAACCTTTTCTTATAGAAAAAATCTCTCCAATATGATTAAAATTTTAAAGTATTATGATTCTAATATTCAGAATATGATGGACAGTCTGATTATCATGTTTTACAAAGAGAATTGATTTTCATCTTTTTTTATATTCTTTGAAAAAAATGAAACAATACCATTTTCTAGATTAAAAAAACATCTCACCAACTAGGTCCCAACAACTTGTTGTATAAAAATATTTATTTCATAAAGAATTGAAAATTGAGAAAGAAACCCTTACCTCTAATCTTAACATCGGTGAATGTAATTTGAACTCTTGTACCACAAAAATATATATCGTAGTAAATTAAATCATAACATTAGTAGTGTCTATTTTCATTTATAAAATTCATATATATTTATTACCTATATTAATTCTAAATATTATTTTCACCTATTTTCCAACATCGAATGTCTATAGTTGGATTATTAGTAATATCTTCATAAAAATGGGATTGTATTCCATTTTTTGACAAAAATATCATCATTAAAATACCACTGAAGGAACTATAATTGGTTTCCCATGGTAGTTAAAAATTTTCACTTTTATTTTATGGTACTTTTTGTTATAAAACATGAATAATTGAGTTAATTTATATTAAAATAATATATAATTGGAATAAGATAATTTTCCTGTTGTTACACTTTTTTAAAACTTTTGAATTAATAATGATTGGTTACTGATTATATAATTAATATGTTCTCTAATTTTGTATACCAGAATCATAATTTTAAAATATACACCACATTTATCTATTAAAAAAATTATTAGTACCATAATATAATGAATATAATGAAATTCAGAATGCATCATCTCATGGAGGTGGTAGTCCACACATACACTAGGTTGAAGATTTATTTCCCATAGATTTAGTGAAAGGTATAATATGTTTTGTAACTATAGAGTCTAAAATTTTATATAAATATCCTAATTATATTTTAAATTCACTATTAGGATCACACATTTAAGTATGTGAATGTAATTGAAACATGTTGTGTCATTAGGGAAATAGTGTTCACAACACAAAAAAGGATGCATTCATTTTTCATAATGGAAAAGGGAATATTTGCTAATGATTGGAAAAAATTTGAAATAAAATGAAAGCATAATGATCATATTGATTTAATAATTTTAATATGGTGTAATGGAATTCAATAGAGAATAATTTAAAACAATGAAATATAAAATAGAATAGATTAGTTAAATGATTATAACTCACTACTTTGATTATCTCTGGTGCGAATGGGGTTAATCTATTAAGGGATGTACTTATGATAAGAATATGAAAATATTATGTTCTCTAGGATAATTGTTTGAGAGGTTTTAGTATTTTTCTTGAAGATATGTTGGTAGTGGTGTGAGGGGAAGTGATGAGGGGTGTGAATATTTTATTAGTGAAAAGGGATGGCCTTTTAAAAATAATAATAACTTTTCAACAATGTGAAGTCACTCTAAAATGAAGTGACTCCATATTTGAAATATAATATATATGTCACGAGATTAGTTTTATAAATTAATCTTCCAACCATTCCCACTAATGTTATCATCATATTTTAACTATTTAACATTAGATTTAAATATTCTAGTTTTGTTTTTTACCATTGTAACACGCTTCTACATATCGTAACTTATCCATTATATCTAAAAACAAAATGTATCAGATTAAATAATTTTATCTCATTTATTTAAAAAATTAAATCTATTAAATTTTACTCAATTTATAATAGCGATGAGAAAATATTAAAATACTAAATATATAATGTATTAAAAATAATTTATTTAAAAATATTACTTCTGTTTGAAAATGAAAAATATGTGTTTTTATATAACAAATAACATTTATAAAATCTTCAGTTCACTTATAAAATACATGTTTGGTATTATAAATATGTTATATGAATTCATTATTCATAATTATATAATAATAATGTAATAAAAGTAATGTTACATTTAAAAATGTTTTTTTTCATTGTTTACCAAAAAATAAATATTTTTTTCCAAAAATTACCTAAAATTAATCACTATAAAATATTACTATGATGAATCAAAAAATGAATTTAATTTAATAAAATTAAAATAATAAAAAAGTATTAATTTACCTTTTAAATAAAATGATAATTTATAATGAAAATTTATTTCTGTAGGAATCTATCATTTTTAGTATATTTATCATTATCATTCTTATTTCACACCATTTACATTTAAAATTAATAACAACCAATTATTCATATAAAATATATTTTTCGTTCATTAAACACACTTTTTTTGAAATATAAATGAATATCATATAAAAATAATTATTTATAATAACAAAATTCTATGCATAAAATAATCATATATGTTGTCTTAGCTATATAAATTAAATTTAATAAATATTAGAAGTAGGCATTACATTCCATTATATATATATATATATATTATAAAAAATGTAATCATATTTATTCCCAGAAATTTAAGGGGTAAATTTTAATGGTCATTGTTAATATGTATAAATCAATATAAATATATCATGGTTTAATTAATGTTTTTTGGTGTATGTAGAAAAATTCATCAAACACATTGACATATTCATTGGTAACTATATATTATAATTTATGGGTGTTACAGTATGAGTATCCTGATGTAAAATCATTTAATAAGATCCTTTAGGGAATATGATATGAATAAAATTATAATCCCTTTTAGTACAAATCATATATATTTGTTGTTAGTTACCATGACCCACCATAACTAGTACCCCTTCTAAGATGGATGTGAATATAAAAGTGACCCTATAATCCCATGTCTAATTTATCATAGGTTGGGGACCGACACTGAGGGAATAGAAAAACAAATATAGGAGTTATTACAAAAAAATCCAATTAAATGATAATTAAACCACTAATAAATTATGTAAATATAAATAAATAACATATTCATAGTATATTTCATGTCATACAATGAAAAACATGAAATTGAAATATATGAACAAAACTCCTATGTTACAGACCATGAATACATGAAACTAACAAAACACTCCAAGATCTGGTATCGTTTGTATAAATCACCAAGATACTCTTATAAACATATATATATATCTGTGTGTGTGTGTGTATGTGTGTAAGATTTAGAATAATAGTATAATATGTAAGATCCTCATAAAGACCACTCTTGAAAATTTGGAATAAGAATAAAAAATCCCCAATGAATAACAAAATAAGTAAACAAATCAGCTAAATCAAGTCAATTATAGTCCCATCACTACCAAGGCACTATAACAAAATAAATAAATAAATAATAATAGAACCATATACTAATAAAAGAAACCATGATTATACTTTACCACTAATTTAGATTCCCTAAACCCCAATAAAATATTCCCCAGTGCTTTGATCCCATCCATAATTTATATTTCACATATCTACATACAAATCATAACCATAACCAACATTTTCATAGATATACTATCATAAAATCCCCATAATAAAATAGTTAAACAATGATAAATTACAATCCATGCAAATATACACATCGTATTTTTTTCATTATAGATGATTCATAATTAGAAATATAAAAATTTGAATCAATTACAATCTAGATACATAAATACAAAATATTTTAATCTTAAAACTCATTCATATAAATTTATATCATAAACGTGATCTATTACAACCCATGTGAGTATATATGTTATAACTGTAAACCAAATTATCTAGGGTATACCTACATACATTCTATGCCTTCAATAGATAATTTGTTAGGGGAGTAGAAAATCAGCTATATACCTATTAACCTAGATATTGGAAATACATTTTGAACCCATGAATAAATATGGGCATCATCTACCCCAATCGACATAGGTGATGTTAAATAATAAATTAAAAATCATAATGATATATTTAAAAATAGAAAGTTCTAGTAGAAAATAAATAATCTTAGACTCGATATACATCTAACATCCAACATGATAACCCAGATAACATTACTATAGATATAGAATCTATCTTTTAAGAAGATAAGCATCATGTTAAAATTTCACTTATAATTAATTATTTTCTACCCACTAATAATTAATTAACATCCAATTATTATTTATAGTTATATTAATAATTGAGATCCAAGGATCTGTCTACATTATAAAAATACATTTCCTTTATTTATAATCATGTATGTTATTATTATCATGAATCATTAAGAACCATCCTTATTAAATTAGTTTATCAATAATAGTCATATATAATTTTAGGAACTAATACAGATATATTTATATATCCAGGAAAAATATTGATGAAATGGAAAATAATTATTAAAATAAAGTAATAATAAAATAATAATAATATAAATTTAGAAATAAAATAGGATTCTCAACCAAAGACATCCTTCCAGCATCATATCCCACAATTTTCCACACAATCCATATTATTTAATCTCCCATCCTGTAATGCCAACATTATGAAAAATATATCAACACATCTCCACATCATACAACCCATAATAGTATTTTGTTAAAATAATTAAATGGATTTATTATAAATATATATATATATAATGTAATAATTTTTTTTAATAGTAATTATAAATGAGAAAAAATAATTCTTCAGTCAATGAATTCAAGTCTATAGATAATGAAATTCATATATTCTTATACATTAGTAATTATTTCCTATAAGAATATTCCTTTGCCATTTGGATTATTTCAATTTCTTATGAATATATTTAATCATGAAAGAAAAGTATTATAAAAATAGAATATCTACAATATATGTTATTTTAATATTCTCAAACCATTGATTTGTAAACTTAATCCTATTTTTAGAATAAATAATTATGTTAATGCAATGATTTTTAGTCAACATACTTACCTTTAAATCCTTCATTTACATTTTAATTTTTAAATGCATCAAATATGTGAGGAAGCATAATGAAATTTATAAAAAATAAAAAACACAATATCAAGTAAATAAAAATTTAAAATCACATGAATTTGAAGTTCACATGTTGAACCCCCCATAATCTCTTTCAAATAAACTTCATATTATTATATTAAATTAGTTAACTTTAAACTATTCACCCATTGTAAACTAGTGTATGATAATTATAAAATATAACATAAATTATGGAATATGTATATAATTCTCACAGCTTGAAAGGTCTTATAATTTAACATGTAATGATGTGGAAATATCAAAAAAAATTCGAGACCATATGAACTTGAGGACTTCATAAATACCATCATATCTTATTATAACCACAAATCTATCATAACAAAATCAGTATCAACAAATATATTGACCCGTATTGGAAGAAAATAGGGATAAAAACTAGGAAGAAAAAAATGTTAAATTTACTTGGAATCATTATATAGATATTAAAATGAAAAAAATGATCAAATTAACTTCAATGGACTCATATAATGATTATCACATTGTGTAGTTTTGAAGAAGAATAATAGGAATTAAAGTAAAGGGCTCTAACTTTTAAATACCTTATGTTTTAGCCGCATTGAATCTATCATTGATTATCCTATCAATAAAATAGATTCAAATCTATTAAATTATATAATAAACAATACATGATAGTTATTATCATATCATAACATTTAAATTATAAAAAATAAGAATTAAATCTTATAAAGGGTAGGTAATTTATTTTTATATTTAAAAATTATCATTTTTTATGTTATATAATTAATAATTTAATTATCAATGATAAAATTAGATTCATGTCAAACTAATAAAATAATTATTTTTACACAGTGAACTTCTATTACGCACATGGAATTTTAATTTTAAATATGTCTAAAAGTCACTTTTATATTAACAAATTACTTTTATAAATTATGAAAATAACTCTTAAATTCCAAAAAATGGACAAACGAAATAAAATTTATTCAAGGAATAAAAAATATTATATATGGATATTCAATAGTGAAATTTTATTTATATATTGAATAAATATATCCTATGTATACTATGAAGATTAATCATAAAATTGACATAAATCTCATTATATAAGGGTTATTTAAAAGGGCGTAGGTAAGGAAATAATGGAATTATCATTTAATATAAAAAAGCAATATTACTTATTTGAGAAGAAGAAATTTATAAAGGTTAAAGAATAATACATATTGGTAATTATTGAGAGAATAATAAATATATGGGTCTCCTCATTGTTATACAAAAAATAGGTAATGGTTATATAAGATTTAAAAAATACTGAAATAAAAAATCATTGATTACTAAAATTATCACCACCAAAAATATATAAAACTTCCCCAACTCTAAAAATAGTGGATAAATTTCTTAATACTCCATTAACATCTTAGATATGAAAATAGAAGGGTTATGGAAAATTAAAGGAAATTACATAAAATACCTCACAAATGATTCCTTCCCTAAGGAATTAAAACATAAACCATGATGAAAATAAAATGAATTATGAAAATCATAAAAAATCATCATGTGACACATCTCAAATAAGTAATATTATAAAATACTATCACAATTAAATAAAAAAATTGGAATATATTGAAACCACCTAGAATAATCATTCAATCATTATTTCAATAAAAAAGGTCACACATATCCTATCGACAAATAAAAATTATCAGAAAATGTAGAATGTGTGGAAAAAATCAACAAATTACTTTCCTGAGTACACCCTCTTATGGAAAATTGTTTATAAACATCTAAAACTAAAGTTAATTGTTTCAAGTCAAATATTTTATCTTGATAACACCAAATATCAATAATTCATTCCAATAATGTTGTGTTATCATTGATTTCCAAATCATCTCAGTTAGTGGTAAGGGAGTAATCGTATAGATATTTATAAATATAGGGAAGAACGATAACACCCATGATATTATTAATTTATATAGTTAGTGCTATATGATGTAAAAGTTATTCAATGTACTCTGACTCCTTGGATGACATAATAAGCATGAGAGAGATCTTACCCATTTTTCAATATTTGAATTCATGTGGTAAGAATATACCTTCAAGAATACCTAATATCTATTTTTTAACTCTATAGGCCTCCTCCTATGATGATTATAAGACTAATGATGTACTGAGACAACTTTTTTACATGAATTTCCTACACCTTCTCTATCATGCTCTACAGAAATTATATTCTGAGAATCAATAAATCATGAACATCAGTCCAACACAATAGAGAGATATAGAGTCAAATATAAATTTATATAAATGGGTACATACCAATGGTGGAGTGCTAATTAATATTAAAATAAAACTTAACAAAGGTTAGGGTTTCACCCCTAAACCAAAAATATATAGAACTCATGCATGTGATAATTCTAATGTTTTATGGATAATTATTTCCATCAAATTGTATCTCATCATATGAAATTCTATATTAATGTATAATTGTGATTCAAAAGAAAACCAAAGGCCTATTCACACTCAAGAGGTAATATAAGGGTCGTGATTGTTGGTGATCATCTGAAATCCCCTATAAAGACTCATAAACCCCTCCAAATATTTCTACAAACATCAAATCATCCATAGATAATACATTGTAGAAAAATAAAATTCCCATGAAATGGAAATCATAGGACTATAAAATACACGTTGATATTAATATATAAACTAGTTGATGATAAATAATAACAAAAAAAATCATATTTATATCCATGCTCTTCAAAAAATAGGAAATACATACAGATGTTTTCAATGAATTCAACCATAAACTAATTACAGAACTCTTTAAATCTAGAAATAATTATTCTCATAAACATGGAAGGTTCATTCATGACCCTATAATTCTTTACTATGAACTCATAGTTCCCATTTTGATACCTGCAATCATTCTTTTGAATATATTAATCCTTGACCTTCTTCTGTTTTACTCATGATTGTAAATAAACCTAAAATAACAAGATAACTCCATTCAACTAATTCCATATACAGTCCAACCATAGAATCAGTAATAGTTCAACACTCTCACCCAATTCAATTTGTGATAGTCAATAAAAATAATTGAATTCCATATGTCTTAATTACATGATGTACTAGAACACTAGGTCAAGACAAAACCAAGGAGCCACCAAACTACTACTCTGATTCGATTGTGTGACTTCACGCATGTAATAGGTTTTCATTTATCA
This sequence comes from Viscum album, assembly GCA_963277665.1. Classification (NCBI taxonomy): domain Eukaryota; kingdom Viridiplantae; phylum Streptophyta; class Magnoliopsida; order Santalales; family Viscaceae; genus Viscum; species Viscum album. Next base: position 1,170,343,070 of record OY728130.1, read on the forward strand.
GTATGGTTATAATATGGAATAAAAAATATAATTAAATCCAAGAATGTGCCAATAACCAACACAAAATAAACCATGTGTTAATAAGTGAAATGAACAATAAATGTCAGTCATGGAGTATATCAACAATATATTATACACAGAACACTTGAATATAAAAAAGGTTAAAAATACCTAAAAAGGTTTTTAGCCCAAGAATATTCCCAAAATAAATTCTCAATTCTAGTAACCTAGTTAAAATAATCTTGATTTATTTCTCACTCTAGATCCTATAATGAAAAAATGATAGCCACTCAGGTACTTATTTATTATTCCAGCCCATGTAGGGCGTCATTATAACCCAATTGACCACCATTAATGATGTCCCTAAATTATCAAGCTGATAATAAAATTCCTATTAGTGTTCTATAAATAAACATTACCATTTATCAAATTACCCCTTTTATAGTTAATAGTTTAAAAAATAAAATAGAATGTAATTAAAAAAGCACTGATTCCATGAGATTTACAGTGAAACATGAAATTATTTTATTCCTATATCATCCATCATCGATAAGTATCTTTTCATACTATAGTTTTTGGACCAACTAGTTCCAATGATAAACAAATGAAGAAACCATAATCTCTATAATACGAGGGAATCCACTTTGATCAACTGAAAATTCTCTGTTAGCAACCCCCATGGGAAATCCAAGGGTGACCCTTGGAATTCTACTATTCTAGTCTATCAATCTGAACTCATCAATACTTCCTTTACATTCATGGTCAAGGATTTATTGGAATTGACCTCTACACCTAAGTAATTCCACCAAAGATCAATTCAACTCTAGAGATCTCATCCAATGGAATTCAACTAGGGTAAAGATAATGAATCCAAGAAATTAATCATTGGATTTAGATAAATAGTAAATTACCCAAAAACAAGGGAGGTCCTCCACAAGGAATTTTTAGAAAAAAATATTAGTTAAATATAGTGGCCTACCCAAGGCCTTCCCCACATTGACCCTAAATCAATATGATGGTCTCATCAAATCCCAAAACTCATTTGAGTCCCCTATAAAAATATAGGTATTTTTAATGGAATTCCAAACCACTAAATTCCATATGTAATCCATATAACCTCTATAAGGTATTCCTATAAATCACAAATGGACATGTAAAAAACTTGATTCATTTTAACATTTTACTCATTCATTACATCCAACATAAAAACCACCTTAATTTATAAATTCAAATTTACAAAAAATAATTTATTACCAGGTCAAATACATACCAATTACCAATATAAAATACAAGATATATGTATTAAAATTATATCCAAATATTTCCAAGAAATATCCCCCTTATTATACAATAACGTTTTCCATATATTCAATTCATGGTTAAATAGGATTCAATTCACTATGTATAATAAGAAATACATTATTTGTTGGTTACTAACACTCTATTTAACCAAAATATTCATTTGAAAATACATATTAAATATGTTTCCTATGTTGCTCTTTATGGACAATTCAACTAATTAATTCCATTGGCTTATATTCTACCTAAAATTCCATATTCTCACATTTATATTCCTAGTGGTGTTGTATTTTCTTTGGCCAAAACAATATTTATATTCTTTTTAGGGTGTTCTATTTGTACATCCCTACATAAAATTTTAATAACACATTAAAAATTAATTTTTTTAAGAGAAAATACAAAATAATGGCATATAAATAGTTTCTAAGAACTTGACTATAGAAAACAATAATGCCTCAAAACTAATTCACTTCAAAACTTTAACTTGACTAGGGTTTAATTTAAGGGACCTTTTACCTCACTTTTAAATACTTTCCATTTTTAATCATAGTCTCACGACCCATTACCTAGCTCAAAAAATAAAAATTACAATTTTTCAAACCTCCCACTACCCTATAACACATACTAACAACCAAAGTCAATTAATTATAACTAATTTATAATTACCTGAAATCATAGAAATATTTAACTACCTCAATGAACATAGTCACTAATGGAAAATCACTAAACTCGTACTCTCTACAACAATATACCATGTAAAACCATTTTTTAATATAATGCACCTTAATTTTTACACTTACATAGTCTAAATAAATATCATCTTAAATAAAAACCATAAGTGGAAAAAATAATTTATCCCATAAACCATTTAAAATTACACCTTGAAGCATACCTCCAATGAAATAATGGGAGAAAAAATGAAAAGATTATCTAAGAACATCCTCAATATAAACAACATATAAAACATATAAGTATATAGGATCCCACCAATCTATAGTGGATCCATCAATCAAATCTAATTTCAAGAAAAAAAATTATAGGATGAGAACCCTTCCTTTTATTACACAATAATTCATGATTTGTTATAAAATATTTGATACAATACAATGTGAAAGATCAAAAAGTATAGAATATTTGTGTAATTAAGTACAATACATAATAACATAATAAAAGGGGTAAATTTATATTATTAAAACCATTATTAACATTCTCATAATATTAGATCATACATAAAACAACATGGGATAACTTGGGGACAATCATGTGAAAAGGGTGAACTATAAATCCCAGAAAGAGACTAAACACATAATAACATGAAAAAGTATTAAATGTTAAAAAATAATAAATTAAATGGGTTATAAATATGATTATAATCATATATTCTAACACATGGGTATGATTTATCATGATTACATAAATCCAATATGGTAATGTGACAACAATTATAAAAACGACATCATAAACATAGGTCAAGGATAACCAAAAAGGAATCCTAACATGGTGGATAAAGTCTTATGATGGATCATGTTCACTCTCTAATGCCTTGTATGATGTTTGATGAGTCTGATAGATTACCCAATTCATTTAGAACAATATAATTTCAAGCAACCCTATTACTTTCGTATGATGTACATGCATAAGTGTGGAATATATATCATTCAATACAAAATAATATTTAATTAAATTAACCTCCATGATCAAGGAGTATGGAATAAATATTTGTAATTAAAAAATAAAACGATAATATGTATATTGGGGTGAATTTCATTGAGTCTAAATAGAGATTGTATTCATAATTGAATGGTTTGGAATGGAAAATGACACTGAAATTTTGGTAGCCTAACGATAGTACATAGTGGCTCATAAAAGGATTTAATGACAGCAAAATGGGTCATTCATCATTTATAGATTAAATATAAAATAATAGGTATTTGAAAAAACAAAATTCATCATTATTAATGGGAAATTTAAGGCATAAAAAGAATATGATTTTTTAATGAAGAAGAGAAGGAAATTATCACTTACAAAATTTCAGCACAGTAATGAGTTAAGTAAATTATATAATGAAAGGGGTAAATGATATCAACTTATTAGGAAATAAATTGGATAGTAGAGGGTTATTTATTAGTCCATGAAAACGTAAAAAATTATATTTCTAAGGATAAATACAAATAAGGTGCATAAATTGAAATTAATAAAGAGATATGTTCCTCACTTTTAGTATTGAAAATCCTAGGGAAATTTTAGCAGCATAATGGATGTACATAAAGTTTCATGGGATGGATTAATGAGGGAAAATTTTTTCTCATAACATTGAAATACAAAATTAATTTTGATTGATTAATAAAATCATACAAAAATAAAAACCAATAGAAATTTATATGTATAACATTAAAGAAAAGTGTGAATAAAAAGAAGATATAAAGATCCCTTACCTTGAAAGGGTGATTCCAAAATCTTGGTCAGAGATTCTTGAGAGCTTAGGTGAAACTTGGTTGGAATCTGGATAGGGTATGTAAGATTAAGTGCTTGATCAATTTTTTTGAGTGAAGATTAAAGGGATATTAGGTGGGTTTATATTGGAAGGGAGAGGGGATTTCATTATTATTTCCCAAAAAAAGGTTTCAGAATCTATATATTGGAGTAATCAAAACAACAAACATTCCAATATATTTTTTCACTGATTTATAAAAAAAGGTAGATTTTTAATTATTTTTTATGTCCAATGGTCTAAAATTTTAAAATATTATCATTGTTGAAGTGGAATTGATTGATGATCCTAAAGAAATGTTATTATAACCTTAAAATATGATAGAGGTGATGGAGGATTCATAACAGATTTATAAAATTTATCAAATATCATTAATAACACCTTATTTTAAAATTTAAAATATGTTTCTTCTTTGATACCCAAAATATTATTTATTACATAATTTTTTTTATCATTCGGATATCATAATACACACTATATATTTATACCGTATTTATTTTTAACCAAAAATTTGTCTCTTGGAAAATTCTGAAAAAATAACTATTGGAAAATTCAAATATCCCATTAAAATTATTTTTCATCCAAATAAATTTATAGATATGAGAATTCTCACTTTTAAAATAAGAATCATCATTTATTGAGAAAATATTTTTTTAAGAAAATAACAATTTTTAAACCCTTATAAAAATTATTTTGGAAATCATAAAATTTTATTATCAAATATACTTAATAAATATTATTTAATATTAATATTTTAATGGAATATAATTTATTTAAAGAATTCAATAATTCATTAAAAATAAATAATTAATTTAAATTACATATTACACAAAAATATATTTTGTGTTTTATCGAGTCAAAATAAAAAAAAAATTTATAAAGAAATAGTAATAAAAAGTAAATATAACCATTATTATAATGAGAATAAAATATAAATATTCATATTAATAGGGTAATTATATATATCCCTTTATTGCACTAGAAAAATCTCTAAGTAGAGGGTTCAAAATGGTAATATATACATGTTGTTGTTTAATGAACATAGATTTGGTCGTGATGCCAATGAGATTGATCTTATCCCATAAATTATTTTTCTCATGAATTAGTTATTAGTTCATGTCTTCTTCTTGGTCATGGGAAAAAACCTAGTGATTCTATCTCCCATAGAATCACTAATAAATGGGATTCATAGGATATGATACTACATGTTTAAGCCACCAATTCCATTTTCTCTTTCAATCGGAGTTGTCAAAACCCTATATTCATACTAATCATTTGATCGATGTATGACGTGTTTATTATCAATAGTTGTTATTCTTGATAACATTTTAAATCTGATAGGATATAATAAAACCAAGTAATCTCATTATTTTTCTATTACCATAATATATAATAATATATTTAATTAACTGAAAATTGTAATTTTGTTAATAAATTTTTGCGTCGTTACATAGATAAAATTAAAGAGGGTTGGAATGAGGATCCTCAGTGGGAGGGACATAAAAAATATCATTATAAAATAGAACCCAAGACCACCCCACATAGACAAGAAAAATATTTAGGGACATCCTTGGATTTTATAACCCATAAACAATGGAGAAATAGGTATTCCCACTCTAAAACCATAAGGGGTTTATATTCCAACTTTTCCTAATAAAAACACATCAAAAAACTGGTGTATCCAACTACCTAGACCATCGATATATTCAATGTCTCTTGACACTGCAAGTTTCCATAGGTTGGGTAATAGACTCTGAATGAATAACAAGAACACTATTTAGGACATTGGCCCAATTTTGGATATATGTTGTATACTCGACAACTTGGCCTATCTCCTGAGCCTTCCTTCTACCTTCATCTACCTCCCATCCACTATAACTTATCTTAAAAACCCTTTATATGGGTTTAAAACATTGATACTCTTAGAAAAACCCTAGATTATAAAATGTACTATTATGTAAATGAGATTATATATTCCCTAGTAAATTCAAACTCATCCATATCATCTATATATTACAAACTCCACAGTATAACACTTCTCAAATCCTAGATGTCCTAGCGGTCATCTAATAAGATCTTCTAGACTATATAAATCACCATTTACATTTTAACTATTTTCCCAAACTAAACACTCAACAAACCTATAGGTCACTACTATAACATAATGTCCCTAAAAAAACGAACACAAGCCACCACATTAATTCAACGCTAAAAATATTAGATTCGTCTCACTAACACATAACTATTCTATGAAACCTGAAGTGATATCATCCAACCAATCACCAAGCTCATTATTCTCCCCATTGTAATAATGAGCTAAAGGAATCCCTTTTTAAGTCATTGTAACAAATAAAATTCGAATTTCCTATAAAATGATGGTAAATATGTTCATATGACTCCCCTAAATGTGATTCTAAATATAATTCACCCATTACCCATGGAAAAAATATTCCAAAACAAGTATAACACATTATTATCAAAATTACTAAGCATTTTGGAAATCCACCATCTTTTAATCACCATATTAGAATCAAATTAGTTCTATATATTCCATGTCCATATTCTAAAATATTCCCACCATAAAAAAAATGATTCACCCACTATGGTTTTTTGACACATTACATCTAACTACACTCAATAATGAATGTTAAACGTTTCTTGTTAATATTCTTCCAAATAATGATAATCACAGACAATGACGAACCACCAACCCACTTATAATGAATTCATAAACTTTTAATGAATACCATTATAGTCTTAATTAACCCACTAAAATTTATATGATAATTTTTGTTATGTACAATGTTTGGAACATCAACCATATATTTCCATCATCATGCCACACTGAGAGCACTAACATACCATTGAACCAATAAAATTTGGATCACTTAATACCATTATTTGTCCAAAGATGATGCTTGAACCCCATATATTACCACATTAGAGTCAACACATGGAATTTTCTGATGAATTCATTGAATTTCAAACTCATATTCCCATTGGAAATAAAACACCTTAATAGTCATCCACTGATAAATCTCACACATCTCTAATCTACCTCACTTGATGGTCATATCCCCATATCCAATATCCCACTCCCCACCATAGGACCATCAATATTTTCATAATAATGAACCTATATTTTGATATCTACAACCCATCCTACAACCTTCACCCAAAAATATTAATAGATGGGGTAGATATTTCACACACCCGAGTTTCATTACAAAAGGTAAACCAAATCTTACTTCCAATTCATGTTTATATTTCAATTTTTTTTGAAAATATCATCGACAATGAGGGAAACAACTATAAATTACAGATTCTGTACTCCATACCATCTAGACCATCCTTTACTTATCCATGTGCACCAAACACAGTGGTTCTCATTGAGACCACACACTTGTCATACCACCCAATCCATATTTTTACACCCAATATGTCAATCATTAATCTTCCATCACAGACTAACCCCATATGAACTGTACCATAGTGTAGAGACCCGTACTTGACGTACATAGACATCACATTACTTTTTCGGAATACTTAATACATAACAAAAATAGACACCAAAGGATCGTAATAGTTTAGTGTCTTTGGAAACTTAGAACAAAATCTTATAATCATGGTGAAAGATCTTCAACCTCTCCCATAAAGATCTCCCCATTTTTTTTCTCACCTAAAACCTTTCTTTATATCCTGGGGAAAAGAAAACATAAAAAGGGTGAGCTCAAATGCTCATTAAGGGTAAACGTAGAGAACATAAAACACTCCATTAAAATTTGAATGTAAAAAGCTTGAACATAAAATCTAAACATCAAAATCTTGAGCAAAGACATAAATCTTGGAAGTACGTAAGGAATATATCATAAAGGGACATAAATCAAGATAAAATAGCATGGGAATAAGACATGTAATTGTGGAAAACCATTAATCACATGATATTATTTCCATAATAGCCAAGGCATTGCTGCCAAGACCATCTTAGTGGACAAAGTCCCTTTCTGAATCGAGTTCACTCCTCATTCCAGTCCTGTATCACTAAACCGGATTAACTTACCATTCCAGCCATGTCTATCTCATGAGATATAAATCTTTACCCAATGCATTTTAGGGATATATTGGTCCCAACCATCTCATAAGGAAATCATTCTTACGTGTGCCACAACATAAACATAAATCATTCATCATAACCCAAAGAATAAATTGGGTTTCATAAACATCATCCCAGCATAACATAATCCATATAAAACAAATGGATATAATTTTATCATAAGAAGAATCAAAGAATGTAAATTATAGAGACATTGTACTTGAAACATACACATATGAAATAATGTCATCTTAGATGGAAAATGGTTTTGATAAAACACTTGAAATGAAATCTTGAGGAAAATATCCTTTCTTCTTCAAAATCATTTTCTCTTTACAAAATGCCAGGAAATTTTAAAAGAAATGGATTTTTTTGAAAATATTTATAAAATCTGATAGTGTAAGATTCATTAAAATAAGGCATTATAAACTGTAAAAATCCGTTCATGCCGTATAAGTTAAAAAATCAATTTTCACGTACTTTTGCCATTAAAGTAAAAAAGTACCTCGTATGGTGAAAAAAAGAAATATTCCTTACACACCATGTAGTAAAAGTCAAAAATGGGTAAAAAGGACTTTAAACATACATGAAACCATTTTTATAAAATATGTACATGGATGATAAATATAACCTCAGTAAACACTTATGTATAAGCAATCTTGGATAAAAATGAGATTGTAAAATTATCCCTTACCTTAGGTCCGATATGCTTCGTACGTATCTGAACCTCCTGTATAATGATTTAAAAAAATTTCATTGAATTATTAAATAATCATATTAATTATTATGATATCATATATTGTTCACATATTAATTTATATTACCCCTTCTTTTGTAAATTCCATGTTAAAGCAGCATTTTGGGTGAAATCGTTTTATTTATCGTATGTGTTTGGACTTGTTGTTCTTGATATTATTATTAATTATATCATGTTTTACTTACTTCTAGAATGTAAATCATGATTTATATATCATATATATTCAGTATATATATATATAATAGATATATAAATGAAATAAAATACACATTTCATGGAGACGGTAGGCCGTACGTACGCATGAACGCTGTTTTCCTTTCCTTATTGACTTTAATGGAAGTAAGTAGATGAAACACACACAGATATATATATATATATATATATATATAAATACATCCAATATCTTTATAATTTCATATATTTCATTATTATTCATTATATATACTTTATAATCATTCTTGAGTGGTTAACATGGAGAATGAATCTCATCGCGTCGTGGAGACGATAATCTGTACGTACGCACGAGCGATGATATCCTTCCCATAATTATTGAATTGAATTGGAGTGGATGATATTATCTCTCATGATCAGTATGATTTTATAATAACTATATATAGTTATTCTTTACACCATCATACCCATCCAAGTAAGGTGGTGGTGGAAAAACAGATTACACCACGGTGTGGAGATGATATTCTGTACGTACGCACGTACGGTGATTTCATTTCCCGTAGGATGGATAGAAGGTGAAATGGGGGTTTTTAATATTTATCATAAAATATCAGTATATTATTGATACTTAATTTATTACTTTATAATGAAACAAGTTAATAAGAAGATGTTGAAGAAGAAAGAAACTTGAAAGAATCAGTAGAAGATATTACCTCTTCTTTAACGCACCTCTTTTAAGATCCTCTTAAGGCACTAGAGTTGGCCTTTTGGGGAGACCATAACATCTATAATATTTCTAGTCAAGTTGATAATGGAAATGTTTAGGGGTTGACCGATCATGAAGGCTCAAAATTGTGTAAAGAGAAGAGGGAGGAGGTGCCCTTTTATAAGGGAGGAGAGGGTCACTTTAGGAAAAACTAAAAATATTATTTTATAATAAAGTCATATTCGGTTTATAATGGCTCGAAAGTGAGTCATTTATAAGATAAAGTGGGGATGGGTCTAAAATATCTCAACCAATATGTTTTAGACAAGTTTAGGGTACAATTTTAACCTTATCATTTAGATTTAACTCTGAGTAAAATAATTTAACTTTTACCGTGTATTCTTTTTTTCTTACAGTATATGGTTAATAAACTTACTATAACAAGCCAAAATAACCCCAAGTAGTTCATTATTAATATATATAACCTTATATAATTCATTTTTCAGAACCTTAGATTTTTAAGAATAGAATAACAATTAATAATATAATATTTGTTTTAAAAACTATTTTATGTCAATTTTGACACAATTTGTTAATTGATTTTTGTGAAAATCATAACAGAATGATTAGTTCGAAAAAAGTTAATTTAATCAATAATAACGTTTCATATTAACCGAAAAATTAGTGTAATTTATAAAAAGTCTCAAATTAAATTTATTTGGGTATTTATATCATCAATTAGGTTGATATTTCATTAATAAGGTAATTACTACATCATCATTGTGTCATAAATAAATTAAATTATATAATGTCTAAAATTATAAATAAAATACCATTATGTAGGAAATATATTTATCTTTCTAATTAATTTTTATAGTCGAATTTATCTTATGTATAAACCTATATTAAAAATGTTTTATTTATTAAACATTGATTTTACCTCTTTTAACTCTTCTTGAAATAAAATAATAATAATTGTCCTAATCTAATCCAAGTAGAACTACAGGGTAGTATTTTATTCCTAGGGTTGTTAATGGTCTAATTAAAATTATCCAATAGAATTAGGATATGTGTTAGGGTAATAATAATATAACTTTTACCCTTAATTACCCTATTTACTTTTAACCGCGGTAAATAAAAGTAAAAAGTTACTATTCACCAAAAATTATTTTTATCTTATTGAACCAAATTTTACTCCTTGACATTAACCATGTCTCTCACGTTTTTGAAATTCCACTCACAGAAGCCGTAAAATTATGTTTTATGTAAATTTTCAAATTCACCTAGGAGATGGGTAAAAGATGGTGAAAAGTTCAATAAAATTTTTATATATCTAAAATTATTATAAAATGACTCCAATGAATTAAAATACACTTATATAGGTATTATGTATCATTTTTTTACCTAAAATAAATTTAAATAAAATAAATAATTATTTAAATAAAAAGTTGGTTTTTAAATAGTAACCTAGTGTTTTCACTATTCATCAAAAATTGAATGTTTTCAGAAAAAAATCCAAACATTCACCCTAGGCTAATTTTGATATTCCAAATCCAAAAATGAAGTCCATTTTGAAAGATAAAATTTATTAAATTTTATAAAGTGTGTACTACTATTCATACTAGATAGTTTATATAATATTTTAATAACATATCGTTGTTTGGTGAAACTCGGTATTGCGTTCAACACATGCTATCGTGGAAGGTTGCGATTGCCTGTAATACAAGCCAAGTCAGGGTTGCGTGTAGTGAAAGATTCCTTTCTTGTTGTGTATAATAGAATCCAACCATATTTCATTTATACATTTAATATATATATATATACACATACTCAATGTTGCTTATAATAACTTCTATCAAACGAACTTGAAATTGTGTGTAACATGATCCAAGATTAGTGTTGCATATTCTGCAAGCTAATATTGTGTTGCGTATAGAGTGAGATAATCTTGGTGTAGCGTACAACATAAGATATAAAAGAAATTAAAAAGGATATATCTTATAAAATCACAGGGTGTTACATTCTACCCCCCTTAAAATGAATTTCGCCCTCGAAAATCGTCGGGGTTATAAATCGTTTACTACTTGAAATTTTCTTTCATAGAAACACACATCATAAAAAAGAATACTAAAACTTAATTTTAAAAACTAATTTATGAACCTTAATGGTAAATCAAATTAACTTATCCCTGGGTTTCCACATTGTAGAACATAGGTGAAAATATGGATATGGAAGAGAAGTCTAACCATCATGTTCTGATGGATAGTGGTAGAGAACATGGCTATGAAAAATCTAACAATCACAAAGACATAAATTTGTGATGATCTAAAGTACCATCTGATATATCAGATATGAGAGTACTAGGACAACATTTTTGGTTTTCAAGATCATTTCCCTATCGTTGATGAACTTTTACATAAGGAGAAATACTTACTTGATTTCAGTGTAATATCATCATTGGTCATTCATGAACAATTTCCACTTCATCTCTATTTAATGAAATGATGTAGAATTTGTCATTCATGAAGTGTTAGAAGATCATGCGATAGAATGATAAGTCATCTCATCTGTTTCTATCACAAAAAGGTTACCATAAGTTATTAAATATACATAAGTCCATCTATAGTGAGATTAATCGTATATGATTCCAACAATGGACTTGTACTTAAAATATCATACCGTTTAATAAAATAAAACTAGTTTCTACTAACCAGGGACTTCTTGTAGGCCAATGGTAGGCAATAGAGGTCCATCGTACTTCGGTTGTGGGTTCAATTCCCACAACCTTGTCCGACGCGACGGGTTGTCTCTCGTCCTGCAGGTTGTCTTTTTTCTAAAACTTCACTATTATAACATTACAGAAATAATATCAAAAAATGTTCTAGCCTTAAACAATACTATCTAATGTCCGACATAATCCATTCCAGTCTTTAGACTTATCCAAAATACATTTTTCCAATCACATAGTATAAAGAAAATGATTACTAGAAATTTCAACAACCAAGCCTGTGAATACCATCATTTATCCCCCATATATCATAAGATACATCTTGTTGATCACATTCAATACATGTGAATACCTTAATCTTGTATTATCTTGTAAAATTAATTACCGTAGAACCGTAGTGAAAACATTAATGCTATCAAAAGGTAACTATTTCAACATACCAAAATCCAAAAAATTCTATATACTCAAACCATGATATCAGTTTGTCCTTATATCAGTCATGAGGTCATTAATACTTTCAAACATCTCATTACCTCCTTATCCTTTCATTATGCACGTATCATCTACCTTCTAAAAATATTTGAATAACCTTTCATGGTTACCGGTACCATTCATCATATACTTTCAAAAACTCAAGGAAAGACAACAGTGTAACAATCCTTAGATTTTTTCTTTATTCTATAGTACCATACATTATTCTTGATAAACATACAATCATTCCACCACCTTCTTAAACCACTGACTGAGCTTCATCATTTATTTTATCTCATATATCATTTGTAGTCTCTTCATCATCATCCACATAAATACTAACCATATGACCATGCTGATTCTCTTCATGAGATTTTCCCTTAGGGAATTGGTTTGCATAATGCACATACCTTCCACATTTAAAACATCTAACTGTTGTTTATGTCTTAGTAATACCATTATCCTTGTCCAGGGTGTTAACTAAACCTTTTCCTTTACAATTATTGGATTTGTGTCCTTCCTTTCCACACCCAAAACATCTTCTAGTTCCTTTTAAACATTCTCCCTGATGCCTCTTCCCATATGATTTACATGAGGGAAATTGAACATTCTTTTCTCTATGATCATCATGAAACTCCATCTTTCTCTTATTAGCTAAGTCGGGAAACTTAACAAAGTTGATACCATTGATCATATTACGAGATTTTTGATTAGGCATAATAACAATATATGGACTTCCAGATCCAATTTCATTTGGTTTCTTATGAATAATATCATTCCATTGTCCATCATATACTCCATTATCACAAATCTTCCTATTTCCACCCATTTTCTAAAACCCAAAAAGAATAGTGTGAGAGGGAAAATCATAATCAACGGGGAGTACCTTCAATATCTAACATCTTAGGTTTAATTCTAATATTTTTACCATAATTATTGAACTATAACCTATACTTATACTAAACATTAGGGATATCCCTAGACATACCTTAGAAATATCTCTAAGGATCTCACTAAGTTTTCGCATCCTATTTTCCAAAGGTTAACTAAACATTTCCTCTAATACCAATTGTAGAGACCTGTACTTGACATACATAGACATTACATTACTTTTGCAGAATACGTAATACATAAAAAAACATACACCAAATGACCGTAATAGTTTAGTGTCTTTGGAAACTTGGAACATAATCTTATAATCATGGTGAAAGATCTTCAACATCTCCCATAAAGATCTTCCACTTTTGTTTTCTTACCTAAAATATTTATTTATATCCTAGGGAAAAGAAAACATAAAAAGGGTGAGCTCAAATGCTCATTAAGGGTAAACATTGAGAACATAAAACAATTCATAAATATTTGAATGCATAAACTTGAACATATAATTTAAACATCAAAATCTTGAGCAAAGACATAAATCATGGAAGTACGTAAGGCATATATCATAAAGGGACATTAATCATGATAAAATAGCATGAGAATAAAAAATGTAATTATGGAAAACCATTAAGCACATGATATGATTTCCATAGTAGCCAAGGCATTGCTGCCAAGACCATCTTAGTGGACAAAGTCCCTTTCTAAATCAAGTTCACTCCTCGTTCCAGTCCTGTATCACTGAACCAGATTAACTTACCATTCTAGCCATGTCTATCTCATGAGATATAAATCTTTACCCAATTCATTGGAGGGAGATATAGGTCCCACCAATATCATAATGAAATCATTCTTACGTGTGCCACAACATAAACATAAATCATTCATCATAACCCAAATAATAAAATGGGTTTCATAAACATCATCCCATCATAACATAATCCATATAAAAAAATGGATATAATTTCATCATAAAAAGAATCAAACCATGTAAATAATAGAGACATTTTACTTGAAACAAACACATATGAAATAATGTCATCTTAGATGGAAAATGGTTTTGATAAAACACTTGAAATGAATTCTTAAGGAAAATATCATTTCTTATTCAAAATAATTTTCTATTTACAAAATGCCATTAAATTTTAAATTATATGGATTTTGTTGAAAATAGTCATGAAATCTTATAGAGTAATCTTCATTAAAATAAGGCATTATAAACAGTAAAAATATGTTCATGTCATATAAGTTAAAAAACATTCTTCTCGTACTTTTTCCGGGAAAGTAAAAAAGTACGTCATATGGTGAAAAAAGAATGATTCCTTACACACCATGTAGTATAAGTAAAAAATGGGTAAAAAAGACTTTAAACATACATGAAACCATTTTTAGAAAACAGGGACATGGATGATAAATAGAAACCCAGTAAACACTTACATATATGCAATCTTGGATAAAAATGAGATCGTAAAATTATCCCTTACCTTAGGTCCGATATGCTTTATACATATCTAAAACTCATGTATAATGATTAAAAAATGTCATAGAATTATTAAAGAATCATATTCATTGTTATGATATCATATATGGTTCACTTATGACTTTATATTACACGTTCTTTTGTAAATTCCATGTTAAAGCAACGTTTTGGGTGAAATCGTTTTATTTATCGTACGTGTTTGGACATGTTTCTCTTGATATTATTATTACTTATATCATGTTTTACTTACTTAAATAATGTAAATCAGGATTTATATATCATATATATTCATTATATATATATATAATAGATAGATAACTGAAATGAAATACACTGTTCATGGAGACGGTAGGCCGTATGTACGCATTAACACTGTTTTCCTTTCCTTATTGACTTGAATGGAAGTAAGTAGATGACACACACAAATATATATATATATACATAAATCCATTAGCTTTATCTTGTCATATATTTCATTATTATTAATTATACATACATTATAATCATTCTTGAGTGGTTAACATGGAAAATGAATCTCATTGCGTCGTGGAGACGGTAATCTGTACGTATGCACGAGCGATGATATCGTTCCCATAATTATTGAATTGAATTGGAGTGGATGGTATAGTGTCTAAGAATATGTATGATTTTATAATAACCATATATAGTTATTCTTTACAACATTATACCCATCAAAGTATGGTGGTGGTGGAAAAACAGATTACACCACGGCGTGGAGACGGTATTCCGTACGTACACACATGCGATGATTTCGTATTCCGTAGGATGGATAGAAGGTGAAATGGGGTTGTTTAATATATATAATAACATATAAGTATATTATTGATACTTATGTTATTAATTTATAATGAAACAACTTAATAATAAGAAGTTTGAGAAGAAAGAAACTTGAAAGAATCGGTAGAAGAGATTACCTCTTCTTTGACGCACCTCTTTTAAACTTCATCTTAAGGCACTAGAGTTGGAATTTTGAGGAGACCAGAACCTATATAATGTTTCTAGTGAAGTTTAAGAGGGAAATTGGCAGGTTTTGGCCGAGCTTGAAGGCTCAAAATTTTGTAAAGAGATGAGGGAGGAGGTTCCCTTTTATAAGAGAGGAGAGGGGAACTTTAGGAAAAACTTAAAATATTATTTTATAATAAAGTCATATTCGGTTTATAATGGCTCAAAAGTGAAATATTTAGAAGACAAATTGGGTATGGGTCGAAATACTCTCAACCAATATTTTTTAGACATGTTTAGGTAACAATTGTAATGTTATCATTTAGATTTAACTCTGAGTAAAATAATTTAACTTTTACCGTGTATTATTTGTTTCTTACACTATATGGTTAATAAACTTACTATAACAATCCAAACGAACCCCAAGTGTTTCATTATTAATATATATAACCTTATCTAAGTCATTTTTCTGAACCGTATATTTTTAGGAATAGAATAACAATTAATAATATAATTTTTGATTTAAAAACTATTTTATGTCAATTTTGACACTATTTGGTAATTGATTTTTGTGAAAATTATTACAGAATTATTAGTACTAAAAAAGTTAATTTAATAAATAATAACATGTCATATTAACCTAAAAAATTAGTGGAATTTATAAAATGTCTCAAATTACATTTATTTGGGTATTTATAACATCAATTATGTTAATATTTCATTAATAAGGTAATTACTGCATCATCATTATGTCATAAATAAATTAAATTATTTAATGTCCAAAAATTATAAATAAAATTAAATTATTCAGGGAATCTATTTATATTTATAATTAATATTTATAGTCGAATTTATCTTATGTATAATCCTATATTAAAAATGTTTTAGTTATTAAACTTTGATTTTAACTCTTTTAACTCTTCTTTAAATAAAATAATAATAAGTGTCCTAATCTAATCCATGTGGACCTAAAGGGTAATATTTTATTCCTAGGGTTGTTTATGGTCTAATTACACTTATCCAATAGAATTAGGACATGTTTTAGGGTAATAATAATAATATCATTTTTACCCTTAATTACCCTATTTACTTTTAACCGTGGTAAAAAAAGTAAAAAGTTACCAATCACCTAAAATTATTTTTAGCTTATTGAACCACATTTTACTCCTTGATATTAATTGTGTCTCTCGGATTTTAAAAATTCCACTCACAGAAGTAGTAAAATTAAGTTTTATGTAAATTATCAAATTCTCCTAGGAGGTGGGTAAAAGACGGTGAAAAGTTCAATAAAAATTATATATATATATATAATTATTATAAAATAAATCCAATAAATTACATTGAACTTATATAGGTATTATGTATAAATTTTTACCTAAAATAAATTTAAATAAAATAAATAATTATTTAAATAAAAAGTCGGTTTTTAAATAGTAACCTAGTGTTTTCACTATTCATCAATAATTGAATGTTTTCAAAAAAATACCAAAAATTCCCCCTAGGCTAATTTTGATATTTCTAATCCAAAAATGAAGTCCATTTTGAATGATAAAATTTATAAAATTTCAAAATGTGGGTACTACTATTCATAACAGCAAGTTTATATAATATTTTAATAACGTATCGTTGTTTAGTGAAACTCGGTATTGCGTACAACACACGCTATCATAGAAGGTAGCGATTGCGTGTAATGAAAGACAAGTCAGGGTTGTGTGTAGTTCAGGATGCGTTTTTTGTTGCTTATAATAGAATCCAACCATATTTCATTTATACATTTAATATATATATATATATATACACACTCAATGTGGCGTAGAATAACTTCTGTCAAATGAACTTGAAATTGTGTGTAACATGATCCAAGATTAGTGTTGCATATACTGCAAGCTAATACGGTGTTGTGTATAGTGTAAGATAATTTTGGTGTAGCGTACAATAGAAGTTATGAAAGAAATTAAAAAGGATATATCTTATAAAATCTCGGGGTGTTACACATAGTACCCAAACCATCCATGTTTTTATTCCCCTATGAAACACAATTATCATCAATATAGAGTATTTTCTCCCCTTCCCACAATCACATCATATTTCCCATGTCGATACCTATGCCACACACATGACTACATGCATATTTTAGTATCATGATTTTATGAAGATATAAAAAATATAATGAAATAGTGGTTCTAAAATATGTTCCTTCATTTAATATTCTATCATACTTCAATGATTTCAATATATTACACAACCTAATAAAAAATACCCTCCTCAAGCTCAGCTGAGCTATGTTCTTCTAGAACTCATCTCACACATCAATACCACTAGCCATGCCTCTTCTGAATTCTAGTCCCACCTTGTTAATGCAACTATTGGGATCTTAAAAAACTAGATGAATCTCACTGATACATGTCCAAATACATGACTATCACAACTAGGGAATCGTACTATTGTACCACTATTACTCGTTACCCCTTTTATAAAATTCATGAAGGTTTATCCCATTTCGACTGAGATAGGAACCAAATTAGTCATGTCCACTAAATTTTTTTCACTATAGGCACATCAGCACCGAAGGTGGTTCCCATATCTAGAGTATCATATATTTTCTCAACGTTTATAGAAGATGAATACAATAGAATTATATTTATAAATCACCCAATTCATGATTAGGCTCATTACAAATAGAAATATCCACCCTTTACTAATATCTTCCATGGATCCTAGAGCCTTAAAATGTAGATCATTGCGCACCTCATGTAGTTTAATATGTAATAAATAATGTTTCCCGGCAATATTAGTTCAAGGTCTACCACCCACATAAAATTTCTACTTCCTAGAAAACAAAATCCATTCAATTTGTATAAATCATAACCAATACTCACTATTCATGCATCATTATCACATTTTGAAACATTTAAACCAACCATACAAAACTGGGGAACTCACAAACTCAGTCTCCCACTCTCATAGGTCTCCCCTGGAGGACATAGGGAACCAAATCCCAATCATAGATTCTCACCAAATAAGGTATCTAGGATCTCCCTCCTATACTCACATTAAAACATGAGCTTTATCTGTACCCCATTTACCCTTTTCAAGGTCATGTATCACAAACCACAAACATACAATTAACTACCAATCCACTTTTGGGTGTCAACATCATAGGGATACTACAAAACTTAGGTGGTTCAATATTCACAATCACCCATACATAGGGTTAAAATTAGTTACTAACTAGAACCAGAACATATATATATATATTAAAAACACTACAATTTTTCATTTAACATTATCCAGTATATCCAAAATGAGGTTCGAATTAATGTAATTTCAATCAAAAGTTATTGAAGAAAATTATTTATAAGTATTCAATAATTGTTTTATTTTAATAAGAATATATCAAATGTAAGAATTTTTTTCCATGCATTCCCTCTAACCATTTAATTTAAAAAAAATATTTTCAACAATGAAACTTAGTTAAATTTGATTTCAAATATAAGTAAAAGTGTGAAGAACTCTTCAAGTTTTAATTGGCATTTTAATTTCCAAATGCCTCATAATAATAAATCTAAGACTAGTCACAAAAATGGGTCACTTATTCATTTAGAATAATATTGATGTATGATTCCACAATACAGCTATAAAAAACACTATATATGTGGTCGCATACACATTATATAAATTTACTATATCATAGTCCAGGTAACCAAGTAACAAATATATGTCTATCACAAGAATGAAATTTGAATCCAATGTGTCTGATTTTGATGAATAAACATATTCAAACCCTCTTTCTATTCTCGGCTTAGATATAAAATGAATATAGAATGACCTTATAAATCAATTTTATCACTCAAGGTTAAGTCAAATCAATATTAACAAAAAAAACATGAATAGAGATAAAATATATGGCGTCATGTATATTCATCATTCATGGGGTTGTTAACCTATGGGACAAAAATCACACCATGTACTAACACGTTCCTATTATCTTCCTGACCAATAAAAAATAATAAAACAAAATGAAATTTCTATAATACCATTTTGTCAAACCTCGATACAAGATACACTGAACTAGTTCTCTATGCTGGTATTCCACTTGACTTAGGAATGCACCCCACCTAAAATGCTTGATGTTTCAAACTAGCAGTGCAGGTATATGGTGGTATGGTGGGGGGACTATACTGACATAACAAAGTAAAATAACTAGAGAAAATAATAAAAATAAGATAAAACATATAGACATTTGTAAATAAAATGACATCTAGGAAATAAGTAATAAGAAACCAAAATAAACCACATAGTAAAAAATTAACTACATTGTTCATGTTAGGAAAGGATTAAATAAGTATTTAAAATAAAAAACCCAAAAGACCAAAAAGGTAAAAATGGTAAACCATGATAATGGATCTATGTCTTATCCTAGACCCAAACTCTATTATTCATCCTAGTGACCCAACATTTAAAACAATTGGTTCTTTCACAGACATGCACTTGCTATGTGACAATGATAGGTTCTCAGGTACCAAAGTGTCAGGGGCACCAATGGATGTGTATGTATAACTCAAATCCCACTAGTAATTTCATTATTAAATGAATGTTTCAATAATAATGTGAATTCATGTGTGCTAAAATAAACATTACCATTTAAAGATTTTCCTTTATAAAATTTAGTATTTTAATCCATCTGACATTAAATTTTTATTATTATATCAATAGGGGATATTATTTATACAATAAAAATATAAGGGGGTATAAAGTAGAAGAGACCAAATTCATCTGCCATATTAATGTTACCACATGCCTTTGGAAGAGACCCTATCATTAAAAACAAAAAAAATTGATCACCATAAGTAATTTTCGAAGCCAGTAAGTCATCCACCATGTTCCACTCACACCAAGTGTTACTAAGAATCACCTATAGGTACAAATAATTTTTTCACTTATGAATGATATAAGAAATAGTCCATGGGATATGAAGCTTCCCCTATAGCAACACCTGGAGAATAGTCAAGTCGGTCTCGACCCACTCTAACATAAAGTTGTTTGAGTGGCAAAGCTCAATATCTTTTAGAATTGTGGAAGCCTGTTCCATGAGGGAATCTCCCAATCCAAAGACATCATTGAACGCCGGAATCACTACCCCTTGGGGGGTAACAAACCAATCCCCCCTTATAAATTCAGACATGCATGATCAGTCCATGTTGAGTTTCAATCCAATACTTGTAGGATTCCACTTCACCCAACTTATTTTCTTGTTAATAGCATGTAAGGTGTGATAAATAGAATTAACTACCCTAAAAAATCTTATCACAGGAACAATATCCCATCCTATAATTAGGGAAACCAAATCATCCCTAATGCACCTAGCTCTAACAACTATGTCCAGGCATGAGCAGGTCATTCCCCCCTGTGATGGCTTTGGTTTTGATTACTCCACATGCTACCAAAGGCTAAAAAAAGTAGTACTAATCTCTCCTTATTCACCAAATAATTATATTCCAATACCTATATCCAAAATTGAAGGAAAGTGTCATGCTTGGCTACCCGATCTCTTCGCCTGAAGGCGTCACCTAGGGAAATCCAAACTGTAGCTACCCAGTCACTGGGAAAGACAAGATTATCATCTCATTCATCTTTGGATTTAATACTAAAAAGGAATTTAGATTCCAATGATATCCCTTTGTTCCTCACATAGTCTTATATTCAAATATCATTCTTCTGATTATGAAAAATGAGAAAATTTTCTTTCACAATAGGCCACCGCACCAAAACATTTTATTCTATCTATTCAGAATAACATTAGTCAGAGTCATTGATTGGTACCCCATAGTAAATAAGGAACTGAAATACGACCCTATAAATATGATCATTCCTTGTTCCTCATGCAGGGTGATATTTTTAAACTCCTTCAGCTGGTCGTGAGTTAGAATGTTTTGAAGAATGGGCCTAAGTCTACTAGCTTGGGAAAATGTGATCGTTGGGATCGTACATCCTAGGAACCCCATCAACGATCCTACCTATTTATCCTTCAGGAAATTAATTTTCCCATAGCCCATAAGCCACTTGGAATGAATGTGGAGCACTGGTAAATTCTTAAAAATTGTGAGCTATAGTCAAGATGTATCCCCTCTTCAATAATACATTTTTTTCCATATAGATTAGTGATAAATCTTGCACACAATGATTTATTTTCCAATACAATACCATTGAAGTTTATCTTCCAAGTACTGTTGTTTAATCAATAAAAACGAAATAATTAAAACACCCTTGATACTCTGGACTCCATGGTGGCACCCAACATCAATCTATATCTACCCCAGCCATCACGGCTATGTCTATAGTCATTGTATACATAATTTATCCATGAGTTGTGGTTTATAAAACCAATATAACAATAGTAATTCTAATCTTAGTTAATATACATGGATCAATTATGAATTCCTTCTCAATAAAAAAATAAGCAATCCAAGGGAATCCCTTAGAATTCAAATAATCATTTCCACCATTATTTACTCATCATTCAATACTTGATATTCAGAATAAATTTTTTATTGGAATCCATATAATAAATTTGAGGCATTTCCCCATGATCGTGTTAAATCTACAGATCTCACCTCACATCATTCAACATGGGTAACCATTATGAATTCAAGACATTAACTAGTGATATTTGAAAAATAAGATGTTACTTGGATATATGGAGGATCCACCCCAATTTATTTTCACTAA
The DNA here is from genome assembly GCA_963277665.1 of Viscum album. NCBI lineage: Eukaryota > Viridiplantae > Streptophyta > Magnoliopsida > Santalales > Viscaceae > Viscum > Viscum album. Next base: position 1,170,365,834 of record OY728130.1, read on the forward strand.
AGAGTCTATGTGGAATCCCATATCTCACTCATGTAACTCCATAGCATTAGCCCTCAATAAATCAGAGGGTGTCATCACACCAAAACATTCATATATTTCCTTTATAATAATCCTAGGATTTACCATATTATTCCAAATCACTCAATTATATATTAAATACATGGAATCCCTATAAATAATTCCCAGAAATCCCCAAAAAATGACCAGGTAACTCAATCCATTTATAATTTTAACTTATTCATTTCATCCTATGGAAAAAAAATCATTAATTTATAATATTATATTTTCAATATTTAATTCAGTATATAAATATTTATCTTAGATCCCAATTATCAACATAGTATAATGTCTAGATGTATTGACATCATATCAATGGATTACTAAGATATTTCCTAATTTTTTAAATAATTTTTCCATATTTCCATGGTTTGGTTACATTGGGTGACATTCACAAGATATAAAGGTAAATTCAATATTATTTTCTTAATGAAATCTATTTTATTAAAATAATAATTTAATGATACACATACAATATGTTAGATATATCCCTCTTCATGGAACATTCTACCAATTAATTTAACTTGGATAACATCCACATTTAATTACACATTGCCACATTTCCATTCAAAATGTTTTGGTGTTCACATAGGCAAGAACTGAGCTCATGTCCCTAATAGGGTTTCTCATTGGGGTCTACCAAAATTTAATGTCTATAAGTTATTAAAAAGGTATTTAATAAGGTAAATTACATAATTATGGGATCAAATTATTTTTTTTGTCCATTGGAAGAGATCTTAGTGAGAAAAAAAACTAATGGATATCAAATTAAAATATTACCATGTTTTGATTGGATAGACCCCCAATATGAATTATAAAGCCATTTAAGTTTAACTCATATCTAGAAAAATCATTTCCCATTCTCAATCAATACCAAAAACAAAAGATCAAACCTCCTACATCCCTATAACAAATCAAAATAACTTATGAGAATCAATTATAATAAATTTATAACTAGTTTATAACATACAAATAGTTAAAAAAACTCTATATATGTAGTTATAAATGAAACATCACACACCTGACACTATCACTAAACCATATACAAGACCAAATATTTTTTCGAACACCCACACCAATAATTATGCACTAACTCTAGAAAGAGCCCTATCATTTTGAACCAAAACCATATATGGAAGTAATTAAATTATTCCAAAATTATTAAAAACTAACCTATCCACACACATACAATGAAACAATGGGTGATGGAAGAATGGATATGTCTTTGGTTATCATCAATATAAAAAACATTGAATCCCTATATTCCTAACATAATTTCATAATGCACCACTAAAATAGTCATTGAAATAATTATCTAGGAAAACAAAAAATTAGAGAGAGTGAAAGAGGAGGTGAAACAGGTTCATTGGGTGGGAAAACCTACTAAATACTATCAAGAAATAGCACCCAAGGCCACCCAATAAGAAGGGAATACCAACAAAGGGAGGGAGTGGGAACCCCTGGTCCATGTGAGCCATAAATAAAGGTAAAATAAGTATTCCCATAGTGAAAAGCTGAGGGGGGAAGAATTGTATTTATACTTCATAAAAACCCCAACAGTCATCCAATGGTAATTCAGTTGATTTCTGGTTGATATAGACCATATCTCTATCAATTAGGATAGCCTCCTAACCCTTGTTTATGCCTTTGACCACCACAGAACCCCTAAAATCATCAAAAAGGCCCTTTTATGTGCCTAAATCTTAATTATAATTGACCAAAACATATGTTTTTTAAAAACCTATTCAATAAAACTCATATGTACAACTAATATATTACACACTCTAAGGAGAAAAAATATTCCAAAAAAACATCTATATATAATTTTATCAGTTTGAATAAAATTTTCCTAAAACTCGGATTGTGTGGTCATATATAGGAACATCAATACCAGAGATACACTGATATAACCATATCACAAACTCAATCTCATAGTTAGGAGTTATCATCACAACCTCCTTACAAAAATTAATCATTTTAATTCTCTATGTAACATATAAACACCCGAGGTAATGCCATTATTGGACCCCCTAACTCCACCCACAAATAGGATATGAAGCTACTTATCTAGAAATATGGATTTCTCTTTCAATACCTTTGTTTTTATCCCAACACAACATATCCTATTATCCACTAGAGAAAAATATCAAACTAATTATTTTTACCATAGAACAACACAAGTTCTATTAGTTTTTATTGCCCTCACTCACAAATAGCCTTTGAAAAATCACAACAATTCTATGATCCTAACACTACTATAATATGAACATGCTTAACTATAGATCCCTAATAAAATAAGAACCTTAAAATAATGGTTCACCTTTTTAACTAGTGTTTTTGTTTTTAGAGTTTATATGTCTCCATTTTATATATGTGATATACACTCCCCCCTATATCACAATACCTTCCTTGTAGAAAATATTTTTAAATATAATCTAGTGCCTCTAAAATTTTTACATGATATTTCATATTATAAATTTTTTCACAAACCAACCTCCTCCGATGAAGAATCTTGTTGTTTGACCCCATGAATCTATCTTGTAATTCCTTGGTTTCCTTTTTGGAACACCAAAAGTTATTACTTAAAAGATTAACTTATCAGACTAATGATTGTTCCTGCATGGACACACATGTTATTTTAGTGTTCTATTCCCTCATTCACACACTCTATGGGAAATATTATAGGAGGTAAGCTACCCTAATACTACTCCATGGTTAGAAAACATAACTATGGAGTTTTAATTATGCTGGATTAGAAAAAGAAAGGTTAACATTTTTTGGATGGATATTTTCATTTAGTGTTTTATATCTCACTTTTTTAGGAGTAAATTATGATGTACCTCTACTTACCTAATCAAAATATCAATCATAAAAGAATATAAGGACCTAGTATATAATTTATCCACAAAATTATCTCAATATCCATTGAACTCTTTGAGCTCACTATCATAAAAAATAATATAACTCACCTTTTGAATCAAATAATGATAGCTTGGACTGAATATAGATAGTTTATTCCATATATGGAATCATATGGTAATATATGAAAATTTAATAAATCTACATAAGGGTGATGAATACATACATTATAAAATATAACCCGGCGTACAATTGGTATAGTGAACTCCAAGGGAACTAGAGGAATATCCACCTAATGATCCAAATCCTTCAATATGGTTGGTACAGTGAAAGAGTGAGTGAATATTGAATAAAATAACTTATACAACCCAATAGAATATAATGGAATACAAAAATATGGTAACTCACATGAAATTTATCCCACTTTGAACTTCTAACTCTATGAAATTCATCTAGACACTCCATACTCCCCGTTATTTATATTCCTGATAAAACCCATCAATAAGGCCACACTCTACTATATTTTATTAGTAAATATAGAAAATAAGTGGGTTTCCCCTTCCCACTCCATCTCCTCACTATATATTATTTCCATTCGTACCCTTGGACAACTACTGTATTAGTATTTATCACCCCAAAAAATAAATTAGGAATGTTATTATAGCCCCATATTAACCACTAAAGTAGGGAGAATACTCAATATTTAGAAAATCAAAACATTCACATGAAATGAAAAAACATATTATATCTTATAATGCATCAATGAATTCCCAATTCTAGTGACATGGGATGAAGAATGATGAAATAGACTCATTGATGTTCGAATCCTCATACAATTGGAAAAATTAGAAAATATAGCCACAATGATTCTCTATGATTATTCCTAATGACTTATATCCTATAATGTACTATTTTGAGAAAGAATACTCTTAATAAACTCTTCCTTTTCTACATCATAAAATAGTTAAAATTTGAATTGGTGACCTATAACTAGATCTTTGGATATAAACCAATTTTGAAAATCATATCCTTATCCTCCAAACTGGGTAGAAGACTTAAGTCATAATGAAGGATATTCAAAATTGAACCCCAAATATTCACTATCTAATTCCCCTAGAAGAGAGAAAGAATCGTGTTTCGATGGTTTACCTTCATATTTGATGAAATGAACTGTAACACAATGAGATTTTATGAGAAATATTCTTTTTAATTTATTTGATGTCTTGTGTTGTATGCTACACCAAGATTATCTTGTGTTATACGCAACATCGTATTAGCTTTCAGTATACGCAACACTAATCTTTGATCGTGTTACACACAATTCCAAGTTCGTTTGATAGAATTTATTCTACACAACATTGAGTGTATATATATATATATATTAAATATATAAATGAAATATGGTTGGACTCTATTATACGCAACAACAAAGGAATCTTGCACTATACGAAAACCTGACTTGGCTCGCATTACACGCAATCACGACCTTCCACGATAGCATGTGTAGTACGCAGTACCGAGTTTCACTAAACAAGATATTATTATAATCATATTATGAACTAGCGGTTATGAATAGTAATACCCAATTTTTGAAATTTAATAAATTTTATCTTTCAAAATGGACTTCATTTTTGGATTCAGAATATCGAAATTATCCTAGGGTGAATTTTTGGTATTTTTCTGAAAACGTTCAATTTTTTATGAATAGTGAAAACACTGGGTTACTATTTAAAAACTGACTTTTTATTTAAATAATTATTTATTTTATTAATTTTAGGTCAAAATAGATACATAATATATATAAGTTCAATGTAATTCATTGAATTCAGTTTATAATAATTTTAGAGATATAAATATTTTATTGAACTTTTTACCGTCTTTTACCCACCTCCTAGGAGCATTTGCAATTGTACATAAAACTTAATTTTACCGCTTATTTGAGTTGAATTTCGAAAATCTAAGAGACACGGTTAATATCAAGGAGTAAAATGTGGTTCAATAAGATAAAAATAATTTTTGGTGAATAGTAACTTTTTATTTTTATTTACCACGGTTAAAAGTAAATATGGTAATTAAAGGTAAAAATGATATTATTTTTACCCTAACACATGTACTAATTCCATTGGATAAGTATAATTCGACCCAAAAAAACCTTAGGAATATAATATTATCATTTAGGTCCACTTGGATTAGATTAGGACATTTATTATTATTTAATTCAAAGAAGAGTTAAAAGAGTTAAAATCAATGTTTAATAACTAAAACATTTTTAATATAGGGTTATACATAAGCTAAATTGGACTATAAATATCCATTAGAAAGCTAAAAAAAATTCATACACAATGGTATTTTATTTATAATTTTTAGACATTAAATATATTAATTTATTTATGACAAAATGATGATATAGTAATTACCTTATTAATGAAATATTAAATAATTGATGTAATAAATACCCAAATAAATGTAATTTCACACTTTTTTTGAATTAAAATAGTTTTTAGGTTACTATAACATGTTATTATTTATTAAATTAACTTTTTTCGAACTAATCATTCTTTTATGAGTTTCACAAAAATCAATTACCAAATAGTGTCAAAATTGACATAAAGTAGTTTTTAAAATAAATATTATATTATTAATTATTATTCTATTCATAAAAATATAAGTTTCAGCCAAATGACTTATATAAGGTTATATATATTAATAATTAACCTATTTGGGTTCTTTTGGCTTGTTATGGTATGTTTATTAACCATATAGTGTAAGAAAACTAGAAGACACGGTAAAGGTTAAATTATTTAACTTAGTGTTAAATCTAAATGATAAGGTAAAAATAGTAACCTAAACTTGTCTAAAACCTATTGGTTGAGATTCTTTCAACCCATCCCCACTTTACCTTCGAAATTAGTCACTTTGGAGCCATTATAAACTGAATATGACTTTATTATAAAATAATATTTTATGTTTTTTTTCCTAAAGTGCCCCTCTCCTCCCTTATAAAAGGGCACCTCCTCTCTCTCCTCTTTACACAATTTTGAGCCTTCAAGCTCGGCCAACCCCTGACCATTTCCCTTATCAACATCCTTAGAAACATAATAGAGGTTCTGGTATTCTTAAAAGGCAAACTTTAGTGCCCTAAGTGGAGGTTTAGAAGAGACGCGTCAAAGAAGAGGTAATATCCTTTATCAATTCTTTCAAATTCATTTCTTCTTATAATTATTCTTCCTTTGTTGTTTAATAATAAAGTGATAACATTAGTATCAATCATATACTGATACATTATTATAAATATGAAACAACCCTATTTCACATTCTATCCATCCTACGGAAAACAAAATCACCACGCGTGCGTACGTACGGAATACCGTCTCCACTCCGTGGTGTAATCTGTTTATCCACCACCACCTTACATGGATGGGTATAATGGTGTAAAGAATAACTATGTATAGTTATAATAACATCATACTGATTCTGATATATTATATCATCCACTCAAATTCAATTTAATAATTATGGGAACAATATCATCGCTCGTGCGTACGTACAGATTAGCGTTTCCATGACGCGATGAGATTCATTCTCCATGTTAACCACTCAAGAATGATTATAAAGTATATATAATGAATAATAATGAAATATAGGACATGATAAAGCTACTATATTTATTTATATATATATATTCCATCTACTTACTTCCATTGAAGTCAACAAGGAAAGGAAAACAATGTTCATGCGTACGTACGACCTACCGTCTCCCTGAACTGTGTATTTCATTTATCTATATATTATATATATATATTTACTGAATATATATGAAATTTAAATCATTATTTACATTCTGGAAGTCATTAAATCATGATATAATTAATAATAATATCAAGAACAACAAGGCCAAACATGTACGATAAATAAAATGATTTTACCCAAAATGATGGTTTAACATGGAATTTACAAAAGAACAGGTAATATAAAGTCATAAGTGAACCATATATGATATAACAACAATGAATATGATTATGTAATAAGTCAATTACATTATTTAAATCATTATACAGGAGGTTCGGAAACGTACGAAGCATATCAGACCTAAGGTAAGGGAAAATCCCACAATATCATTTTTATCCTAGATTGTTTATACTTCAGAATTTACTGGGGAATATTTATCATCCACATCAATGTTTTCTCAATATATAATATTATTTCTATCCCCCTAAAATTTTTTAAATCTAATTTTACCTATTGGTGAATTTTTAGTAAAAGATATGAAAGGAATCTTTTGTCGTTTTTAGTATGAGATTCTTTTTGACTTTTTCGGCCAAAGTACGAGAAGAATATTTTTTAACTTATACAAAATGAATGGATTTTTATGATTTCATAAAAAATTATTTCCATGAATATTCCATTACAAGTTTTCATGTTTATTTTTAATTAACTTCTTTTAGTTTAAAATTGTATGACATGTTAAGAAAGGACAAATGTTTTTGAAGTAGAAAGGATATTTTCCTGAAGAATAAAGTTCAAGTGTTTTTTCAAAATAATTTTTCATCTAAGATAATATAGGGTTTTGTTCCTATCCCTATTTTTAAATTTATTTCATTATGTTATGTTGCGATTATTTTTATGAAGTCCTTTTATCTAATATGGATTATGTTATGATGGCATGATGTTTAAGAATCCCATTTTTATTACATGGGTTATGCTATGATGTTTGATTTATGATTTTTGGGAACATATAAGAATGGTTTCATTATGAGATGGGTGGGACCTATATCTCCCACCAATGAATTGGGTAAAGATTTATATATCATGAGATAGACATGGCTGGAATGACAAGTTAATCCGGTTCAGTGATACAGGACTGGAACGAGGAGTGAACTGGATTCAGAAAGGGACTTTGTACACTAAGATCATCTTGGAAGCAATGTCCTGGATACTATGGAAATCATATCATGTGATTAATGGTTTTACACAATTAAATGTTTTCTTCCCATGCTATTTTATCATGATTGATGTGCCTTTATGATATATGCCTTACGTACGTCCAAGATTTATGTCTTTGCTCAAGATTTTGATGTTTAGATTTTGTGTTCAAGTTTTTGCATTCAAATGTTTATAGATTGTTTTATGTTCTCTATGTTTACCCTTAATGATAATTTTAGCTCACCCTTTTTATGTTTTCTTTTCCCCGATATTTAAAGAAAGGTTTTATGTAAGAAAACAAAAGGGGAAGATCTTTATGGGAGATGTTGAATATCTTTCACCATTATTTGAAGATTATTTTTCTGAGTTTCCAAACACACTAAACTATTACGGTCCTTGTGTGTTTGTTTTTATTATATATTATGTATTCCAAAAAATTAATGTAATGTCCATGTACGTCAAGTACGAGTCTCTACAGTTGGTATCATAGGAAAGGTTTAGTTAAACTTTGGAAACTAGGATGTGAAAACATTAGTGAGATCTATAGAGATATTTATAAGGTATGTCTAGGGATGTCCCTAAGGTTAAGTATAAGTATAGGTTATAGTCCTAGAATTAAAGTAAGGATATTTGAATTAAACATAAGATGTTAGATATTGAAGGTACTCCCCCTTTATTATGTTGTTTTCCCTAGCATGAATTTTGCCTCTCACACTATTCTTTTTGGGATTTAGATGATTGCTGGAACCCGAAAGAACCATGTTGATCAATGTAATGGACAATGCAATGATTGTCCTTATGAACAAACCAATTTTATGGGAGATGGAGTGAAAAATCTTATTGCTATACTTACACAAGCTATGAATCATTCTGGACTTCCAAATGAGCAGAGAAATGAACAATATTATATTGAGTCCTTTATGAGGCAACAACCACCTTCTTTCATTGGGTCTTCTGATCCACTTGTTGATGAACAATGGATTAGTACCATTGAAAAGATATTTTCGATTCCTCATTGTTCAGAACATGAAAAATTCATTTTGGCTGTTTACCGGTTAGAAGGTGAAGTACACTAGTGGTGGACTCTAATTAAGAATACAAGGCCGCAAGATGAAATTGAATCCATGAAATGGAATGAGTTCAAGAACTTATTTTTAAATAAGTACTTCCCTCGCATTCTTCGAAGAAATATGGAAAAGGAGTTCCTTGAGCTTAAGAAAAAGGATGATTAATTTTTTGGTATATACGAAGCGAATTTTACAAGGCTTTCAAGGTATGCATCTTGCTTCATCATCCAACCTGAAAGTAAAGTTGATCGATTCTTTAGTGGCTTAAAAACCATGTATTTGAAGTGCATTAGCTAAAAGAGACTTCAGTACCTATGAAGAAATTGTGCATTTTTCTATCAAGGTAGAACTGGAAGTTGGTGGTACATATCCATCTCATGGTTTTGACAAGAAACAAAAGATTAAGTTCAAGGAAAAATATCAGAACAATGGTGAAAATAAGTTGATTGTTTCTTTATGCTCAAAGTGTGGAAAGAAGCATGGTGGAGATTTCCTAAAAGGTACTAGAAAATGTTTTAAGTGTGGAAAAGAAGGTCACTGAGTAGTTGAGTGTCGAATTAATGGGAAAAGGTAGCTAATGATGTGAATAGAGAAAATATTATAGAGAATGCTCCACCAACACTTCAATGTTTCAAGTGAAAGGAAATGGGGCATTATGATAATCAATTCCCTAATCCAAGGGTTAACAATGATAGATGTGAGAAACCTCTTAAGGAAAAGGATAAAGCAAAGCCACATGTGATCACTACTTGTGATGTTGAGTATGACAATGATGTTATGGAATGATTAAGTGTTTAGTTAATGGGATTTCAAAATAGTATCATGGAATTTCATTTATGGTATCGTGGAATTTTGGGAATATCTATGTATTGGTTTTCAATAATTATATGGTACTGGTAACCATGAAAAGTGATTGATATATTTTTGTAAAGAAGATGATATGCACATAATGAAGGGATAAAGAGAAAATAAAATGAGCTCATGACTGATATAAGGACAAAGTTATATCATGGTTTGAGTATGTAGAAATATTGGGATTTTGGTATGTTGAGAGAGTTAACGTTTGACAACATTCATGTTTTCACTAAGGTTCTATGGTAAGAATACAAGATTAAGGTATTCACATGTTTGGAATGCGATCAAAAAGATATATCTTATGATATATGGGGGAAAAATTATGGTATTCACATGCTTGGTTAATGACATTTCTAGTAATAGTTTTCTTTATAATATGAGATTGGATAGATGTATTTTGGATAAGTCTAAAGACTGGAATGTATTATGTCGGACATCAGATAGTATTGTTTAAGGCTAGAACTTTTTTTGATATTACTTCTGTAATATTATAATAGTGAAGTTTTAGAAAAAAAGACAACCTTCAGCATGGGAGACAACCCGTCACGTCAGACAAAGTTGCAGGAATTGAACCCACAACCGAAGTGCGACAGACCTTTATTTCCTACCACTGGCCTACAAGAAGTCCCTGGTTAGTAGAAACTAGTTTTATTTTATTAAGCGTTATGATAGATAAAGTATAAGTCCATTTTTTGAATCATATACGATTAACCTCACCATAGATGAACTTATGTATATTTGATAGCTTTTTCTAACCTTTTTTTTGAGACATATGGAATGACCCATCATTCTATCACATGATCTTCTAACACTTGATGAATGACAAATTCAACTTCATTTATTTAAGAGATGAAGTGGAAATTTTTCAAGGCACGAACAACGGTGAGATTATACCGAAATAAATTAAGTATTTCTTTTAATTCAAATTCTTCAACTTTAGGGAAATGATCTTGAAAACCAAAAACGTTGTCCTAGTGCCATTATATCTGATGAATCAGATGGTACTTTAGATCCTCACAAATTTATGGATTTGTGATTGTTGGCTTTTTCATAGCCCTGTTCTCTACCACTCTCCATCAGAACTTGATTGTTTGATTTGTCTTCCATATACATATTTTCCCTAATTTTATCCTATGTGGAAACCCAGTGATTAGTTAATTTGGGTAATTGTTACGTTTCATAATTTAGTTTTCAAAGTTAAGTTTTGGTAGTCCTTTTTTATGATGTGGGTTTCTATTAAAGAAAGTTTCAAGTAGTAAACCATTTATAACCCTGGTGAATTTGGAGGGAAAAATTCATTTTATGGGGGGTAGAATGTAACACCCCAAGATTTTATGAGAAATATTATTTTTAATTTATTTTATGTCTTGTGTTGTATTCTACACCAAGATTATCATGCACTATATGCAACACCGTATTAGCTTGCAGTATAAGCAACACTAATCTTGGATCGTGTTACACACAATTTCAAGTTCGTTTGATAGAATTTATTTTACGCAACATTGAGTGTATATATATATATTCAATGTATACATTAAATATTGTTGGATTCTATTATACTCAACAACAAAGGAATCTTTCACTATACGCAACCCTGACTTGGCTTGCTTTACAACAATCGCGACCTTCCATGATAGCCTGTGTAGTACGCAATACCAAGTTTCACTAAACGAGATATTATTATAATATTATTATGAACTAGCTATTATAAATTGTAATACCCACTTTTTGAAATTTTATAAATTTTATCTTTCAAAATGGACTTCATTTTTGGATTCTGAATATTGAAATTATCCTAGGGTGAATTTTTAGTATTTTTCTGAAAACTTGCAATTTTTGATGAATAGTGAAAACACTGGGTTACTTTTTAAAAAGATACTTTTTATTTAAATAATTATTTATTTTATTTATTTTAGGTCAAAATAGATACATAATATACATATAAGTTCAATTTAATTCATTGGAGTCAGTTTATAATAATTTTAGAGATATAAAAAATTTATTGAACTTTTTACCGTCTTTTACCCACCTCCTAGGAGCATTTGCAATTGTACATAAAACTTGATTTTACCGCTTCTGTGAGTTGAATTTCAAAAATCCGAGAGACACGGTTAATATCAAGGAGTAAAATGTTGTTTAATAAGATACAAATAATTTTTGGTGAATAGTAACTTTTTACTTTTATTTACCACGGTTAAAAGTAAATAGGGTAATTAAAGGTAAAAATGATATTATTTTTACCATAACACATATCTTAATTCTATTGGATAAGTATAATTCAACCAAAAAAACCTTAGGAATATAATATTATCATTTAAGTCCACTTGGATTAGATTAGGACATTTATTATTATTTAATTCAAAGAAGAGTTAAAAGAGTTAAAATCAAAGTTTAATAACTAAAACATTTTTAATATAGGGTTATACATAAGATAAATTTGACTATAAATATTCATTAGAAATATAAAATGATTTAATACGTAATGATATTTTCGATATAATTTTTAGGCATTAAATAATTTAATTTATGTATGACACAATGATGATATAGTAATTACCTTATTAATGAAATATTAACATAATTGATTAATAAATACCCAAATAAATGTAATTTCAGTCTTTTTATGAATTAAAATAATTTTTTAGGTTTATATGACATGTTAGTATTGATACAATTAACCTTTTTTGAACTAATAATTCTGTTATGATTTTCACAAAAATCAATTACCAAATAGTGTCAAAATCGTCATTAGTAGTTTTTTAAACAAATATTATATTATTAATTGTTATTATATTCCTAAAAATCTAAGGTTAGGACAAATGAATTAGATAAAGTTATATATATTAATAATTAACCACTTTGGGTTCGTTTGGCTTGTTATATTACGTTTACTAACCATATAGTGTAAGAAAACAAGAAGACACGGTAAAGGTTAAATTATTTAACTTAGAGTTAAATCTAAATGATAAGGTTAAAATAGTAACCTAAACTTGTCTAAAACCTTTCGGTTGAGAGTATTCCGACCCATCCCCACTTTATCTTCGAAATAAGTTACTTTGGAGCCATTATAAACCAAATATGACTTTATTATAAAATAATATTTTATGTTTTTTCCTAAAGTGCCCCTCTCCTCCCATATAAAAGGGAACCTCCTCCCTCTCCTCTTTACACAATTTTGAGCCTTGAAGCTCAGAAAACACCTGAACATTTCCCTTCTCAACATCCCTATAAACATAATAGAGGTTCTGGTCTTCTTCAAAGACCAACTTTAGTGCCCTATGATGTGGTTTAGAAGAGGCGCATCAAAGAAGAGGTAATAACCTTTACCAATTCTTTCAAATTCATTTCTTATTCTACTTCTTATTATTTTATTGTTTCATAATAAAGTGATAACATCAGTATCACTAATATAATGATATTTTATTATAAATATGAAACAAACCTATTTCACCTTCTATCCATCCTAGGAAAAATGAAATCACCGAGCGTGCGTACGTAAGAAATACCGTCTCCACGCCATGGTGTAATATGTTTTTCCACCACCACCTTATTTGGATGGGTATAATGGTGTAAATAATAACTATGTATAGTTATTATAACATCATACTGATTCTGAGATATTATATCATCCACTACAGTTCAAATCAATAATTATGGGAATGATATCATCGCTCATGCGTACGTACGGATTACCGTCTCCACGATGCGATGAGATTCATTCTCCATGTTAACCACTGAAGAATGATTATAAATTATATATAATGAATAATAATGAAATATATGAAATTATAAAGATAATGGATTTATTTATATAGATATATATATGTGTCATCTACTTACTTCCATTCAAGTCAACAAGGAAAGGAAAACAGGGTTCATGCGTATGTACGGCCTACCGTCTCCATGAACGGTGTATTTCATTTTATTTATCTATATATTATATATATATATATACTGAATATATATGATATATAAATCATGATTTAAAATCTAGAAGTAAGTAAATCATGATATATGTAATAATAATATGAAGAACAACAAGTCCAAACATGTACGAAAAATAAAATGATTTTACCCAAAACGCTTCTTTAACATTGAATTTACAAAAGAACAAGTAATATAAAGTCATAAGTGAACCATATATGATATCATAATAATTAATATGATTCTGTAATAAGTCAATTATATTATTTAAATCATTATACAGGAGGTTTGGATACGTACGAAGCATAGTAGAACTATGGTAAGGGAAAATCCCGCAATCTCATTTTTATCTGAGATTGTTTATACTTCAGAATTTACTGGGCAATATTTATCATCCACATCCATGTTTCCTCAATATGTAATATTTTTTCTATCATCCTACAATTGTTTAAATCCAATTTTACCTATTGGTGAATTGTTAGTAAAATATATGAAATGAATCTTTTATCATTTTCAGTACAAGATACTTTTTGACTTTTTTGGCCAAAGTACGAGAAGAATGTTTTTTAACATATATGGCATGAATGGATTTTTATGATTTCATGGAACATTATTTCCATGAATCATCCATTACATGTTTTCATGTTTATTTTTAATTAACTTCTTTTAGTTTAAAATTCTATGACATGTTAAGAAAGGAAAAATGTTTTTGAAGTAGAAAGGGTATTTTCCTCAAGAATGAAGTTCAAGTGTTTTATCAAAATTATTTTCCATCTAGGATAATATAGGGTTCTGTTTCTATCCCTATTTTTACATTGATTTGATTATGTTATGATGTAATTATTATTATTAATTCCTTTTATCTTATATGGATTATGTTATGATGACATGATGTTTAAGAATCCCATTTTTATTACATGGGTTTTCTATGATGTTTGATTTATGATTTTTTGGCAGACATTAGGATGGTTTCATTATGAGATGGGTGGGACCTATATCTCCCTCCAATGCATTGGGTAAAGATTTATATCTCATGAGATAGACATTGTCACAAACCGAACCTGGTCGCCACTATTAACAACACCAATCCTAGCCCATGGAAAGGCTTTAAGGGTGTTCCCTATCCCCATGGGATGGAAAAAGTGCCCGAGTATTATTTATCATTGTTTGGTAACGTTTTAGACAAATATTTATACATAAAAAATAAAAAATATTTGATAAAATGAATCTTAAAAATTCATACCAGCAAGGTTTATACAAAAAATCCAGAAATGAATACATAAGTTCAAATGAAGTAAAAAATGTCCAAATACACAATGAAAAAACAACAAAACAACCCCATGGACTCCACATGACAAGGGGTCATCAACACCAAGCCGTCTCCACAACTCCATCCCAAGGATGGGGACTAACACCCCGAACCTCCATCATCCTTAGCCCTTCCTTTACCAAAGTCAAACATAACTAAGTAAACTTACACCCAAGGGGTGTACGTAGGGTGTGATACTAATCCCAATAGGATACCACCCAATGATTCCAAATAGAATGCAATACAATGTGAAAAATAAAGCAGTTTTAATACACAAAAAAAAGCAGTGATAAAATCCAAGAAATGAAACTTTCAATTGATAACAGTTTTCAAGATAAAATTTTCAGACAGTTAAAACATTTAAATAGACATGTGAGATAATATAATGTACTTACAAAAACACCCCAATACAAGGGTAAATACCAAAAATCAAAGGAGCACCAAAACTGGGAACACCCCTAGGCAACTAGATAGTCTCGGGCCCTATGTACCTCGTACCTCGGTGTAAAGTACCCAAGTCACAATTCTTTCCCATGCACGATCCACTAATAGGGATCATACCCATAACCTAGTGGTCCCAAAAAAACATCCATATATTTTAGTTCGAGTTGTCATTATCCATTTTCTCAGTGAAATAGGGACACAACCCATCTGATTCACTAGCCGTACTAGTACATATCCGCCCACCTAAGTACCCTAGATTCCCCTTTTTGTGCTCAAACAATTTCAGCAAACAACACACATTCTTGTGCATATAAAACAACACTACTGGTAACAAACAAAAAATATAGTATCTATACATACTTTATTCCATTTAAAACACACAACCAAATATTTTGATTTTCAATATAACAACCTCTCAAAATATCACATTGTTTTGCACCCAAAGCTCTTAAAAATACCCCCTTTCACACTACGTGCACACTTTTAAGTCACCAAAACAAAAATTATAGTTCAATAACCTTTAATGAAACAAAAAATTTAGTTTTGGGTGTGCCCCATGTAAATCAAGAAGTTATATCTTTTAAAAACCCCCATTTTCACACAAACATGGTACTTAAAGCCCATTTGCTACCCAAACACCATTTAAACAAAATTTCACAGCAACAAACAAAAATAATAAACATTCCAAACATGATTTCCAGTACAAATAAAATTCCATAAAATCAACTAAGTAATTATTGGTCAACCCCAAATGAACCAATAAAAGATTTGTATGAAAACCGCCCAATTTCACCAAAAATTGGAACTTAAAATTCATTTTCTTTATAAATGAAAAAAAAACCAATTTTTTCAGAAACATTAAAATGAAATAAATATGAAACTACCATTAAAATATCAAGCTAATTCACAAAAATTTCATGCACAATGGAATCACATACCAAAAGAGCCAACAACCGCAAATCCTAGTGCGGATCTTCAACCGCACCACCACCGCACCACAAGAGAGAGTTATAAAGCCTAAAACTAAAGGATTGGACCAAGAAACTCATAATGAAACCCTAGGTACGAATCCCAATCTTCTGGATATTTTGGGATTCAATAAAAAAGGGAGAAAGCTTAAGGAAAAGGGAGGATCTTAGAAGGATAGTCACTTACTTGAGAAATCTGGACGATTTTAGAAACCTGAGGATTTTGGCCCAAATTCCTGACTGCTAAGATCCTCAAAGTGGAAGACACGAAGCTAGGGGTGCGGCTAGGTACAGTGGGAGATGGTGAGAGGTGGAATCAACGAAAAAGGATAAAAATTGAATATTTTATGAAAGAATTAAAAAAACAATTTTAAAATTGGAAATGGGATTTCGGGTTGGCCCAATACCTAAATTGAACTACCATATCCAAGATTCTAATGAATTTATAAGGGGACCAAATTTCATTGGTGGTTTGAATAGTTAATTGAAGTTTATTTTGAAAGTTTAATGGGTGAAAAAGGTTTGGAAAATGAAGTATTTATTAAAGAAACAAAATTTACATTCAAAACTGGATATAGGCTCTCAGGTTGGCCCAAATATAGGAAACCCACCATTTCCTTCGAAAATTCTTGGAAAACCCCCCCAAAAAGCAAGGATGTAAATTAAATGAGAAATTACTTTAAAATATTTCATTTATGTGACAATTATTCCCACAAAGAAGGACTTTACGCCCTGGAAAGTCAACATGAAGCTTGATTGGAAAACAAGAACGAGTACTCTTCCTCGACCCATGACTTTCGCTCCCATGTCTCATGTGTATCTTTACCATACTGCCCTAGAACCCGGACTAATGGAATAGACTTCCCTCAATGTATCTTCTCTTGGGAGTCCACTATTTTCACCGTCCTCTCAATAATAGACAAGTCAGGATTTATCTCCTGTTCTTCCAAACTCAACACATGGGATGGATCAGGGTTGTATTTGTTCAACTGAGAGACGTGGAAGACATCATGGATGGAATTCAACTAAGAAGGTAAGGCCAGCCTGTATGCAACCTAGCCAATACACATGGTGACCTCAAAGGTCCCGACATACCGCGACCTCTGCTTACCTTGCTTCCCCAATCGACGATGGCCCAGACGAGGGGCCACTTTCAAAAATACCCTGTCACTCACAGAAAACTCTAGGTCTCTACGCCTCTAGTAAGAATAAGATTTATAAAGACTCTGATCTGTAAATAAGCACTGCCTGATCAACTTGACCATCTTAGAAGTCTCCTGCACAAGGCATGGTCCCAACAGTGAAGTCTCTCCTACCTCAACCCAACATATGGGGGGACCGACATGGCCGACCATAGAGCACCTCAAAAGGGGCCATTTGAATTGAGGATTTGTAACTATTATTATATGAAAACTCAACCAATACCAAATGGATATTCCAAGAACCTCCAAAGTCCAGGACACATGCACGAAGCATGTCCTCCAAAATCTGATTCGCTCATAATGTCTGACTATCCGTTTGAGGGTGGTATGTCGTGATCATCTTAATCTAAGACCCCAAGGCCTTCTAAAGGCCTTAAAAAAATAGAAAAGTGAAGTGAGGGTCTCTCTATGAGACAACTTCTGATGGTACACCATGGACTCTCACCACTTCCTGAAGATACAAATGGCCCAAATCATCCACTTTAGTTGTATCTTTTATCGGAATGAAGTGGGCTGATTTGGTCAGATGATTAATCACCACCCAAATGGCATTCTTACCCTGAGGTGTGCGAGGTAATCCCACAATGAAGTCCATGGTGACCTCGTCCCACTTCCAGGTAGGAATAGGAATTGGTTGGAGAAAACTAGAAGACCTTTGGTGCTATGATTTCACCTGCTGTCATGTGTGGCATCTCGGAACAAAGTCTGCTATGTCTTGACTCATACCAGGCCACCAAAACTGCCGACGAACATCATAATACATCTTAGTGGAACCCGGATGGACAACCCACTAAGAATTGTGGCTATCCTTCATCACTACCTTCCGCAGAGATAACAACACTACTGAACGGACCTTGAAGCACACGATTCCCTTAGGAGATGATGAACAATCAGAAGATGTCTCACCACCATGAAGAAACTGCTTTGACCACTGACAAAGCTCATAACTGGGATATTCCCACTGAATCATCTCCAATAGAGAAGGAGTCAACTGGACGCTCGCCAAGAATGCCCCTCCACTATATTCCCTGGTCTTCAAATGCATCTGAGAAAAGAGACCCATCAATGTCCACTCATCACTGGACTTCCTCAAAGCCTTCACTGGAACCCTTCTGCTCAAGGCGTCAGCCACTACATTACCCTTGCTTGGGGGTATAGACAATGTCAAAGTCAAAACCCTACAAGTACTCGATCCAGCGACACTGCCTCAAGTTGAGGTCCTTCTGTGAGAAGATATAATCCAAGATTTTGTGATCAGAGTAGACAAAAAAACTTATCCCCAAAGAGGTAGTGACACCATGCCTTCAAAGCATGCATCACCGCTGCCAACTCCAAGTCATGGGTCGGGTAGTTCTTTTCATGTGGTCAAAGTTGGTGAGAGCCGTACATGACCACATGATCATCCTGTATAAGAATGCACCCAAGACCCATACTTGAATCATCAAAATAGATCACATATCCCTTTCCAGCCTCTGGAAAAATCATCATGGGGGAGTTTGTCAACCGCCTCTTCAGCTCCACGAATGAAACCTAACATTCTGGACCCCATAAAAACTTCACCCCTTTCTGGGTGAGGGTAGTCATCAGTGAAGCAAGCCATGAGAAATCCTAAACAAATTGCCTGTAATAACCAGCCAAGCCAAGAAAACTCCTGATCTCGAACACATTTTTCGATTTCTCCCATGACAAGACAACACTAATTTTCTCGGGGTCCATTGAAACTCTGTTCTCTGAGATGACATGCCCAAGAAATATCACCTCCCTGATCCAGAAAGTGCACTTTGACAACTTTTCATAGAGGCGGTGATCCCATAATGTACCCAAAACGATCCTCAAGTGATGTTTGTGTTCCTACTCAGAGCTAGAGTATACCAGAATGTCATCCACGAACACCACAACAAAAGAATCGAGATACTGATGAAACACCCTGTTCATGAGTGAAATAAAGACCATTGGATCATTGGTCAATCTGAAGGGCATGACCAAATACTCAAAGTGGTTGTACCTGCTTCGAAAGGCTGTCTTTGGGATATCTAACTATTTCACCCGAAGTTGATGATACCCCGAACGCAAGTTTATCTTTGAGAACCACTTTTTCCCCTTCAACTGATCGAACAAATAATCTATTCTGGGCAAAGGGTGTTTATTCTTAATTGTTACCTTATTCAGCTTCTGGTAGTCAATGCACAACCGGAGGGATCCATTAGCCTTTTTCACGAACAACAT
The DNA here is from genome assembly GCA_963277665.1 of Viscum album. Taxonomy (NCBI): domain Eukaryota; kingdom Viridiplantae; phylum Streptophyta; class Magnoliopsida; order Santalales; family Viscaceae; genus Viscum; species Viscum album. Next base: position 1,170,385,668 of record OY728130.1, read on the forward strand.
ATGAGTGGCCCAAGGAGAGACACTCGGGTGAATAAATACTTTGGATTCTAATTCGTCTAGCTGTATCTTTAATTCCCTTAGCTTGGTGGGGGCCATGTGATAAGAGGGAAGAGATATCGATTGTGTTCTCAGCGCCAGATCAATCGAAAACTTCACATCACGCTTCGGGGGAAACCCTGAAAAATCATCTGGGAATACCTCCAAAAACTCATTCACTACATGAGGTAGTGAACCTTCAGGGGAAAGACCATCCTCTAGCATGAGAGAACATAATTGGAAGATAACACTTCCCAACAATGGGAGTAGAGTCCTTGCGCGTCCTGACCGAGGATCCCATTCTACATTAAACCTTATGACCCCCATCAGGTGCAGTGAAACTCACATGCCGTCTGTAGCAATCGATGTGTTCCTGGAAGTGTAATAGACAATCCATCTTGAGTATAAAATCAAAAAGGTCCATATCTAAGACCAAGATGTCCCACTCCATCTCGACCCCTGACACAGAAAGCACACATGACGAGCACCTGAGACCCTGCTCCTTCTTTCCCAGCAGTGTCATCAACTCCATCGTGAAAGATATCAAATCAGTGGGAAAATTCATCATGTCCACAAAATGGGAAGAAATGAAAGAAACAAAATCACCAATATCAAAAAGAGTAGAAGCTATAGAAGATGCGATCAAAACAGTACCTCGAACTGTCGACGATCCTGCCTCTGATCCTGCTGGTTCCTGATCCCCCGCATGGAGATGTCTGGTCTCTGCCTGATGAAGACCGCTAGTCTGTGGCTGTTCCCAAAACTGTCTCTACCCAAAAGAAGACCCAACCCTACCACCATGGCTATCAAATCGAGATCCCCCAGTTCTCAATGGCTCAGACTGTGCTGGAACTTCTCTTGAAGCCACTGACCCAGCCCCACTCGGAAGTGGACGTGCCACACAACAGAAACACTACAAATTCCGCATACCTCCACACTGGTAACAAGGCTTCGAAGGAAGTGGGCATGCTGGTCGAATGTTCCCTGGCTTCCCACACTGGTGGAACGCGACTGATCTTGCATAAGAATCCATAGAAGAAAACTGCCTGGAAGAGTGGCCTAAACTGCCACCTCTTTTCTTCACAAGATCATCCTACTTCCTTTTGTTCTCTAAGGAGCTGCTGCTTCCCACTGTTGATACTAAACCATAGAAACCAGTGCTTCCTTTCTTATCAATATCCACCATGCACGCCCGATCAACGACCTCAGCATTGGTCCTCAGCTTAAATAAGAACACTTGGGAGTATATATATGGTCGCTAGTCTTTCTCAAACCTCTAGGCCTTTGCTTGCTCATTAGAGACAATTTCTGGAGCATACCGAACCAACTAAGTGAAACAGTTGGCATACTCCATCATAGATAGATTCCCCTGAATAAGTTCCATGAACTCTCTAGACCTTGCATAAGCCAACACCTAAGGGAAATACTTTTCATTTAAGACAACCTTGAAATCTACCCAGTGCATCTGCTCATTCTTCCCAGACTGAAGCATCGACTCCCACCACTTACAGCTGGGACCCTCCAACATAAAGGAGGAAAACTTCAACCTGAGCTCCTCGGGTGTTTCCAGGAACTCAAACATACTCTCGATCTTCTCGATCCATTCTTCTGCTTCTTGGGGTTCTGAGCTACCTCGGAAGGTAGGAGGCTTGTTTTTGAGAAACTCTTGTGATTTATCTTTTCTAGGACCTATCTCTTCTTCCCTAATAGGAATAGGAGTAGGAGATGTTCCCTGTCCCAAATCTTGGATAGCCCGAACCATAGCCTCCATCAGCCTCTAATCAATTGGTGCGGGAGAACTCTCTCCAGCTTCCTCTTGTGGGCGGTTGGGATCTTTTTGAGGATGCATGTTGCTACAAAATGAAACAGTCACAAAATAATAGTCAATACCAAAATTCTGAAAACTGTAATCAAATACATCAAATATAAATAAACTAAACACATTTTAGTAATAAAAGAAACAACTTCTCCACATCTTCCTAATGTCCACATGTGGTCTGCAGCCCACACGTCCCACCTGGAAGTGAAGTCAATCCGTAAATTCCAACATCCCCTGGTGACTCATGGTCTTCCATGAGAGGTGTGGGCCAGGAACCCTACTCACAACCAAAACCCCATGCCCTGACATTCCTAGCTCTTGTCTATCCCGACTCATCCCAAAATAGCAATATAACCCAAAAACATTAACCTCCTCTGATACCATTTTATCACAACCCGAATCTGGTCTCCACCATTAATGGCACCAAACCCGACCCATGGAAAGGCCCGAAGGGAGTTCCCTATCCCCACGGGCTGGAACAAGTTTCCTGGTATCATTTATTTGGTTTTGGAATGATTTACCCGAATATGTAAACATAAAACATCAAAAATATTTGATAAAATGAATCTGAAAAATTCATACCCGCAAGGTTTATACAAAATTCCTGAACTGAATACATAAGTTAAATGAAGTATAAAAGGTCCAAAGACACAATAAAACAGCAAAAAAACATCCCCATGTACTCCACATGACAAGGGGTCATCACCCCCAAGACATCTCCACAACTCCGTCCCAAGGATGGGGACTAACACCCTAAACCACCATCACCCTAAGCCTTTCCTTTACCTGAGTCAAACAAAACCAAGTCTACTTACACCCAGGGGGTGTAGGTTGGATGTGAGACTAATCCCAATCGTACACCACCCAATGATTCCAAATAGAATGCAATACAATGTAAAAAATCAAGTAGTTTTAATACGGAAAGAAAAGCAATGATAAAATCCAAGAAATGAAACATTCAATTGATAACAGTTTTCAAGCTAAAATTTTCAGAATGTTCAGACATTTAAATAGACATGTGAGCTAATATAAAGTACTACCTAAAACACCCCAATAAAAGGGTAAATACCACAAATCCAAGGAGCACCAAAACTGGGAACACCCCTAGGAAACTAGATAGTCTCGGGCCCTATGCACCTCGTACCTCGGTGTAAAGTATCCAAGTCACAATCCTTTCCCGTGCATGAGCCACTAGTAGGGAACATACCCATAACCTATTTGTCCCCAAATATCATCCATATAGTTTAGTTAGAGTTGTCTTTATCCATTTTCTCAGTGAAACAGGGACACAACCCATCTAGTTCACAAGCCGTACTAGTACATATCTGCCAACCTAAGTAACTGGGATTCCACTTTTTGTGCTCAAAAAATTTCAGCAAACAAAACACATTATTTTTCATATAATATACCACTACTAGTAAAAAAACAATACATTATCTAAACATACATTATACCATTTAAAACACACAACAAAACATTTTGAGTTTCAATAAAACAACCTCTCAAAATATCACATTGTTTTGCACCCAAAGCTCTTCGAAATATCCCCTTGCACACTATGTGCACACTTTAAAGTCACCAAAACAAAAATTAAAGTTCAATAACCTTTAATGAAACCAAAAATTCAGTTTTGGGGCTTCCCCATGTGAACAAAAAATTTATATCTTTTAAAAACCCCCATTTTCATACAAACATGGCACTTAAAGCCCATTTTCTTCCCAAACACCATTTAAACAAACTTTCGAAGAAACATAAAAAATTAATAAACATTTAGAAAATGATTTTCAGTCCTAATAAAATTCGATAAAATCAACTGAGTAATTATTGGTCAGCCCCAAATGAACCAATAAAAGATTTGTATGAAAACCGCCCAATTTCACCAAAAATTGGAACTTAAAATTCATTTTCTTTATAAATGAAAATAAACCAATTTTTTTATAAAAATTAAAATAAAATAAATATAAATATACCATTAACACAGCAATATAATTCACAAAAATTGAATGCACAAAGGAATCACCTACCAAAAGAGCCAAGAACCGCAAATCCTAGTGCGAAACTTCAACTGCACCACCACCACACCACAATGGAGTGAGATCAAACCTAAAACCAGAGTATTGGACCAAGAAACTCATAATAAAACCCTAGGTACAAAGCCCTAGCTTCTGGAAATTTGGGGATTCAAGAAAAAATGCATAAAACTTAAGGAAAAGGAAGGATCTTAGAAGGATAGTCACTTACTTGAGAAATCTTGACGATTTTAGAAACCTGAAAAGTTCGGCCCTAATTCCAAACAGATATAATCCTCAAAGTGGGAGAAACGAATCTGGGGGTGTGTCTAGGAATATTGGGAGAAATTGAGAGGTTTAATCTTAGAAAAAAGATAAAAAATGAATATTTTATGAAATAATTAAAAAGCAATTTTGAAACCGTAAATGAGATTTTGGGTTGGACGAATACCTAATTTGATCACCCATTAACAATATTCTAATGAATTTTTAAGGGGCCCAAATTTATTTTATGGTTTGAATAGTTAAATTAAGGTCCTTTTGGAAGTTTAATGGGTGAAAAAGGTTGGAAAACGAATGAGTTATTAAAGAAACAAAATGTATTTTCAAAACTGGAAATAGGCTCTCGGGTTGGCCCAAATATTGGAAACCCACCATTTCCTTCAAAAACACATGGAAAACCCCCAAAACAAAGAAAAAATGTAAATGAAATGAAAAATTCCTTTAAAATATGTCATTTATGTGAAAGACATGGCTGGAACGACAAGTTAATCCGGTTCAGTGAAACAGGACTGGAACGAGGAGTGAACTCGATTCAGAAAGGGACTTTGTCCACTAAGATTGTCTTGGCAGCAATACATTGGATACTATGGAAATAATATCATGTGATTAATGGTCTTCCACAATTACATGTTTTCTTACCATTCTATTTTATAATGATTGATGTTTCTTTATGATATATTCCTTACGTACTTCCATGATTTATGCCTTTGCTCAAGATTTTGATGTTTAGATTTTATGTTCAAGTTTTTGCATTCAAAATATTTATAAATTGTTTTATGTTCTCTATGTTTACCCTTACTAAGCATTTGAGCTCACCCTTTTTATGTTTTCTTTTCCCCAGGATATAAAGAAAGGTTTTAAGTATGAAAACACAAGGGGAATATCTTTATGGGAGATGTTGAAGATCTTTCACCATGATTAGAAGATTATTTTTTCGAGTTTCCAAAGACACTACACTATTACGGTCCTTGTGTGTTTGTTTTTATTATATATTATGTATTCTGCAAAAGTAATGTAATGTACATGTAGGTCAAGAATGAGTATCTACATGAACATATTCTAGAGATGAACTAAAAACATCTACCATAATAAAATTTCCCTCTCACCATCTCTAATAAATAGAATATTCCATTATTGAGTAGCTATTAAATATATATTGATACCCAATTGAAACTAGTTATCCTTATATTAACTAATCAAGTTAAAAATAAATCTTCACATATTATAAAAAATCCTCAAACAATGGATCACAAATTGATCCCACATACTTCTATTAGCCTTAAATATAACAACCTTCATCATTATGGGTTATGAATTTGGGATATATTTTATATTTTTTAGATGAGTGCACAAATTGTTTAGAGAATTGCAGGATAAAATAATTTGATTCAAGTTTCAACATCATTAAGATGTGGTTTTTACAACGAACGATTCTTGGTTGGAGAACTATAGATAATGTTTTTAATGGAGGATGTATGAATCCCTCAGGGGTATTACTTGAACCACTAGCTAGCTGGTGGGGAAAGTAGTATCCCTACTCCATAGTAGGACTCACATGCCTATTATAAAACCAGAACCAGGTGGTTTGTGGAACTAAGATAACTACCTATTAGTGTTTACAATAAATCTATCACGAATTTGTTTTTTTCATCTTTTTGAAAACTAATCCCCCTTATGCTTATTTGTCCTAGATCAATTGTTTAGACTTATTTGGTTGTAATCTCATCCCTCCTTTAGTTTCCCATGATTTTTGGTGGATCTAGATGAAAACCATTGGTGATTCCACATGATATAAATCATTATTATTCAATATTTGATACATTCATCATCATGTAATGATGAATCATTACACCATTCATCATGGAAAAGTGATATCGGTATGTATTGGCCCTTAAAATCATTGATTCTCAATTATATTCTAATCCCCCTTACCTTTATCATCTTGATCATAATATGATCTTTAGTGTAACATTGAATACAAATTAGATGAAAATACCATTGAAAATTGATATGATTTTATGAGATCCATGGTGTTTTTGATCAGTAGTTCTAGAGGATGTCATGTGACAATGAACACATTCCATTGATGGGAAATTACTTAAAGGTGTGTCCATTAATGTTTTTCCCTGTGGTTTTTTGGTCAAATTGAGTATAATAGGACCTTGTATCATCAAATTTAATTATTTATTTTTCATTCCTTAAGTCTGCATGTGTGTTGGGAGTATCATAACACTGTTGGATGAAGTTGATGCTAAGGTACATATTTTGGTTTATTTTTCTAGAGGTTCCAATTTAATTATATTATATTTACCCTTGTTTTATTTCTATGTGATGTGTTTTTTTGTAATAACATTTATAATGATATGTGTATATTCCATTATTTTATGGTCATGGTTCCAGCTAGGTAGTAATATCAAATAAATTATTCAATAAGTATACCTTTCTCCAATGGTTATAATATTTATTATAATCATTTAATTAATTATAAATTGTATATAATTAATATAATTTGAATTCTCAAGAATGATTTACGACTTCATGTTGATTTATGGAGGCCAAATAAATTTGGATAACTTGGAAAAATTTGTTGGTATTTTCATTGATATAGTTGGATCGATTTTGTTGCTGCTGATATCATGTGCTCAACCCTATAATATTTTTCATGGTTTAATTTGTATGTAATGTGAAGTTTTTTAGAATTAGAAAATGACCCTTACTAAATAATTATGTTATCAACACCATTTTTCTTTTATATAATTAATAATATGGAGGTCTTAACTAGTTAATGTAATAATGTCTAATATAAATGAACACAATTCCAATGGCCATAGTGGACCCTTGCACACTAGCTTGATTACAGTCTTTGATGGCCATGTCTTGATCACATGAGTGTGTTCATGTAGATTATGAGACTTATTCTTGATTTTTACTCACATGTGTTGTGTTTTTCTATAGACCATGAGACCCGTTGTTGATTTTTAATCACATGTAGTCTTTATGTGTCTAGCCTATGATACCTAATCATGATTTCAACTCATATATGGGTTTTTTATGTGGTGAATCATTCATGACATGACAAGAGCATTGAGCTATAATTGTGTATCTCATACATCATGTGTTGTTACTATATCTCCAATATTGAATCATGCATGTTGATCCATATAGACTATTCAATAAAGAGGGATATTTCATACATTTTTTAACATGTATATGGTATATCCCTTCTATTTTACAAGTCAACCCTATTTTTAGACTATCCCGTAGAGGGGGAATGTGTCCAGTGGTTGGTTGAGACTCATTCCCATATAAACACCCCACCTATAAGAGGGATGTGTTACATATTTTTCTTTCATGTATGTGGAACATACCTTCCCTCAAGATGTTTTGGATGTGTTTCTGAGCTATCTCATCCATGGGGGATGTTTTAGACATGGGTGGTGGACATTTCTTCACCATGGATCCGATGGAGGAATTCTCATGGATTATAGAATCTTGGTATGTGTATGAAAACTCAGAATATGGGTGTTTTTTCTTAGTTATTCATTAGTGATTATATGTTATTTATGTTCAGTTTATGTATTTCTTGTTTACTTCATGCTTATCTTTTCACATGCACATACAAAAAATCTAATGGTTAGGTACTAGACTATATTCGTGTTGCCCTGTTGAGTTTTAATCACACCCTTCATGTGCATCCTTGACACATGGGTAGACAATAATCCCTTAACTAACATAGGAAAGGGGTTTTTAAGTCACAATTTTGATTCTTGAGTGGGATACTCAATACAAGTCTAGATATTGGGATAGAGGTGAGCATGGGAGTTGGGTAAAGAGATATTTTTTACTTTTCTCAATTTCTATCATGCATGTGTGGTCATCCTATTAAGAAATCATTGTCCTTTTATTTAGGTTTGATTTTATTCCAAATTAATTATCTTCTAAGGGAAATTTTATTGGTTTCTTCATAATATAATTATATAATGTTTTGTGATTAGTTATTTATCTATTAATGCCCACTATGATGGAGGGTACAGTCTCCCTACATTTCATATTATACCATTTATATTTTTTGGAAACCTCTAGCATATGGGGAGGCACATCTAAGGTCATATAGAACTCTGACTCAAACCAAGTGATTTAGTTGGGGTGTTACAAATTGGTATCAAATGGGTCCAATTTTATATTTTTGGGTATTTAGTAGAAATTTGATGTGGGAATGTATCATAGATAGTGATGACAAATAAAAAAGTGTGTCTTGAACACCTTTCTCTAGGGATCTCTGTGTTATAAGGGTATTGTATTGATGTACTTAGTTTATAATATCATGGTTATATTCTTTCACATCTTGTGAAACACTTTAATTTTTAGGTTTATGATTTCCTGTGGACTTCACTCTTGACTATTTCATTAAGAGGAACCACGTGAATCATATTCAGTATATAGAGTTTAGATGAAATATATACTGCTTTTGTTTGACTGTACTGATAATGGGTTACTCACCTGTATATCTTTAAACAACATGTATTATGTTATCACATATAAGTTCTTGATCACAACCAATTTAGAAAAATACACATGTACGTATACATATAATATAATTTCATTTCATTATATGATGTGGGGATACTAGATAATGATGGAGATGATGATGGCTGTTATGATCAAAGCCCTCTATGAATGGAAGTTGTAGTGTACCTTGTTAGTTCATCATTGGGAATTAATTTAAATTGTACGAATATTGTGTAAGAAGCTTATAGACATGTCAAAATAATTATGGTGACTTATATAGCCCATATTGAGTTATCAATTTATCACTAGGTGGCATTGTCTTTAACTGAACCTGGAATATTTAGCCTCTGGATTTGGATAGTGCAAGGGTGAAGTCATTATGGAATGTCTTAGGATAAGTCCCTTGATTGGAATTTATATGTTGTGACCCTTATAGTGATCATGTTACATGTTATGTGGAGACTATTGTGGACTTAGATATTTGAATCTGCTTTCTAGTGATTTTATGAATTATACCCCTTGGGAGTAACCTAAGTAATAATGTCTATGTGTGAATGGATATTCAAGGTTAGTTTTGACAGATTGATTTCATGTACATAATTCCATGTGGTTTGGCATGACTGTGGGATGGCTCATATAAAAACAATGAGAATTTCCTTTCAACCTTGTCGGATATGGAACCTTGAGTGCTAGTACTTGTAATGTGAGGATTGATTAAAAATGAAGGATCATTCATGGACCTGATCATACTGGTTTTTGGTGTTCCTTATGAAGTAAATGGGAATGTAATTTTATACTTATGGTTATAGATAGGAATGTGATTAGCATTTGAAAATGTGGTAAATCTAATAATTAATTATATTATCAAGGTAAAAATGAGCATTGGGGTTCTTGTTTTGGTGGAGAATTATATGTATTGTTAGTTGGTTGAAAATTATGAATGTGAGATTGTATACGAGGTTCAAGACTCATGGAAAATATATTAATTAGTGACAAAATTTTAGTAGTCATGTATTCAAATGAATGAATATATGTGGAAAAATTCATGTTCATGGTTGCGTAAAGGGTTGGTTGAATTGATAGAGATGGGGTTGTGAGCAATCTGTTGATAATGTTTCAGGTTATATTGATGATCTAGGATGATCTAGTGACGGTATTTCATTTATGAATTCTAGTCACAATCACCCTCAGAATTAATATTTTTTTTGTTTGATGTAAATCTCAAAGAGATCAACTATGAGAGGTTATTGATTGCATTGATGTATCTATGTTTGGAGATGAAATCAATAACGTATAGGGATAATGATGTGCATTAAACTCACTTTTTTATTTGATATATGTTTTTTTGTTTAGGGTGGAGACTAGAATTAGGGAATAAGACCCCTGGGTATGAGGTTTTAGCATATAAATAGTATATTTTAGGACATATCACAAATTTATAATGAATCCTTTAATGGAGTGATTTATATTCTGGGTAATCATTGTGTGTGTGGTGCTTCTGTTACTTTAAAAATGGGTATGTGTGGATGGTAATGCTTAGTCATCATCGTCAGTGATGTATTAGTCATGGTATTGGTAGACTGATGTAAGAGTTTTATATTAATGAAAATGATACTCCCATAGTGGGAGGATCAATATGGTTTCATGTGAATGAATCTATTATGTAAAGGGTCATGATTTTGTGTAATACTGAACATTGGATAGTTATGGTGACTCTAGAATATCATTGTGTAAAGGACCTGAGAGCATTTGGTACTAACAAAAATTACTTTTTTGTGTATTAGATGTGGAATTGGATGGAGACCATATCTGGGCATCTGAAATTCATTATAGTTGGTGAAAACCAAGAGTGAGTTAGATCAATGATGCTTTAGTGCATGTATGAGTGCCCTATGAAGAGTGCATGTGGTTTATGAACAAACATTGCAATTTCCTTCAATGTCAAAAAATAATTTAGTATTGATATCAGATGATTTAAATTATTTAATTGATTCATAAGAAATCATGATCTATGACTTCATAGAGATTATATCGTTGAGGATGAGTACCTTTTTTATAAATCAACCACATGGGAACTAACTAGTGTTTCCATTTAAAACCAAATATAGAGAATTGGAACCACATTAATCTAATAATATCATTTATGATAAAGGTGTTCAGAATTATTCAAGTATTATTGGAAATGTTTAGTATTTATGGGTTTCATTTGGACAACAGTGATTCTTTATTAAATCTTGAAACTAGGGATGAGGTTTGGGTATCCACTTTTAGCCCATGTTTTACTCTTGAATGAGTCTGATAGACCTTAACCACAATATTTGGGGAATTAGAATATTATAATAATGATCTTTATAGTGATTCCAATGGTGGTTATAGATGGATTTTTCAAAGAAATTCTGGTGTGTCGACTCAAATGGATTCACTGATCGGGGTCTTGCTATTGGAGGATAGTAAGGTTTTGGATTTTATTATAGTTTTCATGAATAAAGTCATGATAAAAGAGCATGAAACATGTTTTCAAATTAGAAATTCATTAGGGTGTGTATTTGGTGTTCGAGGATAGAATGTAGATAAATCCTTATAGAGGATGATTGACGAAAAGAACTTGGTGTGTTTTGTATGATACCATAATTTCTCAAGGATAAGAAGCTTTATGGTGGTGGAATTTTAATGACAAGTGACCTTATATTTTTTGAATTTTGGATAGATTAAGAAAACTTTTATCTAGTATGTGTTTGGATTAAAGAACATAGTGACATATTAATATTATTTTTGTTTAATAACATTATGAGTTTTTTATCTTGGAAGGAAGTTGATTGGGTCACTTGGAGATCATGTTTTCAGAAGAGGAGACCTGAATCATCCTAGACTGCTCATATAGAACCTAGATAAAAGGTATGGTTTAATGTATCCCTTGTGTCTATAAGGACTCAATTAGAAGATAGTGACCCTGCATTCAGTGGCTAGTGGCCCACTATCTTACAGGTGGGGCTTGCTCGGTAGTGCTCAAGTAGTGGTGGTTTTATATTTTTAGATGTTAACTGACCCCAATATTATATATAATAGCTCAAATTTTTGAAATCAATTCTCTTTTTCTCTCATAATATCTTACCTACAAGAGTTCTCCTTGATTTGAGGTGTATCTAGATACAAAACAATAGTTAATATGTTTAGGATCCTTCATTCTTCTTTAATCATGGATCCCTTATTCCTCATGTGGTGCTGGATTATTGGTTCTTTCACCAAGGATAAAGAATCATTGTAATTATTTTCACTTTCATTCATTAATATCTCAATTATGTTTAAATCCTATTTTACAGGATTACAATGACCATTAATTTTTCTTTGGCATGGTTGTAATTAAGGAATTGAATTAAAATTCCATAATATATTGATGGAATTGTCTAAGAGTAATGGGGATTTTTATTAGCATGGAAAGAATATGTCTTATGTAAATAAACTGGTGTAGTTAATGGAAATTTCATTCTTGGTATGTCCCTTGGTATTTTACAACAATGATTTTTGGTCATATTTAGCTGAATTGGCCTTCATATCATGGAATTGGATTTAGGATTTTTCATGCCTTAGTATAGGGAGTGTGTCATGAGTGGTAGAAATGCATTGGAAAATGATGCGACTAAGTTAAGTCAATTATTTTAATTATTCTAGAGGATCTAATATAATAGTATTAAATCAGACCTTTTTTCAGTTCCACAAGTTTTTTATTTTTCCTTAAATTGTTTAAGAATACTGTTACAAACATTTCATGGGATGTTAGTCATGGTCCAGCTAGACGGTGATACCAAATATATCCTTTGGAATGTATGACTTTCTCATTTGGTTATATTATTTCTTATATTAATTTATTTAACTATAATTTATCTATAATTAATTACATTTTAATGATCTGGATTTATTTAGGTCCATATAGTGATTGATTAATTTTGAATAAACATGGATTACTCAACCAATGTAGTTAGGAATTTCTTAGATAAATTTTCCTCTGTGTTGAGGTAGGTGGTCTCATTTTCTATTCCCTATCATATTATTCATGTTTTATTCAGTATGTGATATGATGTTTTCCATATTGAGTGAATAACTCTTATTTTATAATTGTTTTATGAACATCATGTTATAATTATTTAGTTAATGTCATCTATTCTAAATTAATTAAATAATATAAGACTAATGAAATTGGAAAATGTACTAATGGACTTTATGAACCCTTATAAACCATCTCAATATTTGGATTTAGAGGCTAAGGTTTGATACCATGTGCATTAAGATATTACACATGAGACATGTTATTGATGTTTGATCTCAAGTATTGTGTATGTGTATTGAGAAAGACACGATATACTGATTCTTTTTCATAAGTTGTACACATATTTATCCCATGAGGTCAATGGTTGATGGTTTCTCATATGTGGATTTCTGACAGTTATTAATCTTTATTGGTATGATGTGATGTTTGAACTATTATCCTTTATATTTAATTTCTTTTGTTTTTCTTCAATCATCTACAGTTGAGCATTGAAATATATCCCTATAGACTATTCTCTTAATAGGACTATGTTAGGAATTAGTCAGTATGTACTTGGGATATAACTTCTAGTGGTGTGTACAATGAATTTTTTTGTACAATCTCATCATGGTGGAATTTTTTAGGATATTGGTTGAAATTAAGTTAGATATAGACTATCCCTCAAAGAGGTATGTGTCTGATATTGATCAAAATGTACATGGGTTATACCTTCTAGCGATATGTTTCAAATGTGTTTTTAGGATATCCAGTCGAGGGGGGATGTGTCATACATGGATGGTGGAAATTCCTCCAACATGGAGCTGATGTAGGCACGAATAGGATTTTTGGTGGCCTAGTAAGCACATAAATTTAAAAAATATGGATTTTGTTTTGTTCTACATCATTGGTGGTTATATGTTATAATGGTATAATATATATATTTATAGTTTAACTACTTTTGAACTTGTCACATCTAAAATCGATTAATCTACTGGTTAAGTACTCATCCATGTTATTAATACACTACTGAGTTATAATCACACCCTATCCAAGTTTCCATAGAACTTGGGTAACTATGGAGTCCTCACTTTTTATAATTATAGGATGGGATGACACTTTAGATTGATAATTGAGCAGGATATCTCATTATGATTCTATAGATTATGATAAGATGAGTCATAGAGTCGGTTGCATGGACTCTTTGTATTTTTATCCAATTCAATCATGTGTATGTAGTTAGCATAGTGGGAGATAAATAGAGTTCCATTCCAAATTCGTTTGATTGTTTACACATTCATTAAATATTGAATGTATGTTTATTGGTTTCCATATACTATGATAATATATTATTACATGTTTTGTTATTTCTCTATTACTATTCACTCAAAGGGATAATATAGTCCACCCATGTATCACTTTAGACCCTCAATATTGATAGATTTCATTTCCTCTATAGGGAGGATCACTTGAGGTCTTGTGCCACTATGATGAAAAATAAATCACTTCGATTAGGGTGTTACATTTACATTAAATATCAAGAAGAATCTTCCTCAAATAATCATTTTCTTTTACTTTAGTTATGTCTCTATCCATTAGATAATTGTACTGACCAAATCTAGTGAGATCCTAATGTGGGTGCTAACTTGGATCCATTGAAAAAAATAAAAAATTTCCGGGACATCATAAAATAACAATATATAAAATTTATAAATCATTATTTTAAATTTATCCTAATTCCCATTATCTTCCCAATTAAATAAATTTCATTGAAAATCATGATTCATGATCCTTACATAGGTATCTAACATTCAAGTAGAATTATTTCACCTAGTACATTAAACAATTATATGTTCCCTGCATCATATCAAAAAGGAATTTAATATATTGTCTCTTATTTGATCTCAATTTATTACACCACGTACAAATTATAACAAACATTGTTTCCCTACCAACCAATTAAATCCTCATTATTTATTATCACCATTATAAATCCTATATTAAAAACAAAATATACAACCTAACTTTTTCCCCACCCATCCCCACTAGTACCCGAGAGGTTCGATGGTTAAGATATGTGTGACCCTTGAAATCAGCCTCCAATAATCCATGGATTGATGACCAACATTGTGGTTACATATCAAAAATATATGGTTGGTATTATACTCAAATTTCATATTCATTATAATGAAAACAACAATAAATTATATAATTATATTTAATTATCCTAATCACTCTACATTAAATGTTATATATTTAAAACACCCAAAATGAAATATTCAACAACAAGTCTAACTATAGTTATCATCAACACTCGTAACTCATGAATTACCTCTAAAAACCCATTTATTACTTTTCAGAAAAAAGTAGAAATGTTTTTATATTCAGTTATAAAAATTTTATACAGAATTTTTTTTTCTAAATCCAGCATGTAATGATTTTATCTAATTGGAATTTTCTGAGTTTTCAAAAAATAACTACTTTTCATTAAATAGAAAAAAATATTTTTATTATAAAGTCAATTTTATTTAAAACATTGATATGGTACAATTTATTTTAATATGGATTTAAAATAATTAGTTAAATTATATATTTATTACAATTTTTATGTCATTAGAATCAATTTCATATTGAATTATTATGTTAACACTTTCTATACTTATGAAATGTTCTCTTTTGAAAATCATTTGATTTTTGTCACATGAGCGAATATATTTTTAAATTAAATTTTACAATATATATGAGTATAATTTTTAAAAATTAATGAATTATTTATTATAAAACTAATTTATGACATATAATAAGTTCAACATAATTTAAAAAAAAATCAATATTTAAAATAGTAAAAATCAATTACTATGGTTTTGGTTAAAACAGGTTAATTGGGGTAAAACTAAAAACGATAAAAGGAAAATTAACTAAAAAATTTCCCATCCACCATTTTATAGAAATATAAATACCTAATCACATTAGATATTCTATTATTATCCATTTTTTAGAATTGTGTCAAGTGAAAAACATGCATAAACTTTACTCTTTTTAAAAATTATATGCGTGTCCTCTCGCCCACAAATAAATAAGAACCACCTTTCCTATCCTATTAAAAATTATAAAAGCTATTTTATATGTTACTACCTACCAAAATATTTTTATTACAACCCTCCTCACATTCTAGATTATTTTTTATAGTAAACCATCTTAAATAGTCTTTAGTTATAAACCTAAAGTGGGTCTAAAATGACGAGGAAAAATTCTTAAAATTGTATTTTTTGTTCTATTTAATCCTATAACTCATTAAAATATTATTTAAATATGATTATATAATAATAATTTTGTCTTCAATATTTTTATATTCTATTATTTTAATGGAATTACCTACATCATTCTCCACTTAAATCAGTTGGTAAGTGAATCCATTGATCCTATGTACGACATAATACAACCATGCAAACTGATGTAATTAATTTTCTATCACCGCCTATCATGGATTTATATAATGTTATAATTAACATATTTATAATATATTTATTGAATAATTATACTTATGTATTTATAATATGACATATATATTTTTAATTTCCCTTATGTGGGAACATTATAATGTCACTCGTTTGTATGGAGGATCGACACCTCACAATGTAATGTGGTTCATTCATTAGTTACACATTACATGGAAGGTAATAAAGAAAAGTATAATAAAAAAATGTGATATATATAAAATAAAAAATATTTTATAAATTTAATATATTATTTACCTTTCTTTCACTTCTTCGATCAAGAAAATTGGAATAGAGTTCATGTGTACGTATGGCCTACCACCTCAATGAAAATTGTAAATCATTTTGTATCTCCAAAATTATTAGTTTATGATAAATACATATTTATTTAATCTATATTATATTTATACCACTTTATACATTATTCATATTATGGAACCCTAAAAAATAGACCAAAAATACCAAACCAAATCATACATGAAAAAACAGACCAGTTATCACCCAAAACCGAATTTTAAGGATTTGTTAATAAAAAAGTTATAAAATTATTTGATTAAATCTTATACGAAATAATATATAAAATTATGGTTCTATATTATGTGTATAATATGATTGTATTTATTATACATTATATCTTAATTTTTGTGAAGGAATTCAACACATATGGTATGGGATTTCCGATCACTTTTATTTTTGGGAGACATTTGTTATATTCACCCCTCATTTATTTTGTGTATGGTATATAATTCCATTTATAAATTTTATATATTCAATTTTTTAAATTTAATTTTTCATTTACAGGTATTTTTTCTTGTGGATTGTGATATAAATTTCACCAAAGCTAAAATTGATTTTCATTTTACTTTTATTTGTTTGAGACACATTTCTTATACACTAATTGTTTCTTTTGTATAGTGTATATACTAAACACAAATTTATTTTATGATCCTTATAATTATAATTATAGGATATAAATTTCCATCTAATTTTATTCCTTTCATTGGTCATATGATTCAAAATGTAATAATGTTGTAATGGTTTTATGTTACAATATCATAGTTCAATAAGATTATTTATAATTCACTTACAATGATGAGATATTATGATAATCCTCTAAAAAATATAATTTATATTCTTATTCATTGTTAATTTATGAAAAAAATGTTTTACATTCATTTTCATCTCTTAAATGAAAAAATAGACAAAAATGTGTTTTTAGGAAAAATTGTCTTTATTTCTCTCTGGTGTCGAAATTTTTTTATTCCATATCCATGTTTTCTAGAAATGTTTTATAGGGTTTGTTTAATATTGATAAATTTTTTTTAAATTATTTTTTTACAGTTTTTTTATTTTTTACAAAATTGTATAAAATGAATCATCATTTCATTTTTGAAAAATTACTCTTTTGGATTTTAATAAAATGTGAATGGGAATTTTTTTAATGTCTAGATAATGAATATAATTATATAACACTATAAATGATCAATGATTTAAATATTCATTTATATTAATCCAATGATATTTTCAATAGAATTTATTTTGAATTTTTTATGAAATTATAGTATTGAAAAGTGATTTTCAGAGTTGAAAGGCCATTTTCTCCATAAAATGTTCCAAGTCATCTTTCAAAATAATTTTACATATAAGATGCCATATTTTGATGTTAATTATGATTTACTAGGTATATTAACCAATTATACCAATCCTAATCAATAAATTTATAGTTTATAAATGTGATAAATTGATATTTATTAAACTATCCTCTTTCCCATGGGTTATGAAATGATGGATTTATGAGATGATTATGAGACCCATTTCCATTGTATGGGGTATGTACTGATTAAATTTTTATTATACCCTTTTTTTAAGGTTTAATATAATAATAAAGTTTTATAATATTTTGTAACAAGAATATATGTTTCCATTATTTAATAGTGGTTACATTACAATCAAGGATCGTGGTTACATTATAACCATGGATGGTTGTGATGTTATAAACATGGATGTTGGTGAAATTATTACAAAAGTTGGTGGTCATGTTTTAACCGTGGATGGGTGGGACCTATATCTCCCTCCAATGTATTGGGTATTGATTTGTAACATGTGAGATACAAATGGGAATGATGTCTATGGGGTTGATCCCAAATGGGTGATATGATGAATGCCCTGATCCAAAATAGGATATAGGTTTATGGGATTAATTTATAATAGGACATAGTTGATGAGCCCAAATCCACTATGTTTTTTGGGATGGTAGTTATCCATGAAAATTAAAATTAATTTCTTACATTTTTTGGTTCCATAATTTTAGGAAATGATCTTATGGTAAACAATTAAGAAGATTTCACAATATTATGAATAACTTATTTTAAAATTATAATGATTTATCCCATTATTCATGTTTACGGTCTATAACATGCAGGGGAATAAATTTTTATATAATTTGCATGATCTTATACACCTATTCTTACGTATTAATTGATATGATCACATAATGATATATCTAATTCTTACACTTACTGATCATTTGAGCTTCCCCATTCTAATGAATCATTTCCACAAGTTATGAATAAGGGTTTTAAGTAGGGTATGTTTATGAAGAGTATAAAAATTAGAAGATATTTTTTGGTGATTAAGAAGATAATTAATTAAATGAGAAGATTATGTGTCTAGTATATACTGAAAATAATTCATTATGGTCCTTGGTTCTATATTTTTGGAAATTAATTTAATATTAATATAAAAATATTTGATAATACTATTGTAAAATCATGTGTCATTACAGTTTTTTTCCAGAGAATAGGTTTTGTTAACCTTTTTAAAGTAGGACAAGAAAACAATATTATATAAGGATAATTTAAATAATAAAAAAATATCCTATAATTTTAGTGGAGGATAGAAAGAGTCGAATCCAAGATAATAAACCCCTATTTATATACTACAGGTGGATATAGATTTAGAGTAGTTTTACCTTGGGGTAATACCTTTAAAAGGTCGCATTGATCATGAATCAATTTACAATGACCATGTTCATTATTTCACATTAACATATTATTTATTATTTATGGTCACAAATAAAAAAACCTAGAAGATAAATAAGTCTAGTGTATTTTAGAATTTGGAACATTACATAACATTTTAAAACTATAATAACATCATATTTATTGAAAATTGTCTTAACATTCTCACTCATATAACTATATGGGATAACTTGGGGACATACATAAGAAAGGACTGATCTATAAAGACCAATAAGGGAATAAATATGGAATAACATGAAGAGATTAATACTGGTTATAACATAGGCATGTCAATAAGTTATAGAAAGAGTATGAATCATAATCATGAGAAATGAGACATTATATAGCATGATAATCATAACGATAACTTGGAAAATGTAAAAAAACATAAAACATTATATCATAAACATAGGTCAATGATAACTTCTTTGACATAATGATCAAAAAAATATTATAGAGTAATTAGGTTCACTCCCTATCCCATGATGACTTCTCATTATACAAAACATTACCCAATACATTAGAGAAATATAAAATTTCAGGTGCACCCATCACTTTAATTTCATTCTCATGCTTATGTGAAAAAAAAGATTATAAAATATAGATCCATTCATCATCATATGTTATTCCATGATCAAGAAATGTTGAATAAATACATTTAATTCCCATGTAAATAAAGTATACGTTTTTAATAGTTAGTACCCTTTATTGGAAATGATTATGGAATTCATTACACAATTTTTTGGGGATCTAAAATCATGGTGATGTTTTGATAGCATAATGTCCTCACTTGAAAATTTATAAAATCGGTTAATGTGAGAGAAAGTGGTCTCTAATAATTTATAAATAAAATGATAAGTAATAAGTACAAGAAAATACATATCTATAAATTATTAATCATAAATATAAGGGATAATATAATAATGAAACTTGAATAAGAAAGAAAATATGAGGATAATTTACATGAGTGTGTAACTCTAAATGATCGGGATGGGATTCTTGTGATCTTGGAGGAACCTTAGTAGGACTCTACAGAGGGTATTGTATAGTAATGAACTTCTACAAGTAGTTTTAGTGAAGGTAAATTGGATCTTGGGTTTTTATAAGTTTTCGATAGGGTTTATGTCAAATTAGGGTGGTTTGAATTATTTTATATGGTCAAGGTTTAAACATAATAACATAATACTCCGGCTTATGTGGAAGAGAGTCATACTCTTATATAAATGATTTTAAAACCTTAAATTATATTAATTGTTTCGGAGAATTCAGAATGTATTTATAAAATTAATCAAATAAACAAAACAATCACATTATATTAAATTTATAACATATATTTGGTCATAAATGCCCTTTATAGTATTTATTGCATCGCTTTTGTGTCATTATGATGTCATAATATACACATTATATTTATAACATATTTAATTATACCCCAAAATATGATTTCCATTAAAAATTAACAATGATTCACCGTTGGGTAATTTAGAAATTATGATTCCAAAAATTATATCCATTTTATAAAGAAATCTATATATTTTTATTATAACTTT
This sequence comes from Viscum album, assembly GCA_963277665.1. Taxonomy (NCBI): domain Eukaryota; kingdom Viridiplantae; phylum Streptophyta; class Magnoliopsida; order Santalales; family Viscaceae; genus Viscum; species Viscum album. The sequence continues at coordinate 1,170,406,411 of OY728130.1, forward strand.
TAAAATAATAATCTATATTTATTGAGAAATACTGGGTTTTTTACAATAACAGTTTTTGAACCCTTAAAAAATTACATTCGACTTCATAAAAATTATATTTGATAAAAATTGTATAACAATAATATTATATTAAAATACTATTTATTTCAAATATCGATTAATTCATAAAATTAAATTTATTATTTGAATTTAGATATTAACCAAAAATTCTATTTGTGTTTCATCGTATCAAAATAAAAATCATTTATAAAGTAAAAAATAGTAAGATGAAAATATATTCATTATTATATAAAAAATAATATATATAATCAATTTTCATTTGGATTGATACATATCCCTTTAATACACAAATACAAACAATATGATTAAGATGTGTGATGGAGATACATTCATGGGGTAGTCTAGTGTACATGGGATGGGTTGTGATCCCAATGAGCTCGAACTTCTCCCATAAATGGTTTCACTCATGGTCATGTCATTGGATATAAAATTGGTCTTGGTCAAGGTAAAATCCTAGAGACTATAAATCCCATGGAAGCCATGACTAATATGCTTCATAGGGTATAATTCTACTATTTATGGACATTACATCCTTTGTCTGTGTAAATTGGATTTGTTAAACCCCTATATTTACAATAATAATTGGATCATTGTTAGAAGGATATATTTTCAATAGTAATGATTCTTAATGGTGTTTTAAATAACATAGGATATAATAAAACAAAAAAATTCATGGTTTTTCAATAACCTTATTACATAATGAGACATTTAATTAAAATTCATAGGAATTTTTTTTATAATAGTTTGTGTTGTTACAATCATTCCCGTTAAGAAATTTAGACCATGAAATTTTCATTTCCTACACTAATAAAGAAGATGGTAATTCTTTTTCATCACTTCCTCTGGTTCCTAACTCACTTATTCAAATTTTCATTTTCTCCACTACACTTTAACTAGGTTCGTTTTCTTATTTCATAGAATTTTTTCACTGTGATCTATGATATTTACCGAATTATCTATGTAAGAAATGTAAATATCTAATTGTACCAAAATGGATAGAGTATATTTGAGGGTTTTGGTATGTACTTCCTATTAAGAGAGACATGTAATTCATCATTTTCTTGAGATAGGTTAAGTGGGAGTGCTAGTAGATGAGCCACCACTTCGACATGATCAAGGATCTCAAAGGGGTCAATGTATCTTAGACCAAGATTTCCCTTCATTCCAAATCTCATGAATTTATTCCACTGAGATAAGTGTAGGAAATCCATGTCTCCATCATCAAACTCTAAATATCTTAAATTATTTTTTCATAGATCTGGTTTCAACTCTTAGTGTCCTCGATTTTATGTTTAATAGTCTTGACATTTTCAACCATTTCCATGACCACTTCCAGGCCTAGTAGTTTTCATTCCCCAAATTCATCCAACCATATTGGTTATCTTCAACTATTCTTGTAAACGTGTTCATAAGGATCCACTTGGATGCTATTGTAGAAACTATTATTGTATAAGAACTTTACTATAGGAAGATTTTGATCTGAACCACCTTTGAAGCCCATAGAACTAGATCTCAACATGTATTCTAGTGTTTTTAATGTCTTCTCATATTGGCCACTAGTTTGAGGATGATAGGCCGTATTTAAATTCACCTCAATTATTAGAACTTGTGGTTTACTTTTCCAAAACGTGGAGTTTAGTCGTAGATATCAATCAGATACAATCAATGGTGGTACTCAATGTATTATCTCCACTTCTTAGATGTATATCCATGATGTTTCATCTAATGAGTAATCCTCTAGAATCCTAATGAAGTATCATGCCATTTTAATATGTTCCACTACAACATAGGTAGAATTATATCCTCTAGATGTCTTTTGGAGTTCAGTGCCAAAATACATGGTGGTGTTTCCCCATTTCCATATAGGTTTGGGTGATGGTTGTATCATCCCCTTATATTTTTTTTCTCCTTCACTTGCAGACATACAATGAACATTGATGTATATTATTCAATATCCTTATTCATATTGTCCCACCAATGGTTTAATCAAAGATCTCGATCCATCTTTGTTCTTCTATGATGTATAAATAATGTTGAGCTATGAGCATCATCCAACATCTTTTTCTTTAACTCAGGATTTGATGGTACAAAAAGTCTTGACCCAAATATCATAAAAATTTCTTCATTAACCTTAAACTATAAGTATGTCCATTTTATTATATATTTAACTTTCTTATGAATTCCCACATTTACTCCTTGATAACCCATTTCATTTTTGAAATTATAAGGTTGATAAATCATTATTGAAATGATTGATGATATTCTTTCTTTTATGATTTCAATGTCCATCCTATGCAAGTATAAGAAGATCACATCCTTCTCAATTATAATCAATGATAAAATTTTCAATTCGTTTATACTTAAAGAATATGCCACAATTTTTTTCATCGGATGGTACTAAATTGAGAATTCATAGTCTTTAATCACATCTAACCATCTTCATTGGTTCATATTCATCTCTTTCTTTGTGAATATATACTTGAGCCTTTTGTTGTCAATTTATATTTCACACTTCTCCACAAATAAATAATGATTATATACTTTCAATGAGAATATTACTCCATTGAACTACATATCGGGCAATGGGTAGTTATTTTTGTAAACATTCAACTTCCTTGATGCATAAGATACTACTTTGTTACTCTGTATTAACACACATCCATATCCATTATTCGAAGCATCGGACAATACTATGAAAAGTTCACCATTTATGGGTAGTATGAGCATAGGGGGTACAAATAAGCCTCCTTTTCAATGCCATTAAGATGTAATCACATTCATAATTGTCAGAAAACTTGAATAACTTATGAGTTAGCTTAGTTAGAGTGTTAAAAAATCATGATAAACATCTCTTAAATCGATGAGAGTACAATGATGAACCAAAAAAACTACAGGTATATGTAACATATGTTGGCCTCATCCATCCTCAAATGAATTCTATTATTGAAGTATTCATAGTTATCCAATTAAATGTAATTATTTTTCCAAATAATGCGAGTTCATTCAAGTAGAACTCACATTGGTTGTACATGGAATAAAGATTCTCCTTTTATAAGGTCTTTATCACATTACTCGAAAGCTCCTCATGCCCCTCCTTAGTTTTGGAGAATTCTAAAATGTCATCAAAAATACAATTAATTTTTTTTCAAGGTAGTCTCTATATAATCTATTCATCAATAACATGAATATTTCAATAGAATTATTGAGTCTGAGTGGCATTATAATCAACTCACAGTGAAAAGTACTTTTTATGATAAGTAGTCATGGGGATATCTTCCTTCTGTACCCTAACTTGGTAATATTCTGACCAAGTTCTTCATTAGAGAGGTATTATGCTCCACATAGATGATAAAACAATTCATAAATTTGTGATAGATTATAATTTTTCTTTATTAATATCTTTTTGAGTTCATGATAATACATTCAAAGGTGCAATGACCCATCCTTCTTGTTTACTAATAGGACTGGTGCATCCCATGATATGGAAATTTTGTGTATGGACCCTTTATGCAGGTTATCCAGCATGTGTGTCCTCAAATACACAAATTTCACAAAATTTATTCTATATGAAGTCTTAGAGAATGGTACATCCATAAATATAGTCTTGATTCACAAATAAACCTCTCATCGAAGAGGAAGACTAATAAATTCTTTAGGAAACACATCTTTCCATTCCCTTACAATAAACATGTCTTTAGTCAATATTATTTCCATAGACTGTACCATTTGAGCTAGATATGTTTTCTTTTAGGGTAACAATACACATTCTTGAAATGATGGTGCTAAATAAGACTCATCCTCATCCTTTTAATTGTACAAAATCAGGGGACTATTCATGATATAGAGAGTGATTTACTTCTTACAAAAACATTTGTTACCTACATATGGGTAAAACCAATCAATACACAAAATTGCATCAAATTCCTCCAAAGGGAGTATGAAAAGCTTCACTAGGATTTTCATCCCAAAAATTTTGATAGGAGAAGACTTATATAATTGGGATGCAATAAATTTTCCATTTTCCATTTTCATAGACAACACTACTTCCATGTTGTGTGGTGGGGTTTTAATATTTCTAATAAAATTTCATGATATGATGGAATGTGTAAAACTATAATAAGAAAGTATGTTCACTATTATTGAATGAATAACTAGTTTACCAATCACCAAATTATTTTTGGGATCCACCACAATGATTGTGATATAAAAAGATCACACTTGATTCCTTTTAGGTTGTTGGTTGTCTCCTAAAACCCTTGTCATAATGCATTTGTTTTCAAATTTCCCTAGTTCCATGATGTTAAAACATTGAAAAATGCACAGCGGGTTGACTAGAGAATTCCCCTCCTCCAACACATTAGTGGGTTTCTCCTATTGGTAGCTACTAGATAATTTGTCTTCCTTCCCACACCTAAATAATTTCCTTATCCCGCTTATAAATTTTTTTGGGTTCTTATTTCTCCACCATTGATTGGAGGGATTTTTAAATTTCATGGCACAATTATATTTCCCCACTGGACAACAAAAAGTAAAATCAACTTTTTCCTTCTCATCCAAAAGATATTGTTGATGTTTTCTAATCTCAAATTATACATTGAGGGAATATTGAAAAAATTTCTCATTTTTATCAAAGTCATAGGAATCCATAGCTTTTGGTAGACTAGGTTTTATCCCACAAAGAAGTGGTCAAAATTGAATTTGAGGCAATGACAAAGAGAGAGGTGTATCATAAAAGTATTGTAATGTTTTCCTCACATTCCTTGATATATAGTTCTTCTTTTTCTTAATGGAATAAAAATTATATTCAATTTTAATACGAATAGTGTGGGGAAAATATTTATCGAATAACATTTTTCAAAATTTCTACCACCCCATCACTTTGATATCTTACTCATGCTTCAAATTCTTTACCAATGTGCACTAAAAATAAGCTTCTCCCTCCATATAATAATTATCCAAAAGTACCCTACCATTATACGTACATTGAATGATGGAGAATATCTTCTCAATGGGGTTGATCCATTGTTCCTTGAGTTATGTATCATATGATTCATTGAATGTTGGTGTCTGTTGTCACATAAATCTCTCAATTGCAGCATTTTCTTTCTTAGTGGTATTTTGAAACACCTCTTGATCCAAGATTCTATCCAGAACCTAATTCAGCTTGACATAGTATCATTACAATACTCATCATTCATTCTACCATTAGGTTGGATATCTCATTGGGATGTCATCACATTTATCATCACATTGACTATTTTACAAATTCCTCTTATTTTTGGACATTGGAAAGAATAAATGGAAAATTAATGATGATTATATTTAATATTTTAAATTTAGATAAGTGAATCCATTGACATTAAATATATAAATTATAAATTACATGATTTTATTTAACTTATGAATTTCTAGGATTTAATCTATATTATCTATGATCTATTTTTTAAAAGGGAATCTTGCATGATTTTTTTCATTAATAATGGTCCATAATGAGATTATAAATTTACCATATCATATCCCTCAAGAGTGTCAAATCAGGTATGTATCAAGTCCCATCATCATTCACCAGTTCTTGGTTAGGTCTATCTTAATTTGGTGTTTTAGGTTTTAACACAATATACATATGTGCTAGAGCCATATCCACTTTTATTATCTAGATAGGGATGTATTTACTTGATAAACAACTTTTTTTATTTACTTAATAAAATTTAGGGATGTTTTCATATAATTTTTCTTATACCTATGTATATATATAGAGTTTTTAAATATTAATATAAAAAAAACAAAACATTTACATTAATACCAACTTTGAAAACCAAGAACATTATTTCACATTAACACTTGATTTAGTACATAGGGTTACAAATAATAGAATATAGATGATATAAAATTCTATTGTATTTTGGAGTTAGGTAAATTACATAAAAATTCTCATTGGAAAAAACACCATATTTATTGAAAACATTTGTGACAGGATCTCACTTAAAACTGCATGGGACAGCCTGGGGACATAGATAAGAAAGGGATGGGCTATGAAGCCTATTAAGGTAGTAAAAATGGCATAAAACTAATATAGTAATACATATTGGAAAATTGGAATATAAATGGGGAATAAAATGACCACGAATCATAAACATGAACAATGGGACATGATATAACATAATAATCATAAAGGCAATATAGGAAATGTGGAAACCACTTAAATGCTATATCATAAACATAGGTCAAGGATAACTTCCAATACATCATGATAGAAAATGTACCATAATGTAATTAGGATAACCATCCATCCCAACATGACATTTCATGAGACCAAACATTTCCCAATGCATTGGAGAGCAATATAATTCTGAGTGTACTCATCATATTAATTTCCTTATCATGCTTAAGTGCGACACAAAAATCATACAATATTGATTCATTAATCATCATATTTAATTCTATGATCAAGGAGTGTGAAATAAATACCTTTATGTACCAATTAAAATAATTATATGTGTATAATTATGAACACCCATGAAATAAAACAGGTTTGGTATTCAAAACATTTTTTGGCATGGAAAATCGTGGTGAAGTAACTGAAACATAATGACGTAACATAAAAATTCATAAAATGAGTTTGGGAGATGGAAAGGTGTCTATCAGAATTTGGACATCAAATAAGAAGTAAAATGGGCATGTAATGACATTTCTAAACCTTAGGAGTTATAAATATAATATTGTAATACAATAAAAAAACGTGAATAAAGAAGAGAATATGATGATCCCTTGCTATAGTGTGTGACTCTAAATGATTGGGAGGGGATTATTTAGAGCTTAGGAAATATTAGGGACTCTATAAAGGTGAGTTAAGGGTAATTACACTTTTTCATGTATATTGAGTGAAGATAAATGGGATTTTGTGTGGTTTTATATAGGAAATGAGTGGGGATTTATTTATTATTTTTCAAACTTAGGTTTTAGACTCTATATAATAAATTAATCAAAACCACAATCAATACCATAATTGTTTCCCAAAATTTATGTCAAATGGGAGTGGTTTCTATTATTATATAATCGAAAGGTCAAAAACTAATAAAATATTTCCATTTTTTATGTAAAAATGAATCATTTTCTTAATGAAATTATTTAAAAACCTTCAAATATATTAACGGTTTTGGAGGATTCACAAAGGATTTATAAAATTAATAAAACAAACATAAAATCACATTATTTTAAAGGAAAAAATTACATTTTTTTGTGGATATCTTTTATAGAATTTATTACATCACTTTTGGGTCATTAAGATGTCATAATACACACCTTATTTGTTTTACTGTATTTAATTTTTTCATGAAAATTAAAAGATCCTAGAAATTTTTTAAAAATTGTCCACTGGATAATTTCAAAATTTTGATTCCAATAATAATATGTTTTTTTTATCAAAATACTTTTTATTTTTTCCTTTTCACTTTTACAATAATAATCTACAATTATTTAGGTATACTACATTTCTTGATAATAACACATTTCAACCATTATAAAAATTTGATTAGACTTCATGAAAAATATAATATCAATAATATTTTATAAACATTATTTAATAATAAAATTTTACTAAAATATTATTTATTTCAAATATTTAATAATTAATAAAAATAAATAACTTAATTGAATTTTAATAGTAACCAAAAATACTATTTTTGTTTTATTGTATCAAAATAAAAATCATTAATAATGTATCAATAGTAATTTGAATATATATTCATTGTTCCTTAAAAAAATAAAGTATATACTCATATTTATATAGAATTGATACATATTGATTTAATAAATGATAAAAGACCCTATGATTAAGGATAGTGATGATGATGCTTTCATGGGGAAGTTCAGTTTACATGGTTTAGGTCGTGATCTATATAAGATTAATCTTCATCCGTAAACAGTTTCTATAATGTTTATGTTGTTGGATATCATCTTGGGCTTAGTCATAGTAGAATCTTAGAGATGATATCTCCCTCAAAAGTTTTGATAAATGGGAATTATAGGGTATGATCCTGATGATTGAGGTCGTCACCTCCCTTGACTTTGTCAATTGGATTTGTTAAAACCCTATATTTATACTAGTCATATGATCACTATTCATCAGATATATTAGCAATGGTAATGATTTGGAGTGGGTTTTTAGTCTGAAAGTATATGATAAATCCAAATAAGTTCATGTGTTTTATATAACCATATTACATAATAATATATTTCAATAAAACACAAGGGAAATTTTTATTTATAACAGTTCGTGTCATTACACATTTTTCACCTGATACACAACAACGAAACATGATTCATACCCTATTTGACACTCCAAGAGGATATGTATCAAAAAATTTACAAAAGTTTTACGATATGTCTTGAAGTATTCGAATAGATGATGGCCATGATTGTCCTAGTCCATACCTACAATTTCATTGAATGAGAATAAGAAATCGTTATTTATATATCCTATGAATTATTTTTCACGATTGATCACTCTGATTAATGATGTATTATGTTCATGGTAACCATTTTTTTATTATTGGATTGAAGATTGCATGCTGAAGAAAATGTGGTGATCCATTTTTTCCAATATTTAATTAAAAAATTTAATAATAATTATATGAATCAACTTATACCACGATAAGTCACTAGTAATGATAATATCCATCCCTAATGATTATATTTAATTAATAGTGAATTCCATTTATGGGATAATAATTGTATATCAAAGATATGATTTATTTCAGGTTATCATTTGTGGGAATGTGATTCCTAAAAATCATGCCATTCCCCCTTTGGATAAATTTGTTGTTATCTTAGGAATGTGTAGAATTTCTCTACATAGATCCCACATCAAATGATATGTAATAGATATCACATTTCATTTTCCTGAGAAAACTATAATAATTTATCAATGTGGTGATAGATATGATCTTCTGATGTAAATCACATGCATTTTGTGGGTCTTGATTCTGATTCAAAAGGGTTGTTTATCCATGATGGTAGGGGAAAAACTCAACTACGATGATATTTATAGTGTTGAAGACCTTTTTATTTCATTATAGAATATTTTACTTAATATACATAGAATCATGAGGTTGTGCTCTCAATAAAACACACACTTATTTACATGACTATTTCAAAGAATATGAATAGAATATTCCTTATTGAGATAAAATAATTGATGAAGCAATACCAGTAATATATTTTCAATAGATTTATTCAGCTATGTGTCTCACTATGGGGTGAAACTATTCATTTATTCATAAATAAAGACAGATAAATGCCACTATGAATTGATTATTAGGAACTAAACAATATCATAATCTTGAGAAACTATCCTTTACCATATATTGTTTACATTTTTTATCAACTTCCTAAAGCTCAATACATTTCCATGATTGAAATTCATTCTAGATTTCATCAATTGAGGGTCAAGAAGGAGGATATAACCCAAAAAATTCTTTATACATGGTATATACACTATAAATATATAGTTATTCGATTTGGTACTATTAATTCCTCCTCTATATTAACATATTTAATGAAGAGAGTCTTTAAAATTACATTGATTAGTTTTTTGAAATATTTAAAAATGATATTCTTATATACTGAATGTCTTTGTATGTTATGAATGATTACATAAGAATTGTACTGAATTCCCTAACAAAGGAAAAATATTATGATATTTCTTAAAAGTGTGAATTTTTCCTAAAATAATGTTTCATTTATGGGTCATATAATCTACATGGAGGGTATATCTATGGATCCCTCAAAGATAATAACTATTTAATGATTCCATAGAAAAATAATGACAATTAAGATCAAAAGTTTTCTTTGATTAGTTTCATGTTATTGTTTTTTGTTTGGAGATTGTCTCCTAAATCTGTAATCCAATCACCATGTTAACTTATAATGTATCTAAGTTCCTTGGGATTGATGATTGTGAAGAATGCTTCAATGATCTAATGTGAAGATTAGTCAGTGAAACTAAGATTACATTACCCAATAGTAGAAAAAGATTATAATATATAGTGATGCATCCAACAATGGATTGGTATGAATTCTGATAAATAATAACATGGTTATACATTAATCCTCGTGAAAATAGAATTTTCATGAGAAATATTACCAAAATCAGGATTTGTAGTTAGCTTCAGGTAATTTAATAATTAGTGATAATAAGGAATTACCTTTATAGATAAAAGTGTGATATATTTACTAATAATAACTTTTTTAGTATATATTCACACATATAGAGTTGAAAATTATATATAGATGGTGGTTATATCTAATTAATGATTATGAATACACAATAAATTATTTACTGGGGAAAGTGAACAAGGTGGTCGATGCTCTGAGTCAAAAGGATCAGGACCACATATCCATGATGAGTACTAAAAAAGATCTAGTATTTCTATTTTTGAAAATTAGGTATCTTTAAATCCATATAAGGGGAGAAATATTATCTTTCTCAAATGAGTGTTCTACTATATATGTAAATAAAATTAATTAGGTATATAATGAATATGTAGAGTTTCCTAAGAAAATGAGGAATGTTTCAAAGTTAATCCTTGATTGTAATGTATTGATAGGGTTTAGGAACCATACATGTGTTCCATATATAACCTATTTTAAGAAGGTTTTATTAAAGGAGGCTCATAATTATTAATTCTTTATTCATCCTATAAATACAAAGGTATACATGGATTTTTCAGAGTATTTATGATGGTATTGAATAAAGAGAGATATAATAGAGTTTTTATCTCAGTTCTTACTATGTTATAAAGTTAATAATGAGAGACAAAATTCTGTGGGGATGATAAAACCCTTACACATAGAAGAATAGAAATAGGGGAAATCCACATGTATTTTTCATTGGTCACCCGAAATCATCTAATGGAAATAATGTTTCATGGGTTGTAGTTTATTTTCTCACAAATACATCACACTTTATCACCATCAAATAGGATTTAAATCTAGATTATCTTTCTAGAATATATATTATCTATGTTGTAACATTAACTGGTATACCACATTATATAAAGTATGATTTGGATATGAGTTTTCACAAGATGTTATGTTAAAATATTTAATAGGATTTAGATATAGATTTATGATTTAAAATTCAGAATCATACATAGAAAGATAATCATTTTGAGAGAATAATACAAACCCTAGAGGATATTTTTAGATATTATTTTATGGATTGGAATGGTGGTTTGGATCAAGACCTTCCTCTGATTAACCTTTCATAAAATAATAACTTTAATTAGAGCATTCATATGGATCTTTTTGAATTAGTCTATGAAATTAAGTGAATAAATTATGTTTAATGGGATGATACTGTATAAATAGTTATATTGGTACCTATTTTATCTAATGAAATATAAAAAATGTGTGAGCCATTAATCAATAAATAAGGGAATCACAAAGTCAATAGATATGTTAGGATGAAAATCACCAGTGTGATCTGGAATTTGATGTTAAAGAATAAAATTTTAGAATTTCTCCATAGGATAAGGTAATTTGATTTGGAAATAATGGAAAATTAATCCGTATTTCAATCCACCCCTTTTAAATACTTGAACATATAATTATGGTGGCTTATCATTTGGTGTTCTACCGAACCTCTATCAGATTCATAATGTGTTCAATGTATCTCTCCTAATGAAGTAAAAACCTAATCAGTCACTTGTAATGAACACAAATAATTTACTTTTGGAGCATGATTATTATTGGTAGGAAAATCTATTCGAGATTATGGATCATATAGAAAAATTGTTATGAAGACATACCACTCATCTGGTCATTGTTTTGGGGAAAAACCATAAGCTCAAGAAGTTTACATGAGAATGTGAGGATCTAATGAGGAACAAGTAACCTTGGTTTTTTAAAACAAATGTTATGAAATTTCTGAGGGTAAATTATTTTGATGGTGGTTAGAATGTAACACCTCCAAGAGTTTAGGATTTTTTTATCAAATAAACTTTTATTTATTCAATATTTTGTGTTATATGAAACATCAAGTATAAATGAACCATGATGTAGTTCTGATATTACTCTGTAAAAATGACCATTATAACATATCCATTAAAAATGTTGTTATTAATAGAAATAACAAAATTTTGAATTATATGTATCATTTTTTTATATAAGGAATTAGAATTGTAAGAAAAGTACATACTTTTTCATAAAGCCTTTATATGTTTCGAAAATACTATTTTCTCAAAAAAAAATTTCTTATTGAGAAATAATAATAATCAATATTCATGAAACTTTAATATATTTTGTTTAACAAAATAAACATCATATTTTAAATATACAAGTTAAAATTATCCATGAGTTGACTTTTGGGTGTTTTTGAAAAAGAATAAATTTTCGATGAGGAATATAATTTTTTTTTATTTAAAACTATTTTTTTTACAAGATTTATTAGATCAATTTTTTTTTATTTTTTAGTATGAGAATAATTTATATTAAAATTTTATTAATACAATTTTCATCATTGAAATCAATTTTATATTTATATTATAAAAAAACATTATATACTTACAAAAAAATATATTTGGAAAACTACTTTTTTTTGTGTATGTGAGTTCAATTTTAAATTAAATTCTACTAATTCAATGAAGGGAAATAATATATATATATATATATATAATATTTTTAATCAAAATTACTGTATTATATTATAAATTCAAAATAATTTTTCATCAGAATAACTAGAACAAACATTTAAAAAATTAACTATGATTATGGTTAAAAAGGGTTTACAAGGGGGTAAAACTAAAAATATGAGGGGTAAAATAACCAAGAAACTAGAATAAAATAAAACAAATTAACATATTTCTACCATACATCATATAAAGTTTTTTAATTATTAATATTTAGGCCTTATAGTATGTGAATAAGGTAGTTACCCTTTATTCATAAAAAAATTCCTTGTTTTTCGACAACCCCAACATATAAAAGGGTACTCCTTCTACATCATATATACAATTCTAACCCTCTTGGATCATCCATTACATTCCAATATATCGTCATAAATTACCTCTACACATTCTATTGGACCTATTTCTACCAAGAATCTATCCTAAAATGGTATGGGTATAATCATTAAGAGGTTCTCTAGAGAATACATTATATTATAAAAATTACATTTTTTATTCATTCTTCCACTAACGCCTTAAAATATTCATAAAAATTGTAAAATATTAAAATAATAATCTCATATATAACTATAAATTATTATGTTAATATTAGTACCTACATATCTCTCTTTTTTCATCAACTAAGAAACCAAATTTTCGACCAGGTGTAGATGAACTACTATCTCGTGAAACGAAGAAATTATTTTTCCATCAGAAACCCTCATAACTAGATATAATTATTGATTTAACACACAAACACACACACACAAAACACACACACACACAAATATATATATATATATATATATGATATTTATGACATAATTATACTTATAATAATATAAAATCACTTATACATTCTATATTTCCTTTCCTTTGGAATATTACAATATCACTCCTGTGTACGACAGACTACCACCTCAAAATACAATGTGATTCGTTCTTCACTTACACATTACATTGCCAAAAATAAGGATTGGTTTATTGAATTAATATTATATATATTTGTGTGTGTATATTAAATAATTATTATTATAGAAATTTAATATATAATTTACCTTCTTTTTCGATTCATCTTTAATGAAAATAGAACCAGTGGTCGATTGTACGTATGACCTACCATTTTTATTAATGGTGTAATTAATTTTTTTATCTCCGATACTATTATATTACACTAAAGAAGTATATAAAAAATATATATGTTATTTATATCATGGTTATAATTATGTATATTATGGAACTATATTAATTTAAAAGTAATAAAAATACCAAATAAAAACGTAAATGGAAAACAAAGCATTTATAACAGAAAATAACATTTTAACAAGTAATTGTTAATAAAAAGTTAATAAAGGGACATAAGTAAATAATATATGGAATGATACATATTACAGTGTTTTTTTATTATGTTCTTATATTTATTATATAAGAGATTCAAATGTTTATGAAGGATGTCAAGAGTTAAACTAAATAGTTTTTGGTGTATCGTTTATTTCTAGGAGGAATATGCAATGTTCAACACTCCATTTTCATTTTGTGTGTATACATTTCCACTTTGACTTGTTATTTCTTAGAAATTATAGTTTTAGTGATATTTATTTTTTTCACTTAAATTTATTTACTCATGGGGCTAAAATTCAAAATTCACTAAAGTAGTTTTGGGTTTTCATCTCACTTATTTTTTATAGGACACATGTCGTATACATCTCTAATTTCTTTTGTTTGATAAATATATTCTGTGAATATTTTTTATAATCCATTTAATTATTGTTGTGGGATATACATATCCATCTAATTTTCATTCTTTCATGGATCTTATTATTCCAATTATAGGAATGTGGAAATGAATTAATGATTCAATATCATAATTTAAATGGATTGTTTATGACGTGCACTCAATGATGAAATATTATGATTTATATCTCCATAAATCCATATATGTTCAAATAATATGGTTTTTTTTTGTAAAATACCTGTTTCCATTAATTTCATATCCAAATTGATTGAATATTCCAAAATGATAATTTTAATAAAAATCATATTTATTTCTCTCTTTAGTCAAAAACCCTTTTTCCCCCATATCCATGATTTACTGACTAAAAATTAAATTTTTAATTTTCAAAAAACTTTGAAATAAAATGTGAGAAACCCTAAGATCCACCAAAAAAAGAAAATCAAGATCCTCTAAAGAAAAATTTAATCCAATCAGAATTAGTTTCTCTAGATAATTTCCAAGAATTGTTGTTTACATGAAGGTCTGGTATATCCATTATAATGTATTAAAAATTGAGAGTCAGATTTTTCAAAGCCTGTATATATTCCTCAAGGGTGATATTAAAAATTTTTAACCACCATATCTATGGTTTAATAACTTCTTTAAGTAATTTTTTATTATTAATTGTTTTAAATAATTTTTTCAATAATTTAATTTTTTACAAATGGTTTCAAATGGAATATTTAATTCATTTTAAAAAAACAATATTGTATTCTATTGAAATTTTATTTGAATCATTTTATAAAAATGTATAACATTAATGGAATATCCCACCATCATGAGTGATCAATGATTTGAAACTTGTATTATAATTTTCCATAATTATTTCCATAGAAAAGGTTTTTGAAAATGCATTTGGAATTTCAGTTTCAAAATTTATTTTCAAAGTGGAAGGGATATTTTCTTCATGATTTGTTCCATGTGTTATTTGAAAATCATTTTCCATATAATATGACATCCTTTGATGTAACTTATTATTTAATGTGGTTATGATCTAATTATACAATTGTTAATAATTATTTGGATTATTTATGATTAAGATGATGAGGTATTTTGGAAACCCATCCCTTTTCCACTTGTTATGTAGGGATGAATATATGATATAATTATCAGATCCATTTCATTTCTATGTGTTATGTTATGATGGAATGTATATTGAACTCTTCTCCCTTCACGAGTTTTGATATGATTAATTTTTTTTATGATCATGTAGAACACTTATGTATCATATTAATTATGTGGTGGTGGTTAAATTACAACCAAGGATATCAGTTTAGTCAAAAATAATTATGGTTGTTATATTATATCCATGGATAATGGAAAAATTATAAGCATGGAGTGGTGGTACCTATATGTCCCACCAAAAAATACGGTAAAGGTTTAAATATCATAAGATAATAATGGGAAAAAAGTCGATGGGCTTGATCTATAATGAGAAATAGACTAATGGCCTTGAAATATAATGGGAACCATGTTGATGGATTTGATCCACAAAGGGAAAAAAGTGATGATGTCTAATCCACTATGTTTAAGGGTCTTAGTAGTTAACATTGATAAATGAAATGGTTTTTACAACAGTGTTGGTGCCACACTTTAATGAGATGAATATATGGTTCATGTATTATGATGGTTTCAAACTCTTATGAAACTTGTATTTTGAAATGATAATGTTTTATGTCATGATTCATGTTTATGATCTATAAAAGGTTGGGTATTAACATTGTATGTTATGTTCATGATCTAAAATCATTATTCATATATTATGTTTTCTTATGATTATAAAATGATATTTCGTATGCTTACCCTTACTAAGAATATGAGATCATAATTTCTTATTTATAATTTCCCAAGTTTATGAATAAATTAGGTATGTAGGTTATGTTAATGAAATATAGAATAAGTAATGATATTTATGGTGTATTTTGATGATCATTCATTAAATATGAAGATTATGTATCAACTCTCTAAAGACAGTAAACCATTTCCATCCTCGAGTGCGTA
Source organism: Viscum album (assembly GCA_963277665.1). Classification (NCBI taxonomy): domain Eukaryota; kingdom Viridiplantae; phylum Streptophyta; class Magnoliopsida; order Santalales; family Viscaceae; genus Viscum; species Viscum album. The sequence goes on from OY728130.1 coordinate 1,170,422,911, forward strand.
TTTTAAAAATTAATTTATTATTCATATAAAAAGTTATTATATTTATATATTAAAATCCCCAATCATTATAAAATATATAAATGTATCTCTCTGTGTGTCTTATAAAACAAGTATACTCACTTGGATCCTCCAATAAACAAGTTTGGAAAATGTTGAATAAGTATATAAACCCCCATCCAACAAGTATGGAATCAAATGATCACCTAATTTAGTTCAACCATATTCCCATCCCTTTACAAAAACTCTCAATAAATAATATATTGAAATAGATAACATAATATGAGAAACATATATATTGGAATTCTACCTTGCTTCTACTTTCTGAAAAAACTAGTCACCCTAAAACCAATTGACATGAAACCTGATTATCACATCCCCACCATAAGTCATACTAAACATAATTGCATACACATAAAATAGACATACACATAATCATATACACATCACCATCAATTCCAACGATTCTAACGAAAATATATGGCCATTACATCCTTTATAAATATACTATACACATTTTTTCATTATAGGCCATGTATAATTATATATATAATAACCATAATATGGTATATCATATAACCAAGTAGACATTATAAATATAGTCATCACAACTCACATATACATGTATGTAATAATTGTGAGACATTAAATCCTATATGATTTTATATCTTATGATTTTTGGCCTCTATATCCTAGGTATGGCTATATAAATTCTACATCTATAAGAGAGAGAGAGTGGGGTGGGGGGAATAGTCATTAATCTGTATCCTCATAATCCTATATATTTAGAATCCCCTTAGAAATAGAGTACCATTATAGGAATTATCTTCCCCAACATAACCATGTGGGTAAAAGTATTAAATAAATGATAATAAAGACATATAAAACTAGAAACCATTAAGGGGAAACTACCAAATTCTATAATTGATCAATATCTAACATATAACATGAAAAACTATCTAAAATTACAAACTACTATGAATTTATCACCTAATATTAAAAGAATAATGTGGTACATCTATCTATTAGCAATTAATAGTCAACTAAAAATTATTTCATAACATTACACAATTGATTTTAGTAATATTAATAATCCCAGTACAAGGTGTTTTCAAAACCACAATTATAGATTTCATTTATTTATAATATTTTATATTATTATTATTATTATTATTATTATTTAGGAACCATACATATTCACCTTGTTCATAAATAATTATCATCCTTAATTTTGGAAACTAAGACATAATTATTCATATATCTATGAATTATATTCCTGGAAGAACAAAGGATTAAATAGAAAGTATTAAGAATATAGAGATTAAATAATAAGTGTTTAGAAATAAAAAATACCCCTAATAATAATCTATATATTGATCATTCTCTCTAATAGATATCAATAAAAACATATTATTCCATCATTAATTACTATATGCCTCCATTAGAAAATATATAAAAATTAAACTTCTCACCATACCGATCATACAATTTTTTCAAAAAAAAAGGAATAAATTGGTTGAATATTCTAAGATATAATTAATTAATGGAAAACAAAATTTCCTATTAAAATGATTATAAAAAATAAAAAAATTATTTATTTATTCAATGGATGAATGTATAAATTATAAAATGTTTGAGTATGCCCATATGTAATTTATTATCTCAATATTAAATATTCTTTTTGTATCACTATTAATTCAATTTTATAAAGAAATCATATGAATTAAAAAACTATAATATTAAAATAGCAGTTATAATTATTTTTGATCACATGCTTAAAGAATCACCTTATCATATTACATATATTTTTAGAAAGTTGCATAAAATAAATATAACCTTCATTCTCTAATATCAATATCTTATATTCGATATGTTCACTATTCTATTTCCAATGCATCAAATATGTGAGGAATCATATAAAAAATTTTCATTACAAAAACCAAACTTTACTGCAAAAAAAATAATGCGATCAAACGATTATCTCATTAAAATGAAAAACTAACCAATAATATAATCATAATTAATTATATATTGTTATATTATTTTACATCAATTCCAAATATATACCCCTTAAAAACTAAATCATTATTTTTCTAAAAATAAAAATAAATTAACGGAGTAGTTTACAAATATAGTACCTCAATTTTTTATACATATCATTGTTTATGAACAAGAGGAGTGAAAATGTTTATAGGAATATAAGTATGTGATGAATTCATAAAAAACACTCAACATTTCTTATGAAAACCAGGAATAAAAAATATAAAGGCAACTACAACTACACTTATAGAAAATCTTATATAAAAAGAAGGAGAGTGTCATGAAATTCATGTTAAAAACTCACCTAGAATCATTAATCATCTTATCAAAGTAGGAAATCAATTGAATAAATCTAAATTTACCCAAAGTGTGATTCTGTGATCATCTATGTTCTATAAAATAAGAGGAATCAAAGAGGGGTATTAAAATTTTAAAATATCATATTCTAGAACGGCATTGAAACTCACCTACAATGCTCCCCACTATAAAACTATGTAAATTCCCTTAAATACACTATTATTCATTGAGAAATAATAATTATTATATTGGAACACTTAATTTAAATAAAATCATAGTTCAATCTTACTGGAGTGAAGGAATATATTTTAACATTTCAAATTTTAATTTTTATGTATTCAATATTGAAAATGGATTTATCAATCGTATAATAAAATATAGTAAAAACAAATAGAGTGAAGTTTCTCATAGAGGTAACTACTCATATCATTAGAAAGATACTTTTACTTATGGGAAAAATAACACATGTTAACAATTTACAATTATGTATGGGAAAATGACTCTTACATATCCAAAATCAATAACAGAAATTACTTTTATGCATGGAATAATGACTCTTAAGTTTGGATGTTTAGTGATGGGATTAATTTTACATATTGAGTAAATAAATCATAAATATACAAGGAAATATCCTTTGTATTGATAATTTATAAATCTATTTAATAGGTAAGGTTCATTTTCATAAGGAAATGTTAATATATAAGGGTTACATTATAGAAAAGGGGATATGAAATTGACCATTCAGGGGAATAGAAATCTCTAGTGGTAAAGGGGTGATACAAAAGGACCATTCTCTTGGAGAAAAGGAATATTTAAGGATCATCTCAATAACCTATATTAATACAAAATTTTTCTTCCAAACATAACAATAAATTATACTAAAACTCAAAAACACTAATATTACAAAAATAATCAAATTTAATCAACATGGACATTTTATATCCATTAAAAATATGGAAGAAACATCCTCGTAGTCCCTAAACACATTATAATAGAAAAAATAAGGGCTCAAAATAAATCATAGCTCTTGTATCTATGGTGTAAAGTTTACGAATATTATATTAACATTGAAATTTCCATTATCACTTACCTATTTAGGTAGACAATTCTATAAATCATGTCATATATGACCATATTATAGCACAAATAGAAATTTCAGCTATAACCACGGTCCAAAACTGTGGCTATAAGGGTCAAAACTGTGGATATGAGCTATATCCATATTCCTGGCAATATGTGGCACCTATCGGTGTGGTTATAGAAAAAATCTATATCCACAGTTTTAAGAGGCTATTTCTATGGTTTCCATAGTTGAAATAGACCTAATAGTTGCGTTTTTAGAAGCCGTGTGAATAGATCCAACATGCCTATATGTCTATATATATGGTTTAAATGGTGGCTATTGGGTTTATTTCCATTGTGGAAAACCATGGCTATGTGATTTATTTACATGGTGGAAAATTGTGGCTATAACCCATGTAAACTATTGCTATAGATTGAAAATAAATAACTCCTAGATGGATTTTATCTCCTTGCCTACACAATTATAGACCGTACAATGTACCACTACATTGCATATAATTTTTTTTATATATATTTATATTTTTTAAAAATATTTATATGAAGTATGGACGTAGAAGAAAAAAAATGGATATAACTCTTCCTACCATTTCTGAGTAAAAATTGTTTCCCCAATCTATGACAGGAAACAGATTTCTATAGTTCTATAAATCTATGGCTATAGGCTAAGTCTATATCCACTGTTTCATATAACCATTGTTGTAGCCTTTGATGAAATACACTTATAGACATGGATTAATAAAACCATGGTTATATGATTTTTTTACGCCACAACATAGAAACAATTGTGGCTATAGTCTTCTTATAAATACGTAAAGCCAAAGTTTTCTAAAACTGTGGATGTAGGTATGTGGTTATGGAACAATTTTCTAGTAGTTTAATTACGTGAGAATCTCGTTTTAAAAAAATGATAAGGATTATGGTAACTCTATTCCTCTTCAAATATTATCCAATTAGGCACACCTAGCATTATTTCATACAAATTTCATACTGAATATAAAAATTGAAATTTATAAGTGTCAACCATATTCTATTTTCCTAAAAAAATATATTTCATGGAAATTATGATTTGGAATAGTATAGAAAGTTGGATGAAAAGTATATTGATTTGGTTTTATATTAAACGTATTCCAACACATAGTATTTTTAATTGATTTTATTTTATCATGATATTATCACAAAAATTAATTTTTTTATTGTAGATTTTATTGATTTAATTTTACCTCACATGCCTTTAACCAAGTAAAAATGTTTTAAATATTTTAATTTATAATTTATTATACATATCATATTTTCTATTAATTTACCATTATTAAGTTATAATTTTTTGTGTACATATCTAAAATTGACCCATGTATAAGGTATATGAATCCATTTCTTGTAAAGTATTTGAATCTTGAAAAACAAAATCTAAAATATAAAAACATTGTTGTGACATGTAGATTATCAAATATATCACATCCAATAGTATTGTGAGAAGCATAACAAAAAACCAAATTTCCATATACAAATTCTCATGGACACATTAATTTGAAAACCGTCTTAATACCTAATATACATAAATCAAGACTCTATATTATAATCAAATACATAACATAAAATTAAATCATAGTAATTATTGAAAACAACTAGGTATTATGACATACCCCATAGGTAACTCCCTCTATATGTTGTTTAATGTTTATAAGAAATGGTATAAAACATTAAACCAAATAATATATTCATTAATAATTTAATTTCATTATATTCATTAAATAACTGATGCAACAAATAAAATAATGTAATAAAAAATACATAAAATGATGCATGAGATAAGAATTTTAGAATTGTTAATAGAAAAATTTTATAAATGATTTATGATTATAAATTTCTTATAAAAATTCCCTAAATAAATAAAAATGTTTTTTTATTTATTTCTATATAAATGATTTTATGTTATCATTTTGCATGGTCTTCAATAAAAATTCTATCTTATTTCAATTATGTTACATATATGGAAATATTAATGATCAACTTTTAATATTAATTAAATACCCCATATTGTATTTAATTAAAATCATAAGAAATTATACTAAAATCCTCTTTCAACGCACAAAATAAATTTTTTAAAAAATTATTTAATATTATAATTTTATATTTTCTTGAAGAACGCAAAATAAAAACATAATATTAGTTATATTTATGATTATTTATCATTTGAAAATGCATTGTAATTTAAAAAACCTTGTAATTTTAATTCCTGACATGCATTTCAATCCACAAAAACAATTTTAGTATAGTGAGAATCCCTTTTCAAAGTTAGAAAAGGCTCGGAGGATCTTTAGCAGAGAAGGTGTTTCAGAAAAATTAAAGACTAAACTTTTTAATAATAAAACATAAAGTCACATAACATTTTATTATAACCAAAATAAATATTATTCTCATATAAAACTAATTTTGAAATAAACCATTGAAATTTCCCTTGGTAGAAACCCTTTTTTGATACAGCCTTTATATTTCATATATTTAAAACCACGATGTGGTTTTGTTATGTTATATCTTAGTTTTCTTATAAAATATAATTTACAAACTAATAATTATTACTTTTTATTAATCCATGGTGCCAGAATATATTTTAATAACTATGTTACAGTACCCTAACAGTGTGATGAATTATATTATGTTTAATTAACATATCCCCTTCAAAAATATCACTTTTTAGTTAATAGAAACACACCTCTCTTCAATAAAATTTTAAAAATAGTAAAATAACACGACCTTAGAAATATTACATTGTTTGAAATCACAAGGGAATTCCCATATATTATATTAGGGTGATGTTATAATGTATAAATATACACTAATTAAAGTACATGTATAATTATCAGAGAAAACTCATGGCCCCTCTTGATTTCTAACCACTAACACTAAAAATATCATTAGTCTCTTACATTATAAAGAATACCTATCAATAAGGTGCATATTATTGATTATATAAATCAAAAAATTGAATAATTACACTTTAATTAATATATATGTAATCTCTATAGTCATTATGTTCGTGATTTACTTCTAATTATTCTTCTTCTTTAGTTGTGTTTTTCAATGGTTTCCAAATCCATTAATATTAATATTATAAAAAACATACATTCTCTATATAGTTTTCTCTAAATCATAATATTTATCATTTTTCATGATATTATAACATTTTCCATAGCCTACTTGGTCATTGAATTAATCAATATCCTTTATTAGATAGTAAATGATATTGAAATTGTTCAAAACATATCAAATTTATTCATCATAAAACCCTTAGGTTTATAATACAATATATTAATCAAAACATATATATCATGAAAACATTATAGTTTAATGGCCATTATTTTGGTGTAATGAATTAAAATTCTCTATCAATTTTATTACCATTCACTAATAAATATGTATATCCCAAAAATATAAACATTTTCGAATATAAAGATTATTTCATTGGTATAAATTACAGTGTAAAAAATATTATCATAGTGAAATACTTATATGTTTCAATATTAATCTTAATCCAATATGATGTAAACCATAACCTTTCCATACACATCCATGTACAATATTTTTAATAAGTTTCAAATTCATAAAAAAAAATTCTTGTTTTACTATGGATATTAGGAAGGTATTTTCAACCCAACACACTTTATTAAATCTTAAACCTTCAACAAAAGATCATGTTTACTCTATTTCCAGATAAAATAGAGTATTCTCAATTTTCCACTTAAAATTGAACAAAAATATTCATTTATTGTTCTAAATAAAAATAAGTATATTTATAAAAAAATCTAATGTTTTAATCCTAACTAATAATGGAATAATCACGTGACTATTATGAGGTTATTTTTCATCCATGTTAAATGCCTTTTTAACGTCCAGAAACGTTCACTATACTCCAATACATGATATTCCAATAATATTTTGTGTAATCATAACATATTTATATTATTTTTGAAATAAAAGCATCCCAAATATATATTTATATATATTTATAAATAATACACCACCTTATATATATTGATAACTAATCACATAAAATATGTTCTTGGGACATCTCATAATCCATAATAATCCAATTAATACTATGTTCAATGATTCAAAATTCATTTAATGTAATCATATATGAGTCAATTCTTTCATTATAGACATGAGTAAAATTTTAAATTTATTAATTGAAAAACCTCACTATCTGTATTCTTTTATCGACATTATTTTCCTCCAAATACAACTAAATATTTCAATATTACATATGAAATTAATTTTTATCTTGATTAAATATTTTATTATTAATACCTATGTAATTATACTCATCACAAAAAATATCTACCACCATTTTTATATTAGAACCCACTTGAATATTTCTACCTCTAAAAACCTGAGTTAACTACCCCCTTTTGTTAACAAACCCAAATAGAAATTCATCATGGTTGTAACATGGAATCAATAATATAAACAATATCTATATAAGAGAAATAATAAATTTAAATTATATTTCCTTAAATATAAATTTCTCATGATAAAATTTTTTATAATTTGTAAATTTTTTTGAAAACCACTATATAATTAAAACCTTTTGGGGGTGTCGGTATAATTTATTTAAGGCATAATTAGATAGAGACCAATCAACTCTAAGAGATAATTTATGCTTCTTGAAAATCCCTTTGGATGATGTTTTCATAATGATATATATAGCATGATCATGATTAAACAAATTCACTTAGATCATGATCCAATTTTCCACATTCTTATTGATAAAATGATATGTCATCCCAATGTGATTCAAAATCGAATGATTCACTATAATTTTTATAATATTATAGAACTCAACTTGTCACATTAAATAACAAAAATGAAATGTTACTTAATACTAATTTAATAATAATATTTTAATCTAAAAATGATTTACATAGGTTTTAGTTGTAGTAATATATTAGGCTTCTATATTTCTTAATTATTACAATATTGCGTCATTATTATTGATGAAATAAAAAAATCACCCTGAATGAATTCACAACATTAATATAGAATCATATATTCAATAAAAACATCCCAATTACATATTAGAATCCAAAAAAAAGATGATACCTTATTAAATTATAGGATAAATAATTATAAGTTAAGGCTTCATATGTCGAAGTGAAACTATCAATAATAATTTTTAATCTTTTGCAAACTGCATAAATATTTTATCACATAAGGTTTAACAAAAAAATATTAACATTCATAATGTTTTATATTATAATGTTTGAATGATCTTCCTATACTAAATAATTTTTACAATCATTCCATCATCATCCTAAAACAATATCATATAACTAGGAAGTAATGTTTTTTAATGTTTTCCCTCATACATGAAAATTATTTTCAATACAAAATTCCATTTAGAATTTTCCAGTCACACTAAGAGGGTGGGTGAGTTAGTGAGGGGTATTTTTTTTACTAAATTAATTGCTATTAAATTATTTTAAACATTTATAGCTACTAGGGTGAATGGACCTTGTTTATTTCACTAAATGACTTAATAATCCATGGAATAATGAATTCAATGATATCATGGAATAAATTATTTTTATAAGGTTAATTCTTCATATGTGTATCTACTCGATTTTTTGTTTGATTTGAGTCTGATACATTGGTGAATCAATAATAATAAAATTTGAATACAAAACCAAATCATAATATATTTCAATCTACCAAGTGGATCATTATTATATACTCCTCAAGTTTAAAACAGTTTACTAATTACAACTTCTTGAACAAGGTATTCCTTAACCATCAGAGGAGTCATCATTAAAAAAATGACATTAACCCTCAATATAAGGCCTTTTACCTTCAATAAATATTTATTAGTAACACCATAAAAGTATACCACTTTTTTAAACATCCATAATGATCGTAGTATCAATAGAACATCAAAACATATGTTTTCGTATTCCTCATAATTCATATTTAGGCCATATAATATTACTTAACTAATAGAAGATCATTATTCAACAGCGGACTCAATAATAATTATATTCAATAGTGGTGTTGTAGGTTAGTATCACTATTTTAATTATTATTTCTATTATTATACTATTTTATTCTTATTCTCCTTCAATGAATATTATATTCTGGTTATAGCATCATTCAGTTATCTCCTCTTGGACACAAAATAACACTTAAAGGAACAATCATCTTGAATTGACTTTTAATATCATATTATAGTATTCATTAGGTATATAACATCAAAATAGAATCATTCTAATAATACTATTTCACATTTGAATATGAAACTCAATTAATTTTTTCCATTTGATTTTCTCTATCAAAACTGGACAAATAATCTTTAAGAAAGCATCTCATGATCAATATCATTAAAATTGTCATTAAATAATTTTATGTAAAACCCCAAGAATTTTTCCACGGTTGATCTTAAAAATATATAAAATTAATTCTCTCATTGAATCTTTTTAAATAGTAAATATAAATTATATCAAAATTTAGTAAATATTAATTAATCCGTAATAGTTAACTTATATATATATAAAAACTCACATGTTATGTATTATTTAAATTATTATAAATTCACTTAATTCAGATTTCTCTATATGTTAACAATAATATAAAATTATATATGTGTTGAAACCTCCAACTCACCATATTTTATGAATTTATCTCATTTCAAAAATTATATATTTTAGGACCATGAATAATTTTTTTTGGAAAATATAGTTCTTTATATTATAATTTTGATTCATGATTTTCATGTGACATAACAATACCAATATCCTAAAAACCTACCTTCATTTCAAATTATGGCATGGACTTATAAATATATACTAGTTGGGATCAAATTATGATAAAAATATTCAACCTATTATTCATCCACATCGTTTTGTGTGGATTGATCTACCTCAACATGATAAAAATTAATTTTCTAAAATAATTTATTTGATCATAAACTTTTTTAATGATCTGTAATCCATGAAATAATGGAGAAGAATATTCATATATATTTTATTAATATTTACCCCTTATTTATCCATGTAAATGCCTAATGTATCACTATAATTATACACCTTAAAATATTAGTCAATGTGGAAAATATTAACTTAATTTCATATATGTCACTACGTCTTGAATGTAATATTTTTTAGCTTTTATATCATTTATATTTAATATCAGGTTTCTATATATATTTGTAATTGAATCATACAAAGTATTAGAACTAGAAAAATTCATTCAAGTATTTATTTTTTCTTAAAGTGTAGTTCATACAAAAAAGAAACACTTCAGGATTTAATACAACAATAAAAAGTTTGTTCTATATTTTTAATAAAACATATAAAATTTTCTTCTGAAAATTAATCCGATATATATTCTCATATTCCAAAATTTGTTCTTACCTAACCTTACTTTTAGAATTTAATGTATTTTAAACATTTCATAATTCGTGAAATTATATAACTAAAGAAACGATTTAATACGATGAAAGGGACACAACAACTATTTAATATGATATATCTCATGATTCTTTTTCTTAATTGGATTTGAGTCATTAATTCCAATGTTATTCATACATAATTTATGAAAGAATAATTTAAACCTTATACGATGCATGAAAATAATATTCCTTAAAATTTAATATAATAATTCTTATAAAATAATCTCACATTCAGTTCATATAGACACTTGATACATTTAATAATTCAATATAATACTTCTCAAGAAATAAAAGCATATTATTATTTGAAATTATCTTTAACACAATTATAAAGAACATAAAACATTGTTAACACATTAGAGTACTACCATAAATCATTAATTATCTAATATAATCTCATATTCTTATAGGATCCAAAGTGTAAAAAAAATCAAAAATACATGAATATAATTTTATTTTTTAATATTTAAACATATTGTTTTCTCAACCACCTTAATAAATATTATCAGACAAAAAAAATTATTTATAATATTTGTAAATAGAGTTAGAAAAACATTATATATAATGATAAAAACATTTTAAAATATCCACAACATAAATTAATAACTTATAACAATATAAAAAACAAATAATAAATTTTTTATTAATTATTTAATAAAATCATTTAGAAACATCCTTAATAAAGTTCTACACGCTAGCCTCAATTGTTAAGGAATTCAACAAACCTAAATTTTGGTATCCCCGAATTCACTTTTCATTAGGACTATCATCCGCACCTTGGAATCCCTTTATCAAAAATTTTAAACAATGAACATTTTTCTAATCCTTTAGAATCCTTGATAAATAAGATCGAAATTACATTCTACTTCTCTAACCCAGATATCCCTTGATTAACTAGATCATACCAAGAACAATTAAAAATATAATTCTAATGATACTTAGAGTGATAACTACACAAACGAATGTCATACAATAAAATAATATATATTCAAAGAAGTTCTATCAATTGACAAGATGTTATAGACACTTCATTAGAACATTATACCATCAATTAAAAAAATATATTCTCCTAAAATATGTATTTATATTCATAGATGAACTCTAATAATCATATTCCAAAAATCATGGTATCATTTATAAAACATCATAATAAGACCACATTTATATTAAAATTTTAGAAACATATTCTCTATATAATGATAATTAGGTTTTCCACCACTAGTGAATAAATTTTCAATATGGTGGGAAAAAATTACTCCCCATGGTCAGATATATATAATCCATCATCTAATAGGATTGAAAAAATTACATCCTATAGGCGTGTTGGTATCCATACAATGAGGACATCTAATAAACCTTTTAGAAATTTTCTAGCAGAATACAATATTATCAATCAAATACAATTTAATAACCTCTTATCTAGAGAAAATGATATACATATGTTTGATGTAAAAATTATATGTCCATCCAGTATACTTAAAAAACTCTAACCAATAAAACTGATAATCTTCTACTGTTAAGAAATTAAATTTTCCTATAAAAAATATAATTTCAAGGCAAATATAGATACTATAAACATCCAAATATTTCATGGTAACATGGCGTTTCTAAAAAATAAGGTTAAAAGTGTAAAAACAATTCTCTCAACTCAAAAATAACATAATTTTTTAAAATAAAAAGATACAAAACATAAGATAAATAATTATTTTAAATCATCAAAAAATTTACTACATAAAAATTATATAGTTTTCATGATTTCTTACTTCCATATATTTCATTTTGTTGTAACCATTCTCATGGTCTTTCTTATTTGTTTTCTCCCCCTATATGATTTTAGAAATTATCTAATTAGAAAAAGATCCTTTGTAAAAACATCAAAGAAATTTTAGGACAATAGTTTACATAACCAATTTTAATAAGAATTAGAAACTTTATCATATGGGAAAAAAATATAGATACATTACATAAACACATCCAACCAAAAATTTGGATGATTTTCTTTATTCTCTAGTTTCATCATCATGAACTCATTTAAATTTTCAACAGACATGGTTTTTCCTTCATCCATTGTAGATATGAAAATTTTTAATATACATCAACAAACATCCTTTTTTCATAGACAGTCTATATTGCAACTTCAACACCCCCAGAAGATGAACATTATTTTTCTTTTTCTAAGAACTTGTTCAAGAGTAGAATAAAAACAATTTCCATCTTAACTATAGTTTCATACCAATGAGAGAACCTTTTTATCTTACTAGTATAGAAAAAGACTTAATCTTATAATATTTCAGGGAATTAAAAATATTGGTTGATATACCTCAGATAAAGAATAATTTTGAGGTTCATCATGACATCCTTGATTTTAATGATATTACTCAACATGAACATTATGACACCTAACTTATTATTAGTGTAGAGGAAATCTATTACATTTATATGAACTACATTTAATGTATATCTATCACCTTTTATTAGACATAGTATTTTATGTATCCACATTTAAACTATACATTATTTCAGTTCAATGTGAGATAACTTCCATAAATTCTAATGGAAGTGAACAAAGATGTCTTTGCCTGATCTTTCTCAAATGTTCCATTTTTATCAGGTAACTTATGATTCAAAAACAAAGAATCAATAACCAATAAAATCTCTACTTTCCCAATAATATTTTTAATGATATGATTTAAACATTTTTCAGAATTATAGATGGTTGTATTATTTGTCCCATCCATTTCATTAAAATCAGAATATAAAAAAATTCACTTACTATCACTGGATAGTGAATATAAAAATTCTATTTTGAGTCATGAAGTCACTATAACCCCTAGACACAAATCATTAATTTGAGAAAAGATTCAAATATATCAAACCATTCCCAATAAATATCCTTTATTTTATTACCTCTCTTATGGAAAATCCATTTCAAGAATCCAAATTGTTTGTTTAGACAAACTAAAAAGGAACGAGAAAACATTGAAAACCAATGGATGGAAGGTAAAAATATTATTGAGAGGTTTTAACAAAATCATTCCAATGAAAAACGAGTAGTGAACCACTTATTATATATATAGGATTTGGGAGAGAGATGATTCAAATTCCACTATTGTAATGTCCCAGAATTTTCAATGATTTTTTTTCTTAATTTTTTGAAATTTTACGAGTCTGTAGATTTTGACGTCACTTGATTCCGAGGCCCGGTGTTCCCGGAATTAATTTCTGAAATTTTGTTCGGGTACTTTCAGTAAACGTATGTGTGGGTTTTTCTATCTTTTGAACTGGTGCTCGGAATTGAAATCCGAGGACACCGATGAACTCGCAGCGCTGATAATTGCTTAAGGGGACCTTTACCGCAGTTTCATTTTATGCGTGTTGAGAGTTAATTTTTCGGGAAATTGGAAGTAGTTAAAAAAATTATGGAGAAAATTTTATTTATCTTTGGAAGATAATTCATCCCATGGGATGTTATTGGTGGGTCCCACACCCACATAACTTCCCAAGTGTGGATATTTGAGAGGTGGGGCCCACACGAGCCCCAACCCTTCATCTCTCATAACCTCCCTTTAACCCCCCATTAATCTCCTCTTCATTAAGTTGACAACTCCTCCCCCCATTTATTATGTGGAGCCTCTCCACCTTCCACCCATTGATTATGCCACCCCACCTAATGAATTAATTAATCTCTTAATTAATTAATCTATGTGTCAACAATTCATTTTTTAATTTTTTTGAATTGGTGGGAAAATATTTAAAAAGAGGGGAAAACCTTTTCATTTTTTTTGGTTGGAATATCTTGGTGGGAGAGCTCTTGAATGGATTTAGAAGGAAGTGTTCTTCTCTGACGAAGAACGCCAACCTTCAACGAAGAACGACTCCGATGAAAAACACGATAGACTTCTACATCGACGCTTCCCTTCAGACGCACCCTAACATCAACGGAAACGATGCCCATATACCGCGATGCCGTCTTCCGCGACGCTCGACTACCACGATGATTTTCCAAGGTAGGGGGTTTGCTTAATTTATTTTAAATAAATTATTCCTTCGTTCTTGTTGTGTACAAGTGAACATCATTGGCTATATGACACTGCATAATGCGGAGGGCGTGGGATGAATGAACACGGCCCAACGACCCTCCGTTGAACTTGTTCTTGGATTTTTTAGCGGCGACAATGAGAGGCGGTGGCAAGGAATGGAAGCGGTGGCCGCGCACTGGCTGCATGCGGAAGAACCACGGCCCGCAACCGCGGGTCACTCGACTTATGAATAACCAGACGGCCTAATCCAGCCAGGACAAAGGAGGACTGTGGCTGCACAAGGGGTGTCACACTATGGAAGACCACGACCCGCATTCTATGGGCCGCTTCGGTAGAAGAACCGGCCAGCCCGACGACCAGTCAGGGGGAGGAGAGCCGCGGTGCAAGAAGGGAGCTGCACAAGACGAACCGTGGCCCGCCCGAGCAGGCCACTTACGCAAAGAAGGCCGACCAATTTGGGAGGGCAGAACCGCTTGGTGCCACCAGTTCGGGCATCCGGGGGGCCGCGCCCCCCGCCATAGACCGCTCGGCCACTTTGGGCCGAGCCGCGGCCGGCTGGGCCGGGCCGCGCCCCGCCGGGCTGGGCCGCGCCCTCCCTGGCCGGGCCGTGCCCTCTCAGGCTGGGCCGCACCTGCCTTCAGGCCGGGCCGCACCTACAACCGGGCCAGGTCGTGTTTCTTCAGGTCGGGCCAACACCCCATGCCAGGTGGGACCCGCTGAACAGAGTTGGACTGACCCTCCAGCCCACTGCGCCTAACAGGCTGGGCTCGTACGCTTAAATATGAATATCTTCCCGATCGTGCATCTGATTGACGCGCCGTATGTGGTAATCGGACCCTCGCGATGAGGCGGTATTTTTTAGATACTCTAAGTTAGTTTTCGATGACTTTGGAAAAACGTCCGGGTAGGTTCGAAACCAAAACCAACCGGGTCCTCGGAGCGGAAACTCTTATAACATAAGGACCAGACGTCCGATTGACGTGCCGTCAACTACGTTGGATTCCTCTTGATGAGACCGCACTTTTGGAATACTACATAGATTATTTGAATGTGGTTTGAGTATGGACTGGTTGAATTGTACTTGAAATCCAACTGGGCCCCTGGAACAGAAATGCTAATACCTCACAGACCAGGCATCCGATTGATGCACCGTCTATTGCGTTGAGACCCCTATGATGAGGCGGTCCCATGAGATACTTGCAAGTTAGATTATGCAACACTTTTAAGTATCAAATAGTAGCTCGTGGAGAGGATCCTCCTAGAGACGATCGTACGGAGTACGAAGACCTTGTAGCTGGCTGAGACCTAATGAATGCTTGTCCGATTCGATTCAGAGTGAATTGACTAGCCCAGTAGGTAGTGCTACTATGTCGGGGTGACAGAACCATGGCGGAGGAGTGATACTGTGTTGGGGTGGCAGACCCATGGTACTCGACAGGAGGAGTACCTCTATAGGCTATTAGGGAGAGCGCTATTGTGTTGGGGCGGCAGACCCGTGGCAGGGAGCTCTACTGTGTTGGGGTGGCAGACCCACAATACTCGATAGAGGAGGAGTACCTCAGCAGTCTAATGTTAGTGTGTAGCACCTCAGAGTCATGACAGGTCCACTATACTCGACAGAGGAGAAGTTCTCCAGTAGTTGTGGTTTCGATAATGAAAATCCTGGTTTGAGCTGATTCAATGACCTTTGTGTTTTCCTAATGATTGAGATGGGTTAGTTGATAACTTAGCTATATGTATTGGCATATACCTAATTAAAGGTTATCTGTTGAGATATTTCTTTCTGGTTTATCCTTGTTGGATTTCATGATACCTTGAGGATCTCGGGGTCCATACTGAGTATTGTTATACTGACCACTGCACGGGCTACGCCCGCTGCTCGTTGTGTTGAATGCAGATGATGGAAAATGCTGACCAAGGCATAGTATATGAGGACTAGACAGTACCCTGAGGTGGAAACTCGGCGTGAATACACATTTAGCGGACCGATATACTTATAGTGCTGAGGAGGACATCTGTACCTACCCTTAAGGTAGGAACCCGGAGGACGATCCAGGAGATTCTTCCATCTTCCAGCTATTGTCTTTTCAGTTTTACTTTCTTTAAGTTGTAGCTGTACCTTTCTTTTGGTCTTGTATTTCCAGCCCCTTTGTATTTTCAGCACACTTGTTATACTTCATTACTTAGTGTTTTCTTCCGCTTGATCTCTTATTGTGTGATTTTACGTTTTATAAATGCAATGCCTTCCCAGTTAAAGAGATTTACACCTTTAGTGCTAGACGCCATCCCATGGCCTATGGAAGGAGGGCTTGGGGTAGTTACGAAACGGGCCCCGGGGGACGGGTCATGACAAATTGGTATCAAAGGAGTGGGTTCTACCACAGAACTTACGACTCTGATATTTTCTTTCTGTGAAGAAATGGTTTTATGTGTACAAAGTATGGTTTCAGTTAAGGGAGTCCAGTGTTGGGGTAGGGGGTCGACATATCCATACAACAGGACCTTGACTTATGATTTCCGACTCAGTCCAGGAAAAAACTGATTGCATGTGTGTTTTCAAAAGTTTCTTTTATGTAAACACAAACCAGGTCATCTCACCAGGTATAGTCTTTGACCATGTCGCATCTGTTTCTTTCTGGATGCCTCGCCGCAGACGACCAACTAGAGCCCCAAGTGTTGTACGAACTGACATGCCACCGATCGATGAGGCCTTAGTACAAGTCCCTCATCCAATTGAAGCACCAGTGGAGGCACCAGTGGTACTGTCACCCATTGGGCCACCGATGCCACCAGCCCTAGAAGTAGGCGATGCATGCCGCTTGAGCGCGCTGCATGAGTTCTAGCGCTAGAGGCCACCCAGGTTCCGGGGAGAGACGTACCCACAGGTGGCTGAGGATTGTCTAGAGGCTATGGTGAGTGTTTTTAGGCTAGTAGGGATTCCAGCAGACTTTATAGTGATCTCTTCTTCCAGCCTCATTCAGGAAGCAGCAGGCAGATGGTGGAGCCTGATGCTCTAGATGCACGACGAGGGGACACTTCTATGGGTAGATTTCGAGAGCCTGTTCTGGGTGGTGTTTTTAACAGCCACCCTTCGAGCAGTGCGTATACTAGAGCTACTGCATCTGCAGCAGGGCAGTATGACAGTAGCACAGAAGTCAACGAGGTTCACCGACCTCTCGCGCTACTTCACAGATATGGTACGAGACCCCTTCTTCAGGGCCCAGACCTTTGAGCAGGGACTCATGCGAGATATTAGAGCTTTGGTTGTCTCCCACAACATTCCGACGTAGACATGAGTGTTGGAGCGAGCCCTCTTAGTGGAGAGTTTCCTTGATGAGAATTCTCCATCAGCAGAACCCACCACTAGCTGACATGCAGAGGAGTCTTCAATAGCTTGTAGTAGACAGATGGCGCAGAGGTCTAAGACGACAAGACCTATAGGTGGTCGACCACATGACTCAGGATCGGTAGTGCGAGGCACCCATGGTGGAGATAGAGCCAGACCTTCCAGGCTATGTTACTCATGTGGCAGACATGGTCACATGGATTGTGACTGTACGAACTGCCATGCAGATGATCAGCAGATAGAAATAGGACCTCCCATGAAGAGGCAGAGGTTCGATCGAGGAAGACCTTAAGGAGCAGAAGACCAAGGAAGAGGAGCTGGCCGTGAAGCTGGTGGTGGAAAATGCTTCGAGGTTTTTCCACCACCACCACTATGAGGTCCACCCTGACCGCAGGGAATAGGTGGATAAGGGAGAGCACAGCTTCAGGCAGCTGAAGCATACGATTATGAAGCTCCGGAAGCAGGTAGACAGGAGGAGGACTAGTTCCAGGCGTATAGGCCTTTGTTCATGATGATTCTAGCTTTGTAATGTTTTTGTTTGTTGTTGCTTTGTGTCTTTGTACCTTGAGATGCGGTAATAAAAGACACTTGTCCTTGTGACGTTTTCTTTCCTTCTTTTTTTTTTGTGTATTAAGAGGTTCTAGTTAAAAACTGTTGACTTGACCCTCACTTTTGGGATTTCTATTGGAAGAAACCTAGTAACCACACATTTATACCAACAGTGTGACTCAACCCTTGGAGACAAGATTAACGGTTGGATCTCTTGGTAGTAGCCTCAAGGCCTTACGACGTCATCCAAGACATGAATGACATTATTCATGTCAAGAATGAATGTATTAGGAAATGAATGTGGTCCATCCAGAGGATGAGACCAGATTTATTTTTTTCTGCAAAGGTAAAGTCTTAGTGGCTCTTTTAGGACCAGAGATGGTGTAGACTATGATGGAGAAGGTGCAGATCATCTAGGAGCGGATGAAGAATGTACAGAGTAGACAGAAGTCCTATGCAGCTAGAAGAAGGAGACCACTGCAGTTTGAGGTTGGTGACCACATCTTCCTACGGGTCTCACCTCGACAAGGTCTGTGGATATTTGGCCGGGTCAGAAAGATATCTCAACGTTTCATAAGACCATTCCAGGTTCTCTGCAGAGTAGGTGAGGTGGATTACCACTGGCCCTTCCACCTCAGTTGCAACGAGTGCATGACGTCTTCCACGTATCTCAGTTGAGGAGATACGTGCACGACCCGACCCACATCATTGATCATGGGGAGTTGGAAATCGATGATGGGGTGAAGTTTATGGAGGACCTGGTGGAGATTGAGGATCGACAGGAGGGGGTCCTATATGGATGGTTGATTCCTCTGGTGCGCATTTGCTGGCAGCACAGGAACCCCCAAGAGAGCACTTGGGAGCGGAAGGCACAGATGCAAGCTTGGTATTCCCATTTTTTTCCTAGTGTGTGTTGTAGGTTTACGGGGATGTAAATCCATGAGGTGGGAGTAATTTAAAGACCCAGAATTTTGAAGAATTTTTTTTCTTTAATTCTATGAAATTTTACGAGTCTGTAGCTTCTAACGACACTTTATTCTAAGGCCCAGTGTGCCCGGAATCAATTTCCAATGTTTTGTTTGGGTAATTTTAGTAAATGTACGTGTGGGTATTTCTATCTTTTAAACCAGTGCTCGGAATTGAAATCCTAGGACACCGATGAACTCGCATCAATGATAATTGCTTAAGGGGAACTTTACCGCAATTGCGTTTTATGCAGGTTGAGAGTATATTTTTGGGGAAATTGGAAGTAGTTAAATAAAATTATGGAGAAAATTTTATTTATCATTGGAAGTTAATTCCTCCCATGGGAAGTTATTGGTGGGGACCACAATCACATAACTTCCCAAGTGTGGATATTTGATAGGTGGGGACCACACAAGCCCCAACCTTTCATCTCCCATAACCTCCCTTTAACCACCCATTAATCTCCTCTTCATTAAGTTGACAACTCTCTGCCCCCATTTATTTTGTGGAGCCTCTCCACCTTCCACCCATTGATTGTGACACCCCACCTAATGAATTAATTAATCTCTTAATTATTTAATCTATGGGTCAATAATTCATTTTTGAATTGGTGGAAAATTCATTTAAAAGAGGGGAAAACAATTTCATTTTTTTTGGTTGGAAAATCATGGTGGGAGAGATCTTGAGAGGATTTAGAAGGAAGTGTTATTCTCCGACGAAGAACAACAACCTTCAACGAAGAACGACTCGAACAAAGAAAGAGAAATACTTCTCCGTCGACGCTTCCCTTCGGACGCACCCCGACGTCAACGGAAACGACGCCCGTATATCACGACGCCACCTTTTACGACATTCGACTATCGTGAAGCTTCTCCAAGGTAGGGGATTTTCCTAATTTATTTTAAGTAAATTATTCATTCATTCTTGTTGTGTACAAGTGAACATCATTGGCTATATGATACAGCCTAACGTGGAGGGCGCATGCCGAATGAACACAGTCTGATGAACCTCTGCTGAACCTTATTCTTGGATTATTTGGCAGTGGAAATGAAAGGCGGTGGTGACAAATGGAAGCAGCGGCCATGCGGCGGCTGCATGCGGAAGAACCGTGGCCCGCAACCGCGGGTCGCTCTCCCAACGAAGAATAGGCCAGACAAAGCCGTCCAGGACAAAGGAGGACCGCAGCACCACAAGGGGTTTCGTTCTATAGAAGAACACGACCCGCATTCCACAGGCCACTTCAGTGGAAGAACCGGCCAGCCCGATGGCGGGCCAAGTCGAGGAGTGTCATGGCGCCAGGAGGGTGCCGCGCCGGACGAACCACGGCCAACCCGAGCGGGCCGCTTGGGCCAAGAAGGTCATCCGGCTGGTTAGGTAGGGTGGCGCTGCTTGGTGCCACCGGTTCGGGCAGCCGGGGGGCCATTCCCCCTCGCCACAGACCGCTCGACCCCTTCAGGCTGAGCCGCAGCTAGTCGGGCAGCGCCGCGCCGAGCCGCGCCGCGCCGGGCTCGGCCGCGCCGGGCTGGGCCTGGCCGGACCACGCCCTACCGGGTCGGGCCGCACCGCTCCTACCTTTGGGTTGGGCCGCACCTTCCACTGGGCCGGGTCACATTTCTTTAGGCTGGGCCAACACCCCATGCTAGGTGGGACCCGCCGAACCGAGTCGAACCAACCCGCCAGCCCACTGGGCCTAATAGGCTAGACCCATATGCTTAAATGAGAATATCTTCCTGACCGTGCGTCCGATCGACGCGCCATCTGCGGCACTAGGACCCTCGCGACGAGGTGGTTCTTTTACTATAATCTAGGAGATTTTTGAATGACTTTTAAAAAATGGCCGGGCTGGTACAAAACTGAAACCAATAGGGCCGTAGGAGCAGAAACACTTATTACATAAGAACTAGACGTCCGATTGACGTGCCGTCGACTACGTTGGATTAATCTTGATGAGACAGACCTTTTGGAATACTACACACAAGATTCAGATGTGGATTGAGTATGGCTGGGTTGGATTGAACCCAAAATCCAACCGGGCCCTTGGAACAGAAATGCTGATAACTCACAGACCGGGCGTCCGATTGACGCGCTGTCTGTTGTGGTGAGACCCCTATGATGAGGCGGTCCCATGAGATAATTCCACCTGAGATTACGTGACACTTGGAAGTATCGACCAGTAGCTCTTGGAGCAGATCCTCCCAGAGACGAGCATGCGGAGTATGGAGACCTTGTAGCTGGTTGAGACCTGATGACTACTTGTCTGATTCGATTCTGAGTGACTTGACTAGCCAGTGGGGAGCACTATTGTGTTGGGGATATAAAACCATTGCGGAAGAGCACTACTGTGTTGGGGTGGTAGACCCACGGTACTCGACATGAGGATTACCTCTGTAGGCTATTAGGGGGAGCACTACTGTGTTAGGGCGGCAGACCCATGGTGAGGAGCGCTACTATGTTGGGGAGGCAGACCCGCAGTACTTGACAGAGGAGGAGTACCTCAGCAGTCTAAGGTTAGTGAGTAGCACCTCAGAGTCGCAACAGGGCCACTGTACTTGACATAGGAGGAGTTCTCCAGCAGTTGTGGTTTCGATAATGAAAATCTTGGTTTGAGCTGAGTCAATGACCATTGTGTTTTCCTCATGATTGAGATGGGTTACTTGATAACTTAGGTATTTTTATGGGCATATACCTAAGTAAAGCTTATCTGTTGAGATATTTCTTTGTGGTTTATACTTGTTGGATTTCGTGAGACCTTGAGGGTCTTAGGGTCACTACCAAGTATCATCATACTCAGCCCTGCACGGGTTACGCCCGCACCTCGTTGTGTTGGATGAAGACGACGGACAACGCTGACCAAGGAGGAGTGCACGAGGAATGGACGATACCCGGAGGTGGACACTCAGCATGAAAGCACACAGAGCAGACCGATATACACGGAGTGCTAAGGAGGAAATCGATACCTACCTTTCAGGTAGGAACCCGGAGGATGATCCAGGAGCTGCTTCCATCTTACAGATGTTGTCTTTTTCAGTTGCACATTCTTTTAGTTGTAGATGTACCTTTGATTTGGGCTTGTATTTCTAGACCCTTTGTATTTTCAGCAAACTTGTTATACTACTTTACTTAGAGTTTATTTCGCTTGATCTTTGGTTGTGTGAGTTTATGTTTTATAAAGGTAATGCCTTGACAGTTAACGGGATTTATGCCTTTGGTGCTAGTTGCCAGCCCCTGGCCTATGGAAGGCGGTCTTGGGGTAGTTACGACACGGGCCCCGGGGGACGGGTCCTGACAACTATGATTCCACATCTGAGAATCGATCACATAAAAATAGTTGATGTCAACTAATCTTCAAAATATAAATGTGTAAAACGTTTTATGATGGATATATATTTTTCAAATCCCAAAATTATATAATAATAATTATTTAGTCACTAATTTTATTTATGAATAAAAATTATAAAAATTATCTCAATTTTTTGAACAAATTTTATTTACATTTTTTAAATTTATTATAATTAGTAGAAAAATATTATAATAAAAGATAATAAAATTTAGAACCTAGTGATATTTTCTAAAAAATTTGTTAAAAATTTTGGGGTAATAAAATAAGAATCTTACCTTATATATGAAATATTAAAATAATTACATTTTCCTCTGAAACATTATACAAATCTTGATCATATGAAACTTAATAAATATATAAAAAGAATAATTTTGGAGATTTTTTTAAAAATCATAAATACAGATAGTGGAGGAAAAAATCTAAAAGAGTACAAAAAATATTATCATCCATTTTATGTTAGATTTTTATGGAAATATTATATATACAAAATGAGTTTATAAATGATTATTTTATATTTAACATTCCATTTTTTTATTTTTTATACTCTAATATACTGAAATAAATGGGATTTGTAAAAACGTCAACATTTTTTACTTGAATTATGATAAATTATAAAATAATATTTCTCATTTTTACATGATGTAAATGAAAAAATATTTTTATATCCTTTGACTTAGACCATGAGTAAGGTTTTATTATTTAACATAAATATATGACACTTGTGTTATCAAATAAATTATAGTTTTATGAAAACTCCTAAGAAAGTTTTGGATTATGTGTTGAATCCACAACACTTTAGTACAACAACTTACAACTACTAAAAATTCTACTTCAATAGTGGAAAGTGATATTGAGTGTTATTTTATACATGAAAATGAAAATAATGTTTCTTTTATGATATGAAATTTTATGTATGTACTTGTCTTATCCATTTTACATCCACTAAAATTAGCATCTTAACAAAATTTAGTTCAAAATAATTTTTGAAATAATAAAATAATTAAATACCTATGGTAACATTAAATAAATGAACTTTTTTAAATTTTTATGGGATTATTTTGGAATAGATTTAAATACTATAAATAATCATACAGAGAACCTTAAAACTAGTAAACAAACTATAGGATATAGTAAATTATAGTCCAGTCCACTAATATCTTTGACCAACTAGTTTCACAGATTCATTAAGATAGAAATAATTTAAGGTTTTTATTGGGTTACTAATACTCTTAGCATTGTTATATTCTATCCTCTTAATTATGTTTTTTAAATAATTTTATTTAGATACAAATATTCATTGGTTTTTTTTATAAATTTGGGAATTAAGGAAAAATGATTGCACACCCATCGTGCTCATTCAACCATTAGACATCATATTATCAACAACGGAATAAAAAATTGGTTTTTTAAATTATGAAAATATAATTCTATATAAATAATTTTCAATATTGATGGTCTCCTTAAAAAATCCTAATAAACTATTTTGGAATAGAATCTCCCTTAAAAATCATAATGAAGTAACAATCTTGAAATTATATCATACCAAGATCTTGGGGTTTTCTAAGTCCATACAGTCTATTATTATGTTTATAAAAATTTTCTAAAGAATTTTATTATATTAAAATATATGTGGATATTATTTTTAAATCTCCTTCTACAAATATCGTTTAAGAAAAGAAAACTTCACATCAATTTATAGAGTAAATGTTAATAATAATACATAAACTAGATGTATATAAATTAATTCTTATTTAACAAATGGAGTAAAATTTAATTCATAGTGTTGAATTTTTATTGATTATATCCCTTATCACCACATATTTCCTTATTCCTTACTATTATTTATATTTTATCACATTTATTATGGATTACCCATTTTACTCTAATCAGAAGAAAATACTTAGTACATTCTACTAAAGTCCAAATTTTTTTCATTTCAAATTCATTATGGCCATAGTGTACTTCCCATATCAAATCATCATCACTTAAATCCCCATAAAGAGATATATATTTGATCATTGATGATAATGAACAATGTTCACATTTATTTATTAAGGAACTTTTTTTTGACTTGTTGATCTATATCAACAATGATATTATATGTGGGATGATTCCATAATATTGTTTGATTTATAGTATTTGTAAAATATAATATTTAAATAATAGGTTTCATTTAATCTAGAAGTATGACTTTAAAAAAATATTCAATTATTCTATCATTTTATTAATTATACAAGAGGGGTTAAAATAGATTTACAAAGATTATTCGATGGTATGGTTTTGGGTGGTTAAAAAAAGGGGCCAGTTTAATCAAATTTATCAATCCCAATTATTTCAAGAGTAATTGTGTACTTTTTAAAAACATGATAAGCATAACTTGTTGTAGTATATACAATAAAAATTCATTCATTCATATTTTGAAAAATTTATAAAAACTATATTTAGTATCTATGATGACTACTTTGTAAACAAAAACTCTAAAGTAAGAGTGTTTTTTCATTCTTCTTGTCTATAATTCATAAGGAGTATTATTTGGAAAAGGTTACATTAAAACATGATTTATAATTGAAAATGTAATATAAATAGATTATTTCAAAAAATAGTGGTTGATTATTAACTGGACATAGTTCTTGTAATCTCTTGAAGAATTGAACTTCTTTATTCAACTACACCATTATTGTGATCTATTTTAGTTGTTGAAAACATTATTTATCATAACTGTGTTAATATAAAAAGTTTAAAAATAATAACTTTCAAATTATCTACTATTGTAACTATGAATAGTTACCAAATTTATAATTTTCTCTTTTATGAAATGGTCTATAATGTTTTAAAACAAAATTATACATTATAACTATTTAGTTATAAAATAAACCCATGTATATCAAGTATAGTTGTCAACTAAGAAAAATGAATGATAATTTTCTCTCATAATTATAGCATGTGGTGGACCAAATAAGACTATTTTAACTATAAATAAAACATCAAAAGTTGAAAACTCACTAAAATATTTAAATGTTGACTTAGTTTTCTTAGAAAATTTAAAAGGATCACAAACTTTTGAAGCATTTATCCTATTATTTGGTAGACCATAAACAATACCTTTACTAGAAATTTTGTCCATTTTTTATTAATTACATTACCAAAACCATATATTCCGTAAATAATATTGATTCCCCATTTAAATTAGGAAATATAGATCCTAGATTAAATGGTATTTTATTTTTATAAAGTATACATTCTCATACCTATTGGAAAGAAGAAAAAATTTACCTTTGGAAAATTGAAAATTCATTGGTCATTAATTAAGATCACAAAATTTACATCATTATATAATTTTATTATTCCCATATGATTTCTATTAATACCTAAAACATTTAAATCATTTGAAAATAAAGCTTTACCCTGATTTTTGGTATCTCCAACAGTGTGGATTTCTTCATATTCATTGTCATCGTAAAAATTGTCTAGAAAAATTATTGTTTCCATTAATAGTCCTCAAATATCCACAATCCATGTGATTCATATTAATCCTCTTTAAATCGATATTTTATCCATGAAATATTAAAATTTTGATATTGGTTACCACATTTTATAGGGACCAGTCTTATTTGGGGAAAGAACTTTAAGAGTCTACATATACTAAAACAATTGTAAACAACTTTTAATTATTTAGGGATATAATATTTATGAAATCCAATTTGTAAATATGATGTTTTATGTTTTACATCAGCTTTAATTTTTTTTCTCCATTTTTTTTCTGATTTCTGAAGTATTCTGAAAAAATGGACATCTTTTACTCTTCATGAATGCATTTTTATGCTAATGCTAGATGGATTCCTTTTGGAATTTTTGGCGGAACCATTTTATTTATGATGTTTACTAGATCCTTGACTCATGTATCAAAAGTTTATGACTCTATAGTTTGGAAAAGGCTTAGTATTCTTGTTGTTGATGGGTCATTTTCTCTAGGTTTTAAGGTCTTTTGGAGCTATTTTACCTGTGTGTGAGTGTATTATTATTAGAAGTGAAGATTTAAGTAGTCATGGTGGAGTAAACTACCTAATTATGAAGGATTTATATATTCATGGAGAATGATTATTTTTATAATTGGTGACTTTTATGAAGGTGTCATGTTGTTCGGGATTTTACGATATGTTGTTATTGATCAAGAGCTTATTATGCTAGTTGTTCTCAGTGTACTATTTTCGAAAAATTTGATGGGTTTATTAAAAGAACCATTAATCCTAAGTACCATATTTATAGATGATGATTCTTAGAGAAGCTGGACATATCGAATATTGATCTCACATTTATTGAAAGACTATTTTTTCTTACAGCGATTCCAATATCAACCTGATGTTCGGACTTTAAGATGATAGAACAGACCTATTGATAATAATTTTTGGTTTCTCTTTCTAATTAGGAATGTACTAGAGTTATGATTCCACACTTTGATTATAATACCTTTTAGTTTTTGTCTTTCTGCATGTTTTTCTAGATTTATGTTCTGCACTTATTGGGAGATTCAATTTTGGCGGCTTAATAGCAAACATTCTCTGGTTCATTTGTCTCCTAGAGGACACAAATCAACATATGAGGTGTTGGTGATCTCTTGGAGTGGATATTTTTTGGATCAGATGATTTTTTTGGTTGAATGAAAGTTGTTCTGGGAAGTTATGTTGCAATGTGAGCATTATTTTGTGTTATATTGTTACCTCAACATGTATTTCTCTCATTTTACTATTCATGTAACCTCATTACACCCTGTGCATGTATTTTAACATTTTTTTATTTAATAAAACTATCTGGTTTATGAATTGAGTGGCCAATTCATGTCCTAGTTTGTTGAAAGAAAGAACATTCATTTTTTGAACTTCCACCTCTCTATAATTTTTTATAAAAAGGTTCGCATTTTGGATTAGAATAATTACATTTAGTATATTGTAGTTTGTAGTAAATTCAACACCATAAGTATTTATTAATGGGATCAATTGTCTCTATAAAATTTCTAAAATATTCTTTAAATTTTAAAATTTGATAGATGTTTCATTATAATAAGTATTCCAAAATTTAATTCCTTAAATAGATTATAAGCTTCTCTTGGTGAACGAGAGTTAGATTTCCCCCCAATTCTGAAGTAAGATTTTAAATTTCTAGGGAATTTTATTAAATTTGATAATTTTATTTAGTAAGTTATACATTAGCACACTCATATTCTTTCTTGACATTATTATTTTGTTTCTATTGAAATGTATCATATCT
Source organism: Viscum album (assembly GCA_963277665.1). Lineage (NCBI taxonomy): Eukaryota > Viridiplantae > Streptophyta > Magnoliopsida > Santalales > Viscaceae > Viscum > Viscum album. Next base: position 1,170,451,275 of record OY728130.1, read on the forward strand.
TGTTTTTTCTTTAAAACTATGTAATGTATTGTCTTCATCATATATAATTAATTTTTAGTTTTTTGAAGTATTAATATATTCATCATTCGATTTAGGATTTTTAGAGTGAAAATAATAACATATAAGGATACAGCAGATACCTTTTCCCAAATACATTGATTTTTTATTGTAATACATATTTAAAAACCCAAAACATTCAGATCAAGAATACTACTATCTGATTTTTTGAGGAACTATATCTAATGATTTCACTCCATGTTTCTGAATATTTAAATAAATTATTACATGTGTTATTTTATAACATCTTTAATGTTTTATCAATTTTTTCAATCTTGAGAAATCTTGTCTAATATTCTCTTGTTTCATGTATTCATAAGAAATAATCTCAGAATTGTATTTCTTATTATTTATTTCCTTGTGATTTTTTTTATATTTAAAACAAAAATATTTCTTTCTAATAATTATGGTCATTATTTGAGTATGTTGATGATATTAACTCTCACATTGTTTTGATGATACACATTCTATTTCAATATTATCTTACTTCTTATTATAAGTTTTAGAATATTTTTCAAATAATTTAGATTTCTTTGCTTTAGTAGATGTATAACCAAAGGCTACCCCAATATTATTATTCTCTTTCTCAATATCTCATTTTAATATACCTTCATATTTCATGTGAGTTCCAATAAAATCGTCTAAACTCAACTAATGTAATTTTTTTAGTATCATCAATTGTTGTCTATGTCGATTATCATTATTTAGTCACTATATCCATGATATTTTCTCTCAAGTGATTATCATTCAAATATTTTTCACTCAAAAATGATAAAATATATGATATTCTTATAAACACCTGATGAATTTGAATTAATCACTAACCAAGTAGAATATAAAATGATTAATAGTCTTTACAAAACATTACAATTCGTATTCCCAAAACATTAGAACTTAAAAAATGTGTGACATCCAACTTATTCTATATAGTGAGTCTCATTTATAAAGATGATATCAAATTATAAACATCTATAGTCATAGGTAACAATAATTAATTTTAACAAAGTTGTTCTATTGATATTTATATTATTTTAATCTACAAAATGTCATAATTTATTTATAGGGAATCAGAAAACTCCCCTTCATCAAAAAAACATCTACCCTAGGACTAAAAAAATTCTTCACATGATCATTCAAATACTAATAACTAATACCATCAATGATTGGTGGTATTCATGGATTAAGGCTCTCATGTTTCCCAAAGAACTAACCTATCATGTTAAATTAAAATTTCTACAAAACACAGTTAGTGTAATAATGTTTATAACAAATAGGAACATTCTGTGATACTAAATGTTAGATCAAAAGAGTATACTATATAATTAATTTGAGGTGTAATTTTTTAGTTTATAAAAATTGAAAATTACATTTTTCCCATCGCCTTAAGGATGTTTATCTAATAATTAATTTTGAATTTTAACATAAGAAAAAGAGTTTGAAAAGATTATATATAATGATATAAACCTTTTAAATATGGATATAATAATTGAAAAAATTATAACAACATAGATAATATATATGAAAAAAATATCATTAAATTATGTAATAAAAAAATTAATAAACATCTTTAAGAATGATATAGACCTTAACCGCATGTGTTAAGGAAGTGTCTAAACTCGATAGTAGGTATCCAATACATAACCAATCCTATAGAATTTCTTCCGCATCCTAGAATCATCTAATATTAAATATAAGCCAATGGTCTATTTACCTACCCATAGATAACCTATATCAATGTGATTAGAATAACCTTTGGTCTCTCATACTATTATATCTATCAATAAAAAAATAAAAAAAATAAAAAAATAAAATTTAATGACTCATCTTTTCATGGAGGTACCGATCATTTTTAAAATTCTTTATAACGACCCAAATAAGGATTCTTAATAAAGTCCATTATAGATCATTTATGTGTGAGGTCCATTCAGGTCCTAGTTCTTTTAAAAGGGAAGATAAAAACTATGCCCCGTAGTTTATGAAAACCATGCAGTGTAGCCTGCAAGGTTCCCTCCAAACAATGTTGTTACATACAATGGGGAAGAAGGGGAAGCATAGTCTGTTTGCAACAATACGAACATAGGTGCACACCTATGAGGCCTACTAAATGTTTATGGTAGATCCCATTCGCACATTCTATGCATGGATAGATAAATTGTGCACCTAAACCTATAATGTGCCCCATTCAAGTAGTAACTGGTTCACAATTGATGGGTTTTCCAACAATGAAGACAAACTCACACCTTTGAATTTGAGGTTGAAATTTCATTTTTCCATTAATTAATTATATTTACCCATTTCTACATACTCTTAATTCATTACAGTTGTTGTTCTGAGTTTCCCCCTTCCGTATCTTTCCACCTCTAACATCCTAGGCATCCATGTATCTCCCACATCTGGTGTTGGATTCAAGTTCCTTCAAAGGTGTTTGATTCCTTAAAGAAATATTTTTAATCCTATCCCTTTCTATCTATGATTATCATTGAATCTATCATACCATTTATGTGGAAGTTTGTTTTCCCTATTTTTAGTGTGTTAGACCATTTTATAGATCAATTAAAACCTACTCTAAATTAGAGGACAATATCAAGTGAGGATTCTTCCATGGCCTTGAGGTATGTAGTCTCATAATTTTTCCTATGCTTTTGGATGCTTCGTAGCTATACCATTGTGCTTCATGTAGTTTTTTCTGAGAATACCCTTTTTATTTAGTTATTCATATCAAATTGATCAGCACACCTAGATGCACTCTAATTGACCCTTGTTTGGTAGTTTAGAGGTTGTTGATCTCATTTATGGACACCCATTTGGTGTTCAAAGTTGAATTTCTCCATAATGTTAAATTTTTATGTTCTTAGATCACCTCCAAAGAATAATTAACAGTTTTGAATTTTAATTTGTCTCATTATATAAATGTATAATGGAACCCTAGGCCCCTATTATGTTTTTGGCTCAACACATAGTTGGAATTTCCCATGTAGGTAATTTCCTTAAGGACCATGCCACCCTTTCTAAATGTATCTTTGAGCCTTATAAATTGAACCACACCGTTATGAGTAATTGAAGGAAAAAATTAAGTATAAGGGATAATTCATGATGGTTTCCATTCCAAAACTGAATTAAATTAAATGATTTACAAATGGTGGTAAGGCCAAGATGATTAATTAGGATTTATAAAATGATTTGTGAATTTTTCTTCTTTGATATAAATGAAATTGTTCACAGAGATACATGATATTTTTTTCATCATGTTATATCTTATGAACACAAATACACCTTTTATGGATATGGAATAATGTTATGTGTTCAGCAGAGCATGGGGGTCTCATTCTGCCTTATATCTGGTGTTGATCATGATGTATCGAACCATTGACACTATTAGGATGTTGGTCTTGATGTGAAACATTCCTTTGTTCGAGTGTAGAAAGGATAGAACACTCACCATCTCGAGTGATGAGCATGATGTCTCCCAGTCATTTTAATATGAGGGTGTGTACCCTATTTTCTTGAGTTTATAGTCTGGTCATACTAGTTATTTATGTATGAGGTATGCACCGGTCCTTCTAGAAACTATTATTCTAGGTATATGGTCACTTACGTGTGCAAGTACTGGGTTCATATAGGTTAATGAAATATATAAATATACTATATTTATATATATTATTACATAATATATAGTGATTGATAAGACATACACCCCTACTATGTTCCAAATTTGGTAGAGCTGTCAGGTGTCCTGTAAGAACCATAACAACATTTTCTTTATTTATTCAGCATTGTGTTTCATTTTATTTATACCCACATAATATTTATTTATGATCACTTCTTGGACTACTTATACATAAAATTTTTGGTTTCCTACAAATAATTTATATCACTCCCTACTCATGATACCTTTTTTACCCTAGAAATTGTATGACTAGAAGTTGGGATATAGTAAAGGGACCTACTACATGTTTTTGATATGCTTAATTATAGTTGGAACTTAAGAAAATAAGACCAAGAATACGCTTGAGATGCTAGTGGGGAAGCATTTTTTTCTTTTTCTTTTTTCTTTTTGTATAGAATAATTGTAATCATATACCATGTTCCTATTTTTTATATCAGCATTACATGAATCCATGTATTTACACTGATATAGAGTCTTCTGATATATACATTTACTCAATTGTTAAGTTGTTTATTATTCCACTTCTTTACTTATTAAAATTGTTTATATATTCTTATGATATTCCATGTTTATTGTTGTATTCCTTTTTACACTATGATAATAGGTTATAGTCCTCTGACTATACCACCTTTACACCCTTGCTACAAGTGGGCAACCTTTAGTGTGTGGGGAAGCACGCTTGAGGCCATGTGAAACCCCAGATCATGGAATTGATTACGAAGACCCGAAGTTATGACATTACAAAGTGGTATTAGAGCCATTGTTTTTCCTTTTTCTTACTGTTTGGGTTATATGTGGAAGACTATAAGTTAAAGGAAATTCGAATTGACCATGTTCCTAGACAATACTAACCAATTTAAAGAAGAGACATAAATTACCTGGGATGGGTAATTGCATTTATTGATTTTTACATTCATAGTTGATATGATATCATCAGTGGGTGATGAACTTGGGTTATGATGTTATTGTTATTGGTATTACTAGAATGATTATTATATTTTACCTAGTCTAGATGAAATGAGGTATTTTCATTAGTACATGAATCATCATAGGAACAATAGGATTAATATGTCATGAATTTTTCCATGTCACGCCTATTCATAGCATGAATTTTCATTTTACATATTTTAAGTTCCTTCAATATATATTAAAATGTGATGAAACTTCTTGTGGAGATTAAAAAACATAATTGACATTTAATATTCCTTCCTTAACATAATAGTGTTTTCTTGAATATGATAAAGCATAGACCTTAAACAGTAAATTATGTCAGATTGATCCATAGATCATTGGTCTCATGGGTTTCAACGTGTTATGGTATGGGTTAATTAGATGAAATGTTTTGGTTCACAATATGTATGGGTACTTATAGATCTAAAATTTTATTCCACCTAAATCAACATTTTAAATTGATTTAAATATTCAAACGAGAACATTTTCAAAATGAATATAACTTCATGAATGATATTAGTTATCCTATATATTTAACAATAGAGACTTAGATCTGAATTCGGGCATAATAGTTGTTAGTGGGGAATCTATTACATTCATATTTCTTATTATTGTCTCTTTAAATTCCTAGACCAATGTTTTTTAGAAGGAAGGGAGGCATGGTAATTTCTACCAGAAGGATTTAGTACTAACTTTCTTATCTATCCATAATCCTTTCAATTTCATAAATTAATATTGCGGAGTTTGTTTTGTATTGTATAATTATTCTTCAATGATGTCAATTGGTCATATGCCCTGAAGGTGGTGATGACCATTAACCCGAGGTAATAGTCCATGAGCTGCCAGAGATTCCAACTATTATACCACTTGAGGAACCTCTTCTTGTTTATGAAATGATTGTTGACACCCATTTCTAAGAGGTATTTCTTCTTATGATAAATAATATGCAAGGTAACGTTTGAACTTTTATAACCATGGAATAGTTGACTTAATAATTCTAGTAGCATCATCCTTTAATCATTTCTTGGGATGCAAGACCACATCCTGCTAAGTCATGGCTTGAAACTATTATATACATAGTTGAGAATCTGGTGATTCATCTAGAGTAGAAGGTAAAAATTGATGCATATATGATATGTAATTATACCAAGTGATGGTGGGACATTATAACCCAAGTAGATCAGTATATATATATGATCTAATCAGATTTATAAAGTTATTACAAAATTATTAATTTCCCAAGACTTAATGGGATAACAAATATATATTATTCATGAATATAAAGCAGGGGAGTATTTTGATTATGGAATTTTCTCCCCATTTTATTGGGCTATAGAGGATCGCTTTTGCTCTAACTAACGATGATCTTATGACCACTAAATGATTTGAGGATGTGGTAGTGTATGCTATCCGGTCAAAGAAAAATGACTTTCATTTGATAACCATATCATAGAGTGACAACTAGGCCCTTATTACATAACAAAACTTTAGGGATGTTGATGGTGTGAGGTAACGTAGATTGAAACCTACATCGACCACCATTTATTCTTCTTGGATAAATAGATGATTAGATGGTTCTCATGGAGGTAGAAAGAAGTCAATATCCTCATGAAGATAACTTTATGATTTTTCACAAGTGTGGAAATTGGGATACATGAGACCTCAGTGCTTATATGATCTAGTGGAGTGAAGAAGATGGGACAAGATGGGACGAATTCAGTGATTATTTAGGAATTTCCATTCAGTGACCAATGATCGAGGATCTATAACTACTCCTCTATGAAGAGAAATACTATTTGGACCACGTCTGGCAGGTAGATGGAAAAGCTCCAGTCATTTAGGTCGAGGTGGTCATCGAGGCAATGGTATTTGGGCTTATGGTTCCCACTACCAGCCGAGCATGCTTTCTTTGCGCAGTCAAGTAGTGGCTCAATGTCACTATACAAAATAGTTACATGAAGTTGAGCCTTTTCGAGGGAGTACAGTTCTAGACCTTCTACTGTACAAGGTATTATTATATCAGCCTCCACATTAGTGTCTACTTTATTTGTCATAGGGGAATCTCACTCATTTATATCTAAGACTATTATAGAAAGTATGTGCCTTAATACCAATCTATTTCATGAAGAAATGATTCTTGATACCCCATTAGGTATCCAATAAGTGGGTGTTCTCCATTGTAAGGATTTTCCCCATGTGATAGGTGGATACCTTTTTATGTGGAATCTTTACATACTTAACATGATGAGATTTGACGTAGTCATGGGGATGGACTGGTTAGTTCCCTATCGATCACATGTTGACTTGTATCATTAGAGTGTGAGGTTTACATCACCAAGGGATTGTAGAAAAGTATATAATGGAATAATGGATGTGCAAGCTACATGATCAGGACCTGATTATTAGTGGTTGAGTGATATGAGAGTACATAACACAAGTTGTTACCTATATGATCAGGGGTTATGACCCACTATTTTCCCTCATGATGTGGAGAATTTCATGGATGTCTATTATGAAGACTTATCCACTCTACATATTGTGTGATGGGTAGAGTTTACTATTGGGATTATTTCAGGAGCATCACAAGTGACCATTACTCCTAATAAGATGGAACCTAAGGAGCGTTTGGAGCATAAGAGGTAATTGATGGATCTAAAAACTAATGGATTTATACAATGAATCATTTCTCCTTGATGTTCAATGATTTTTTCCAAGAAGGCTAATGGCACCCTTATATTCTTTGCAGATTATCGTCAATTAGGTAGGATCAAAATATGAATGTAGATTCTCAATTATAAGAGGGGGTGAATTTTTAGTTAAAAAAACTTTCATTTTTAACCTTAAGGAAAATAATGTTTAACCATGTTGAATAGGGTAAACTCACAAGACCTATTTTAGTTCTAAAAACTTTCTAGGTTCTAGAAAAATGTTTCCAGAAATGAAACTTAAAGAAATTTTACAAGGAAATGATTTTACCATAAAGCATATAGAATCTTACATATATGAGAACATAAGAAAACAATTATTAGAATGTTATAATTTTTTCAATTATCAAAATAATGTAGAAACAAACTTGAAACAAAACAAGTAAAAAGTATGATATCTTTTCACCCAAAGAGTAATGTATCCAAAAAACTTGGATAAAGGTCCTTTGATTTATACTTTCAAGAATGTTTGTCTTACCCAGACTCGGGTAAGCCCTCGATAAGTATATAATAATCTTTATTGCTATCCCCACATGCCCACCAACTTCAAGGTAGTAGGAACCTCTATCTTCTTATCCATGGAAGTCCTCAAACATTATGGTAGTCAGCACCTCTATCTTCATATCCCTGATATTCCTTGATTGTACTCAGTGACAATTAGAGTCGCATGAAGCAAGATGAACAAGATGTTCAGTATGCACAAGGAATGAGAGTCTCTCTCTCTAGAAATCACTTCAGCAGCATGTAATATCTAGTGTGATCAAGTCATTGAGATCATTCAAATGATCTCCTATTTATAGGCACTTCTGCAACAGTCTACTCCCTCCTCCAACGATCATATGTTTCCTAGAATTTTGGATGGATGTGTACACCTGTCACTCAGGAAATAGTTAGATTGAAAATGAATGTATGAAATTGTTTCATAACTATATCAAGTGTAATTAAAATATGTTTTTTTAAACAAAATCTTTTTTTTCATAGTCTAAGGAAAAAACAAAATTTTAGAGTCTAAGGAAAAAAGAAAAGTTCGTAGTCTAACCAAATAAACACTTAAAGAATAAAAATCATGAATATTTGGATTCTGTTTTTCAAGGAATTCGGATCCTGAAATCTATATATTTAGGAATCTATGTTCTAATGAATTTGGAGTCGGAATTCAGAGGAATTATGAGTCCAAATTATTAGGAAATCATAGTATGAATTATTTGGAATTTAGAGTCCTAATTCTCTGGAATTCAGAGTCCGAATTTGGAGGAATTTGGAGTGTGAATTATAAAGAATTCGGAGTGTGAATTTTGAAGAATTTGGAGTCTGAATTTCAGATAAGTTGGAGTCTTATTTTGCGGAGAATTCAGAGTTTTAATTTTAGATAATTTGGAGTCTGAATTTCATAGAATTCGGAGTCTAAATTTATGAGTATTCGGAGTCTGAATTTTAGGGAATTCAGAGTTTGAATTTTAGAGAATTCGGAGTCTTAAAATTGAATACTCTATAACCAAGGATTTATAGGATTATTTGGTTTTAGATATAAAACTGAATTTTACCCTTTAGGAATAAAAAGATTTAGATTTAGAGAAACTATAAAATGAACAATGTTAACATAGGTAAAAATAAATAGAGTTTTTGTGCTTTTCAAAAAAATTCAGAATGGAAAATTCATAAGGAATGCTTATTGACTAAATAGATTATACTATATCGTGGTAATGAATCGATATACCCATTCTATAACAGATGAACACTTCAATCGGCTTTGATGAGAGAGAGTGTTTTCAAATATATATTTGAGGCTGGGAGGTTAACAGGTGTGTTTATGGTATGCATAAATAGAATTCAAATATTTTAGGAAGAGGTATTGTCAATACAAGTACCTCTTTGCATAATTTTGACTAAAAAATGCACCTCTAATCTTCATGGATCGGTGAATCAGTTCCTCCTCTCGTATCCATATTCCTTTGTGGTAGTAGTTGGTAATGACATATTATTGTATTCATACTTCAAAAAAACCCTAAAAACCTTATTGCGATCTTGTTCAATGCACATTGAGATTATTATCCCTATTCTAATCTAATTATATTCCACTTTGGATCTATAAAGTCCATTTATTATGTTAACTTATCTGAGAGATAAGAGTTTTAGTAGACCCATTAAAAGTGAGAATTGTAGTTTCTTGGGAGTAGCCTGAGAACATCATTAACATTTGACAATTATTGGGGATATCTGGATATTACATATTCTTCATATTGGATTTCTAACATCTTCAACCACCACTTATGGTCTTATAAAAGAATGGTGTGAAATTTATATGGTTAAAATCTTGTGAAGCATCTGTTCAAGAGTTAAAGGGATATTTGAATTCAGAAAATATATTGACTTTTCTAATCTATACAGAAGCTATATTGTATACTACGACACATCATGTATCGATCTTGGAGCTGTTATGATGCAGGATGATCATGTTTTAGTATAAGGGTCCCGTCAGTTGAGGCATCATGAGGGGAATTATCCAACACAGGACCTCAAGACCAATATGGTTGGACATGCCTGACACTGTTGGAGGCATTATCTTATAGGATATTTTTATTGTATTCACTAATCAATAAATCAATAAAACATATTTACATAGTGGTATATCATTCTCAAAATGTGCATGTTGGTTGAGTACATTAAGTCATTTGATCTAGAGATTTCATACATGCATGGGAAAGAAAATATTGTAGCAGATGCTCTAAGTCGAAAGACTCAGTCACATGTGGTTAGGAATCCATTATAGAACTATAGATCATGACCTTATTCTTGGAGATTCTCCTTGAATTTTAGTTGGACCATCGTTAAAATATCCTATCAGCCTTGGAAGTGACCTATACTCTTTTGGAATGGGTACGAATGAGGCATTTATCTGATCCTAAAGGACATATCTTAAGGGAAAGTGTCTCAAAATAAGATAAATATTCAGGCTGGACTATTTATGGGGATGATACATTACTATTCTGTGTGTCTTTATGGGTCCTGATAAACATCATAGAGGAGTTGATATAATAATTTCACTCCTTATCATGGGCGGATCACCTTGGTATCACCAAAATGTATTGGGATCTATGGTGCCAATATTCATGGTCTGGTATAAAATATGAGATTATAGGATTCATCACTTGGTGTTCCACCTATTAGTATTTTAAGTAAAAACATCAACATTATATAGGGATTTTATAGCCATTTTCAATTCTCTAGTGGAAATGGGATGATGTTTCAAGGGATTTCATGACTGTTCTACCCAAATCACCTCCAAGAAATGATATAGTTTGGGTTTTCATTGTTCATCTGATGAAGGTGGATTAATTATTACAAGTGTGAGAGACCTTCAGGGTAGATGATCTATGGAGGTTTTAAGTAAGGGAGGTTATACATCTTCATAGAGCTCCTAGTTCTATCATTTTTTTATAGAGATTCTCAATTTATGTCCTAGATTTGGTAGGGGTTTCATATGTCCTTGGGTATATAGGTGCATATTAGGATGACCTATCGACCGTATATCAATAGACATACAGATAATAGTATTAATGTTCTATATGTTATTCTCCATGAAAGTTTCCATGATTTTAAGGGTTCTTAGGAGAATTAAATTCCCCCCATTGAGTTCACTTATAATAACAACATTCAGCCTACCATCGAGATGGTTCATTATGAATCCTTATATGGTAGGCCTTTCTGTTAACCTATATACTGGTTAGATATAGGGAATGAATCTATTATTGGACCGCGTCTCATTTAAGAGAATATATATGAGGTATATCTTATTAGAAAGTGCATGATAACAACTCAGTACAGATCGAAGGTGTATTCCAAGAGGTGATGGCGACCTCTTGAGTTTGAGGTCAGAGGTTGTGTTTTCTTGAGATTATCTTCATGGTGGGGGAGTAGATGTTATCTTAAGTAGGGTAATCTTTCATGGATATTTGTTGGACAAAATATATTGTGAAATGGATCAGACTAGTGGCTGGCCAGTTGTCACTTACACATAGAATTCATAGAATTAAATACAATTTTATAATTATATATTTAATGCATGTATGTTAATAGACATTAAATTCATGTTTTTATTTAAAATTATTGTTTAGATTTTACAATATAGTATAATAATATGATTTTATTGATTATGAATCATTTCTAAAACATCAAATTTTTGACGTATTAATTTTTTAAAGCTTCATGATTGATAACATATTTAATGAATGACTATTTATTGATAATGAATATTTCCAAAATTATTTTTTAGATTTCAAAAACATCATAATATGAAAATTAATTCCAAATTTTATATTGAACTATTAATTACAGAATTCATAGAATTAAATACATAATGTATGTATGATATATTTTCTCTAACAAATATTGTCCTAGTTATAAATTAATGTCAATAACATGTGAGACAAAATGAAACCTTTTTATTAATTCTATTATCATATTGTATATAAAAAATAAATTATGTATGCATGACTTAAATTGAGATAAAATAAGATATAATTGAATTGATTTTCATATAAAACATGTCTTGGATTATTCAATTATATAAGTTTTTTATATAACCATGGTAAAGTAATTATCTATTATAATTGGCGTTCTAGACCAAAATGTTTATATAATGGATTACTTGTATACCCAATGGTCTAAATATTAATAAAAAGAATAACATTTTTTATATTTTTTATTATTCTACATGATATTATTGCAATGATGTATTGGGGTACATGTCACATACATAATGTCATAGTATTTACCCTCTATTATATGAACCTTGAGGTGCCATAATGATATTCTTAAATATAGTTATATAGTCAGATAATGTACTATGATATGACATAGAGTGTCTATACCATTGGGTTCATGTAGTTGTATGAAAATGATAATTCATATCAAAAAGTTCATACTTGGTAATCTACAAGATAAGATATTATGATAATTAGAACACAAGAAGAAATTCCACATATTTTAGTTTCATCAAATATTCCTATAATTGAGCATGTGTAATGGTGATTAAACGTTAATATTATCATTGATGTATATCAAGGATAAAAAAATTATATTTACAAACCAAAACCATGTTTCCATATGTTTGTCGGATGTAATGTATGTTGGGTGCATCATGATTGAAATTTTATTAACGCATAATTTTAGGGGGGGGGATTTCCCTTTCATATTTTTAGGATTTGATATCTCAGACCTAATATTGGAAGAGAACCATCACTTGAGATTACACGTTCTTGGTCTAATGACATGCTTATTTTAGAAAGTCGAACAAAAACATGTCAATAATATAAGTTGATGACATATATCTACCTCTTAATTGATGAAGAAATTGTGAAAAAAAATTATATAACATACTAAGTGTTCATTTTTGGTTATTTTCAACATTGTAGCATTTAGTTCATTATTTTGGGTTCCTTGACCCATTTCTAGACTTTATACTCTAAAATTAGGCAAGCTCACATTTTTTTGACGTGAATGAATCAAAGAGAATAACACACTAAGTTTCTACTAATTTTAGTTAAATTATATATGAATCTAATTAATAGAGAAATATTATTCTCAAGACCATGCATTAATTTTATTATAGTTATTTTGACAACACCAATTAAATAAATATATATTCACCAAACTGTGAATACAATATATTTATTCTATTGGTTTATTCAATGGACTATTTTGGAAGTATTTATTTATGTATAAAATATTTATTAGGGTATTCAATAAATTTTGATGAGTTTGAGCAGACCAAGATCATTTCTAAAGATGAATATTTATTTGTAACCTAGTAAATAATATTAATCATTGAGAAATTTAGTGCACACCATAAAATTATAATTTAATTATTATTTTTATGTTGATTGGGAATTTTTATAATTTATTATATTATTTATGAATCAGTGTGTGATTAAAAAATATTTTTACTGAAATCCATGATTTATAATTTTATGGTTATTTCGATTTTGTAGGGTTAATATTTTATATTGAATTGATAATTTTTCTACATTGTAGGGTCCTGAAAACTTCTCAATGGAAAAGTAAATACTCCAATAACATTGAAAAGGGAATGAAAACAAATTAAATGAAGGATTTAGGGAAAATTTTTGAACAATCAAAATGTGGTGAAGGACCTATAATGGTTAATGTACTAAATCCTAGGAATGGTTCATAGAAGGAATTACCCATGAAATGAGTAGTACATGAACAAGGGTGTTAGTTCAAGCTCCACACCAAATGGTGTCATTAGAGAAAATTAGAGGGAGTGGTTCAGTGCGGCGAATTACCCTCGCAAACAAAAACGGTTCACTAGAAAGGAAAAGACAAAGGCTTCTCAAATAAAAGAAACATTGTTAATGGTATTGAGGCGGTGATCATCACCACCAAAAACAACTTTTGTCATGAACCACCACCCACAAACCTTAGTTGACCGAGTCATCTAAGGGCTATATTAATTCACCATGGGCTTCCACAAAAAGTGTCGTGTGCCCCTTAGATACAACCTTCTAGGAACTCTATAAAAGGACCTCAATGGAAGTCAAGAATGGGGGGTCAGTTACCACCCTAGGTGGATGGATCCTCCTCATTCTAGAGATCAAGGGTAATAACTAGACTTTCCATTAAATGAGGGACAATGAAAATTCAAATGGATCATGCCTTATTTTCCTTTTGAGGAGGATTGATGCCTCTCCCATATCCCATAACTCATTTATGGGAACTCCTTTGGAGGTATGTTCCTAAACTTTCCATGGGTGGTGTTACTCTTGCTCATCTCAGGCTCATCCTAGTACATGTCAGGTCAGATCATTGGATGTGGCTATCTCAGTTATCATCCCTGGAAACGAAATTGGAACATTCGAAGCCCCTATCTCTTATTGATCTATCACCTCGGCCTCTTCCGCCATCATCATAAATTTCAATTAGAAAATAAGGGATGGTGTGTGGTATTTAAAATATACCTATTACCCTTTTTTATCACATCGAAAATGAATCTCATGGGTTTAGAGGTTGATGATGATCACTACATCCATACCATAACTCAATGAACTATGATAAATATAATTCCTTCTCTTAACAAGATACATATAATGCTTGTCTAAATCTATGAGCATAAAGGTGATCCTTCTCAAAGGTTAGGCCTCAATCATCCCCCTCCTAAATAGGGCCTCTTCTACGGTATAATCCCACAACATAAACTATAATACAAGTGATTTGATTTCAAACTAACCAGGATATGTAGGAAGCCTCTTAGAGGTCAAAATATGACCACCCAAATCACCTTACTGTTCTCCATACCATGTACTTATTAGGGCCATATCCACCTAGGAGACCATGAATCTTCTGAGAATACTGGGATACTTCGGAGTATGTCCCACATGAAATATTGACTAGGAATCTTTCACCTAGATGTCCTAGACACTTAACGTTAAACTATATGGATGAGTCCTCATTGCCGGACCTCAAAAATTGATGTGTCCAGTTAAGTGGCACCAAAATACATGGGTTTTGATTCCTCACATGAGGATATGTTGGAATACCATATTAGGGGTTCTATCCCAAAAATGAAACAACTTCCATCCACCCTGGATGACGATGAACTCCAGAGCACCTCATCACATGGCTTAAACTAGAATTATCTCAGTTGTTCCTCATCCATGTGTATCCATGATTGATTTTTCAACCCATGGGTAATCCAAAGAAACACACTTGGGAAAGAAATAAGGATTAATGAACATATGAACATTAATTAAATCTATAAGGGATTCTGATAGTATGAAATAGTTCCCCCCAAGGGTGTGATGAGCCCGACCTCCCATCCTCTCAACCAATGGATTCCTTATGTTTTATTGACCAATTTTTCATCCAAATATCAAATTATATTGGAAATAATATCCATGATTCATGGATAAAAGGTCCATTTAGTGTATCTAGATCAGAGAATAAACTTATTGGAGACCATCTGTGGACATCATACCTGACATGGTCCACTCGCACAAAACACTTAACCCCCTGCAATTTCCTGCAAGGACCAATCAAGTGGGGAACCTCCATTGCGACATAAATAAAAGACATAACTCCCAGTACTAGTTCAACCATCTATCCCTTCAAAAACGGACACGATAAACCTCGATCAGAAACAAAAATGGAGAACCCAATGTCAAACCCTTCGTAATAATGGAAAATTGTTTACTATACATCATGCCATTTTATCTTGCCTGGTACGATATTTAACCCAACATAAAACCCTCCATAATAATAGACAGTTGGTTATTATCTATCGAGCCATTTTTTCTTCACTAGTATGACATGAATCAGGTTGAAACAAAAATGGTGAGCCAAATGTGAATCGTTAACCAAGGTTGATGGTTACCCCACCTCAAGCTCATTTTTCCTCCAAAATGATGCGATTCAAGAAGAATAATCAATTACACATGAGACCGTGAGATGAAACTTTGTCATGGTTTTTCTATATGTATATGTAAAAACTATTATAGTTATTATGTAGAGCTACCTTCAATACAATGGAATTCCAACAGTTTTCTCAGACATGCATGTTAGCGACCGCACGGGTGGCTGGGTCCCCAACAAAGGACTTGACTCCCTCGCTAACCCGGACTCTTCAACATTGGGTTTTAAATGGGCTGATCAATGAGTACCTCCAAAATGGTACTCTCCCTACCGTGGAGGATAATAAATAGGCCCTCAAATTAATAAAATATCGCCAACCACCTCTTCGGTCGCATCCATCAATCCAGCATAGGATGGTCCCACTGACCGTTTCAAATCATTTCAAGAGCTTATCCACATAAAGTGAAAACCAATACTTCCCCTTATGTTAGGGATGCAGATGGAGTTGACACCAATGACTTCGTACCATCTACACATAAAACCTGCTTGTTGGCTCCTAGCGGAGGATGTCACCCCCAGCAATGTATAACCTAACATCCCCACTATGAAGAGGATCTTATGATCAAGGCACCTACTGAAGTCCAATGAACACATTCCCATTGGGAAGCCCACTGAGGGAGTTTATCGAATAATCAGGAGCATTCCATCACCCTGATTCTTGGTGAGGAGATTCACCATAAAAACATAGCGGCATACCATGAACAGACAAAAAACTCTATCTCCTCTTCTAAATCCCACCATAGATATACGGTGTCACAATATGATCCGGTGAATATTCATGCCAACGCTCACTGGTCGCACCATGTAGATTGGGTGGAAAATTATAGGCGGATGTAAATCCACACTGATGGGAAAGAATCCCACCATCGTAATAGGGTGGAAACTAGATACAAGCCATAAAAAATCTCTACTAATGCGCACCAATATAGTCATATAAATAGGGTGGAAAACTATGGGCTATCAAACAACACTTCCAATGCATAAGAATTCCATACGTCAAATACAATGGCAGTTTATATAAAGACACAAATTCCGACCTACCAATACCAAGACCACCAGTAAAATATGGTGGAAGGAAAATATAAGAAGATTCAAATTACTACAAATTCAAACCATTCCTGTGAGAGAAATACAATGGAAAACAAGCATATGAAAATTATTTCTCATAAAAAGAAATATGAATAATAAAATATAGTGGAAATAATATAAGGTAGCCAACATATCCTAGTTACAAGTCAGGGGTAGAAACATTCCTCTCCCCCAACACACGATAACTTACAGTACCCACTGGAAACACCTGGAGGAAAAGATCCAGGACAAACAATTTATCCGACATTAGAATGATAATTTATACACATTCTTTCCAAAGATGTATCTCAACACATCCTGGAAATGATGGAGGATCAAACATTGACTACAAACTATATCCTCCAAACCTGTCATGACTTGATTTCATTGGCATCAAAAGTTAGGAGTCGGGCCCATGATCATATCTCCTTGGGTGGGGTGATTCATCCACAAAATAAGATGGATACTATAAAGCAGACATTCAAATGTGATCTAGTCTAGGTGGGTCAATGATTATATTCCACAATACAAGGACAATCAGATAAGAAACAATGCATGTTCCAACTGAAAGACACTGGTCCAATGTGGTGGACACTCTAGGGAAGGTATATATCTTTTCCAGAACTCAATATGTTAATCGGCGTATCTCAAGGACATTATTCGAACCGACCAAATAGAGACCTGTATATGAAGGTTGTTGTTAACAGTAGGTGGTCCCAGTTGCTCGCAAGAGAGAACCAAAAACTTAAAGGTTCTAAATGAAATCATAAAATGAGGATCACATTCCCAATTTTTTTCTACCCAAAGATGGAGTTCATTATTCCATAAATCATCTATCAATAGAGGCTCAAGATACTATTGATCCATTACCAAATTATAGAATCCAAAATATAATTTTGAAAGGTCATCCCCATAATATTTATACCAACACCTCTGATGTCCTCCTCAAATAATCCACATGGTTTTACTTTGTGGTCCTTACAAAATAAATTTCAAGATCCTATCTCATGATGTGTGTTGGGGTAACCCTCCCCTAGACCATAAGATCAAAAATCAAGAAGGCCCTCCCCTATCTTTCATATTCCCTGATGGTACTCCCCTTTGAATATGATGCAGATATGTTTCTCTCTATAGTTGGACATCAAGATATCGTGGTAGTCCTCGCTATGATGGTAGTCACAGTGAAGGCCATCCCCGCAGTGAAACCAAGAAATGAGAATTTTCTACCATCATTTTAGTACATCGTAAATGTCCTCCCCATAATTAAGAATACATATATTCTCCATGAATCTAGAGTTATGAAGGTAGTATTCACCCTAATAGTATAAATTGTGAAGACCCTCCCCTCAATAACATCAATCAGAAAGAAGGTCCTCCCCTAGTTGTAATCCATCTTGAAGGTCCTCCCTAGGGTATACACCATAGATAGTCTATCTTTGGTCAGACACTAAGTCGTGATGGTATCCCTCTACATCATGGAACTAATTTTGAAAGACCTCCCTACAATAAAAATCTACACCAGTAAAATGGTCCCCCTACAAGTCCAAATATGAGAAAGACTTCATATTATGAGGTGCTTGGAAGGACATGGTCAGGTATGCTATAAACCCTATCAATGAAAATTTATATTCTTTCTCATATAAGAAGTATCCTAGGGCCACAAAAATACTCTGAGCCACCATCTCACTACTCATACATCAATACCACCTATACCAACCCCAATACTTAGGATGAAATCGTCATAAAGAATCCAAGATGGGTACAAGAAGTAGAGGAAGGCCTGGTAGAAGAAAAAAATATTCTGCTTATGAGAAGAAAATTATCCTGGGATGAAATACCAGTCATGTTCGGGCCTGTAACCACTTCATAGGTCAGTATTCCAAAATATTTTTTAGAAGAATGTATGCTCAAAATATTCCTTAGTGTTTGGAAATCTCTCCACCAGTTGAAAATGATATTTATATGCTAAGATAGGTAAGTAGAACATGTCAGTATATTGGGGGATCTTCTTTAGAAAATAGACCTAGAATCCATTTTTTACATGATAATCATGGTTAGAAATTAAATCGATAAACCTAAAGTTGTCTTTATTCCACACATTGCACAAATTGTGTTGCCACATCGGTGATTCCCTGTCTGGTGTTCAAATCCATGGGTGTAGAGAACATAGAGCTCTACACTTTACCCTACATCCCTCCCAACATAAACCATGTGAAATGGCATCCTACAATGTCATAATCCAATGAAATCCTCCAAATAATGTACATATTCAGGAAAAGTGGCTCACCTGACAAGAACTGACCTCGAGTAAGTCTCAAAAGTGTCATACCTAGTGAGAGAAATCCATCAAGAATATCCTAAACCTTGCCACCACGAACATTCTGTAGGATTTTCTCCTAAGTGATTATAACCATTGAGCCCTAATCATATCCCCAGAAGCAAGTAATTCATGTGTAGATCCAACACTATATCCAAATCATGCCCACATTGAAATGCGTAAAATAAAGAAGGTATAAATAGAAGCAGCAACCAGTGTGGTACAGGACCAACCCTAGACTGTAGGGTTGGGGGAATTTTTAACACAATATGACACCGTAAGAAAAAAAAATCTAGGACAAGACACATTAATGAGATAATGAGAGAAACCCCGGCCTTTAGGGCTAGTGGTATTTTTACGTCAACCACCTGCCCAATAGAAGTAAAAATTTTCCATTATTGTGATGAAACTAATTTAGAGGTTACTCATTCTATCCCATATGTTGAATCATGTACCATGAGGATAAGGTGTACTGGAAGTTCATTTCAATCGTCCCTTTGAGTCAATCTTCACCAAGAAACTCGAGGAGGGTCCCAGAATTGATGGAGAAGATCCAACAAGGGACACAAGATTCCCTCCAACCATTTGACATCCAATGTTGAACCTCCAATGTGGTATGCATAAGTGAACACTGTTGATGACAATCCCACAGACCATACTAATGATAATAAAAATGAAGAGGATGTAATAGAATATGTTTCCATTCTAGAGGTGGTCCACACTGAGCATGAGGGTCTACGTACCCAGAACCAATGGGACACGTTAAATTTGGGCTCTCCTTCAACGAATCCATATTTATCTTCTCCATGAATCCCCAATAATGAGAAGAATAAAAATAAGTTTTCATACAACCCACCAGCTCCTCCCAATGGAAACACTTACCTCACGCTTAATGATATTTTTTCTCCTCAAGAGGAAGAAATGAAATATCTATGTAGAATCAATGTTGATCTACTGTGAGTAAGTCATCCTACTGGGTATATTCCCTAGGTGGAGTGTCAACACATACTTCCATCATATGTAACTCTCCCCATGGGATCATCCTAACAGATTAAGTAAAGATGGAATGCTCATCCAAGGAAACACTAGGACCATCAGTGTACCTGATCCCAATCCTGGTACAATATAAAGACTTCCCTCCACTGGGGAAGAAACTAGAATAGATTTATGTTAATCCACAAAGGATTTCCCGGGATGGGTATCCTCTTCATGTTTGAGCAGTGTCAGCATGTTAAATCCTCCCACCTACTATAATCGCCCATGATCAGGTTCAATAAGACATGCATTAAGGACTCATTAATACCATCGAGTCATTACTGACATTATTAGAACCCATAGAAGGCCAGCATGCTCTGATATAGCCTGAATAAAAACCTTACCCCGATTGGTTATAAAATGATTCACTATCACCAAATTTATGTAACCCCATATTCATAGTGTTTAATGGATCGGGGTACCCGGAGAAGCATCTAACACACTATGCATCTTATTGTGACCCCGTGTTGGGAAACACAAACCAATAAGAATCTATAAAGCATATATTACTATGTGAAACTTACAGGGGTCGTCCTTTGTTTGGTATAATATCTTTCCCACTAATTTGATGACAAGCTGGGAGGATCTCTAGTGCTAGTTCATGTTTCAGTTCAGCTTAAAGTTGCTAAATAAATAGTTAGTGACCACATGAACTGAAAAAATGATAGAATGAGAGAGTTTTATACTTCATATCTATATATAAAAGTTTGACATACTCAATTAACTATCTACTACCTCATGATAAAATGTTGGCCATGTGAATCAACAACCTCTGTGATGAGATACAAACACCCCTCATCCTGGTAAAATATACATGTGGGATTTGTTATTTTTCTACCATCGATCAATGAATAGAATATTACTTATAGTGGACTAATCTCACATCCTGTGCAACCCCAGAATCCCAAATCAAAAGAGTGGTAAGAGCTGAAGTGGCTTCTGTTATGAAAAATCCACCCTCTGTGCTGGCTCCAACACCATGGCCTACACCAAACCATGTTGGCCACCTGGATGTCAGCAGCCACCCACGCCTCAATAATATGATCAAAGAGGGGATAATATAAATCAATTTGATGAATTAAGAAATAATATTTACTCATTATGATATGACTAAGTATGTGTATACTTTATAGCCACCATGAATTGCAACTTGCTCCAACTTCTGGAGCCAAAGAGGGCTAATAAAAAAGGTCTTGACGACCATCTGGATTACTGTACCTTCCACCGAATATTGGGACACAACATCCCTGATTTATTTTACTTCAAGGAACAATTGAAAAATATGATAGATTCTAGACAATTCAATATGGTTTCACCTCCAGCCCAAGTGGCATATGTTTCCACCACTCACCTGGATGAAGGAGGGGAGTGGAAAAAAGTTTTTGATAAAAGGATAAAAAGTTAGATAGTTGGACGAAACATAAAACAATAAATTAGTCCCACAGTATCCTCGAGGCATAGTTTATGAAAATTAATGTTCCTCCAATATATCATTATTCAACACATGTGATATCCTCGACCCCATAATCCTCCAAAGGCTGACCACCCAAAACACTGTCCAATCCGAAGGGCGGAAAGAAAGTACGGAAAGATAAACTTGCACAAAATAAAATGTCAGATTTGACTCTATTAGATTTTATTCTAGTATATCTGATGATATAGGCACCACCATTCCAAATTCATCTACCAGAAGAAGTTGATCACGAAATGTCATCATCAAAAGAGGAGCTGATTTTTGGCTCTGTCAATGTCATCCACTTCATATATCCCTTCTATGGTGATGAATATGGTTATCAACTAGAATTCATCACACCCAGTTTGGTGGATAGAGGAAGAAGCCACATAATATAGGGATATCAAGTGAGATGCAACCATAGTATAAGTCAATATTATTGCCGCACCCTCGGTCAAAATACTAGTGTTGCAAAAACTAGCAGAAGGACCCTCTAGAAGATCAAATAGGGACACGAGAATTCTTCTTCCCCCATAAAAAGAAACCCTGGTCCCATCCTTCTTTAATATATATTAGATTAAGAAAAGGTGACCAATTACCCTAGACATGTGAGCGGACCTACCCAACCCAATCCAAAATGGATGGAATCTTCTTTGGTTCCAATCCCAAGGGTCAACCCATCTCCAAGAAATGGTTAATCCCATAAAGAGCCTATGAATGTGTTTCCCCAAGCTTGTAAATTATGACCTTTAAATTGGATGTATGATATTCTGAAGTAGTTAGCTTCGATTCCATCCAGGCTATTAATCCTAGATGAACTAAATCTATCAGCAGATCTCAGGGAAGCACTCATCGAATCATTGCTATGTCCCAATGAGTTTAAAGTTGAAGTAGTAGACGTTCAAGTCTATAAGACAGATACCAATCCAGCAGAATAGCATGCAATTATCTCCTTTACAGATCAAGATGAATACATCATCATGAAAGCACACATCAATCTTTTATATGTGTATGGCATGATAAATAGTGTCAATATCATATAAGTATTCATTTAAAAAGGATCTAATGTTAATCTCCTCCCACAACAAAAATTTTTTTAGCTGGAATATAATGAGGATGATCTGATACCCTTCACCTTTACTCTGTTGGGTTATGAAAAAAGCAAGAAAAAGCCACCAGGCCAAATAAATCTCGAAACCCAGTTCAGAGACCATATATATCACTTATAATTTCTAGTTGTCTGAAATAATATGGCCTTAAAATACCTCATAGGATGTCCCTGATTGTATCAATGCACAACAATCCCCTCTTCTTACAATAAATGCCTTAAATATAGCATTAATGGATAGAGTGGGACACTGCATGATGATAAGTCCCCATTTGACCTCTTTAAGTCACACAATATATATGCAGGGTTTTATGAGTCTTAGGGTATTTGACTTCTGGTTGATTGTTTTTAAAGGATTGTCACCCAAAATGGTTTGGAAATGGTCCCTTCCAATCGCATTATGTATACTGGGGAAGAATATGTCCTTCCCAACTATCAGATTGAGTGCACAATTCCAAATATGGATGAATAATAAGTGGTCCTCATGATTTCAGTCACAGCCACAGAGCATGATATTGTTGAAAAGATCTCAAAACCCTATGATAAAGGTGAGAACTCGGATAAAAATGACCTCAAACAATCATCAAAACAACAAAAAATCATTGCCTCACCCACTGATGTAGGTGGAAGTTCTTCCTCACTCAAATAAGATGAGGAAACTATCTTACCCCTCACTGCATCTTCTCCAGAGAATCCCCCACTAAGGGAGAAGGTAGAATAGGTGGGTTTACCTCCTAGACACCAAAATTTAAACTCTCCCCGGAACTATAGAGAAGTCATTTCAAGAATTGATTCCCCATCAGAATACAGAGAGGATGATGATGAGGATGTCGAGGTTGAAACAAAAGAACTATGACATGACCCACCAACATTATAGTAAGAAGTCTCTACCACCATTGATGAACTCAATGAAATCAACTTGGTTAAAAAAGAAGACCTAAAACCCACATTGATTAGTGTGTCCATGCCTCCCATAGAACAAGAGGTACCTCCTTCATGAAGTAGAATTGAGATATTTTATCCTGGAATTATGCAAAAATACGAGGACTCAATCCAAATATGGACACTCACTACCTGGGCCTACCAAAAGTCCATTGTGGTTAGAAGAAAGATGCCTGAAGGATACGCCCATCCCATGCTACCAAAATAGAGGCTGAATTTGACAAGATCACCAGATCCAAATTCATTACGGATATCCAATACTCCATATATCCAGCCAAAATTATCCCCATTAAAATGAAAATGGTCATATAATATTTTTCATCGAATTTAAGGATCTTAATCAGCATTGCCCCGAATGATGAATTCTCGGTCCCGATCATAGAATCAATAATCGATGCAACTGCTGAATATGAGGCACTCTCATTCATGGATGATGATTCAAGATATAACCAAATCCAAATGGCAGGATAGGATGAAGAATATACCATCATCAAGCTCCTCAAGTGGTGTTTTCTATAATGTTATGTCTTTCGGTTTGAAAAATGTCAGCGCCACATATCAACACTCCAAGCACTGCATTTCTAAACACTTCCTAGGAATGATCATTGAATGTTATTTCAATGATATAATGGTTAATTGAAAATAATTATTAGACCACCTAAGAGATCATAAAACCATATTCAATAAACTATGATAACACAGTCTAAAAATGAACCCACCCTAAAGTGTGATTTCATTGTTAACTTAAGAAAATTACACAACTTCGTCTTACGCCACCATGGTATTGAAGTCATCCCTGAGAAGACACAGGCCATCCTTGAAATGTCACCTCCTCACAACCTCACTTAGTTGAGAGGACTCCAGGGAAACATGGCCTACATTCAGTTCTTCATAGAAAACCTCATAGGATAGTGCTTTCCATTCTCCAGGTTGATGAAAAAAGGGTGGAATATTAGTGGGTTGATTATTGTTAGGAAGCACTTGACAATCTCAACAGATATCTCTTAATCCCATTGGTGATATTTATTCCTATCAAAGGAAGACCACTAATTCTGTATGTGACCACCTTAGAGGGATTCTTAAGTTCCTTCGTCATAAATAAGAATGATAACGTATGTGAGAATAGTCTATATTCCTTCATAATAACCATGATCGATGCTAAGACTCACTATTCAAATATTTATTAGAGATTCCTTGCATTAATATTTGTGGTCCAGAAGATGAGGCATTACTTACAGCACCACGATGTCCACTTGGTCTCATGTATAAACCTATTCAAGTATATTCTTAGTCATCTAATTTTAACCGAACACCTATCATAGTGGAACGCCATCTTGTAGCAGTTCAATATACAATTCATACTGCAAAAAGCCTTCAAAGGCCAGCCATTAGAAAAATTCATGGAAGAGCATCTCTAAATTGAGGTATCCCCATTATATTCTTAATCACATGAGGAGGAATTTTTCTCTATTCAAGAGAACCCTTAGATATTGGAAATTCACTTGGATGGTTCTTCCAGAAGCCCGATAGGAAATTGAATGGAAGACCCCAGTCTCAACAAAGTGGGGCTGGGAGTCACACTCATATCCCTAGAAAAAATAGTTCTACCATATTACTTCCTATAATTTAATTTATCTACTAACAATGAAGTAGAATTATAGGCCCTTATCATAGACATGGAGCTATCACTCAACGTGAAAACTGAAAACCAAAAGATTAAAGGTGATTTAGTACCAGTTATCAAGAAGTTCAATAGTGACTATGCTATCAAGAAATGGGAGATGATCCCTTTGATGAACCATCTATGAGAACTGATGTAAGAATTCTTATCACAGTTGATATTGACTTATGTCCCCCGGTCGCAAAATGAACATGCTGATGCATTGGAAAATATAGCCATGACTTTATCCTGCCCTGATCGGAAATAAATACTCATCAGTATTTTACACCAATGCATGGTCTTACAGTTACTTAAGAACAATGTGGAAGAAATACATGAAATCAATCCCATATCTAATATGAATAGTCCTACCACCGGATGGATGATTCCCATTGTAGATTAACTTCAAAGGGTAAAGTTACCACTAGATTGGTCCAGAATGGAATAGATCTAGAGATGGGAAATTAACATCATCTTGTATGATGGTGAAAACCAAAAAAAGGTCCTTTATAAGCCTGGCCTTGATGGGGTGATTCTCAGGTGTGTTGATGGAGAAGAGACTATTATCGTCATTAAAGAAGTGTATGTCAGAACCTGTAGAGCACATCAAGTGGCATTAATATCTCCCAACAGATTAAAAGGCTTGGGTATTATTATACCACCATGATGCATGATTGCACCACAATCACCAAGAAGTTCCATTCGAGTCACGTTCATTAAAATTTCATCCACCATCCTCTAGAGTTACTCCACACAACCAAATAAACCAATCCACTTTCCATATTGGGAATTGACATGGTGGGGACCCTCCTGCCACAACCAGACAATTTCAATATATTCTCATAGAAACCGACTTTTTTTCCAAGTGGGCAGAAGTTTTACCCCTAAAAGAGGTCAGAGTAAGAATCATTTTCAGCTTTGTGAAAGACAACATCATCACCAAATATCATGTCCCTCATACAATATTGACATTAAATGGCACCAATTTCAACTCTAATACATTGGAAAAGCTATATTATTATTATGGAATCAAGGCCAAAAACTCATACCACTACCATGTTGTGGAAGACATGTAGATATATTCATTTAAAAAACCTTATCCCCTATATTCTAGAATATGGTAGACAAGGAAAAGAAATAATGAGTGGACAATCTCATTCATACTCTGTGGGATTACCAGACCATGATGTGTATTGTCACTCAAGTTACACGATACTCATTAGTATATGGGAAATAAGTGGTTCTAACAATATATGTTAAATTACCATCACTCTGTGTGTCTATCTGTGATCAACAATCTATATATGAGCAGTCCCAGAAATGGTTCAATGAGCTGTAGTGGTTGGATGAGAAAATATTTCACACTCCTCACCATTTATAAGTCTACCAGAATTTGATTGCACACGACTTCAATAAAAAGGTTTGACTTTAGTCTATCAATGAAAGAGAGATGGTATTCGGCCTCTGAAATCCAATGATACTTGGGAAGAAACCTCCAAAATTAGTTCCAAAATGGGAAGGAACATATTTCATAAATATAGTCTACACCAACAGAGCATATTCAATAATTTCAATGAATGAAAAAATCATCATAGATTCCACTAATTTGAGGTTCCAAATGAAATAATACATGTAATTATACAATAATAATCTTTTATGCACAAAATTAAACATAATAGATCTACCTACATGCAAGCTACATGATTTTAAACTATATGGAACTCATCCTAACCATGTGATGTTAAAATATATGGCCAACTCATCCTAACTGCACAACATTAAACCAAATGGCCAAAGAATTCATAACAACACAACATTAAACTATAAGGTATCTCTAGAACTATATATTCTTGATTCCATCCCTCATAGGGTATGTAGTGATGTACGAATCCATATTCCTAGTCAATATATCATTCAAATATAAAAATTCCCTCCTTCATATGTATGGATCAGACATGAACATGGAGTGTATTATAGAACTTCATGGTGATTGATTCTCATTCATTAATGGGATACATAATACTACCAAAATTCTTCATCCTAGTCCATCCACCAAAATCATTTGAAGACGAAAAAAATAACTCCCTCCCTATGTGCAGGTCAAAACAGTATAAGGAACATGTTTTGTAGAACTATGTATAGCTTGATTCCCATTAATCAATGGGAAACGTAGTGATTCACTGATCCTATATCATGTTCTAGTCACTAGATAATGCCAAAAATTTACCTTTCCCTACGTACATGCCATATTTGAATAGGAGAATCCATTCAAATCCCTAACTGCATGACATTAACGGAAAGGAAACTCAAGAACTATGTAAAACATGATTCTTTATCTCACAGAGTATGTGGAAACATTTTAACCCTATGTCTTGGTCCATCCACGACATGATCTAAATTCCCCCTATCTATGCATAGGTCATAATGGCACATGGATTTTTCAAGAACTATGTGTGCCTTTATTCCTTCCCTAATAGGATACGTATTGACGCCTAGATCCTTTGTCCTAGTCCAACTTTTATTAAAAAAAACTGTTTCATTCCAGTGCATGGGTCAGACTAGAATAGGGAACATGTTTTTGATAACTTTACGTGGCATGATTCTCAACATGAAAATATACATTGTGACATTTGGGATTTACCGGGTCTATCTATGAGGTGAAAAAATTCCCACATCTATAGCATAAAAATGTAAATCTATGAAGAATATCCATAACCATGATTTCCCCAACAAGGATAATTCATGAGATCATGACCCCTTTACATATGTGTCTGATATATTAAGCGGATTCCATACCTCATAATTGATCTTGGTCTAAATATTTCTCACCTACCCAGATATCCCCCTCTCAACCATCAAATCCATTACTCAAGAAGTATCAAATCACCATAATCACCCATGGCAATAAGAAATAGATAGCTAGTGTCATGTGGACATCTTTGTTTTACTATGCACACAATGCCCCAATGACTATGCATACGTTGACCCCAAAAATGGGTTGTTAACCAAAGGAAAACTCATCCTCAAGAGAGTATTTTCCTACTTATGTACAACCATTGGCTCCTAATCATCACATCATCCCTCCGAATTCATAGTCTCTCAGAATCATGGTTAACACTTTCTTCCCCCACTCAGGTATGGGGCGTACTAGGGATATACCATCCTGATTAGCCCATTTTTATGAATGATTCCTTTGATATTTTTCCCTATGAGAAACTATTTTATCAACATCCATTCTAAGAGAATTAAAACTGCATGGAACCAAAAAAATAAATATCTTTCAAATTGAGTCACCCATGTCATCACTACAAGACGTTAAACTACATGGCCAAACAATGCCCTTTTCTTTAATCCTACCATCCCTTGGTTGTGGATTAAAACCCTTGTCACCCCTTATTTCTCATTCCATGTATAGTTCACATAGTTTTAAAAATTTCAGCAGGGAATTCCCCATAAAACCACGGAAAACCAAACCATTGGTCTTATTTTCACGAGTTTAAAAGGCATGATAAATTTTTCCATTCCATGGGAAGAAACCAAGTCTTAACTATATGAAATTAAACTACTTGTTACCCCAAAATTTGGATAAGATTCTCCAATCCCCACATGTAGGATAGCCCTATGTAGGGAGATAGATTTTAGGGCACCCTGTTCTTCAAATGTTGGACCCCACTCTACTAAGAGAATCAAAATTTCTCACACAAAATGTGAGATAAATTTGTGTAGGAGTGTTCCCAAACCATTGGGAGATCATGGTATGAAAGTTTATAATTTTCCAAAATTTCCTTTTAGACCTATAAAACTCCATGATTTTAGTGATTTTGGATCCTCATATACCTCCAAGGCCATCAGAAATGGAAGACCATTGTGATGTGGACTCCTTTGTTTTACTGTGCACACAAAACCCCAACATCTCTTCATATGTTTCCCATGAAAATTTCCTATCAAGAAAAGTAAAATTCTCTCTCAGGAGAGAATTTTTCTGTTCTTATATTCTTAGTGGCTCCCAAGAACCATATCAACTCTCATGATCTGAGAGACCTTGAAACCACATCTTACACTTTCTATCCTACCCAGATCATGTCCATGTTGGAACACTTCGCCCCATTCAACCTCCAGTTAATCAGATAATCTACATGAATTTCCCAACCACATGACATTGAAATTTCATGATTCTCAAAAATCAATGTTCATTCATAGGTACTGACATTCCAAGGAGTTCCTTACCCCTTATTCATGTGCATGAAACACACAAGAATTTCCAACACGAGTCCTACCTCATTGGTTACCCCGTGAAAAAGATAATGATGCATCAGTCTTATGTGTGAACCAATTTATCATAAGGATAAATCTTAAGAGAACTATGTACATCTTGATTTATAACATCATAGGATACATATTGACATCTGAATATCATATTTTGGGTCTATCTATGAAACCAAATTGCCTCATCCCTACCAGTGAGAGGGTCATACCTATTAATGAAAATTACTCACATTAATAGGATAAATATTCCCCAACTAATTCACAGTATTCCCAGTAATGTTCAACCTATAATTCACAATTTTCATGATCAGAAAACCCTCTTCACACTCCATACACTATGTCCATAAATTTTGTAATCCTTATAACTGTACTTGGACACCAGATACAGTCAGCTAGTGTCCTAGAGAAACCTTTGTTTAACTATGCACATAATTCCCTAGCGTCACTACATATGTTTCTAAAAAAATTTCATATCAACCATAGTAAAATTAATCCTTAGGAGAAGCTCTTCCTATATTCATATTCCCCTATGACATCTACATATCACCTCATTCCTTGATTTCAGAAACCCTTGAGATTATGGTTTACATATTCTCCCCTCATGCTTGAAGTGGATATAACATTGATTTTTTTACTTTCATAGAAAAGGAAAATTGTTTACCCCCTCTGGTCATAGTAAAAAATACATTAAACCATAAGTCTCAAAAGTCCATGTTGTATGAAGTTAAACTACACCATGCACTATCCCTCCTTTGTTCTTGTCAAATTTTTTGAGGGAGTAGTTTCTTGACCAGAACTAAGGTAAGTTCCCCCATACATTCGTACATCGTTCCATAAATAGGACACCCACTATGGTCCTCAATAATGAAAAAAACATAAATTTCCATAATATTATCCAGTTTTCAGAAATGGGAGGTTAGTATCTTAAGGACACATTTGTCTAACTATGCACACAATGCCTAGGAGGCTCTGCACAAATGGCGCACAAAAATGGCTTGTAAACCAATGGAAAATTTTTCTTTAAGACAAAATTTCCATAATTATGTACACCCATGGATTCCATGTGACATGTCATATCCAACTCTCTAGAAAATAAAAGTCACGGTCAAGAAATATCCCTTATCCATGGCTAATAGTTATCAGGACATTCTCGGTTAACGTGTCATAAACTAGGGCCTTCTTCCTCCATTTTATGATCCAAAATGTTCGACCAAAAGCATAAGTAATGATGTTCTAGTCTACAAGACTTTAAAATTCCCATGAAATATATAACACTCACCAGGACGAAATCCCTTAAAGGGAGTCTTGGGAAAAATTTGACTACCATCTCACTAAACCTACAACACATGCAGTTTAGGCGAAAATATTGATAAAGGAAAAAAGCTCAAGAAACACAAAGATTTTTAGGTTAATAATTGATTAAGATAATCATGAGAATATGTTAATTTATGCCCACTAAGCCCAAAATAAGTGGGGAATAGGAAAAATTTATGGAAATAATAGAAAAGGTGAAAAGGTTGTAGGTTTTACCATGTAACCCTTGAAATAGTCAAACTATGCTCACTGAGTCCCTCGGCTCCTAAAAAATTGATCATTATTTGGTTATTTTAATCACCTAGGATAGTGATTAAATTTGAAATCTGGTTGAGTTTTATTTTTAAATATAGTCAATAATATAAAATTGACACAACATGAAAGGGTAAAGGAGAAGAACCGAGGTGGAAAATGTTTTCATTTTATGAAATGCAGATAAATAGGACTTCTACAACCAGGATCCTTTGCCTAATATCAATGAAAAACAATGGTGAAAGATAGTGTAAAATGATTATAATTAAGCCTTCCTAGATATTTCCAACAGATCAATGATTTTCTAATATGGATCTTCAAGATATTTCTCTAAATTTTTCCTTTATGTAGCTTCATCGTCAATCAAGGGATGCAGATACTTCAGTATGGAACCAAGATCCCACCTTTTCTATTTAATGGATTTTAATTTGGCACTCATTGATTCTAGTTTCCTCTTTTTCATGGCCACATGAGATTCATAATCGTGTAACTCATATATTTTGTAAATCACATTGTCATGAGCATCTATCTCTTTGTCCATTAAGTGATGAATATCTTTGGTAAGATCTTGAAAAGTATTTTTATGATGGTGTGCTTCATTAAACTGATCAAATCTATCTTTATGAGTGACTAGATCTTCTCAAAATATGACAATATGGTGCACAGTTTGGTCCCTATATCTATACTCAATGCCACTAGAACCCAGTTCAGTAAATAACTTCCTAAGAGTTTCCCTTTCTTAATCAAACTCTAGTAGAGGAGTCTTACCAACAATTGTATAGATTTAAATCCAAGCCCATCTATCCGTGGATCAGTGACTCCAAATAATATTAGAACCATGAATCTCTTCTTTTTCCACAATAGGTACCTAATGAGGTAATTGCACCATAGTAGATGGAGCCACCCTAAGATTGGTCAACAAGGAGGGGGAGCCCTCCTGCCCTGGGAGTGATTTGATATTTGGAACCAAGCTCAGGGGGTTTAAAACAACATCATGGGTATCTAATGATGTTATGATCAGACCAAAATCAGTATAACCACAAAATTTATTAGCAGAAGGAGTGGATATGTTTGGAAGGCCAATCCTCCTATGAACGAATGTTGCAATGAAAGGAGTACCTCTAGGTAGTATAAATTTAGGGAGATGATGCAGCTGGTGGAGGAAACATTTGACTAGAAGTATTCAAGGGCCTTTTCACACATCAGACTTCTCTAGCCAGTGTTTTTTTAAGATATCACACTACCCATTGTTGGGAATACTACAATGATTATTAACTATATGCCCCTTTTGGAGGAATAAAAACGTGAATTCCAGAGTCCTCCCACATCATCATCAACTATAACCGATGAAGGATTTCCAAGGAAGATTCCCTCTTAACCAGGAAAACCGTGAGGAGTGAGACTCACCGCAGACATCCAAACAGCCTAGAAAACTAGTATAGTGCATAAGGTTCATAGACGGTCAACCTATCTATTTGAGCGGTTAAGATTCTGTACTGAAGTTCCATGTGGTATGAACGTGATTCCAAATAACCCTTCCCATAATCTACTATTATTCCATAAGGCATGATGTAAAATAATAATGAATACTAAGAAACATCACTCAATAGTTTGACCACTCCATCACCACTTAGTGATTTGGGGTGAATGACTGAAATACTAAGAAGGGTTGGGTGAAAGATAGAATGATGAACCATTTCTGTCTGACGATACTCATAGATGCAAAAATTCTCATCTATCCAACTATAAAATATAGAAATTTACCACTGATACATTACAGAGGCCTTCTGTCATATATCTTCGCCTATAGATCATATATTAGGTCAAGGGTAGGTATGATTAAGTTTATAAGATACCCTTCCACCAATGTGCATGCTATCATCTAAGTATAATCTCTAACAGTATACATCATGAGATGGGAATATCCATCCACTCAGGAAGATGGAAATGAAACCCTCTAATTTGAGCATGGGAGATATGTCTAACCATATTTCATATCCCAAAGCGTTGTACCGAATCACCTTGAGGGTAGCAGAATATGTGTCAGGAATTTACTAGGACTATTAAGTTGGAAGAGTTTTACTACAACGTACATTTGGCTTCGACCCACTTGCCTATAGGAACAATCATATCCAGTGTTTAAATAAAATCTACTAGCTGTCAAGAAGAGGATAAGAAAGAAGTCCCTCTCCTAGGACTAGTAAAATTCTCACCAATGGAGATACTAGTTTATCAGTCTCCCTATTATTGGTCTTAGGAAGAAATTCATATTACATGTGGCCGAGGATTGGAAGTTCCCCTATCTAATATACATCCCATAAACTAATCCCTTCTTCTATGTGGGATAGGTGAAAGGTGTTATTTCTGGAAAACCAGTGGCTGAGCAGCTCAAGAAATATTTCACCTAGTTAATAGATGGAAAACTATGAGACCCATACTGCATGGAATAGACTAATAGATTCCAACTCATTAGGGAAC
This sequence comes from Viscum album, assembly GCA_963277665.1. Taxonomy (NCBI): domain Eukaryota; kingdom Viridiplantae; phylum Streptophyta; class Magnoliopsida; order Santalales; family Viscaceae; genus Viscum; species Viscum album. The sequence continues at coordinate 1,170,484,975 of OY728130.1, forward strand.
TCTAAACAATTTTGGTTTTCCCATATGGCCTAGTCCCACTCATCAAAAAACAACCCACTAGATCAGATGTCTCATTTAGTACTCCACCATCTGTTGGGGTTTATTTGTGACAAGTTAACTAAAGTTGGTTAATCCTGAAAAACTGATTCCGAGGATGTATCGTGGTGACATTGAGTGATCTACATCCACACAGATCCATTCATAACAAATATTTCATCCTAGATCGTTTTAGTGTTGATTTCCCATGTGGGTTGAATATATATCTAGTCATACTTTCAAGACATCTTAAGGAGAGTGCTGAAGCCGATATGGTCAACCAGACACAAAGGAATATCATCTTGAAGGCCAAAGCTGTAAAGTGAGAATTTAAAATATATTGAATAATCCATAACCTCTAGAGAGTGTAGATATATGAGTATACCTTTTTGAGGGATGACGTATGAATGAAGGTTCTCTTTAGTGTTCTCAATCATGGATTCCCTCCTTCTGGTCACTTCCACTGAGATAAGTGAAAGATTCATCTATTTTCTACATAAAAAGACTATAAAAAATCTCCTTACAATAAAATGTTAGGGAAAAAAACAAAAATTGGAAAAGGAATAAATATTATTCCACCAAATAGAGCTCTGCATACTGAACCCTGGAAACGGTTCACGAAAGTCATTCCCTGCAAAATGAAAGTTTGTGGAACCCATGAGGTGGTGGCCCATGGGATATTGGCTAGTGAACTGAACAGTTCATATAGAAAGAAAATCATGAATAAACCTCAATACATGGATGTTAAAGATCAAATTTTTGATGTTTATATTTCTGTTCTTGATGTTCAAAAATAAGTTTGTGGGGAGAGATAGATCATGTAAGACACTCGCTATAGGGAATCTCAAACTCACCATTTGCAGAGTCAATGTTAGTTCATTGATTTAAAAGTTACTTCATAGGCAAGAGGGACTATGAAGGTTTTTTTATACGCATAATGTAAAGCAAAATTGGTGGTCAAAGGATTTTTCCACAGGATAGTACGCAGAAGCAAAGTGGCCAGGAAGAAAATCGATAGCATAGAGTTCATTGAAAATTTAGTAAAAGAAAAATGACATGACCCCTATATATAGCCAATGTCACATCAATTGTTCCACCTTTCTACCGTATACGAGTTTAGTTCAATATTTCTTTCTACATCATAATATCCACTTTTTTTCCGATGAGAACCCACTCTGATGGGGGGAATTTGTAGTGTCCAGAAAGCATTGAAAAGGTAAATTATATACTCCCATAATATTAGAAAAGGAAAAACACAAATTGGATGAAGGATATAGTGAAACAAATTTAAAAATACAAATGCAGTAGATGACCCCAAATGGTCTGAATACTGAATCATAGGAATGGTTCATGGAAGGAATCCCCCACAAACTGAGTAGTATGCAGATGGGGGTGTTGGTTCCATCTCCACCACAAATGGTGTCATTTGAGAAAATGATATAGATAGGTTTTTCACTGTGAACCACTGACGCGATTCAAAAGGTTTCTCCTGCATGGTGAAGCCGAAGGAGTCCAGCAGGCAAGACACATAATTCATGGGGTTGAGGTAGTAATTATCACCACTGTGAATCACTACTACAATAAACCACCACCCTGAAAACCATAGTTGATCGTGTCGTCTGCAGGCTGAATGATTACTCCATGGGATTCTGTATAAACTATTATGAAACCAAAAAATAATTCCTCCTCAACACTCTATAAAAGGACCCCAAGGGGAGATGAGAATAGGGGTCAGAATTTTGGGTAGCTTGGAGTCTTTGGACGGAAGACTTTGAAGAAAAATGATAGATGATGTATGGAACAACCACCGATTTCAAATAGGTATAAACCCAACATGTACCATGAGAAGAAGGAAACATAATACTAATAATGAATTGGCCATGAACCTAATTGGTGAATCAATAACCATTTTACCTTTTTGGATGAACATACCCTGAAATTCAGGATCAATGTCCCTCATAAAATTTAGTGTACTTCATAGCACATAACAATAGAGACGAAACCCTTCACAACATATCACAACCATACGTTCATGCATTACAACGCCACATAGAACCACCATTTGTGGATGGAACCTCAGGCCACATAACACTATGGTATGAGGACGACATCTAGGTCCATATACCACCTCAGTATACAGATGGTCCCTCCACCAGCATAGAAACATGCCATGTGGAGGGTACCCCACCCCGCATGAATAAATGGTACATGAAATAGGGTACCTTCTATATTTCCACCTTCCTATCCCGATCATTCCCTTCATTTTCCATCACATCCTCTGTGATCCCTGTACAAACTAGTCCTATAAAATTAGGCCAAAGCCTCTTCCAAATCCATTGGACCTAGATGGTAAAACCATTGGGGCATCAACATGCCCTGTTGAGTTTACAAACCCGTGGTAAGATGAGTCACGTAGGTAATCTCTACAATGGTGCACACCCTCATAATTTTTATAAGTCTATATTCTAAAGGTATCCTAGGGTATAAACTTGGGATACTGATGTGAACCTCACCGTTATAGGGATCAAGAGAAATTACTGGCTTTTCCATTCAATGATGGACAGTGAAAAATCAAAGGGATCATGTCTACTTTTCTTTTGACAAATAGAAATGCTTCTCCCCTTTCCCAAAACTAATTTCAGGGAACTCCTCCAAAGGTAATTCCCTAACCCTTCCATGGGAGGTTGTGATATTACTTCTCTCATGATCATACCAGTACATGTCTATATAGATCATCAGACATGGCTATCCTGGATATCAACATGTGAAAATAAATTGGCACATTCAAAGCCCATCTCTCTCTCTAGTTGATCTGTTTCCCTGGAATCTTCCTCCATTGTCCTAATTTCCCATCAGTGGAGAAGGTAAGGTGTGTAGTTTACCCGATGTACCACTTCATCTTGTTTCTCACACTGAGAAAGAAAAATGTGGTCTTAGAAGTTTAAAATGATCAAAACATCCATACCATAACTGAATGAACTATGATAACTCTGATTCCTGCTCTAAAAAGGATACATAGGATGCCTTTCTTAAGGTCCAAACACAAGTGGAATCCTTTTTAAAGGTTAAGCCCCAATGATTTCCCCCATAAATAGGATCTCCTCTATTGTAAAATACCCAAACATAAATCAATCTCTGAGGGATTTGATATAAAACTAACAGGGATACATATGAAGCCTCTTTAAGGTCTAAACTAGACACCCAAATAAGCATAGTGTTCTTCAGGCCATATCCTCGGTAAGGCTATATCAACCTAGGAGATCATACCTCTTCTAAGTATCATAGGACAGTTCTGCATAAGTCCCACATGAAGTATTGACTATGCATCCTTCCCTTATATGTACTTTCTATACGATGGTAAACATAAGGGATATGTCCACATCACATAACCTTAAATGGTGATATGTCCAGTTAAGTGGCACCGAACTCCATGAGTTCTAATTCCACTTATGTTGATACATTGGAAGTTAATATTATGTGTTCAACCCTGATAGAGAAACAACATATATCCCACCCCATATGATGATAAACTCTAGAGAACCTCATCACATGGTTTAAACTAGCATTGTATTAGTAATTCCGGATCCATGTACATCCATGGTTGATTTTTCAACTCATGGGTAATCTACGAACTCACACTTGGGAATGAACCATGGATTCACTAACATATGAACATTTCATTAATCTATAAGAGAGCCCCAGATTCAGAAATTGCTCCCCCTCTAACGGTGTGATGAGACTGACCTTCCATCCTCTCAACCAATGGAGTCTTTAAGTGTCATTCAACAAATCTTCATCCAACAAGAGACTACCTTTGAAAAGCATGTCCATGAATCAAGGATCAAAGGGTCTTTGGGCATTTTTGGCTTCATGGATAAACCCATTGGAGACCACGTAAGGACATCGCACCCAATGTGGGTCGATTACACAAAACACATTACACCCTCCAATCACCCTTCAGGACCAGTCATCGGTGGAACATACTTTTCCACATAAAAATAGATATACATCCTAGTCTTGGTGTGACCATATCACCCATTAAAAAGGGACATGACATACCTGAGGCTGACAACAAAAATGTTCAACCCTATGTGAAACACTTCATAATAAAAAACAATTGGTTACTATGTTTTGATACATTTTTTCTTCCCAAGTACAACGTGAATCAGGTCAAAACAAAAATGGTGAACCTGATGTGAAACCCTTCATAATAATAGACAATTGGTTGTTATCCGTCAGACCATTTTTTCTACCCTAGTAATACATGAATCAGGTCAGAACATACATAACATTATTTTCTCTCAAATGATTCATCTCATCTTCTTAGGAATGAAATATACTCTTTCAAACCTAATGGATCTTAAGGAAGTATTGATGAACAATTCCAAGTGACTAGTTCACTGTGATTGCACAAGAAAATAAATCAATGTAATTTAGTGATCAAAGGATCACACGTTGTTCACATATAGTGTGATTCTATGCTGAGATCATCGTTGAAAGAATAAGGAAATCAAAGAAGAGTTTATATACAATCAACATTTTCATCAATCAATTTTCCATGAAAATGTAATAATTTCTTCTAATCATGATTAAATTAGTTTTAAATTTACCAAGAAAATATCCTCTCTCAGGTTTTTCAGATTCTTTTTGTCTATATTAGGTGGAATATTTTCAATGTATGTGGATATTAAATCATGTGTAACATTAAAAATGATACATTTAATTGAGAAAACATTTATAGTTATTACACGAACCAAATTTCTTATATTGCGCCCAGAACCGATTTTTGGTATCAGAGTGGTGATGTATAAATTCTATAATTATTCTTTTAATTTTTAATAATTATATTAAAACTTTATTAGACATTCAATATAATAATTTTTCATTATTTAATATGATTTTTTACTTAAAACGTTTTCAATATTTTAATTATCATATTTTCTGAATCATTTTATAAAAGGACTAAGAACAGATGAGTAATGACTTGAGATTCTATTAAGAAGACCCATTAATTTTGGATGGTAAGATTGGGTTAAACTGCACATAGCTGGAGTACACATCGTGTGACTAAGTGCACTATATCATGATGTGTTCTAGGATACACGACATGCTATGAAGTAACTACACATGGAGAGTTTGTTTGATGTTTCATGTTGAACTGTCTGACCTAGAATAATGCTTTTCAGATTTCATAGAATGTATATGCCATAAACATCGTGTATTATATAAAATTTTGTGAAAACAATCATAAAAATTGTGTTTTTAAATACATGATAAGACTATTTGTTTCTAAAATACATGTGAAATAATGACAAATGAAATGTATAACAAGCATACAAATTTTTTAGTTCATTATTACTGATGTATGATATACACTCAAATTATTTTGGAATGTTGTGGAGAAATACGGCTAGATGAAAACATAGTGTATAGTTTCATTACACATCAAGTGTCCCTTCTTCTGAATGATACGATACGTTCTTAAGGGTATCAAGAATACAAACAACAAGTAGAACACATTGCATGTAGCTTACGTACATTCCATATAGTCCCGCATCTTATAAGCATGCATAAAATTAAAGATACTTTCACTAAAACATTTCAAGAAAGATACACAGCATGATGTGGTCTTATAAAAACTATGTAGTCCATTCGTGGTACAAATCAAAGCCCCCAAAATTTATCCCATGTGCACACAAATCATGGAACATGGCATGTAGCTTGTTTGTAGATGAGGTTTAGTCTCCTAATAGTGGAAAAAATTAAATTACATTATATTTTTATTTAAATAATTAAAACAATTTTATATTTATTTGAACCTGATGTGTTTGAAAGTTTAATAAATGTTATAAATAAGTAATTAATTGTCTAATAATTGTTTGATTTTTTTTTCAATTATTTGTATTACTGTTTATTTTTCATGAATTTCTAGTTTGATGGGTATCATGAAGAGAATTAGTATTTTTATTAAGATAAAGGGAATTAATTAATTAATTAATTAATGCAATAACATTTACCATAATAAAAAATGAATGAAAATTAATGTTTTTAGTGCACTTTATTGTATTTGTTGCGTGTGTGTGATAGTTCGTGAGCTTGTCTAAGACATATTTATGAGTTGATTTTAATCAATTTAATTTATTCAATATATTAAAAATTATTAATTAAAAAATTTAATATGATTTCCTAAGAGTCATCCATCTATCCATTATAATGTAGGACATGCGTTTCCAAGGTGATTTAATAAGTTCCCATTAAATAATGTTTTGGTTCCCCTCTACTTCACTGAGTTACAAATACATATAATAAATGTTGTATCTGAAGGAAGATGGAGGTGCTTCAAGATGGAACTATAATGATGTCATCCTAGGAGATATATAATTGGATAGGTGGAATAATTTTACCTGTGCCAAGACTAGCATAAGAAGTTTTCCCCTTGGTCGTAGGATTATTTATTTTCTGCCCAATAAGTAAATTGTTTGATAAGATGATAATTCATTCATTAATTGATTTATTTATTTTTTAATTATATATTTTTTACTATATGGATGTAGGACGATTTTCAAATACATAAAAAATTAATGTGAAAACATATATATAAATAAATGGATTATATCTAAAATAGTTTTCAAAACATGGTTACTCACCTAAGTAAAATCCACTTAATATTAAGAAGACATGTAAAATATAAAATAAGTTAATATGACACATAATAAATTAAAAATATGAACTAAATATTAGTTATTATTTGGACTTCAAGTAATCTATTAGTAATAAAACTAATAGAACAAATTGGTTGACCGACTATTTTTTGGAAACATACTATTACAAGGTGAGTTCTAATGAAATTTTTCAATTGAATTAACCATTTTACATCATGAGGAGAAGCACTTTCTAGACTAAGTGTATCTTAGAGGACATTATTAAGGAAATATCAGTTAGGATTTATGGACTGGGGAATCCAATCAATGGATCAAGGAGCTTGAAGCGTGTATTTGGAGAAGAACAGCCAACATAAATACCTTCAATTAACTAGTCCAAAAAAAATTGGTTTATTCAAAATGGAATATAGATCATTTCAACGAGAAATTTTAAACAACTGGATAAACTATGTTCGATGGAGAGGGTTTCTAGGACATTATAAAATAGTGGGGGACTTAATAAAATTAATTATTATTATTTCTCACATAATATGTATTCATGAAATGTTTGGATAATCAAATATTTTATAATTATATAATAAAGGAATAACTATTATCCATTTTATCCCTATGATGAATATCAGAGAAAGACCATCTCCTTTTATGGAGTAGATTTATAGAATGGATCAGAAACATTTGTGTTGTGTTGTTATATGAATTAAAATCCTACATGCTATAAAAATTATTAATAGATATTTCAACTAACTTTGTGATAAATGGAGATTTTATTTCCTATAAAAACACTAGAATGATGTGGTCAATGTTTAATGATTAATGCTTTCATCACTATCTAGTGAACTCATGATGTTTCAAAATATCAAGGATTATATATATAATGCTCAAACATATTTGTGGTATATTATGTGAAAGATAAACAAAAGGAAAACTTGACATATCCAAATCAATATTTTAGAACAATCTTGAAAATATTTTTACATCAGGGCCCCACATATTCCTGATCATTCGCTACATTGGGAAAATATAGGCTCTATGGTTTAAAATGCATCATGAACAATAAGATCCAATAATTTTCAAGAACTATATCAAGATCTTTAGAAGTACTATATTTATTATTTGGATTATATATTTTTTGGATATTATCTTGGGGAGTTATTTTGTTAAACTAGAGAATTTTGGAAGGATGAGGATCAGTGCATGGTTGGAGCATGATTTTCCAAAATTATTCGCCCATCCTAGAAAACTATATGAACATAAAAATAGGGGATTCACAATGCTTTCAAAAGTTTTCCACATATTGATCACTCTTAGGAGTAATCAAAAAGACCCCCTCCCCCAAAATAGATGCATGGTTAAGGTGAAATGTTTGGAAAAATGTTCATGGGGACTTAATTAATCTGATTTTTTAAAAAAAAATATTGAACACCCATGTACATCACCCAATGTCAACCCAAATTAACCATAACCTATTCTTATAATTTTTTGAAGCTTCTGGATGAATCCTTAGGGATCTCAAACACATTTCATGATAAATCAAATGTCATATTATCATATCATCCCCTATTTGGGTAAGTTTTTTCTTCCCAATTAGGTTTCTCTTCCCTCATCCCTCATCTCAGATAACTAAAGGATGGTCTTATCCTATTGAAGGTGAATTTAAATCTAGTATTTTTGAATTTTGATTCATTTTATAGTGGATATTGGTTTTGGATCAAGATATAATTCTTCATTATGATCTTGGTATTTCCTCTTTAATTTGGGATTTTTGATGGTGAGCATTTGTCATCAATCTTGAGTCAGGTGGTCAAAATTTAATTACCATAGTATTGAATACTAATTGCATGTATATTGTGTAGAATTTACTTTCACAATTTTTTTAATTGAATATAAAATTTAATAAATTAATTGATTATTTAGATTATGGGATCATTGGATTTTTTTTTGAGTTAATTTCCATGTGATGGTGAATTAGGATGATTTTTTGGGGTAATTTGGAATCAGTGAAATTGGATTAATTAATTGGTGAATTAATTAATGGTATTTTAGGGTGGTGATATTTTATTAATTAATTGGTTAAATAATTAATGGGATATTAGGATTTTGGAATTGGATATGTCATTTAGTGAATAAATTAATGGGTTATATTCTTAAATTCTAAAAAATGGATAAATGATGTTTTGTTTATATTATTCTATTTGATTATTTTTTATAGCCATATTTTGTTGTGATAATTGTAATGGGAAACCATGATGTGAGTTATTTATAAAAGGGTCAACATTGAATAACATTTAATGATGTGATACCTGTAATATTTTCTTATATGTGATATATGTGTCTGTGAAATAGACTGAGGCATTAAACACACATATGTGATAAATGAGTGTGGGACACAAAATGAGGATCCAAATACCCATATGTGATAAATATATGTGGTACATATAATGAGGATCCAGAAACCCATATGTGATAAACGAGTTGTGGAATAGGGACTAATGCTCCAAATACTGATGTGATTATTGAGGCGTGGCATAGTAATTAAGGATCCAAATACCCACAGGGTGTTAGACATGACGTTCTACACCCATGAGTTGGCATTGGAATAGGGTTACAATTGTATGTTTAATTAGTTGAAATGGAATGAAAAAATATGGTCATAATATTGGGATATGTGATATCCCTTGGGGATAGTACAAAAAATAGAATGGGAAAATGTAGGTGTTGAGTGTTTGTGTGTCCTCAATAACCTAAGGGTTTATGTGGTTAAATAAAGAATAATGAAATGTGATAATTATTTAAAATATGCATTGTACATTATTATTTATAGGAGTATATACAATATTTTGAATGGTATTGCTTTAAATGTCGTTTGTTGTGTCATACTGATTTGTAATCACACCCTGCTTAGGCTGCCTTTTTGGCACCTGAATAGACTTCATGTTTGTAAGATAAGATAAGGGAATAAGCCCTGTGTTAGATGGATGAGATGGGATAGAGCATGGATGAGGGAATTATATTTGGTATCTAGACTCTCTTGGGAGTTTTATGTGTCTTTAGTTTTTGTTTATACATTTGAAATAGGACACATACATGGATTTCCGTATTTACTACTTTAGATTTGGATATTTTATTCTTGTTTTGGTCCTCATGTGATAATGGGATTATTCTGGTTATGGTTATATAATTTGACTATTGTTAGTTTATTTATGCTCTTGTGTTTCACTGCTAAAGAGTGTATAGTCTCCCAATTATCAATATTAGTCCCCCAATATTAGTCATTAGCCACTGGCATAAGGAAAGGTTCACCTGAGGTAACATGGAAAACCAGCTCTGGGAACCGGTTTGTAGGACCAGAGCTGAGATTTCACAAAGTTGTATCAAAGACTTTTCTTTTTTATTTTTTCTTATTTTTTCTTTTTTATTTAGATAAATGTATATATGAGAGTAGGAGTAGTTGGGCATTGGAAATGAGCTCATGCATGGGAGTAGAAAACCCATATATGGGGGAAAACCTAATTACCTAGGGAAAGATTATTGTTATTGGTGTGTGTTGTTATAGTTGGATATTATTTCACCTCTTTTGAAGCAATTATTGTGAAATGTGATTTTTATTTATGAGATTTTTTTAGATTTGAATTAGAACCCAGTATAGAATGATAATTGAGTATGAATGCATCATTCTAGAAAATCAGGATTATTTGATGGCATGTATCATTTTAGGCACAAATAGAATATATTGTTCTGGGTAATTTTTTGAAACTCAAAATTTTAAATTATTTTTTAAACTGAATTGAAAATGTCACTATTAAATTTTTTATATTTTAAAAGATTAAAAATGTGTAAAATGGGTGTTTAATTATAGTTGAATGATTAGAATGAGTTTACCTATGACAACTCGACCCAATAGTGCTTGAGCAGTGACTCTCCAAGCTTTCCTCCATAGGCCCGCGACATGCATCCACCGCTGAGTAGGCAATCACACAGAAGGCGGACTTTTCCTAAAATACATGCATGAATTAACCCACATAAACATCCGTGAAATAGTGTATATATATATATAACTGAAAATAAATGCATGCATACATCTATCCAAAACCAGAGTATACCAGATGTGCAAAAAAGAGAAAATATAGGGCCCATAAAAAAACTACAAAAGCATCCAACCATCTCTGAAGGAGGAGATAACATTCAAAATCATGCTGGTATGATCCTCATACAAGCTCTGGTGAAAAGCATGGTCAGTACACCTGCTCTACTCTACCTACTCTAGGTCCAACTGGGACTCCGTCGTTGGACTCGTGATCTGCAAAAGACATAAGACATAGGCAGGCAAAGCCCACATATGGGGTGAATATAAGAATAATCAGTAGGTTCCCCTAAAATCCCAAAACAAAAAGGGAGAAACCGATAAGAAAAAGTTAACTCAACATAGCCTAGAGGAACCTAAACAATAGAGAAGCTTTATATCAGGACAATCCTCAACAATACATGACTTATCATCTTGACGTCCCTAGCATGTCAACAAAACAACACATGCCACAGGGACTCCCAAAAAATACTCAGATATAATCGACTCCAATTACCATGGTCTTGAACATATACTAACCATGCTAAATGACATGAGGTCCAATGAAAAACTCGCAATGGTCTCATGAGGTTCTGACCACATAGACAACAACAAAATCCAAGCCATCATTGATAGCTCACAAAAACAAAAGGGGAAAGCATCAACAACTAGAAGTTGATGATCCATCCAAACCATTTTAGAAGGAACTCCACCAAGCGATGACACTCCATCTATAAAATGAATAGAAAGAAAAACCTATCCAATCCACTTGTTAGTTTTCCAAAAGGTCTCGCTTGACAGACAATGCGATAGAAGAAGTTACCTAGTGACTAAACTACAACGAGATCATTAAGTAGGGGATACCGCATAGGGTCTGCTGGGGGATACAAAAATCCTATCTTGAACATCGAACACATACAAGGATATCATGAAACAACCCAAATCTATAAAATTTCATCTCATAGAGCATTAGTGCCTAAGTAGTGTTAATCACACTGATACTGAGAACTCATCAAAGGAAAATATCACGATCTCCATATGACACCCTTGATATCATATCACTCTGATAGGGGATCATATCCCATGTACTTCCCGTCAAGACAATACCAAAAACCCCACCTAAAGAACAAATAGGGTCTCCCAAGTGTACACAATGGGTCTTACAAGCCATTCCGAATCCACTGCCAATGCACAGAACTGACCACAATCTCATCGATCAAAGGACCTCATCCACTGCACCTTGATGGTATCTGCATTGGGAATCACTATTTTTCGTTCATGTTTTTGTATCGTGCCTCATGGGTTTATCATAGTGGGCGAAGTGTACATCCTTTTGAAGAATTTGAATCCACAAAAAAACCTCAACACAACCTCCTTGAATGTCCATTGTAAAAAATGAATCCGAGAATGCGAGGGAACTCGTGAAAAATGAAGTCTTTCCTAGAGTCTCACAATAGGTCTTACCAGGCCCCCTGCTACTAACACGCCTCCAAGACTAGTGTACATTAGTCAAAGGGAATCAACCACTTCACCTGATACTATGCAACATTGACTCTCCCACATAGTTTTCATTGTGTCACTAAAATTCATATCGTTGGGGGAAGGATCCATCTTCCTCGTATAGTCGAAGATATATAAAAAACACCAACATAGGTTCTTTTCAACACATCTCCCCCATTTATAATCAAAACTTAGACACAAAACCCTTGAATTCTACTATCGTGGAAGCATCTTGAAAAAATTCAAGACACACCACAGTCAAAGAGTATATCTGGGGAACTAACTCAAGATGGAAAAAAACCCAAACCTCGTCCTATATGATACAGGTACCATTATATCCCTACAATTAGTGTCCTTATGTATCATGTTGATAGGCAGATTATTAGATACCTGGTGTATGGATACATCAGCCTCCCGTATCAACACTGGAGTCCCTAGCCTAAAATCTGAACTCAAAACATGATAACATTGATCCTATGAAACCCATACCAAGATCATATATAGACCAACTACGCTCTATGGTCCCTATGGTTGAACCTTATTTGATACCACTTGTCCATGAATAGACCCAATATGGATCGAGCTACAACTCCCCAAGCCCACATCCATAGCTCAGGGGCAGGTGTCCAGTGATGAGTAGGCTATCCCTCAAAAGGAGGACTTATACAAAAGTACCTATATGTACACAGACACATAAACCACCATGAAATAGTTTATAGATACATATAAAAATAAAAATAAAGTAATTCATACATCTATATCAACCCAGAGTACAACAGATGTGAAAAAAGTGAAAATACAAGTCCCACCAAAAAACTACAAGTGTCCAACCTTCTTCTAAGGAGTGGACCCCAGTCAAACTCCCACTACTAATATCCATGTCCATGATCAGGTGAAAACCCTAGTTAGTATATCTATTACTCTCTGCCTAAATTGAGTCCAAATAGGACTCTATTGAAGGACCAGTGGTCTGCACAGGACACAAGACATTTGCGGGAAAAACCCATGTGGGGTGAGTATAAAAATACTCAATAGGAACCCCAAAAATTACCAACAAAAAATGGATAAACTGCTAGGAATCAATTAACTTGACCCAACCTGAGGTAACCCAAATGATATAGAAGCTCCATCTCAATACCATCCTTGGGAATACCCAAGTGGTTAGCTCGACATCCTTGGCATGTCAACAAAATGACACATGCCACAGGGACTCCCAAAACATAACCAAATATACTCGGATCCAAGTATCATTAAGTTGACCATATACTAACCATGGTAAATGACCCGAGGTTCTAACTCAACAGTCACAATGCTCTCATGAGGTATTGACCACATAGACAACATCAAAAGCCAAGCCATCCCTGATATCTCACGAAACGAAAGGGGAAAGCATCGACTACACAATATCGATGACACTAACACACCATACCAGATGGAACTCCACATAGTGATGCCACTCCATTGGTAAAACAAACAAACAGTACACCATCCAACCCTCATGATAACTATCCATGAGGGAACACTCTCCAGAGAGCACCACGGAAGAAGTCACCCAGTGACTAAACTACCACCAACTTAACATGTAGGGTATCCCACCCAGGGTCTGTTGGGGGATACTAAAACCCTAGTTGGAACACCAAAAAAAGAACGGGGTATCATGAAACCACCCTATTCTAGAACAAATCATCTAGTAGAGGATCAAAACCTAAGTAGTGTTGGGCTTGCTGATACTAAAAACTATTCCAGGTAAACTTTCATGATCTTGAACCGAAACCTTGGAAATAATATCACTTAGATTGGGGATCATCACCTATTTACTTCCAGTCACAAAGATACCTAAAACTCCACCTAGAGAACAAACAAGGTCACCCAAGTGTACATAATGGGTCTTATAATCCCTTAATAAACCACCGCCAATCTACATAACCAACCTCAAAATCACAGGTCAAAGGTTCTCATCCACCGCACCTCAACACTATCCACTTTTTGTGGCACTGTTTTCCCACATGGTTTTGGATCCCAGCACAAGGTCACATATTAATGGGGGATTAATTCATCCTTCCTTCAAATTTAAAGCCACAAAAAACCTTGCCAAAATCTCCTCAAGTTCCCTGTGTAAAAACTAACGTTGAGCATGCCAACAAACTCACGAACAATGAAGGAATGCCTAGATGCTCACATTTGGTCTTACTGGGCCCCAAATTTAAAGATGCCACCAAGACTTATATACTCAAGTCAAACAGACTCAACCCCCACACCTTGATACTATCCTCTTTGGGTGGCACTGACTCTCCTGCACAATTTTGATCGCATAAAAAAATGTGTACCAGTGGGGGTAGTATCCCTCATCATCTTAGAGTCGATGACACGCCAAAAAACCCCCAACACATTGTCTTTCTAATGTGTCCCTCCCAATACTGACCAAAATCTTTACATGGAACCCTCTAAGTCTTCCACCATGGAATCATATTTAAAAAATTCAAGACACCCCATGTTCAAATAGTATATCTGGGGAGATTACTCCAGAATGATAGGAAAACCCCAAAACCTAGTCCTATATGATGCATGTACCATTATCTCCTATGAACAATGTCCTAATGTACCTATCAGAAAGATTTATTTTTAGAGTTTTGGTGTATGGATATATCAGCCCCTCGTACCAATACTGGAGTCCCTGGCCAGAAAGATGAACTCAAAACATCCTAAACCTGACACTATACAACCCAAACCAAGCTCACAACTAGAAAAAAAAAATAATCTATGAGGTAACAACGGTGTAACCTATACTAATAAAAACTTTTCATGACCCAACACAACATGGATTGAGCTGAGATTCTTCAATCCTGCCTCTATAGTGCATGGGATGGCATCCAATGTCGAGTAGGCTATCACACACAAACATGCCTTAGAATAAAGTAATTTTAGGCATACACAGACATACAAATCCATGAAATAGCGAATATATTTATAAAAAACTAAAAATAAATCCATATATACATCTATCCCAAACCAGAGTACAATGGAAATTCAAAAATCGAAAATACCGGGCCTATAAAAAACTACAAAAACATCTAACCTGCTCTAAAAGAGGGGGAAACTGTCAAAGTACAGCTGGTATGCTCCTCATCCAAGCTCTGGTGAAAACCCTGGTCAATGCATCTACTATTCTATACTTGATCTAGTTATACCTGGGTATCTACTGAAGGACATCTGGTCTACATAGGACAAGAAGACATGTTACGGAAAAGACCATGTAAGAGTGAGAAAATTAATACTCCTTAGGATCCCAAAAAACCACTAACCAAAAGGTATAAATTGATATGCATCAGTTATCAAAACCCAGCCTTGGGGAACATAAATGAGAGATAAGCTCCGTATCAAGATATCCTCAACAATAACTGACTAGTCAGCTCAACGTCCCTAGCATGTCAACAAAATGACACATGCCATAGGGACTCCCAATACAAACCCAGATATACATTGCTCCAATTATCATGGTCCTGACCATAGGAAAACCATGGTAGATGACCTAAAGATCCAAAACAACACTCTATACGATCTAATGAAGTACCGAACACATATAAAACAACAAAATCCATTCCATCCTAGATAGCTCGCAATGAGAATGGGGAAAGCATCGACAGATTTAAGTCTATGATCCAACCACACCAGCCTAGATTAAACTACTCTGAGTGATTCCAATTCATTGGTAATATGAAAAAATGACACACCAAACCAACCCTCATGATACCTTTCTATGAGGCCACACTCGACAGACAACCCCAGAGAAGAATTCACCTAGTGACTAAACATTCACCAGCTCTTCAGGTAGGGGATCCCAGTAAGGGTTTGTTGGGGGATACTAAAACCCTAAATAGAACACCAAACACAACAAGGGGTATCATGAAACAACCTAAATCTGGAATATCTTGTCTTATATAGGATCAGAGTCTGAGTTGTGTTGGTATTGCCGATATCGAGAACTTCACTAAGGAAAATGCCAAAATCTCAATCTAACACCTTGAAGATCATATTTCACAGATAAGGGATCATCAATCGTGTACACAATTTCATGACGATACCACAAACCCCACCTAGTAACTTGTGGAAGAATACCCTAGAAATATGAAAGAAAAAATATCAACACACAACTAGAGGGTTAGCATCCAAGGCTCATTGAGGCTCTTTCCCCAACTGAAACATATTGGGTAGAGGATTGATGCCTGCTTAAATATTGGTCACAATGATTATGAGAAATGAACTAGATAAATACGATGGGATGTAATGATCACACCGATCATCTCAGGGCTATACATGCTCTAAATTCAATAACTATACTGTCGATGTAGATCATGAAAAATCACTCAAAAATGTGGAAATGTGATCCTACTCCCTAGCTCCGTAGGGGATCACCACTCCACGAAACATGAAACCTCTCCCTAACACAGCAGGGGAGTACCACTATGTTGTACGTACTCAAGGAGCTGAAGAGGGTCAATGTCTGTTGATGTGGATGTGATACCAATAACCCACATAGTAGGGGAAGAGGGGTGACAGTCTGGTGATGAGGACATGATACAAAAAACCCTCACAGCTAAAGGACCAGGGGGACCCACTCAACCTAGCTAGTCATAACACTACCATCAAAAACTAGGGGGAACCACACAACCCAACTAGTAGTAACATCACTGAGAGATAGGGGCCCACATAAGAAAGTTGATCAATGTAACCAACCCAAGAGCCCCCTTGACATCGCCTTCCCACCGCATATCCTAGGCCCAAACTGTGTTTACTATCACATTTTATACAGCAAAACATGCAGGCTAAGATACTCACTCACCCAAAAAAAGGTGAAAATGTACTATTCAATACAACAAGCCTGAACGATTCCTCATTGGGCTGACTCCATGATCCCTTAACTCATCTAATGGATCATGACATTGTGTATTCTCTTATAAAAACACATGAGACTAACTACTCATTTGTCCAAAACAGACACCTAGTGAAAATGTCTCATTTCACTGCAAACGCCAAAACCAGGCCTCATGGGGACCACACCCCAATTTTGGATTAAGAACCCAAAATTTATCTAGAAACGTATTCCTTATCATCAGTGTCACAATACCAATGATGATGTCTTAATCAGATGATCCATACAGAAGTTATGGTTCGTCAAAGTTGAATAATAATAAATTTTTATGACCATTTAAACATTTTGTGGCCTTAGGCCACAAACCCAATTATTTAAATTCCCAAAATTGAATCAATGGTTCCATCTCGAAGAAAAAATCACTTACTCATAGACGACATGTAAATCAGAAACCTAGTTTTCTTTTTACAAGAGTCTAAAGAACCCCCAAACATTTCTGGCCAGACCGCCAGTGCCACCTGCAGGACCGCCATAACCTCGATGGACACTGCCGCCATGGACCATAAGACCATGAACGTTGTACCAGAAACCACCACAAAGGCTTACTGAATTTCCTTCAGATTCACCCTTCTAGGGTAAACCCCACTTCGAACAACCGGGAGCACCCAGATGCTCCAAAAAATAATATAGGGCCAGATCTGGAAACCTTGGAACACGATCTTCATAGAGTTAGTCTCTGTCTGAAGATCCATCGCTATTTTGATGTGACAAAAATTTTGCAGATCTTCTTCTCACAATTACAACTCCTTTAATACTCAATATATGAAACCGTCGTGTATATGAAACCCATGTATCATGAAATTCACTGATCTGTTCTATGCTCAATGTTTGGATATCGTTTTGTCATATAAAAAAGTAAAAGATGAAGAATAGGGAAGAACAGTAAAAGAACATGAACAATGCACAATCAAAAACTCAATATGATGATGGTCATATTTTTAGACATCGAGTGAGATAAAGAATGTAACATAAGAGACCAGAAACGATTATGGTAGTGTAAACTTCAATGGAGATGGAGCCGAATCGGAAAGAAGGATCCCACCTCAATTATGGATTTGTCGTCATGTTCACTTCACTCTGATCTTCTAGGATCCAAAGTATCATCACAATCTATTAAGAATCTGATTCTCATCCACCATTCAAAAAGAGAGGAGGACCTCTTCCATCCATAAGAGAAAATGATCCAAACCCATGATCATCTACTCAAACTATTATTTATAGAGAACAAAAATAAATAGATTCTAATGGTTAAGGGACGTGATCCTCCCACACCCTCTAAATTTAGGTCGCTCCTAGGTAAAACACCCTGCTAATAACCCAAAGGTGGTCACATTTTTCTATTCTGATACCCCATTCAGAAGTTATTCGTGGAAGATCTTGAGATAAAATAACTGCTATTTGATTATTTTATTTATTTTTTTGCCCTCCATGGATTTTTCTATATTAGGCCCACACCGAAGAAATCTATACCCCGCCTAATTTAAACACCATGATCTGAACACAACGGTGACCTTATATTTCTATCCCAAGCTACTGTATAAGATATAACCCATTCCCACAATGTGCATAGTATAAAAATAATTAATACTTTTAAAAAATTTATTTGAGGTACATCGGGTCCTGGAATCGCACACCGACTTGAAGCCTGACTATGGAATTCTTTACAATAATATTCCAATGTTTAACAGGTCCAAACCCAAGTCACTACATTACCCGTTTTTTGACCATGACCTAGATATAGGATGGTTAATGGTTGTGATAGTTCCTCAATTTTGACAGTGTGGCGGGGTTTTCGGGAATGACTTGTTATGGATTAATATGAGTCTCTATTATTAAATGTTTAAAAGTTGTGGTATGGGTTTGATGACGTGTGCTTGTAACTATATAGATATTCCTCCATGATGATTATTGATGAGAAGATCACAGGAGGACATGGCTGGAGATGATTCTCTTGTAGTGGAACCTGAGGTACTCATACTTCCAGGAGAAGGAGCTTTGGAGCAGTATCATGAAAAATTTTCTCACTTTGTACAATTTATGAAGAGATACCCATAGTGGGTTTTGATTAGTATTCATTACTCAATGGGGGTGTTTAAGTTATAAAACCCCTTTAATTTCTCTGGAGTGGGTGTACTTGAGGCATCTGAGTTCTATATTGGCCTTATCAAGACTATACTTGACAATTTAGAGACTCTAGCTAAGAATACGGTCGAGTAGGGTACTTACATGTTATAGGGATTAGTGGAGCACTATGGGGATGTACATTATCATAATGGGTAGGGTGAGGGCATGGTATAGATAGGCCTTTTTGATAAGTTCACGGATAACTCTTATCTAGAGACAGTGAGACGTGATTGGGCATCTAGGTTCATGTGGTTAACTCAGGGGTGTATATCTATGATGAGCTGTGCACATCACTTTAATGAAGTTCAAATATTTTCCCCGACACTAGAATGGGATAATAAATCTATTTAATATAATTTAAAAGATTTAATTAAATATGAGATTATGTCTCAAGTTAAAATCTTTAATCTGAAAATGTGTTCTAAAGTAGAGGACCAAGCTTTCATATATGAGGGGAACCCGAAGGAGGATTCTAATTGATGAAATGTGATTTTTGATTGATGATAAAGAGGTATGTATTTCATTGGAAGGAATAAATTTTATGTGAATTTCAAGCCAAGAGGTGGAAAGAATAGTGGTTAGGGGAGGATCGATTACACCTGATCTTACTTGAGAGATTTTTCACCAGTGTGGTAGGTCAGTACTCTTTCTTAGAAAGTGCCCCCAATCCCCGATAGAGTTTCAATATTATGGAATGATGGTACACCAATATAGGTTCTATTGGAACCCATGATATATGTGTAGTGATGGATAATCTAGGAAAAAAATAGTGTAGGATGGGTGTCTTCTACACCTAATCAGTCTAGAAGTATGGGTTTCTACTTGATGTTGTGGACTAGGTGCTACAGGGAAAGAGTGCCCTAATCTGTAGGGTGGTGGACATTTTTAGGGGACTTAGACTACATCACAGGGAAGAGGGGATGGATAGTTTTAGGTAATTCATCATATACTTGTGTATAGTGAGGTTAGTCCCTCAATAGTTAGATGTACTATTCTTTTAGCTTCTAAACTTAATAGTGACTTATTTGATATTTTTTCCTCTCATTATTTGGAATCTTCCCAAAATTATAATGGTATGAACTTAGTGGTGGAGTTTTTGAGTGGGTTTATAAAGAAAGTTACACAATTGACATTACGGTTGAGAAAAAAATCAGTTTTTGTACATGGTTTTCACTCAAGTTTGGAGAGAATCATTTCTTTTGGGGTCTTTACATTCTTGATATGGTAGGCTCGAAACTAATTATGGTTATAGACTAGTTAGTGGTTTAATGATTCTACCTTTATTGTTAACTAAGGATAGTGACTTTTATATATCCTAAGAGTGAAAATTATTTTCATCATGGAGAGTGGGATATCCCTAAAAGTCGAACATGGAAAATTCATTTAGAAATAGGGAGAGCTTACTCCCTAGGTTTTTGGTCTTTTTTTGTATGATGGAGGTGTTAATCATGATTCCATTCAACCCATAGTGGATTGGTTCAAGGATGTTTTCTTGAGTAGTTCATTGGAATTTTATATAATATATATCTTTAAATTACAATTCAAATAATTATTGGGGATGAGCTAGTTTCTATTCCACAATATTGAATATCACTAATAGAGCTTTAAGAATAAAAGACTCAACTGGAAGAGTAGGCAGATAAGGGATTTATCCTACCGAGTACGTTACCTTGGGGTTCTCTATTTTTTTTCTAAGAGGGATGATGGGACTATGCTCTTATGTGTTGATTAATGGAATATAAATCAGATGAATACGAATAATTTCCATCCTCTCCCACATATCAATGATCTATTTGACCAGTTGAGAGGAGCTTCTGATTTCTCTATGATAAACCTGATATCAAGGTGTCATTAGTGGATAGTTCAACCATTTGATATATATTAGAATATTTTTAAAATAACATGTGGACTTTATGAGTTCATTGTAATATTTTTTGGATTGAAAAATGATCATTCTGTGTTTATATCCATGATTAATAGAATATTTTACCAGTAGCTGGATCTGTTTGTGGTAGTATTTGTGGATGGAAACTTGATGTACACCAAGACTCAGGAAAATATTTTCTGACATCCTAAAATCTTCTAAGTACACTAAAAGAGCATCATATATAGGATAAGATATCTCGGTGTCAATTTTGGGTGGATTATGTTAACTTATTGGGTCACATAATCTCAGAGGAAGGTGTGTAAGTGGACCTAATTAATGTTCAGGTAGTGGTTTCTTTGGTGTAATTGAAGAACATTTTTTATATCTATAGATATATGGGGCTCGT
Source organism: Viscum album (assembly GCA_963277665.1). Classification (NCBI taxonomy): domain Eukaryota; kingdom Viridiplantae; phylum Streptophyta; class Magnoliopsida; order Santalales; family Viscaceae; genus Viscum; species Viscum album. Next base: position 1,170,506,560 of record OY728130.1, read on the forward strand.
AGGATTTTACCGAAAGTACATCCAGGAATTTTCCCAACTGTCAAAACCTCCTTTTTCCTAGACCAACAAGGGGATGACGTTTTAATGGATGGAATCAAGTAATAATTTTTTTTGAGTTTAATAAGTGGTTGATAATAACACCAATATTGATCCTACCTAAGGTAGGTGAAGAGTATATTATGTTTTGTGATGCTTCTATGATTTCCTTGGGGAATTGTTAATGCAGGGAGATTGAGTTGTGGTGTATGGGTCTTGGAATTTAAGATCACATTAACTGAACTACCATAGGGATGACCTCAAGTTAGTATCAGTTGTTTATTCCTTAATGTTTTTGCATCATTATCTATTGGGAATGGAGTTTATTGTGCATAATGATTGCAATATCATAAATTATAAATTTCCTAATGAAATTTTTATCTCCAAAAGTGGTGGTGGGTTGAGTATATTTAGTATTTAAATTTTTATCTATCATATATACTCATGAAAAGAAATATTTCTACAGACACATTAAGTATAAAAACTCAGAATCAAGTAGTTCAGGAGTCTATTACTAAGTGGAGAATAATGAATTTACTGGATGAAAAACATGTTGTGGCAGAGGGGGTTTATGAGTAGTTGAATCTCCTACTAGTTCCAGTAGTGTCTAAATTTTTTATCTATATTAGTGATAGATAGTATGAATATCATGAATTTTTGTCCCTAAGGGAATTTCTTAAATGGGCGGATACACATTTCAACTAGAGAATATATTAGGATGAGATCATCTATGTGAGGAGTAGTGTTATTATACCTATGATAATGAAGGAGGAGCACGTGCATGAGTTTCATTCCTTGACGTGTGTTTTACAACCATGTGTTAAGAAAGTGTACATGGACATACTAAAATAGTCTTGGAAGATGGGTATGGAAAAGCATATAGGAGGGTTCATGACAAGATGATTCACCTATAAATAAGTGAATATTGAGAATCGATGACCAGGTGGTTTACTAGAGCTATTTACCATTATGAAATGGAAGTGGGGAAACTTTAACATATACTTTTTGGTTGGTCTCTATAAGATGTATCATAAGAATTACTCTATTTGGGAGATTTTGGACTAATTGATGAAAGTAGATTGTTTACTCCCTATATGGGAGACTTTCTTAGTGGACCAATTAGGTGATTGTATATTTATGAAATAGTCCATCTGCTGAGGGCACCACAAATTAGTTTTTCAAACCATGACTCACACATTACTTCACACTTCTATAAAGGGTTTAAAAAGGTGATTAGTACATAGTTTTTTCAAATTAATGCATTTGAACCATAGATAGAAGGGCTGTTAGAGCGTACTATACAAGTGCTTGATGATATATTTTGAGAATGTTTCCTCGACTATGGTGGGTATTGGTAGAAGTACCTAGATTTGGAGAACATTACCTATAAAAATAGTTATCATGTGACTATAGAGATAGATCCAGAATAGTATCTTTATGTAAGTCCATACAAATCACCTTTATGTTTTATCGGGGAAGGTGAGTTAGAGTTATTAGGACCGAGTTTCGTACAGGAGAATATGGAACAGGTTAGACTAATTTGTAAATATATGGATATGGCTCAAAGTAGACTGAAGTCGTATGCTGATAGACGTATATGAATCCTAGAGTTTATATATGGAGTTTATATGTTTCTTCTGGTGTATCCTAGATTGAGTCATCATGGGATTCAGAGACAGGGAATGTTACTTCCCAGGTTTGTTGGACCATTTGATATTGTGCAGAGATTTTGGTTGGTGGCATACCTATTTTCTCTTCCATATAGGTAAAATTCTATTATTGATGTCTTTTATGTTTAACAACTTGAGAATTATCACCCTAAACATTCTCATGTGATCGATGTGAATGATTTTGATTTTAAGACTGATGCATACTTTGAGGGGCATCTGATACATGTGTTGGATTAGGTGAAAAAGTGTGGTGGGTAAAGACCATTTTGATAGTTCATATATTGTGGAAACTTGGGAAAGTTCATGAGTAATATTTGGAAAGATAATTAGATATACATGATTTATGGACTGATCTTTTTGAATCAGAAGTATAAAGACGCTTGGGAATATAGCTTGAGGATGAGATACTAAAAGTTATGCAGATTGTAAGATTATAACCATTTGATAAGATTTATAAAACATGTTACAAGTACTATTTTTCCGTTTTTATTATATATTTTTTATTATTTACCTTGGGGAGTTTTTTGGTGAATTTGGAAATTTTTTTAAGAGGGGTAGTGCATGGTTGGCACACTGTTTACCCAAACTATTTTCTCATCCCATTAAACCATATAAACCTAGAAATAGGGAATTTACATAGATGGTCAGTGGTTTTTCAAACTGTATTACCTATTAGGTGTAACTATTACTCCCTATTAAGAGGTTCATGGTTAAGGATCATGGTTTGGAAAACCATGCACCCCTTCATAAGAAACTGTGTGCATGAGTTAAATTAATCATAAAATTTGTTTTAAAAATATTAAACCCCCAGAACATCAACCAAAGTCAAAAAAACATCATAATAACCTATTCATATCATTTTTAGAGACTTATAGAGATATCCATATGGCTCTATATTATCTTTATTTATGATTTTAAGGTTGGATTATGAGATTTTCACATCTTTAGGTATGTTTTTTCTTCCCATTTAGGATTCACTTCCTCCTGCCCATATTCCTAGATAAAAAAGGGATGGTTTTCATTGGTTGGTCTTGGGAATAGATCAATTTTTTTTTGAATCATGATTCATTTGGTATTGGATCTTGGTTTTGGATTTAGATCTCAGTCATTTTAATGATTTGGTTGTTCCTCTTAAATAGAGGATTTCCATTGGCAAGCGTTCATCATCAATCTTTAGTTAGGTGGTCTAAATTCATCACCCACAGTATTGAATCCCAATTGGGTTTATTTTTTCTATAATTTCAATTAGAACACTTGATAATTTAATATTCATTAGAATAAATTAAATGATAAAATAATTTATGGAATCATGGAATTAATTTGAGATAATTTCTATGTGGTGATGAATTGGGTTGAATTTTGGGGAATTCAAAACTGATGAAATTGAATTTATTAATACATGAATTAATTTATGGGATATTGGGATGATGAAAAAAGATTAAATAATAGGTGAATTAATTATTGGGATAACGGGATTGTGTAATTGTATTAATTAATTGGTCAATTAATTAATGGGTTTTATTTATAAATTTTGATAAAGTGATTAATCATGTTTTGTGTGTATTATTTCGTGTGCATGATTTGATGATATCTGTTTTTTCTAGTAATTTTAATGTTATTATGTGAATTGAATTGGTTATAAAATGGTTAACATTGATTAAAATTTAATGATATAATACATTTGATATTTTTCAATATGTGATAAATGTGTGTGGGGAACATAATGAGGATCCGAATACCAATATTTGATAAATAATTGTGGGAAAAAAATGAGTATCCAAATACCCATATGTGATAAATGAGTGTGGGACATAGATTGAGGCTCAAAACACCTATATTTGATAAACCATGTGTGGTATAGGGATTGATGTTCTAAATACCCCTGTGATTATTGAGGTGTGGTACAGGGACCAAGGAACCAAATTCCCATGGGGTGCTGGACATGATGTTCTACACCCATGAGTTGGCATTGCAATATGGTTCTAATGGGTCATCGCATGAGTTGACATGGAATGATATATTATGATAATGGTATTGTGATATGTGATTTCCCTTGGGGATAGTTCAGACTCCATAATGGGCCAAAGAATGTATTGAGAGTTCACATGTCTTTTGGAACTCAAGGGTTTATGTGGTTAATTAATTAATAATGAAATGTTACACCATCATAAATTCTGAATTGAACATTATGATTTTTAAAAAATCATAAAATATTTTGACTGCATAATTTTTAGACCCCATAGGTGGTGTCCTACTAAGTGGTACTCACTCCCTACTTAGGATTCCCTATTGATGCTAGAATATTCTTCATTTTCACAGGAAATGATAAGATATATAAACTTATGTTAGATGAATCAGATGGTATGGATCATGGATTAAGGAACCAAACTTTGTATCATGACCCACATGGGAGTTTTTAGTGACTTTATTTTGGTTTTTACATTTAGTACTATACATATACATGGCATAGAATATTTACTACTTTTTTTTTGGATATTGTATTCTTTTTTTGGTCATCATGTGATATTCATATTATTCTTGGTATGGTTATATCTCTTTACTATTGTTTTTTAATTTATATATTGATGTTAAACTGATAATGAAGGTATAGTCTCCCCATGATCAGTATTATACCTTGGCTACTAGTTGGTAGCCTCTAGAGTATGTGGAGGAATTACCAAGGTCACGTGGAAAACCAGCTCAGGGAAACGGTGTTTGGAACTTAGGTAGAGACCTCATATGAATTATTCACCAATCTCATAATAGTATTAATCTCTTTAAGATTCTGTTTTAAAAAATAATAATAATATGAACAACATTTCAAAGACTCTTTTAGACCTAAAAACCCTAATTCACAAAGTGGATGAAGAGACAAAGCCTAAAAATCCATCATCCATTATAGCGAATAAATGGAAAGTTCATGTGAAGAGTTATAAAACTAAATAATCATTAAATGACCCATAATGTATGATAAAGATAAATTAATAATAATGGTAGTAAGAAACTATCTATTTCCCATAAGGTATGAAGGGTTACTTGAATAAAAAATCACCCCACCAATTAAGAAATGGGAACTTTATGTCCAATTTTTATTAATTAAAAATTTTCTATATCAAAAAATTTGGAATTAGATATAATATATGGTTCTCATATATAATTTAATATATAGTAATAAAATAGATTCATTGAAATTGAATCAGGGGAGGAAGATCTACTAATATAAAACATTTCTAAACTTACTGTTGTGGCTATCGGGAATGACCACCTCATGTTGCTGATAGTGATGATCTTTGTTTTGAATGTTAATTTTTTATTTTTCAACAATTATCAAAAATAATATTTTTATATTCATTCTCGATACTGAAAGATTTAATTTTAATTTTCAGAATAAATGTTGCTTCTTTTAAAAATAAATCAATTTTTATTAATGATTTTTAAATAGAATTCTTTATTTGTTGGATTACATGAACCAACTATTAGCAATTGATAAAGAAAATAATTCTTATGCTTCATACATCACCCAAACATAGAATCAAAAAATAGGTTATATAAACAAAAAAATTAAAAAAATTAAACCAATATACATATTTAAATTAAATTGAACTAAAATAACTTTGTAGATTTCATGCATGATTACATGGAAAATAAAACAAACCCATATTTATCTGAAAACATGAATGGGATAAGGATATTATTTAATTATTTCTCACATATTTGCATGGAATATTTCCAATTTAATCATATGGTGGGTACTCATACTTTGTAATTTAACATAATATTTTATTAGATATGGATTTTTCTATATAATGTGGTTTATGTCTGATTCTGTTGACTTATTCAAGGAATAAAAAAATTTGGTTAACAACCATCATGGTAAGAAGATGAAGAATCTCCACTAAAACAATGGCGTTGAATATCTTAATCAAGACTACATTTCATATTATTATGATTTTGGGATTCTATCATAACTCAGTCATCCTAATACACCAAAATGGAATGGTTGAAATAAAAATAGGAATTATAATTTTTTATACCAGGTGATAACAATAATGAGTAATGTGAGTCTTCCAATATCATTTTATTGAAAATCATTACAAATAGAAACACACACACTGAAACATGTGATAAATTAATTAATAAATGGTATTACATATGAAATTTCATGTGTATGAAAAACCGTTTTGTCAAATTTTCATGTTTGGGGTTACGATACATTTGTTAAGGTCTATTTTGGAAATAAAATTTCACCCATATGAGAAATATTGTACCTTTATCTGATATAACAAACAATATGGGGTTATTACCTATAGATACCCTGAAACTAAAAGGAAATAATGGTAATACATGGAATATTCTTTGAGAGTGAGTATATATCTAAAATATATAGTGAGAGTAAGATATACTTTGATGAAGTTGAAGCTAAAGTTATCCATGTGATGGAATATGAAAAAAAATCCACAATTCCCCTTGAAGAAGATGCTCTAGGGACCCATGTTTCATGTAGGATTATAAATTTGTGATAAAACCAAAATGGTATTTTAAGTCATCAGGAATGGTGAATCATTATTAGTTTATAGTAATGATCCTCTCCCTTGCATGGAAGTAGTAGGTGTAAAATATGTTACCAAGTTATATAAAACCTTGAATACAGAAGATTATTCCATCTTCCAAAAACAAGTAATAATATTGGTATATAATTTAGTGGATTTAAAAACCATTCATTGTAAAAAGGTATCTAATAATAAACTATACATCGATGAATAAGTAGATACCTATAAGTAATTACTGATAAACATTTAATGAAATCAATAAATGGATTTGTTTTTATATTTATTTTATCACCCAAATCCCGTTTTCTATTTTCCTTATATTTTATTCAATTATTATTTTATTAAATGTACTGGTATTAAACCATGAATCTCATATTTTAAAAATTCTTTAGGGAATCATAATTCTTGTTCAATATTAAATATACTCTTGATTGAGTGATGGATTTCAAATTTTTTTCAAAACATATTCCCATATTTTCCAATTTTATGAGAATATTTTATGTAAACAACATTAGTGTAATATAAATATTCATGATAATGTGGTACATTTTAATTTATACATATAGTAGACGAGTCTTCAATGATCTCGTACACTTCATGGAAAATGATTGGTTATTTTTAGAAAATTGGAAATTTTTATAAACATATATTATCACACTTATTTTCTCAACTTTATGTGAATATTCATCTCAAGCCACATATATATATCTAATTAAATCCAATTTCAAGATAATTAAAATTTAGTATTATTTCTGATATCAATGTTTCTCACTCTATCCTAATATTAATTTATAATATTATCAAGCTAATGTTCATTGATCATCCAAATATCTTGTATAAAATTTTTGAGCACCATTATTATTTGATATTTCATCTATTACTAAGAGTTTTTTATATCCATCTTAGTTATTTTCTTTTCTTCTAGTGCATGAATCCTCTCTATACAAAAGTCGTTTTTCTTAGATCTCTCATTTCTATTCATATGAAACACTTATACTAGGGAATATTGTTATTTATATTTTTGGATTTTTTGTTCCTTGAAATACCCATAGTTGATGAGAGTGGTGTATTTTTTACTCTTATTAATAATGAAATCTTAATAAAATCAATTTACCCCTCCAACTATGTTTTATCTTTTGATAGGCACTTTATAAACTCATCTGTGAAACTGAAAGCATAAGGAGTGTCTTTTTTATGTAATCATTTTTCTAAATATAAAAGGAAAACATTAATCAATAATAAATAAATATTTATATCTTGATCTCGAAATTTATATAGTAAAACCATCGATTGATATTATATAAAATACTATGTTTATTACCAAAAACTATTGTTCAATACTTTTTATCCATTTTCACTAGTGATATTTTTATTGTCTTGTTTGATTCTATTTTGTTTTTGTTCTTAAAATATTTTACAATTAAATCCTACATGTTATCATTGTAAGGAAATGAAAAAAAAAGATTCAAATCCTCTCTTCATATAGATAAATTAAATATGGTTAAAGAAATCAATCATATGTGCAACCTTATACTCTAATTCATATTGAGATTTCCAATAATATTTTGAAACAAAAATAAATTACAGGCTTTAATCATTTTGATAATACTTTTATCTTATAAATTTCTAATTAATTAACTCAAACAACTAAACATTTTACAATGAATGTGTCCCTTTTGATTCACTCAATTAATCCAAACATAACCAAATATATAATATAAAGAGAACTTGACACACAATAATTTTTTATGTTATAATCCCAAAGAGTGTATCTACTTTTTCATGCATTCAATTATTGTATTAGATATAGGTTCTGTATTAAAAATAAATGTTAGTGCACAACATTCTCTGAATGGTTTACTATATCCAGAAAAGTTCTTTAATCTATCTGCCACTAGTTTATAATGGGGTTCCTAATTTCACCCTTCTAACAAGATCTTTATAATAGTATATGTTTGAATAACATAAAAAAAGAAAATATCATCTTCTTCTAAAATTTTTCTCTACCAAATAATGGGTGACTAGAAAAAGTTGAAGCATGAAAGTCAACATCAATCTTGAACTTTTAAAATGATCAATATTTGTATGTTAACCAGAGACAGAACATTGAATCCATCCCCTGCAATATTCCTTGAGTATTATGATATTCCTCATTCATAAATAGTTTCCCATTATTTAGGACACCCAAAAAAACTGATAATCAATATTGATGGTTTATATCATTCTCTCTCTTATTCTTCTTCTTTCACTTATTCTTAGTCTTCTTCATTTTATTACACTTTATTGAATAAGGTATATTTTATTAAATATAAAATGGATTCTATCATATTTTATATAAAAAGATATTCCATTGATGTGATTATTTTATATTATATAGAATAATTTTATTATTTTTATATTAAAGAGGATATAAACCAATGTATTTGAAATTTGACCAGTTTTGAGATTGAATATTCTATGATAGAATAATCTAATAGAATTTATCCAATATTCAATCTATATAAACTATTTTTAAAATATTTCATTTGAAACCCCAAAATTATCACACTGAACATCTTATCAACATTCCATTTTAAATTTATCATATAAAATATTCAATAAATAATAATGAATTCATTTATAAAATTATCTACACTAAACATGTCAAGAACTCGTTTAAATAATCCATCGAACTTGGATATTGTGAATCCTTAATACTCCTTGATATTTATATCAGTTGTCTTTCTACATATGTTGAAAAAATAACACATAAATGGTTTTCGAGAAATATCCTCCTCAGGACATAATCTCTTATTTCATCAAATACATGAATAATGAATTTACGATTATGGCATCTTCAATTATGGAAAAAATTAGTTTCGCATCTCATACAATTGATATATTATTTTCTTATGACTTACCACCATGATGTAACATTATCCGACAAACATCACTCCATTTTATAAAGCAGTTTCACCATCCTAATATGGTCTAAGTATACTAAAATTAATATAACTGAGATCAATATGTTATTAATCCACATTTTTATATGTTGGGAAATTATACATAGAAAAAATATCGTTTTTATAATAGTTTTATATATCATGATCTCTCATATTTATGCTTAATCCATATAAAAATTGAATATCATCATCATATTTATTTTTCTATCATTTCTCCCTAAATTCTCTATTTAAATTATTAGCCGCAAAATTCCTCTCCAAATATTAGTGTGTTAAAATTTCCAACACTATCATATGTTGGTCAACATCAACATGGAGTTATCAATTCTATCCTTTATATGTTCTATATTTTTTATCATGTGTATCTATATCTTTTGAGATTAATCTGATTTTATAGCATATCTAAAATTTATCATTTTTTGAAAGATTTTATTCCTCTATAACTAATAATAAAACGATATATTTCTTTCTGATTTAATCTGATGTAGATATTTATCATTTTTAATTTTAATTTCTTGTATATTGGCATCTTATACAAATTACTCTATTTTCACTTTGAAGGTTCCAATGTTTAATATTTTGTATCATTGTATCTAAAATTCCTTATATTCTTAACATCCCAATATTTCAAAGGATAATAATTACCAACATCTAGTTAATAAAATTTTAGTGCTATAACACATTTTTCATCAAAATAGAACAACTATTAAAAAGTTGATCATATCCAAGTCCATAATTATAATTTCATTCTTAAATAGCATATGAAATGATTTATTTATTCTTATATAAATTAAAAAAATCATATTCATTAAAATATGTTACTCCATAAAAATTAAAATTAACTCAAAATCATATAATATCAAATTTATTCATTTTTAATCATCTACAAAAATATATAAATATTTGAAAGGACATAAGAATACTTATAATTATATTCAACATTATTTTAAAGAACATAGGGAAAATTAAAATTAGTTTGAGTACTCAAATAAATATCCTTATCCTCAAATACAAAATCCAATTCATTATCCAAATATTATAATTAATATTTAATTAATTAATTCACTTATTAATTATTCATGTGTCTCAGATATACTACTTCACATGTCATCATAAAAGTGAATATTCCATTATATTTATACATTTTCATGCCAAGTATTAAAAAATATAGATATAAGGGCCTGAAATTTTATAGACCCTTACTAATTTTTTCTTGAGAATTGGAGGTGTTTCAATTGTGGGTAGTATTTGTTTTACTCTATAGGGTCTAAAAAACTTATTGTATTGCTAGTGGTTATGTTTTTATGGACTCATGGATATTGTAGTTAGTTGTTATGGTGCCTATAAAAAACATGGTGTGAAATGGCTATTTTAAAGGGAATGATGTCTCCCTAATTTCCCTACATTACATATGAAGGGTCATAAGCCTCATGATAAAGGGTATATAATCATAGAGAGGTTGGATTTTGTCTAAAATTATAATTTAAAAATGTTTCTTAAATTTCCCATTATGTATACGTTCTCTTATGTATGTTTTTCTATTTATCATTAAATTTAATGACAAATAAAAATCACCACATCATGTCAATGGTTGTTTCATATATGTAATGAATAGATAATTTCATTATAGGATATAGGGATGGTATTTATGTCTATATTTCGAGCCTTGGTGTTGTTGTGTTGAGGAATGTTCATGTAGTGTATGTGTTTTAGACAAAGTTAGGATTGTTTTAAGACTCCCTGGTTTAATTTGTGAGGTGATAGGACTAGTGATTTGCATTCCTTCTTTTTTTAGTGTATTCAAAAGGTAATCTTGGTTAGGGGACATGTACATGTTGGATATAAAGATATCAAGGAGCTATTTAGTTTTTTAAAATGTTTCTAAAAACCATCTTGATATAGGGATCTTCTATTATTATGATATACGATTTTGGATATGGGGTTGACCAAATATACCATGGTCATAGAGGAAGTCCCCACTCTATGATTGACGTTGTTTAGGTTTATATATAAATTGTTTTTTAATTTTATCAATGGTTCATCATTACACTTTACACTAAAACCATGGATGATCCAAATATTTTTTTAAGTATATGGGTCAGGGTTTTATGGGTTTTACCTTCTAGATTTTATGTTGATTCCTTTTTGTTATCAGATTACCATTTTAATTTATTTATCTACTTTTATTATTAATGGTGGATTTTGAATTATAGTATGATCATTAAAGAGGTTTTACAGGTTATTGGAAACATTAAATTCATTTATTGGTATTTGGTATTAGTTCCATAAATAAGGATTTTATCTATCTTATTAAGATGGGGTCTTTCTAAGCCATATTTTGTCATTTAAAGAATATATTTCTTAATATGACATAATACCATCCGAGATACTCTTGTTGATATTAAACCAATTATTTCTATAAATTTAATACCGATGATTGAATTACAACCATTTTTCTGCATTTATAAACCCCATCTATTGGTTGATTTAAATTATGATCATTATTATTCTTTGGAACTCTCTCAGGGAATCCGATGATCCATAATTCTTTTTATAGTAAAAAAACATATAAAAAACTATAACAAGTAATATTTAATTTATGGTAATTTCTTTTTATCACCTCACCATAGCGGATATGGGTTAGTCTCAAGTGAGGGGATTCTATTTATTTTATACATTATATTATTATTCTTTCCACTCATTACCTAGTCTGTTAATTAATACGGGGTTATTGTACGCTTATTATTTCTTATTTTTTGGATTTATTGTGTCATGTTGTTAAATATACTTACATAGTATTTCTATATTTACTTTAAATAAATAAATACCATGGTATAAGATTCTAGTGTGGTGGTATTCTGAACATTATGAGAGATGGTGACATTCAAACCCATGCCTAATGTGTATTATTGTGGAAATGGTATTTTAAAAGTGCACCTGTAATAACATTATAGATAATTTAATGATAAATTTGATTCATATTCGTAAAATTTAATAATTATGTATTTTATATAACATTTTTTGAAGAGTTTATGAAATTATGATGAATCGTATGTATGATTTTTTTCATTGTGTCTGTAATCTTAAGCTGAATTATATATGTAAGGGGAATATTAGACTATGATGGAATGTTCAGGTAAATTTGGAACACAACTTTTAGTGACATTAGTAAATCCAACATTGATTTAATTTAGGTTCCAATATATTTAGGAATGTTTCCTTAGTTGAGTGAGGTTATTATAGTATGATCTTTTTCGTATTGGGAAATATTTAGGGCATGGGATATGTTTAGAGCTCTCATATTTTCTTTCCTTCCCTAGAAAGTTAAAATTTTCAATGGATTTTTTATTGTATTTTAAATATATTAGGTGTGTTTTTATTATCTTCTTGATAGTAGTATCTACCTTTATAGTATTTTCCTCCAATAGGATGAAGTCTAATGATTTTGGTTTGAGTTGAAAGGATTCAGTGGTTAAAACTAGTGTTTAGTGTTTTTCATTGCATTTGTTTTTCATAATTTGGGTTTTAAGATGAGGTGTGTGAGTTTATTAGGAGGTTTTTATTGATGATAGATTTGGGAATGTATTTTTGATACTAGTAATGAAATATTATAGCTTTGATTTGGAGTACGGGGTTGATGTGTTGTGAAATGGTAAATATTTAATTGTCACTGTCTTGGGATGGTGACAGTCAGGGTTAAGTTTAAGTATTTTCGTGGGTAATCTGACCTTAATAATTATGATTAAATAATAATAGTATTTATTCTAAAAGGATATCTAAATTATTGGTTAGTGAGTTAAAAATTAAACATGGTGTTTATAATTACAATATCTTGTGAACAGGGGTAATTACTAAATTATGGAATGTGTTTTTTACTCTATGGAACTATTAACACTACTCTTTGTGACATGTGATATTATATTGAATATTATTGTTATTTATATTATTTATATTTAAATTTTTATTAATTTCTTCTATTTTATTATTGGTTTATTTTTTGAATGATGATCTATTAGTTTACTATCTTTACATGATTTTATGTTACAATACATAGAGTGTTTAATTGATAAAGTAATAGTGAACCTATAAATGGGTTTTAATGGATCATGGCTATAATATGTATAGTTCTCCTAGGTTGTAATAAATTATGGTTATGATATGTTCTTATATATATACATATGTTATAAATATTTAAGGTATATTATATATATTTATACTTGTGTGGCTGTAAAGGATGATTGTTTTGACATGTTCACCTATTTATAGGTCATAATGTATTAAGATTATAACATTTACACATAACCCTGAGTGGTGATGGATTAGGGTAATTTCATGTTCTTGGGATATGATAGATCATAAATAGAGAATTAGTTAATGAGATGATGATGGGATGATATGGGGATTTTGATGTTGTTATGGTTTTGGTAATGTGGTGGTTGGTATGTGGTTGTGCTTATGGTTATTTGGTGATTGTGATGTGGCTATAGTGTGGGGGTAAATGGAAGATATGTTGTTGTAGAATTTTGATGGTTTTGGATGTGTCCATGAATCTGATATGATTGTGATGGGAGTATTTTTAACCTGTTATGACCGGTGTGAACATGATATGAGAAAGTCAGTATGATAATGGGAAGAGTGATAATTTTCATAGATATTTTCTATTATATATAGGTCAATCTAGAATCTTGATACCATCCTAATTCATTCACTCTAATGAATTATTGTTCAGATATGAAGATTTTAGGTGACAGAGTTAGGTTTGATATTTAAAAGATGAAGTAATTTTACATTTCATACAATATTGTTTATTTTCATATCCATACCCCTATCCTGCTAGTCCTTAACATCATTTATTTCACTCACTTCTGACTCAACCCATTTATTTATCATGGATACCAATTTTCTAGAAATTTATCTTATTTAGAACTCTTTAGTTCTCACCCCTATTTACATTTCGTGAGTTATTTTATTGAATAGATGAATAGATATTGGAGATGTTTTTTTGGACTAACATAGTTGGGTTTATAATTTTTTTCTTTCATTGGCTATGATTTATTATGTTTAATGACATATAGATTTGTATGTGATTTAAAATTGTATATTTTAGTATATATATATATATATTTGATTGGTGGTTTAATTTTTCCTCGGGGAATCTAATATGGTATTACTTCCTATATATACAAGATTTTGAATGTGTTAGTTTCAAATTTTTAGCCTATTAAAGGAGGAATTTTGGGGGACACTAATATTTCCTATGATAACCCTAGATGGGTTCTAATGTGGTAGGTCCTAAAAAATAGTATTAAATATTTGGGTTGAGATATGTGGTCAAATTTAGAAAAATTCATAGGTGAGGAGATGATGGATTATATATGGAAAGAGTTTAATTTATATTAACCAGTAAAAAAGGTTGTAGACGGGATATATACAAATTATTTATAGCCTATTATTAATGATTTTAGAATAATAATTCCATATAGATCATTTATGACCCTTGAATAGTGGCCCCCTATGATCTGACATAAGGACTATTATTTACAACTATGAATGTTTTGAAGGAAATACACTGATTTTAGGGTGGAAAAATTAGAAAGGGTTCATAAATAATTATCATATATTTCGTTAATATTAAAATTATGTTTTATGGTCATTATGAGAATATTTATTTAGGACAAAAAATATCTATTATGTTGTATTTATGATTATATTATATTAATTTATAATAAATTAATACAACCATTCTGTCATATCATGACATAATATTATTCTTTATTTTTTTTAAAAAGATAAATAATATGGATTTATAATTAGATGTTTAATGCATTTTAATTAAAAAAATTAAAATATTTGTAGGAATTATAATTATTGATTCAATTTAATACAATAGTATGATAATATGATTTTATTGAAGATAAACTATTCCTAAAACATCATATTTATGATTGATAGATTTTTATAATCTTATTGATTGAGAATTTCATTAATGAATGATTTTTGATTGGGATTGAATATTTTGAAGGAAATGTCTTAATAGTAGGTTTTAGATTTTTAGATTTATAATCTTAAATTTCATTCCATGTGTTATATTGAACTAATAATTAAGGAATTTGGAAAAATTAAATACATACTGTATGTATAATATATTTTATCCCACATCTTATTGTTATTGTATATTGTATTTACTATCTTATGAGACAAAATGAAATGTCTTTATGAATTATAGTATCCATTTATATATATTAAAATATTTATTGATGAATGATTTAAATTGATAAAAAATGTGATATACGCAATTTTTTTCATAGACAACATGTATTAGGTTGTTCAACTATATAAGTGATTTTTTATATAAGAATGATATTGTGTGTATCTATATTATTTGGTTTTCTAGAACCAATTTTTATACTTTCAATTACATGTATATTCAATGTTTTGAATATTAATAAAAATATTATTAAATATTATTCATTATTCTACATAAAATTAAAGTAGCAATGTCTAAAGGTATATGTTGGATTAAGAAGATATTATTGAATATAGTACTATATTTAGATAACTTACTATGTTAGGGGACATATTATATTTAAATTCAAGTGAATGTATTTGTATGAAGATGATAATTCATCTCATGAAGTTCACACATGGTAATCTCCAAGAAAATAGATTCATATAATAAACTCATCTGTAGGAATTCAATATGCTTTAGTTTCATTAAATATTCATACATTCAAGCATCTTTTATGGTCCTTAAAATTTATTATTATAATTTATATATGTCAGGACCCACACACCATAATTTATGAACCAAAAGTGTGTTTCTATATTTTTTTAGGAAGTAGAATATGTTGGGAACATCAAGATTTACATTTTATTAATGGTTAAGTTGAGTAAATATTTTCCCCATCCATCATTATTGGAGATGATATCATGGTAATATGTTTGGAATAGAACCATCACATTAGATTCAATGGTTATATTGTAATAATATTTTTATTTTAGATATTAAAATAAAGTTGTTTCAAGAATATAGGTTGATGATACATATGTGAAACCTACTTGAAGGTAAAATGTGATAAATGTATTATACCACACAAAGATCATTCATATGTGGTTTCAAAATTATAGAATTTAGTTTATTATTTTGGGTAATATAAGTATTTATAGATAGTAAATTTAGACTTTTGGTAAGGACCACCTATTTCCAATGTAAAAAATTCCAAGATGGTCAGGTACTAAGTGTCTATTGATAGTGATTAAATTATATTTTATTTCTATTAATGGAAAAATTATTAATATCAAGACCATGGAATAATTTTACTAAATTTATATTTATCACATAAAATAAATAAATATATATTCAATGAATTAGGAATAAAATATATTTATTTTATTTAATTATTCATTGGATTGTTGTTAATGTATAAAATTATGAATAAAAAAATTATTCAGGTTTCCAATAAATGTCAATGAGTTAGAATGAAACAATATTATGTCACGTGGTGAATATTTTTTTTTCAGTATATAATATTAAACATTTAGAGAGTTAGTTCACATCATAAAATAATAATATTTGTATTACTATTATATGGACTAGAGTTTATTAAAAAAAATTTATTATATAAGAGCTAGTTTTCAATTAAATAATATTTTAACTAGAATCCAAGATTTATAAACGTAGGGTTATGTATATTGTGTAGTGTTAAGAGTTAATATTCAATTGAGAACTATTTTTCATAGTGGACTATTCCATCAAATTTGTCCTCTCGTTTTCTTAAGAATAAGAAGGACCCCATCAAAACTGAAGGATCTTAAAGCAAACAAGATGAAAAATTCTAGAGGATTGGTTAACCATACTATCATATGGAAATCAATTAGTATCATTAAAATATAAAATGAGCTCATGTAGTTCATATCTAGTTGGATTCTACCCTTGTATCCCCTTGGGACATAAACAAAATTCATATATGGTTTTAGGAATAATAAACTTCATCATCGATGAAAGTTCCTTGACAAGATAACAATTTATTCTGATTATAATTAAAATAATAAGATATTTAATGTGTAAAGATCCTCTACAAGGTTTTATATTTCTCTATGTCCATAGTTGGTGGAATAATATCGATGGACATGGCCTTCACATCATGTTAAATATTTCAAATTATCCAATGAATCAAAAAAATATTTATAGTTATTACACACACTAGGGTACTTATATTTCCCCCAGACCCCATAAGTTGTATCAGAGTAGTCATATAAATTTTTATAATTATTTGTTACGTTGTTAATATATATTCTAAAAATGTAATTAGAAACTCATTTTAATAATAATTCATTATATAATATGATAATTTAATTAACATGATTTTGGAATTTTAATTATCACCATTCAACAATTCATTATCCTAAAGAACTACAAAAATATAAATAATGACTGTAGATTCTGTTAGAAAGTGTCACTAATGTTGGCTGGTATGACTGGGTAACATAATGCTTAGCCAGAGTACAGGTCGCCTACCCAAGTGCATTGAATCTCAATGTGCCACAGGATTCCCAACCTTCCAATAAGTAACTAGACCTGGTGAGTTTACTATACAACACATGTATACTAGACTATCTTATCACAAATCCTGTGATATTATAAATCATATAGTTGGTGTAGTTATCATGTAGTCTACAAAGTTTAGCGGAGAAAAATAGGAAAGTAAAATACATGATGAAAGCTATTTGAGACTAACATACTAGATAAATAATCAAAACATGATGTATATTTGGCATAAATATTATATAATTTAATTTTAATCACATAAAAATACACAATGTGTGTTTTGGAAAATTATCCAGACATAGTGAATGTATAATACATATTGTGTAGATATTGTACACATCATGTGGTCTCTCATCTGAATGATATTCAGTGTTCTTTATAGGTTCAAATAGACATACACTAAGAGGAACAAACTATATGTATCTGGTGTTTTATCAGTGTAGTCCCAAGTTCGAAGAACATGATTATCCTTTCATTTATTTTCACAGAAACATTTCAAGTAATTTACATAGCATGCTACTAGCTTATACACCTTGTGTAGTGTAGTCATGATATGTGATGAATCCCCAAGGATTTATCTATTGTACAAGAAAAATGAGGTACATGACATGTAACACATAAGTAAATGTTGTGCAGACTAAAAATAATGGAAGTAAATAAATTACATTAAATTAATAATTACAATATTAAAACATTGTTATATTGACAGGAACTAAATGTGTTTGAAAAATTAATAAATTATATAGCGAATTATTAAATTATAATTTATTTGTTACATGTTATAAAATTATTTTTTGTACCATTTATTTTCCATGAATTCATTGGTTTATTGGTATGTTCAATAGAATTTGTATTTTTATTAATATAAAATGGAATTAATTAATTCATAAATGAAAGTGCATTTTTCTTAATAATAGTTAGGTCCATAAGGGGCTTAGATTATCTGAGAGGGGGGGGTCAATCAAGTTATGGATATTCTTGTCCAAATTATCCATCATTCCCCACTAGATCAAGACCTCTTTATTATAAGGGTTACTTTGTTCAAACTTATGCATTGAAGTCAATCTTATTCATCCCTTCTTTATCTGATGATAATTCTTTTACTGTGATGCAGGAAGGAAAGTAGGTAGACACGTCAATTTTTAATTGGTTCACCCTTACTAGGCTACGTCCAAGGAGCATACAATCGTAATGTGATGATATACCAAATCCACTAAATCTCTCTGCCAATTTACAATGTTAGGGATAAATCACTTTTATGCCCAGCCTCACTACCTCCAAAAAAATTTATGGTCAGTGCACTACTTTCCCAATGGTCACTCAATGTTTCTCTCTCTCTCTGGCGCACTTTTAGTAGAAAGGATCACCTTCTTCCTCTTCCTTTTCTCATTTCTCTAGAAATGATCCACTCATAGTTTATAGACTTGTAGGTCCTTTCATTATCATTAATGAATTCATCCTCAACTATATGTAGATTCTCTATTGAAGTCCAAATTTCATACACTGATGAATACAACTTTTCCATTGAGCACTCAGAAATAAACTTGGAACTACCTTCACAAATATCAGTACATCATAATGTTCTCCATTTTTCAAAACTAAAACCAGACTTTGTGAATATTTTTGAAAATCTCTATTGCGAAGGTCCATTACGAATCTCCCCCATGAAACTCCCTAGATAATCTCCCTTGCGAAGCTCCTTCGTAAAGCTCTCAATTTCATAGAGCTCAAACAAGCTGCTCTGAAGCTCATTTGCAAAGATCCTTAGAGAAGATTTTTTTTAAACTTCCACCATCATTCGAAAGAATTAAATTTTTTAATGGAAAAATGTATATCCTTCTCAAAGGGGACGAGGCATATTTATAGGATATTCCACCGAACATTGAACCTTCTGTGCGATGTCAATGCCACATCATCACATTTGGAAAAGCTCTATAATTTCATCCAAAATTATCTCTACATCATAAAGCACCATGACAATTTTCATATCGTGAATCTCCATTTCTATGATTCATCTCAATGATCCATCATTAATCTCCTTTTTAAAGCTCTTCGAAATCGCAGAGCTCACTATCAACATTCTTCTTGTCTTTTCAAAATACCCTTCATGAATCCCATCTTCACAAAATTAATGCATTTTCAATATTTTTATGAGATATTAATGGAAAACCACATTTCACAAAGATAACCTCTTCTGTTTTTGAAGATCGTTGTTATCATAGAGATCTCCATCACCATTATTAATGTTTTTTCCAAAAACCACTTCATGAAGGCCATCTTCGTGAAATTCATCCATTTTCCATATTTTTATGAGATCTTCAAGGAAATTTACTTTTCTTAGAGCTCACCAATCTTCAAATATTGGACCCTAAGAATTATGAAGACACTTGAAAATAGTGACACAGTGTATCTATTCTTTTTATGCCTCATCCATATCTTCCACATCATTGTAACTCGATAATTAACCATATAAACTTACTTTTTTCAACAAACAAAACCTAACAAAAAATATTGCAATGTTACCTTGGGGTATTTTTCCCAAAAATAATAAATAATGAATTGAAATAAATGTTTGTCAGTGTATATTTGTTATTCAATACATGTGTATGATGTTCATGAGCTTGAACAAGACCTTTCTATGAGTTTATTTTATTTAATTTAATTTATTACATGGGTTAGAAATTATTAATTATTAAATTTAATATGATTTCCTATTATTCATCCATTCATCCATTATAATGGTGGGCATGCATGTTCAATGTAATTTAAGAAATTTCCCTTGAATAATATTTCATTCCCTTTACATTCATTGAGTTATAAACACATATAATAAATTAAGTATCCCAATGAATAAGGTGGTGGTTCAAGAGGGAACTATGATAATACCTTTCGAGGTTATACATAAGTGGATATGTGGAATATTGAAACTAGTGCCAAGACCAACACAATGAGTTCTCCCCAACGTCATAGGATTATTTATTTTCTGACCAATAAATCAACCATTAGATTTTCTATGGATCAGATTATTTATTTATTAATTTATTATTTAGTCTTTATTATATGGATTCACGACTGTGATCAAATAAATTTAATAGTTAATGAGAAAATATGGGATACAATTAAATGCATTTTTTTAAATAGTTTATAAAAATTTGTTTAATCACTTATTTAAAATCCACTTAATATTAACTAGAAATTTAAAAGATAAAGAAATTATGTAAAATAAATAAAGAATCACAACTAAATAATAATTCTAACTTGGTATTCTAGTAATTTATTATGAATAACAATAATATTACTAATTGTTTGACGTACCATTGTTTGGAAACATAATTTTATAAGGGGGCTTCTTGTGATTTTTTTTGTTGACTTTACCATTTTACATATGGAGGAGTATCCAATAATAGACCAAGTTTAACTTGGAGGAAAGTGTTAAGGAAATTCCAGTTCAGATTTTTAGATTGGGTAATCCACAAAACAGATCAAAGATTTTCAAGCTCACAGCTTGAAAATTTCTACAAATGTAAAAACCTTCAAGTAGCTTGAACTACCCTTTTGGGGATATCAAAATAGAATATGGATCCTTTCCACTAGAAATTCCAAGATATAGGATATTTTGAGTTTAATGGTGAGGGTTTATATGACATAATCAAATAGTGGGAGACTTAATAAAATTAATAATTATTATTTTTCAAATAATACGTAATCATTAAAAGTATTAATAGTCAAATATTTTTCAATTTTAGAATAATGAAATTTCTATCCTCCATACAGCCTCTATGATCAATATTATATAAAGGTCATCTCATTACAAGAGTTAACTTCCAGGAATTATCCGAACAAATTCTAGTTGTATTGTTCCATGAATTGAAATCCTACATACTAGAATCCCCGTTACTTGATATACCTACATAGGAGGTTAAGGTTGAAGAGATTATTGTATATGAAACACACTTGAATGACATGGTCGATTTTAAATGATTAATTATACCATCTATATCATGTGAACTCGTGATTTTTAAAAAAACATTGATACTTAAAGAATATTTGACCATCTTCATGGTCTTTTTGAGAGAGATGATTGAATGAATTGTTTAAAAAATACAAATAACTCATTCAGAGTAATCATGTAATGGGTGAACCATCTAGGCCACATATATTCATGATTATTGGAAATATTGAGAACATAGAGGTTATAAGATTTAAACTTCCTAATAAAAGGTACACTAATATTATTATTGCATCACTCCCTTATAGATTCTATAGTTTTTTTGTAAATTTAAATATGAACAACATTTAAGATACTCTTTTCAGACCTATTAACTCTTCTTAGAAATGATGATAAATATTTGAAGAATTGAAATCCTTCATCCCTTATAGTGAATAAAATGAACATCCAGGTGAGAAGTTGTAAGGATAAATCAATTTTGTAACACATCTCTATGAAGAGAGGGATAAAAAGACAAGAAAATGAGTAAAATTATATATATTTCCCATGATTATTAATGATATAATTAAATAAAATCTCAACCATAAAATGAACTAGGGTAATCCTTCAGTGTATTTTTTACTGTGTGATATATAAATATTTCAAAAAATCATGTTTTAGTTTATAAATTTAGGTATCACATATGATGTAAAATATAAAAAATATAGATTCGGAAAAATTAACATAGGGGTAGTGTATATATGACCAGATATAAACATGATTTTATGGATATAATGAATGAAAACATCACATTTCTGATGGGAATGTTCTTGGTTTTGAATGATTTTTACTATTTTAAAACCATTACCAAAAACATTGTTTTTTATGAATACTTTATAAAAAAAGATTTAGATTAATATTTGAGAATATATGTTGCTTATTTTATAAAGAAAACATTTTTATGCTTAGAAAATTTATATAAATGTTAATATGTTTTGGACTACATGAAACAATTATTATAAATTTATAACAAAAGTACATCATATGACACATACACAACAAAACATTATCATCACCCTTTATTTCATTTAAACAAAAACAAGATGATAAATTTACACAAATATTAACATTTAGAATAAATTTAACTAAAAAAACATAGTATAGGTCATGTGTACTTATAGGGAAGAATAAACAAATCCCTCTTTAGTGGAATTCTTGAATGTTCCAAGTATTTTCTTTAAATAGTTCATACATATGTTCATGGAATATTTTTCGTTGAACCATGGGGTGGGTACTCATACTTCATAATTTTTGTAATTATTTTAGTAGATATAGATTTTTTACTTGATGAGGTATAAGTAGAATTCCATTGAAATATTCAAGGAATACAATAATGAAGTTGGGAACCATCTTGGTTATAATATTATGAATGTATGCTCAAAACACGGTGGTGAATATCATAGTAAACACTTCATTACTTATTTATGGCGGTTTGGGATTCTATAATAACTCACCCCTCCTTATATAGATCAATGAAATGTTCTAAATTAAAGTAATAACATTACTTTTTAAACAAGGTGAGATAAATGACGATTCATGTATGTTTTTCAATATAATTTTAGGGAAAAGTGATATAAAAAACAAAAATACTAAACAATGATCCAACTAAATCACTAAATGGTATTCAATATGAAGTTTGGAATATTGTATAAAAACAATGATGTTTAATTTATATGTGTGGGGTTGAAAAGTCCTTTTTAAGGCCTCTTCAGGTAACAAAATTTCACCTCGAGGCACAAGGTGTACCTTTATATGATATAACAAGGAAATAAGGTATTATTACATATACACCCCCTCGTAAAAATGATATAGTTGAATGATATGGAATTTCTATTGAGATCGAGTACATCCCTAAAATAGATAGTGGGAGTGAGATATACATAGATGGAGTTGACGTTAAAGGTACACATTAGTTAAAAAAGGAAAACATTTCCATAAATCCACAAGGAAGAAGATGTTCATGGGACTCATTTATTGTATAAGAGTACAAGAGAGGATAGAGAAACAAAATGTAAATTTTTCATGTAATTGTGTATGGAGAATCATTATTAGTTGATAATAATTATCCTCTCAAAAAAATAACATAGTAAGTATAAAATATGTTTATAAGTTAAAAGAAATTATGAATTATGATGATGATTACATGTTCCCAAACCAATTATGAATTTTGGTAGATTTTCCTTTGGATGTAATATGATTTTATATGATTGGAAATATAATAATAAATTGAAATGGAAGGACATTTCGGTACCTATAAGGTATTACTGGTTGAAAAATGATACAACTAACATCAATGCATTGTCAATGTTGTAACCATTTCATCCGCTGCAATGCTGAAAAACATGAGAATTTTAATTTCAATTATGACCATACATGACTATAAGAATTAGAAAATTGATTTAAAAATATATTTCCTCAATGAGAACTATTTGGATGATATCTACATGATAGAAAATGACTATTTTGGGACTCCAAATGAATCTAATAAGGAATATAAATTCCAAAAAACATTTTAAGGATTAAACCAAGATTCCAGGTCATGGAACAATTTATTTTATGAATCCATTATAGAATTTGGATTCATAAAATATGAATTAATGAGTTATTACTATAAATGGTTTATTGATAATGCATTCATTTTTCAAATTGTATATATTTATGGAAAATTACATATTAGAAATGAGATACTAGTCTTACAGTGTATTAAAGCCTAGTTGAGTAAATGTTTCTCCAAGAAGGACATGGGTAAGGAAACATATTTTCCTAGCACTAGGATCTATTGTGATAGATCCAATAGGATTCTTGGATTTTTACAACATATATATATTGATAATATATTTAAGATATTAAGTATCGAACAATAAAAGAGGTTAATTTTTTCAATACAATATGGGATTCATCTTTCCAAAAAATGTATCCCCAAACACATGAGGAAATAAAAATTTTGTAAAGAATCTCAAATTCAGATGTGATTCAGTGAGTCATATATATTGTGATTTGTACATGGTTTTATGTCACGTATGACATAAGTATAATAGGATGTTACCAAGCTAACTCGGGTGACTCCAATTGTATGGTAGAGAAGATTTCCATACATATTTAAAGCATACTAAGTATGTGATCCTCGTCTATGGAGGTGATGATGAAATATTAATCAAATGTATGAATATGATCATTTCCAAATAGATAACGATTATCTAAAATCAGAGACATGATATATGTTCACTCTTAGTGGAGGTGTTGTGAGATGGTTGATTTCAAATAAGGTTATATTCAGATATTCTAAGGAATATTATGAGTATATTGTGGCTTTTGAAGAAGTTAATTAAGTAGAATTAATATAAAACATCATCCAAGAGATTAATGTGGTCCCCATTAGAGAATAACCTATTACACTCAATTGTGGTAATATTATATTGATGGGTCTCTTAAATGATACAAGTTCACCTAACCAAATGAAGCATATACTTTGGAAGATTACTCTCTGGAGGAATTTGTCTAATAGAGTTAAATTTAAATTGATAAAAATAAACAAGTAATATAATGTGTTGGACCTTTAATAAAGATATTCAGTAGTAGAAACATGAAATATATTTTAGTTCTAGTCAACTAAAAGTCATAGGTAGTTTTCTCTTGTCCAAGTGGGAGTTTTTTGGAGTTAATTTTCTATAAAAAACTCTTTTTAATATAAATTATATGTTTATTAGATTCTTCAAATATATATAAAACATCTAATTATATATTTATCGTTTATATGAATGAATTTAATATAATATTGTTCTAAGGAATGTTTCATATTGATAACGCCATATTATTTCCACACTATGATGAGAATAATTAAGATCAATGATTTTATTCTTAAATATACTTATATACTTTGAAATCATACTATAATAGAAAACATAATATGTATAATAATAAATGTGAGTACTTAAAACTAGATGAGACTTCATCTCAATAAGTTCAAACATGGTAATATCGTACATAAAACATTATGACAATGGAACTCCTAGAAGAAATTCATAATATTTTTGTTGCATCATATATTTCTATCTATAATCAGGGGAAATAGTCCATAGATTTATTTATTATCATTTATGAATTTCAGGGACCATTCAAATAGATTTAATGACAAAAATTGTGGCGCCATATGTTCACTAAAAGTAGGTTGTTTATAGTGCATCAAGAATGACATTCTATTAATGGATAAGTCATTTAAGGATTTATCCCATAAATATTTTTTAAAGTTGACATCTTAGAAAATTTATTGGAATATAATTTTCATATAAAATTCAATTTCCATAGTATTATGATGTGCATATTTCAATTTATCTGTAAAAAACATATCAAGAATATAGGTCGATGACATAGATGTGCATCCTCTATGATGGGATAATGTGAAAGGGGTGTTATATTTCAAAGTAGGTATTCAAATGTGGTTGTCGATGTCACAAAATTACGTTATTTATCTTGGGTGACATCACCAATTTCTAGACCATAAGGATGTACATTATTCAATCCCACATAATTACAATGAAAAAAAATCAAATAGGTCCACACACTATGTGTTTCATTTTATCTAGATTAAATTTTATTTAAATTTATTTAAAGAATTAAATATTATTTTCAATACTGAGAATATTTTTTTTCAATATCTACTGATCACATAAATTTAATATATATTTACTCTCTAGATTTAGAATTAAATATATTAATTTTATTTATTTATTACCTGGTTTTTTGGGTAAAGTGTATGTTAATAAATTAAACATTTATTTTCATAGTCAACAAATCATCGTGATTTGAAATAGACCAAGATATAATCTAGTGATAAATACTAATTTTAAGGACAAAAAAATAATATTATCATTGCAAAATATTGTTTATTCCATAAAATAATAGTATTATTTTTGTTATTGATGTTATATGACATAGAGTAAATGAGGCAGTATTATAATATTTAAGGGTTGGTATGAAATTAAATATTTTTTACATAACACCATTATTTTTAAATATATGGTTATGTATATTTTATAAGGTTAATACTTAATCAATAATTTAGAATCATTGTAGATAAAACATTTCTCTCTTCAGTTCTTCCTCTCATACTCTCCAGAACGACAAGGACACCTTCAATCACAAAGGATCTTGATGTCTTCAAGAGGGATAATGTGAGATGGATGATTTCCCACACTAGCACCCAGAAATCAATTGGAGTCCATCAATGATCCAAGGATCACATGTGGATCATTACTATAGGGATTCTACATGGGATACTTCTTGTATAATGAATGTAATCATAGAAGGGTTTCAATAGAATCAACCTCATCAAGGAATAATGTTCCTTGAAAAGGTAACCTTCTCATCCGATTTAAATTAAATTTACTATTAATTTATCTATAAAAGAACCTCTAAGGGATTATGAGTTTCTATAAGTTAATATAATGTGGAAAACCTTTTTTCCTCACGGATTTCTGGTATTGTACAATGTTGTGAATTATTTTTCAAATTGGGAAAAACCATTATGGTAATTACACCCCAATGACACTTCTACTCCACCTAAAAAATATATATAAATGTTAATAATTATCTATGAAATGTTGATCATGATGTATTATAGCTGTTACACATGATTTATATTTATTCATGAATTTATTTTGATATGTTTTCATTATGTATGAAGTACAAAATAATGTAATTTTGAAATTATATGAAGAATTAAAAACGTGAAAAGCGATTGATGAACAATTTTAAAGAGGTGTAATTATTTATTTGTGGGTATTATAAGAATGTGATAATTAAGAAACATTTGGATATAAATATTTCAAGAGAATATACCATGAAATAAAACATCTAATGATCAATTAATATCATATATTAACTTATGATTTCAAAAGATTAAATATTGGATATATATTTTTATACAATAACATTAAACCCCAGGATTTCTCATTATAGTAATTAATATACCACCTCAAGACTAATATTCTTAAAATAATATATTAATAAAATATTATTCATATCCTTGGAAATATATGATATGATATGATATTATAGATATAGTTAATGGTATTAATGTATGGTTGACATGGAAATTTGTTGAGGATGAATTGAAGGTTGTCTTGAGATAAAGGTGGTGGTTAGTTGAAAGTGTAATATTTGGTTATTTTCTATTTATTTTTAACTTAATAATTATTTTTTTGGAAATTAATTTATTTGAGAGAACATTACATGGTGAATATTAATGTGGTTCTTAATTGATGTTATTATATGCTATTATAAATTTTCCTTTTTCTTTCTAATTAATTACACGTTCGATCAAATAAATAAATATCATAACAATATGATAATGTTTCTAAAATTGATGATGGTGATTGAATATAGAATTCCAATTATTCATTAACAAATAAATGATCTAATTGAAGTAATTATACTATTAACTGTAATTATTTCTTCTTGGTATTAATATTTTACTACCTTATATTCCAGGATATGGAGGTCATATTGTGATTTATGGTTGGGATCCTATTTTGGGTCGGTTAAAAGGTTATGCTGATTTATTGGTTTTTGATATGATTTATGATATATTATGTTATCCATTTTTTGGAATTATATCAAATATATTTCTTAAAACATCATCAATACATTGGATGAGTGAAGAAAAATGAGGATTATTATGATATATCATTATTAAAGTTCCATTTAATGGATTTTCCAATGTTCCTCGGTGGATCATCTACTGAGGAGGATAAGGTATGTTTATAATAAAGTGTTTATTACTTCAAGCTGATGTTGAATCTATAATGATTGAATGTTAATTTTGTGGTTAGTTTGATTAAAAATATAGATTAGAGGTGGTAAAGAATAAATGTGGTTCCATGGATGGGTTTCCTTAGATAGATCCTTTTAAAAATATTAATGATGGATTTTATCTTTCATGTAAAGATGATGATCTATGTAGGTGAAGATTGAGACGAACATTTATAGTTTTAACATTGACTAGTTCCATTGGGTTAAGATACATGAGTTGCATAATGATGGGAGAGTTGATTTATTTCCACTGTAACGTTATGGTGAATCATTAGTATTATTTTTATTTAGAATACCCAACACCATAGTTTTTTTGGGTAGCTAATTTAAATTTTTTAAGGAAGGAATTTCATAGGTGGGTCACACTAGCCCCATATTTATAAAACTTTGAATTGATGTTAAGGGCATTTGTAAAATCTTATTTAAAAAAATAGTTTGGTGACTCCAATATAAATGGATGAATTCTACCTCATATTGGGATTTGTAAGTAGCAATCAAAATTTTTAGAAGGGAAATTATTCTTAATAAAATTAATAGAATTTTAATTTTATATCTTGGTTTGTGAGAAGGTTATATAGTTTTGTCATTTCATTATGATGAGTTTGTGGATAACTGATCAGAGTGAAATCCATGTTGGTGAGGTATCTAACATGGTGTTTATTTTGGTGAAATTAATTAATATTTTCCATTATTTGTTTGTTATTATCTAGAATGATAATTTCTGGGTTGGTATCAAATATAAAGTCCCATAATATTAAGGAACCTTAAATTTTATTTTCTTCATGTATTAGCGGTGCTTTGAAGGTGGATAGTTAGGTTGTTTCTCTATAGGATCCAAAACACAAAGAGTGAATGCTGTGGTGGTGCCTCTAGAGACCCCAAAAATAGTATCCCAGAGCCTTCGGTTACTTTATTACATTTTAATTGAATGAAAGGATTCAAATCATTAAATATGGATTATTTTAGTATACTTGGTAAACAATATACATGATTTAATCTCAAAAAACATTCGAAAATTTAAAATAAAATATAGTATATTCATTTAGAACGTCATTATTATCTCTAGTATATCCTTGCATACCATTCATATATGAATTCTTGGTATCTTGGGGAAAATAAAAAAATGGTGATATTATATTTTCAATGTGGAATGGGTATGGTGGATTTTATCATGTGAAACTATGGGATAATAAAAATGTAATAGTGGATAATGAAAAAAAATTCCATTCAATAACAGCTTGAGTTAAAAGAGTTTCTATTGATAATATCAACAAAGAAAACAAATCGATAAAAAAAAATTAATTCTTAAGAAAGTAAAACTATAATTTTGGAAATTCATTATCAAGAAATATCAAACAATAAATCATGAAAATTTCAATCAAGTTCTACAAACCAAGACATTATCATTCCATCACTAAATCTTAACTGAGACACTATCATTGTTTGTGTAAGAATACACTAAATACCCAACAATTATAAGATGGTTTAAAATATCATCCAAAAAATAATTCCATCTGGATTTGTCTCCTGATACTTGTTGATGAATTGAAGGGTAATCAATAACGTGGCCCCACTCATCACTGAATGTATATTTCATTCCACATATATTGAATGATAAAAAATAATTCATTAAAAAATATGACTTATCAATTCAAAAATGTAGTCAGTAAATAACATGGAATATTAAGATCCCCCCTATCAATCAAATATCTTACATAGTAAAACACTATATGTAAAAATCGTATATAGTACATGACATAGTAATATGCATTACATAATGATTATATATATTTTTGAGAAAATTAATTTATAATTAAAAATTATCACTGGAAAATGAATGGTTCAAGAGAATGATAATTCCCATAAAATTGATAATAGATAATACTTGACCATTGACTAATTATAATTATTTATATTGTAAAAAAATCCTTCACTTTGGTGAATAAATAAAATTTGAAGATATTTATTGACATAAACATTAACTAAATTGATTTATTTTTTAAACTATTAAAATACTATAGAAGAAATGTTGAAACTGTCAAATTCCGTTTCCACAAATTTCTATTGAATTCATTATGTTATCAAAACATAGAAAAAAAATTAATGTTTTTTTATAAAATGATCTTTATGCTGGAAGAAGAAAAAGATTGGATTTCTATGTGTCGGGACACAAAACATCCTTGTCCCAGCACACAAATTCCATGGGGCGACTCTATATTTTTCATGAGTGTGATTGTAGATCATCTATTCAATTACTAGTTGTCTCGAGTGAGGATTATTCTTGGATTACTTATTTTGAGTGATTGGTTCCAGTTGGTGGGGAAAATTGTTTTTAAGTACGAGAGCTTGTTTTACTAGCTCCCATGTTTCTATTAGAATATTCTAACAAGATTATATAATTTTTTTGGGGTTTGTGCATACCATGGAGTCTCCATCAAAATAGGATGATTATATCCTATTGTAATAGGTTTATGTTCTTCATCTAGTCTTTTATATATGACGTGGGAGCTTTCCCCATGACCCCCTTATATGGGAGAAGATGTGTCTGTCTGATCTGTGGTGACTTGTAAAAGAGTCACATCATTTATAGGTACATAGATTTTTATCATCCAATTTTACACAACTATTGTTGTTGTTATGATATATTATAATGTTTTTAGGATGTGGGTAGGGATTTTGGTCTCCGCTTTTACCATTTTTAGAATATACTTCCTCAATTCAATGATTAGAATGGGGATATATGCCCATTATGTGTCTAGAGCAGTGGTATATGCCTGCTCCAATCATCATTTGTCTTTATGTGGATACTGAAAGTAATCTTGTGTTGGGGAAGAAATTTTGTTATGCACTTATTTATTACAAAAAGTTACCATATGACTTCGTTGGAGGCTTCTAGATGAGGTTTATAAAAGGATTGATAAATATGGGAAGGTGTGTGTGCCTATTTTTGGTTCTCCACCAAACATAACTTGAAGGATTCTTTGGACACATCTAGAAGAGGATAATTGTATAATAGATAGATGTGGAATGGTGTTTGTTCTTTCACAGGGGTTACCACCGAATTTTGGTGGAAAACATTCAAAGTGATTATGGTTTTTTGTTCATGCTTGATGTGTACTTCCATTTTTTGGTTAGTGTAATTCTGTGCATGCTTCTAGACAAGTTTGATGTCCATCATGATTAGTGAGGGTAGTTGTATGTTCCTTTCCATAATTTTCCACCTAGTGTTATTGGTAAAATTAAATGAAGGGGAATAGGTATTTCCCTACTCCATATATGTCAGTTGCTACGCCCAATGGGTTATCCTGCATTCTCGGGTTTGGATGTCCTGGGATGGACTATCGAAGATTGTGTCGCAATCATGCTTTGGGTTCACTTATGCATGGATTTCCTAGAGGAAACATCTAGTATGATACTTTTGAGGAAAACTTTTGAGTCATCTAAATGAGTTCATTTATGGCCTCCTCATCTACCACCGTAAGATATTTTTGGATCGGGTTGCTACATTTTGAGTATATGCTCCTGAAATGCTTGGATATTATGAAAGGTTTCATCTTATTCAGGACCACCTTCCATTGTTGAGTGGTTGATTGGTGGGTCATAGAAAGCTGGCTAGAATATACGGAAGCCCCTAGGGTTGGGATGGTATCGTTCTGGTGATACTCCTAGAAAGGTTTATTCAAGAAATATTTTTTAAGACGATGGGTTTTGGATGGCTCCCTCTACTTAGAGGAGGACAAGGGATTAATGATATTAGGGGAAAACATCTGTGAGAGTTGATGTGATTACCTTTTTATTGAAGTGAGGAATTATTTAAATTGCCTAAAGTATAGGTTAAAAACCCATAAAAACCAGAAAATTAGATCCTCATTAAATGAACACATGAACGATTGACTGTCTTGTTTGGACCTCTTTATTTTTTAGAGAGAAAGGGGCCATACAGGAGGGTGACACCATCATCTTAGTTAAAAATTCATGTTGGTTTCACTATTTATGTTTCATCCCTAAATAACACGTGGGGATGGAATGGTGTTTTTTTGGTGTTTGTGAAACAACCATCAGATCTAAAAAATACACCCACATCCATTTTTTGTCGATTTTAAAAGGGGTTTATTCATGGAATCAGAAACACAAAATGATTTTATATCTACGATGACTTGTGGACGTGATTTCAAAAGGAATATCCTCATAAGGAAACTTGTCCAATGATAGTTAAAAACTCACATTGGGAAAGATAATGAGAGTTTGGTATCATCAAACCATTTTTTAGGAAATTATTTTCTACTCCATGACCCTCTTATAGATTTTAGACATATTTGTGAATCCATAATTAATTACCAACTATGGTATGGATCACTATTGGATTAACAACCAACTATTAACATACATGGAATATAGAATAATTAATATGTATCTAAGGTTCCTCATGGATGAATACATCTGTATGTATCCAAGGTTATCCATTAATGGTATAATTTTATGGATGAGATTGAGATTTTATTATCATTTATTATTATGATGATGGTTTTAACCCACACAATGGGGTGATCTAGAATATATCTCCATATAGGAAGACTGGAGTTGTTGTGATCTCTAGATCAGACCCAAAAAATGGGTTTCCGGCGTATCCTCGTGAAATGAATATGAACCCATATAGTTTGGTACCACTAAATAGGACACATCATACCTTTTAAGGTAACCTGATAAGGATTGATCCTTTCATTTTAATATCATGTGCCAACAACATCTGGGTGAATGGTTCCAAGAAAATAATGGTGTGTGATGTATTCTGATGTGGTCTAAGAAACTTAGAAAGGATGTCGGCTCCCAGGACAAACAATACACTACTGTGAATGAATCTGGGAGAGAATAGGGTTGATTTTTGTTGATTGCACTACTACAAACTAATTTTTAATAGTGATGTTATTTATCAGTGCTACAAAAAAGTATTGATAAATGAAATCTTTATCAGTGCTAAAGAATGAGATGATAAATTTTACCTTTTATCAATTATTTTATTGTGTTGATAAATGGATCCTTTATTAGTGCTTTATTTTTTGTGTTGATAAAAGGTATCCTTTATCATCTATTTTTTGTTAGTGCGGATAAAGGATACCATTTATTAGTGCTTAATTTTTAGCGCAGATAAGGATACTTGTTATCAATATTTTTTAGGGCTGATAAAAATTTGAATAAATAAAATTATATAATTAAATAAAAAAATAATGAGTTTATTAAAAAAATAAAACATTTATTAATTGAATAATTTTTGGTAAAAATTAATAAATTGATTATAAATTATTAAATATTAAATATTTTTGAAATTAGATAATTATGACAATTAATGTTAATAAATTATATATATGAAATATATTGATATATATTAATGTGTATAAATTTGATTTATATATTACCAAATATTTATTAATTTTACATTAAATAGTCATATATTTAGTGAATAATGGTTTACAATTAAAATTTAATATGAATTATAAATACTACCTAATTGTATAGTATAATGGATAAATAATTGAATGTGTCATTTGATTTTTAGATTTAACATTGATCAAATGTGGGTTGTATTGATTTTAATAATATCTAATTAATTCATTTTTATATACAATGCACACACACAAAACAAATCCATTTTTTCAAAATTGTTAATATGTACTTTTTTTAATTAATTCAATTTTACTCTTTTTAAACATATATACATTAATGCACTTAAAATTAGATATAGATATTATTTTTCAAAACAATTTCTATAACTATGAATAAATAATTATAAAATTATAATTCATATATTTAAAAATGAATATATTTACTATATTTATATTTATATACATTTATTAAGTATATAAATATATTTAAAATTTTATATTTCTAACTATAATTAAAAATCCCTTATCAGTTCTTATGTAATAACCACTTGTAAAGGTAGGTTTTTATCTATGTTTTTTTTGCTGATAAAGATGAGACTTTATCAGTACTAAAAAAACCAAATAAACTAAATATTTATCAATACTAAAACATTAGCAATGATAAATCTATATTTTATCAATGCTTTTTAGCACTGATAAAGACCTACCTTTATCATCGCAAATAAATATTCATTTTATCACCCCTTATTACTTATGTACTGATAGAAAGTGTCCCAATTTATTTAAAAAACCCATACTATTTGAAAAATCATCATGATATTATAAGATTTCCTTGGAAGTCACCAATTTTTTGTGCTCCTCCTTGGTTAATAGAAGCATGAATCACACCACTCAATTGCCTCCATTTGCTCGAACATTGTCAGAGATCCATTGTTTGGTTGGAGTTAGGGATTCTAAAGAGGATTTTTTTCAACCCAGTGAGGTTGGCCTTATGATTTTCTTGGTGTATATTTGGTTTTGATTTGGATTTCTTGTTGTAAGATGGAATGAGTCATTTGTGGTATGGTCCTTGTATACTACTTTTCTTTTATATCATGAAAAGAACAATTTGATTAAGATCCATTTTTTGATTGACTATTGATTTGTGGTCCAATCCTTGTATACTATTTTTCTTTTAGATTATGAACAAAAAAAATTTGTTCATGATCCATTGATTGATTGAATACTAATTTGTTTGTGGTTTGGTCTTTGTCTGTAGTTAGGTCTGTGTATACTCTAGTGAATTCATTCTCATTATTAGATATGAAATAATTTATTCAAATCCCAAATTCATTCTAAATTGTTCATATGGAAATAATGATCATTTACACCACCTGTGATTTATTTTTTATAATCATCATATTGGTCATTTTGGTAAAGTTGTGAATAAATGTGATGAGGTAAATAACACATAGAGTGGGATTCTGTCTCATTGGTATAAAAAACTATATTGTTTCAACTAAAGATGTCTTTTAGACTGAATTTCCTTCCTTTTATGTCTTCCTTTAAGGATTTTCTACTTTGTATTGTGTCCTAAATCAATCCACTTTAGCTTTTGAGACGAGTCAAGTCTCTCAACAAATCTCAATTTTAATTTTATCACAAAATTATTTGAAAAATATTACTCAACCTTCTATGAAATCATTTTTTCTCATCAATTTAACTCAGTTAGCTGGAATGGTTGGAGTCTCCATTCGGAAGGAGAATCCCACTGTTCATGTCACATGGGTTTATAGTCATTACATATTTTATCTTATTTAATAGGAATTTTGTATTTCTAAATAAAACCTCATTACAATCACCACATATCTATATTAACCTAAAAAATTGTGTTTAAGACTATAAACAAACAAAAAATCTTCGAAATTAAAAATTAGTATGGGGTTGTATTTATTTTATAATGTTGTGATATTATTCTATAAGGGAACATTGATTTTTATAAATTTAAGTTTATTTTACAAAGATATATATAAATTTGTATAATTATTGAAGTTCATGTAGGGAAAGAAATACAATGAAAATCCTAATCTACACCAACATAGAATAATTCGGTGGGACAGGAACCTAGTACCTCACTGAGACCCCACAAATCCGCTACCAACCAAGATGGACCCTATAAAATATATATACATATATATATATATATGTGAAAATATATATTTCTATCTATTTTTATGTTTTTTCCGAACTTATGATATAATTAAGATTAATAATTATTTATTCATGAATTATTTTTTTGGATTTCCAAATAAGGAATATCTTTTATTTAATTTAATTACAAATTATGTTTAAATGTTCATTTGTTTTGTAATTATTTTCTTAAATCGAATTACCAATTTTCTTCAACATACTAAAATTCATTGAAATAATCAAATGTTGTATTTTCCTTCTTATAATTGTCTATAACTTTCACCTATGGTAATTAATATCTTATGTGTATTATTTATATATTGTAAAAAATTAATACTTGATAAACACAATAGGATGGATATGAATTGAAAATTGATGCATGTTGTTTAATAATTTGAAAATTTGTATAAAGATAGAGTTAAATAGTTCATCATGATTTCAAGAAGAATCCAAACGAACCGTTTAAAATCCTATGTCCTTGTTTTCATTGTTTTTGTTCAATAATAATTATCCTGGATGAATTAGAAGAACATTTTATTTGTCTTGAAATAGATCAAAGCTATAAATGTTAGTGTAAACATGGGGAAGACTGAATGTGGACATAGATTTGGATGATACTGTGGTTTATGAATCATTTCATATAAATGACTTTATAAATTATGATAGAGATTTCATGGAAGAAATGAAAATGGAAATTGAATATGACCTATGTTATTGTATAAATTTATTTTAGGAGTTATATAGTGATTCCGAGAAACCATTGTATATAATTTGTACTAAATTAAAAACATTTCCATTAGTATTGAATTTATATAATTTGAAAGCTGGATGCAGAAGGAATGAAACCAAATTTATAGAACTACATTGTCTCATGAATGATATACTATCAAAATAAAATTAACTACCATGTAAAATATATGACACTAAATGAATGATACATTAATTTGGCATGATCTCTACAAAATACATCTTTGTAAAAAAATTGCATTTTTTCATGGACCATTAATCCCCAATAAAATTCCCTAAGTGTGGTGTAGATCGATACAAGAAAAATAGATCAAGTTCTTAGAAATAATTACAGTACATTCCTATAATTCCATAGTTTAAAAGACTATATAGATGTCAGGAAACTGCAAGATAATTAACATGGCATGTAGATATAAGAATTAAATATCAGAACCTATTTCATCTAGTAGATTATCCTCAATGGAAGAAAATTGATTACAAGTTTTCTTAATTTCGAAATGACCTGATAAACATGCATCTTACGTTATCTACTTATGGAATAAATCCTTTTAGTCTATAGATTATTACTCATAGTTAATGGCCCATCATGTCGGTAAATTATGACTTACCATCATGATTATACAAAAAGTGTAAATATATAATGTGTTCTATGGTTTTATCTAGACAAAATCAACCCAGTAATTATATTGATAACTATTTAGATCCATTTATCGAATATCTAAAATTGATGTGGGATGCAGGTGTCACAATGTATGATTCTCATATATGTGAATAACACACATTGATTTCCATGTTGTATGTAATGATAAATGACCTCCACACTTAATAAAATTTATCAAAAAATAGCATTAATGGATTATTGGGGTGTTCTATTTGTGAAAAATGCACATACTCAGTTCAGTTGAAACATTACTCAAAGGTTTCTTAGAACATCATTTTTTTTACCTTAATGACATAAATTCTGATCCTAAATGACAACATTCATTGGGAATATAGAAAAAGGTACAACATCATCTCAAGTAATGGGTGACCAACTATGAAATAAAGTAAAAATATTGACACAATTTTTGGTATACCTTTTAAAAAAACTTACAAAATTATATTACAAGAAGCGATCAATTTTATCATGATTCATGTATTAGAATTGTCTATATTTTAGACATTTTCTTGATTTCTTGTTTGTAGAAAAAATTGTTTTTGATAGTGTTATGGAACATTACAAAATGTTTCTAGAAAAATGAAATAGGGTATCCAGGCTAGGTTGTACTTGATTAAAATGGGGATAAGGGAATATTTTGCACCATTAAAGGTTAAAAGGTGAACTTTTCTTCCCCCATCATCTTATAATCTCTCTAGACCGAAAAAATTCAAAATTTTTATTTTCCTTACCAATGTATAAGTTCAACAATCGTATTCCTCAAATATAAAGAATGTATTTTCAATGACTAATTTGATGTTAAAAGAACTAAAAACACACAACATTAATGTTTTGATGAAAGATTTAATTCAAATTTCTTTTTATTGCTTTGTGTATCAAAATGCATGACATACATTAATCATACTATACTTATTTTTAAAATCCATATGCAGTAAAGTTATAGACCAGGAGAAGTTTCCCATCATGAATAAAGAGATTGCAGTCCTATTATGTGAATTTGAGAAGTTCTTCCTACTATCATTTATTGATATAAATGGTTCAGCTCATGGTTCACTTGGTTGGAGAGGTTCAGCTATGTGTTCTTATCCATTAAAAATGGATATACCCCATTAAACAGTATATGAATATTTTGAAAGGGTGTATAAAGAATCTAAATTATCCATAAGGTTGTATTTTAGAATGATATATTGTTGAATAGGATATTGAATTCTATACGAATTACCTATATAATGTTTAAATCATTTGTCTCGCAAAGTCTCATCAGAGTGAATGTCTTATGGGTGAAGGTATTTCTGGGAGAGTTGTTTTTACAATTACCTTGAATGTGTAAGAACAAGCGCAGCTTTACATAATTCAGAATAGAGAGGATTTTGATTTATACATTTAATCCATAAATAAATACTTAGTGATTTGAATCCATAAAAGGATTAAGGATGAATTTCAAATACACATAATTAATAGTTTATAAGATGGTTCATAGATCAAATTTATAAGGAGTAATCATAAAATTTATATTCAAATGTCAAAAAACATCAACGGTTAGGAATAAGACTAAATGAAAATGTTATATATTACACTAGTTGTGTAATAAATGTTTATATGTTATATATAAAATAACATGATGAATTTAGATTGTTTCAAAACAGTGGTGTTACGATTGTGGCTGAAGTGATGCACATATCTTGTTCCAAGGATAGAAATCCAATTTATGGAAATATTTCATATTTTGGAATTATTGAAAAAATATATATGTTGAATTATACCGAATATCATGTGCTTCTTTTCTATTGAAAATGGGTTGACAATATCAATGGAGTAAAAGTTGATGAAATTATCTTCATGAAGGTTAATTTTAATTTGGAATGGGAAAATTTTAGTTATTAATAATAGAATCAACATTTGTGCATGTATTTTATGTCTCTGATACGACAAACAAGAATTGGTCGATTGTTATCATAGCGACTAAAAAAATATCGAGTAAGATGAAAACTTAATATAGGATGACTCTATTTTTAGGACATCACAATTATTTCATATTATTCCAAATGTATATAATGTCTTGTACATTAAATGGGACCATAAGTAGGGAATTTGGTTTCTCGATAGAGGAACAAAATCCATGAAACAATTAAAAAAAGAAAGAGAGTTCATAGAGAAGGTCAAAGTGTTATTTAATATATTATGTTTTTCAACATAATATTATATGTTCTATACTTAATTAACATTATAAAAATTAAATTTTTTACTTCTCTTACATACAATGTCTTCTACACATGATGATGTTACCAATACCTTGAAAAAAGAAACTATAATGAAAGAAACCATTTGGGAATATGTAATGGTAATGTTACGATATAATTTATCTATTTTACCAAAAAATTATATAATAAAACTTTGATTTAAGTTTCATCACTCTTAGAAAAGTTCTTTTATTTTAGAATATTATTTTCTATGGTTCATTCCATTAATGGAAGAGAAACAACACTACCTCTACTCAATTATAGATGTAATATTGATGATTTCACAATAAAATTATCATCCAATGAATTACTGTATTGTTTCATATTATTGTTTAATTTATTTCTTTTAGTATTACTAATATAAGTATGAATCTTTTTTTCTATTTAGGATTGTCTATCCATCTTTTATGCCTTTATACACCAAAACATCCATAGACATATTCTCTCTCAAAACCTTTTCACCCCTACAGTAGTTTGTTTATCACTTTGTTTCAAGTTCCCTCCACTTCCTTTGTATAAACTGTAATGATGATTCTTTTACTCAATTATATAGGTAATATTAATGTTTCCACAGAAATATTATTTTACATAGAATTAATTTACTATTTCATATTTATCTTTAATTTTTTACTTCTTAGTATTACACTCATTGTAATTTTTTTCTTATACATGTGGGTTCTTTTGTTTGAGTTGGATTGGTATGTCCATAATTCAAAACATTCGACACTAAAAAATCCACAAACATCATCCCCCTAAAAACCATTTCACCCCTATAGTGGTGCATTTATCACTTTATTTCAAGTTCCCTCCACTACCTTTATGGGAATAGAAAATACGTAGCCTCTGCTCAATTACAGAGGTAATATTGAGGTTTTCATTGTAAAATCATAGTCCATATAATTAATGTATCATTTTATATTTATCATTAAATTATTTATTTTTATTATTAATCACATAATAATTGTTTTATTGTATAGGTGGATTCTATTTCTTGAGTTGGGTTGGTCTTTCCATATTTCTTGAATTTCTTCCCCAAAACTTCTATGAGCATATTATCCCTCAAATAATTTCACCTTTGAAGTGTTGAAATTTATCACATTACATTATTTTCCCTCCACTAATCAATTATAGATGTAATATTGATATTTGTATAGTAAAATAATTTTCCATAGAATTAATGTATTATTTCAGATTTGTGTCAAATTTATTTCTTTTTAGTATTGCTCATAATAATTGTATTCTTATAAATATGGATTCATATTTTGGATTTTATGTGGTTTGTTCATGGATTTTCATGAATTATTGGAAGTTTAACAAATATAGTCAATGTAAATCATGGTAACATTGATTGTTATAATGGAATTAGGGATGTTAGTGAAAATAGAAAATGATGGAATTATTGCATCCCATGATTATAACTCATCCCCTATCACAATTTGTGGATTGAAATTCCTGGAGAACCACATCATACTCCCCTTGGTGGAATTTTATGGAATTCATATAATGTATTTGCATTCCCTATATAGAGACTACATAAATTGTCTTGAGAGGGAAATTACTCTCCATATGGTGAATCAAATCCCGATTGTATTTAATTGAAAGAATGAGGATTAATCTTCTATTGTACCATCATCTAAATAATGGATATTTTTTACCTATTAGAACACATATCTTTCTCATATGATTGAGTATAAGGAAGAAACCATCCACGATGAGATGCCTATT
Source organism: Viscum album (assembly GCA_963277665.1). Classification (NCBI taxonomy): domain Eukaryota; kingdom Viridiplantae; phylum Streptophyta; class Magnoliopsida; order Santalales; family Viscaceae; genus Viscum; species Viscum album. Next base: position 1,170,548,024 of record OY728130.1, read on the forward strand.
ATGAGGAAATTTGCTGATGTTTTTTTTGAGGAATTTTCTGGTTTTCCTCCGTGAAGAGATATTGAATTCCCGATTGATATTAGACACAGGGAAATGAAAATATCCAAGACTACATATTGAATGGATATTGTGGATATTGAGGACCTAAAGAAATAACTATAGAAGAATATGGGTAAAGGGTTTATACGCCAAACATCTTCACCATGGGGTGCACGAGTCCTCTTCGTCAAGAATAAGAATGGGTAAATGTGCATTTCCATTGATTATCACAAGCTCAACAAAATCATGATAAGGAACAAGTATCATTTTCCTTGAATTGATGACTTATTCGATCAACTATATGGTGCACAATACTTCTATATGGTGGATCTACGGTCGGGATATTACTATGTAAGGGTGAAGAAGGAGGGTATCCCCAAGACTCTTTTTCATATAATGTACTGGAACAATGAATTCATTTTAATGCCTTTCAGACCGACTAATTCTCCAAAAATATTCATGGATATTATGAATTCAGTATTTATAGAATACTAATAAAAATTAATTATTGTATTTATAGATGATATTCTAATATACTCCAAAACTTAGTTGGACCATAAAGAGAATATATGCATTGTAGTAGATACTTTGTGAAAAGTTAAGCTCTATGCAAAGTGAAAAAATGTGAGTTATGGTTGAAGGAAGTCTCATTATTGGGGTGTATCATCACAAGTAATGGGATATCTATAGATCCTTACAAAAATAGTGAAATTGAGGGATGTCTGAGGCTGAAATCTATTACGGATATCCATATCTTCCTAGGGTTATAAGTATCTTATCGCCGATTTGTGAGAAATTTATCAATATTTTCAAATCCTATTGCCAAGGTAAACAAGAAAGGAGTCATGATTTCTCGGAATAATGAATGTGAATAAAGATTCATGGAGTTTAATAAGAGTCTTATCACTACCATAGTTCATAGACTACCCATATGTGGTGAGACTTTCAAAATTTTCAGCGATTCTTTGAAGAAGGGAATGAGTTTTGTGTTGATACAGAATGACAAATGCATTAACTATGCCTCAAGGTAGTTGAAAATTCACAAGAAAAACTATCCCACTTGTGATTTGAAGTTGGTAGAAATGATCTTTTAATTGAAAATATGCAAGAATTATATATTTGGGTATAATTTTGAAATACATATGGATCAAAATATAAAATAAATATTCACACAGAAAGATCTGAATATGCGCCAATGAAGATGGTTAGATCTCATTATGTATTATGACTGCTCAATACATTACCACCATAGGAAAGTAAAAAAGGTGGTGTATGATCTAAGTATAAAGGGCTAAACAATTATATCACTGATGAGAATTTAAAAGGATCCAGTATTCTTAGATTTTATGAACATGGACATGAAAATCATAAAAAAGGGAATATTAAAATTCTTTCATAAATTATTTCTCAACCATATCTTTTGGAAATGTTAAAGGATGTTAAAAAATAAGATTAGGGAATTTAGAAGAAGGTGGAAACTATCGGGAAAGTGGAATCCTTGGAGTTTAGTGTTAATGAAAAAAGAATTGTGATATTTGGGTCAAGACAATGTGCTCCATCAAATCTATAGTTAAAGAAATAACTTTTGGATGATACACAAAGATAACATTTCTTCATTCACTCAAGAAACTGGAATATTTATTGAGAGCTCTGGGATCCCTATTGTTGGGATAACATGATGAAAAATATCACTAAATATACATCAATGTGGATGGTATGTCAGAAAGTAATGTCTAAGAGGAAAACATCTAAGGGGATGAAGCAACCATTACCCATACTAATATAGAACTATTAAAACATCACCATGGACTTTTTCACCATATGTACAAAGACATCAAAAGGAAACAATCCTATATGGGTTGTTTTGGAATGTCTTAAATAGAATTCATAATTCATTACAATTCGATATGATTTTTCATTAGATCAAATTTCATGGATACACATCAGAGAAGTGGTAAGGCTTCATGGAGTACCACAATCAATTGTGTTCAATCGAGATACAAGATTCACTTTCATGTTCATGAACAGTAACCAATATTATGTGAACACTGTTTTGAATTTCATAATAGTCTATCACCCTTAAACTGATGTTCAATCTAAGTGGACTATCAATACACCTGAGGACATGTTGAGATCTTACTCAATGGAATTCATAGGTGTATGAGACCAACATCTTCTATTGGTGGAGTTTTCATACAAAAATAGTTTCCACTCAAGCATCCAAACGACTCGTTATGAATAACATTATGGGAAGAGGTACAAAACACTGTCTTGTTGGGATGAAGTTGGGGAATGAATACTTCTAGGTCTGTAAATGGTCATAGAAATGGTGGAGAAGGTTATGACCATCCAGCAGTATATCAATGCTAATCAGATTTGAAAAAGTAATATGATGACAATCGTCGATGAGACGTAGAGTTTAGTGTTTGAGACTTTGTATTCCAACACATATCTCCATGGAATTGAGTTATGAAATTTGGGAATAAGGTAATTCTTAGTCAAAGGTACATTATCACTTTTTATATCCTTGATCAGATCGGTTTAGTGGCCTATCAACTAGCACTCTCACTGAACCTGTCTGAAGTACATGATGAATTCGATGTATCACTTTTAAAGAAGTACATACTAGAACCATCACATATACAAAATATAGAGATGGTACCATTGGATAATTACCTCTCTTGTGAAGAGAAGCCTATGAATATATTACATTGTATAGAAAAATTTCTACGAAATAACAAAATTCCCCTCGTCAAAGAGTTGTGGAGAAACCACCTATTTGAAGAATCGATGTGGGAACTAGAGTATGTGATGTGGAAGAGTTACCCTCATCTATTTTTGTTTGGGAAATTTAAATTTTTAGGGAGATATTTCTTAAGGGGGAAGTTTGTAACGACCCAAACTATTATAAATAAAATTTAATTTATTTTTAAATGTATTATAGATAAATAAAACACAAGTACTCTTTTTATTTCATTATATCCAATTGGATTTAAATGACCAAAACGTATCCTTACCATTGATAATATATGAATTGAACAATGATCACATGACTAGTATAAATATGGGGTTTTAAAAAATCCTTTTTACATGGAAAGAGGATGTTATGGCCTCAACTATTAGGATCATACCCTATGAAGCCCATTTATTGGAGCTTCTGTGGGAGGTATCATTTCTAGGATTTTACCTAGACCAATACTAAGAATATATCCAACAACATAATCATGATTAAAACAATTTACGGGAGAAGTTTAAGCTCATGGAGATCACAACCCAAACCATCTTCCTTGAACAACCCCATGAAATCCCCACCATCTCACACCATACTCTTATGGAATATGCTAGTGTAATAAAGGTGTACGTATCAAGACTATATCATTACAAATATTTTTATATAGAATAATTAATAAAATTTCATTCTATTATTGTTACTTTGTAAATGATTTTAAAGCATTTTTAGTTAATATTAAAATTTAATTAAGAAATAAATTTGGATGAATTAAATTACTTTTGAATTAAATAATATTTTAATCAAATAATATTATTAAATTTAATTCATTTCATATAAATAATAATATAGTTTTTATGATGTCAAATGTAATTTGTTTTTATGTTTGAAAACTATTTTTTTCAAAACATGTCATTTTTGGCTAAGTGTCGGTATTTTTTTAAAAAGTAAAAATTTTGATATTTATAAATTTTTTAGATATAATTAATATTATTTTTGTAATTATTATGTCTAAATTATCCTATGGTAATTATTTCAAAAAAATTCAGAGATAGTCGAATTTTTGTATAAAAGTTAAATTCCGTATAAATTTATAATGTGTATTATGACATCATAATGACACAATAGTGATTTAATAAAATACTATAAAAGGTATATTCAGAAAAATATATGTTTTTTATTTAATTTAATGTAATATTAATTTTATTTGAAAAATCCTTATTGAATCCTCTATGACATATAAAATATGTTAATATTTTAAAATCATTTCATTGAAAGTATGACTCACCTTAACATATGAAAGGTCAATATTATAATATTTTTGTCCCCTAGCCTTATAAAATAATGTATACTAGTCCCATTTTATAGAAACCATGGGAAAATACTATGGGATTGTTTTCAGTTTTGAATATTTTATTGTTTAGTATCCAAAATCAAAATAACAAATAATTCCCCCACCATTCCCATATAAACCCACCAAATAACCCGTTCCTATTCACTAAATATCTTTTAATATTGACCAAACTCATCCCCCTAATCCGTAAAGTCCTCCTAAGTAACCCCTAATCTCCCAATAAACATATCCCAATCATTTGGGATCACACATCCAAGTAAAGGATCTTCCTCACTTCGATTTTATAAATCCTTTTTTTCATGTTATGTCTATTAGTTTGAAATATTTCTACGATGGTATATGTTATTAAAAATAATAATTACTTGAAATTTGATGTATAAATTTATATATCTGATTTCAATCTCATTTAACCCTCTTATGAACCCTTATTTACACCTGTTACCATGCCCAATTTTCATAAGGGATCCTCACCTTTCTCTCTTCCTTTCAATTCATGAAACTTGTATGAAATTAGACTTTTTAATTTAAATTATTTATATTTTCATCCTCAAATAATCAATTCAATACTTTCCATTTTATTTTATTTCAATATGGTATCATTTATACACCCCCATTTTGAACCTTACCTATGATGTTACTATGCTGAAATTCCGTAAGGGATTTCTCTCTCCTCATTTCAGTTTCAAGCAATTAATTCGAATTATGCATATTAAATTACATTTAATATGTTTTTATATTATGTTCCATGATCAAATCACTATCCATTTAATTTATAAATGATTATGGACCCATTTCCCACTCATCTACCCATTTTATGATTTTCTATATGACACTGTTATGCTGCCAAAATTGCACCATGATTTCCCAAGACAATGTGCTCCATAAAATCTATAGTTAAAGAATGAATTTGTGGATGATACACAAAGATAAAATTTCTTCATTCACTCAAGAAATAGGAATATGTATTGAGACCTCTAGGATCACTATTGTTGGGATAACATGAAGAAAAATATCGCTAAATATACATCAAAGTGGATGGTATGTCAAAAAGTAAAGTCTAAGAGGAAAACATCTAAGGGGATGAAGAAACCATTACCCATACCAATATATAACTAGTAAAACATCACCATGGACTTTGTCACCATACGTAGAAAGACATCAAAAGGAAACAATCCTATATGGGTGGTTTTGGATTATCTTAAATAGAATGCGTACTTCATTACAATTCAATATTATTTTTCATTGGATCAAATTTCATGGATACACATCAGAGATGTGGTAAGGCTTCATGGAGTACCACAATCAATTGTGTTCAATCGAGATACCAGATTCACTTTCAAGTTCAGGAACTGTAACCAGTATTCTGTGAACACTGTTTTGAATTTCAGAATAGTCTATCACCCTCAAACTGTTGGTCAATCTAGGTGGACTATCAATACACTTGAGGACATGTTGAGAGCTTACTCAATGGACTTCATACATTTATGCGAACGAAATCTTCTTTTGGTGTAGTTTTATTACAATAATAGTTTCCACTCAAGCATCCGAACGACTCGTTATGAATAACATTATGGGAAGAGGTAAAAAACACTGTCTTGTTGGGATGAATTTGGGGAATGAATACTTCTAGGTCCGTAAATGGTCAAAGAAATGGAGGAGAAGGTTATGACCATCCAGTAGTACATCAATGCTAATCATATTTGAAAAAGTGTTATGATGAGAATCGTCGATGAGACCTTGAGTTTTGTGTTTTAGACTTTGTATTCCAACACATATCTCCATGGAATTGAGTTATGATATTTTGGGAATAAGGGAATTCTTAGTCAAATGTACATTATCCCTTTTTTAATCCTCGATCAGATCGGGGTAGTAGCCTATCAACTAGCACTCTCACTGAACCTGTCTGAAGTACATGATGTATTCCATGTATCAATTTTAAATAAGTACATACTAGAACCATCACATATACAAAATATTGATATGGTACCATTGGATAATTACCTCTCCTGTGAAGATAAGCCTATGAATATATTACATTGTATAGAAAAATTTCTACGAAATAATATAATTCCCCTCATCAAAGAGTTGTGGAGAAACCACCTATTTGAAGAACTGATGTGGGAACCAAAGTAAGTGATGTGGAAGAGTTACCCTCATCTATTTTTGTTTGGGAAAATGAAATTTTTAGGGAGAAATTTTTTAAGGGGGAAGGTTGTAACGAACCAAACTATTATAAATAAAATTTAATTTATTTTTAAATGTATTATGGATAAATAAAACACATGTACTCCTTTTATTTTATTATATCCAATTAGAATAATATGACCAAAATGTATCCTTACCATTGATAATATAGAAATTGAACAGTGATCACATGACTAGTATAAATATGGGGTTTTAAAAAATCATTTTTACATGGAAAGAGAAAGTTATGGCCTCAACTAGTAGGATCATACCCTATGAAGCCCATTTATTGGAGCTTCTGAAGAGGTATCATTTCTAGGATTTTACCTTGACCAATACTAAGAATATATCCAACAACATAATCATGATTGAAACAATTTACGGGAGAAGTTTAAGTTCATTGAGATCACAGCCCAAACCATCTTCATTGAACAACCCCATGAAATCCCCACCATCTCACACCATACTCTTATGGAATATGCTGGTGTAATAAAGGTATACGTATCAAGACTATATCATTACGGTTATTTTTATATAGAATAATTAATAAAATTTCATTCTATTATTGTTACTTTGTAAATGATTTTAAATAATTTTTAGTTAATATTAAAATTCAATTAAGAAATAAATTTGGATGAATTAAATAATTTTTGAATTAAATAATATTTTAATCAATTAATATTATTAAATTTAATTTATTTCATATAAATAATAATATAATTTTATGATGTCAAATGTAATTTGTTTTTAGGATTGAAAACTATTTTTATCAAAACCTGTCATTTTTGGGTAAGTGTCGGTATTTGTTTTAAAAGTTAAAATTTTCATATTTATAATTTTTTTAGATATAATTAATATTATTTTTGGAATTATTATGTCTAAATTATCCTATGGTAATTATTTCAAAAAAATTCAGAGATAGTCGAATTTTTGTATGAAAATTAAATTCCGTATAAATTTATAATGTGTTTTATGATATCATAATGACACAATAGTGATTTATTAAAATACTATAAAAGGTATATTTAGACAAATATATGTTTTTTATTTAATTTAATGTAATCTTAAATTTATTTGAAAAATCCTTAGTGAAGCCTCCAAGACATAATAAATATGTTAAGATTTTAAAATCATTTCATTGAAAGTGTGACTCACCTTAACATATGAAAGGTCAATATTATATATGTTTGGCCCCTAGCCTTATAAAATAATGTATACTAGTCCCAGTTTCTAGAAACCATGGGAAAATACTTTGGTATTGTTTTCTGTTTTGAATATTTTATTGTGTAGTATCCAAAATCAAAATAACAAATAATTCCCCCACCGTTCCCATATAAACCCACCCAAGAACCTGTTCCTATTCACTAAATATCTTTTAATATTGACCAAAATCTTCCCCATAATCTCTAAATTCCTCCTAAGTCACCCCTAATCTCCCAATAAACCTATCCCAAGCATTTGGGATCACACATCCAAGTAAAGGATCTTCCTCACTTCTATTTAATAAATCCTTTTTTTCATGTTATGTCTATTAATTTCATATATTTCTACGATGGTATATGTTATTAAAAATAATAATTACTTACCATTTGATGTATAAATTTATATATCTGATTTCAATATCATTTCACCCTCTTATGAACCCTTATTTACACTTGTTACCATGCCCAATTTTCATAAGGGATCCTCACCTTTCTCTCTTCCTTTCAATTCATGAAACTTGTATGAAATTAGACTTTTTAATTTAAATTATTTATATTTTCATCCTCAAATAATCAATTCCATTCTTTCCATTTTTTTTATTTCAATATGGTATCATTTATACACCCCCATTTTGAACCCTACCTACGATGTTACTATGCTGAAATTCCGTAAGGGATTTCTCTCTTCTCATTTCAATTTCAACCTATTCATTCGAATTATGCATATTAAATTACATTTAATATGTTTTTATATTATGTTCCATGATCCAATCCCTATCCATTTCATTTATAAACGATAATAGAACCATTTCCCTCTCATCTACCCATTTTATGATTTTCTATATGACACTGTTATGCTGCCAAAATTGCACCATGATTTCTCAAGACAAAATCATCATGTAGTGAATACCATAACCATTCCTCTATCAAAGATAATTTACATTTATAAACATATCATTATTTTTTGGGGAATACATATATGTATTTTACATTCTTCAATCATAGAATAAATGATGTTATTGAATGAATTCATGTTATCTGGTTTATATGGCACACTTGAGAATGAGATTGAATTGTTTACAAAGGGTGTACCCTGATAGATCCCCAATGCATAGGGTAATGTTTAGTGTCCTGATACACCATGTCTGGATAAGGTTTTTCCTGATTCCATTATAAGACAATTTTTTATCATGTTGGGAGAGGGGTTTACCTTATTGTTTTATGTTAATGATGCAGTGTTTTAAGCTATTGTCACATTTCCATGTTATTATAATCATGATATATCATGATTTTATGTTCATTTTTCTTTTATGATCCATTTGTATTCCTATTTCCTAGAATGTATTGTATTCTTAATGTTATTCCTTTTTTTACTCCCTTACTGGGCTTTATAGCTCACCCTTTTCTTATGTATATGCTAAGGTTATCCCATTCAATGCTAAGTACGAAGGAATGTTGTGGTCATGTAAAAGAAGTTTTCAATAAATATGTTTAATTTATGTTTTGAGTTGTTATGTAATGTTCCTAAGCCCCAGATAAACTATACATATTGATCATTTTAGTTGTATTAAGTGTGTGTTTTTGTAATAAATATCTTTAAAATATGAAATAAAGAGAAGGTTATTTATATTTAAAGTGGTTTAGAAAGTGATAATGTTTATTTATCTAACTCTTGTTATTACTGTGAGTGATCATAAATATTTATATGGATGCATTTATGTGGTAAGTGGACTGTTAATGTCATGTATGTATGGGTTCTTTAGTGGGCACATGAATGTATATATATGAGACTTCATGGAATACCAATAGTGGGTGCCTGGTGTTAGATTTTGTGTACTAAAACCAACTGTTTTTACTTGGATACATGAGTATTTAATGTTTTTAAATACTAATTCTCTTATTATATATTTTTCATTGTTCTTCATGACTACAATGTAATAATTTCTTAGATTATTTGTCACATTAATAAGGTCATAATAGTTCCCCACTATGAAGAGAACCTTGAAGTGCTATGAAAATATTCCTAAAAATAGTTTTGTGTTTGGATGACATGCTATGATGGGACACATAGTATACATACCATCATGTGTGATTACTCATAATAATATGAGACTTTTTCTAATGAAGTTTGAACATGGTAATCTCCAAGATGGTAGATTTTGACAACATACCCACCAGTAGCAATTCCACATGTTTTGGTTTCATCGGATATTCTTACCTGCGAGTGAGTATAATGGTCCTCAAACTTGAATAGTATCATTAATATGTGTCCTTAATCAAACCCTTTGGTTTACTAATAATGAATTTCATGCCATATGTTGGCGGGAAGTGGTGTACATTGGGTGTGTCATAAATGACATGTTATTAATGGATAGGTTGAGGAAGGATTTGTCCAATCCAGTTATAGAAGTTGATATATCATACCTTTAATGGAAATAGAATAATCTCCCTAAATTCCATGTCCATGGGATAATAACATGTTTATTTTAGGTACTCAATGAATTACATATCTAGAATATTAGTTGGTGACACTATCATGAAACCGGCTTGTTGAGATACTGTAACAAATGGATCATATTACACAGTGAGTATTTGTATGTGGATTTCATCGTCACGACTTTATGTTCATTCTGTGTGGTGCCTTGACCCATTGCTAGATAGTAATCTTATACATTAGGCAAGCCCACCTAATGCTAATAATATAGAATCCTAAATGGTCACACAATAATTATTTCTGGTGGCCTCAATTAAATTATATTTGAATTTAATTAATAGAATTAATATTACTCTTAAGACCAATGAATTATTTTATTCAAGTTAAAATGATCACATAAATTAAATAAATATTTATTTACCAATTGAGAATAAAATATATATATATATTTATTTATTTTTAATAAATATTTATTTACTAGTTTTAAAATAAAAATAATTTTTTAAGTGAATAAAATATTTTATTCGAGTGTTCAATAAATGGAAGAGGAGTTCAAATGGACCAAGACTGTGTCCATTTATAAATTAATTATCTACAAGTAAGTAAATAATGTTTATCCAGTTGGTGTAAGAAATACTAATAATATTTTTATCATTATCTAGCATGAGATTTCATTTATGGTTCCATTTTTTTAAGTTGGCACAAGGCAAACAATGTTTCTATTATTGTTATTATGTGGAATGTGTTTTCTATAATAGTTATAATTTCATTTAATTGTTTTTTGGAATGAAATTTGGTAACTGAAACCCCATGTCGATTAATAGGCATGTACCTCTATTGTGACAAACCCCATTGAATTGATAGATTTTTATCTAGACATTTTCTCTCTTGAATCCTCTCATCTCTGCCTCTCAAGAATGAGATTTTTTTTCAAGGACAAAGAACTGGTGATCAAGAATGATTGATGTAAGACATTCGCTACACTGTGCAAGAACTTGAAGAAAGAGTGGCCTTGTCCGGAGATAATTGGAGCACATGTGGATCACCGCTATAAGGAATCTACTTTGGATCCTCATGATTACAATGCAGACAATTAGGAAGGGTCATTCCGGACAATCATTGACCATCAATGATGCTATTTTCCTTCATCATCGTATTGATCTAGAATTGGACATCAGTTATAGAAAAAGCATAGTTGGGCCCTCCCAATCGACATGGAACTGCTGCGTCTGGATTCTTCAAATTGTATCAAATGGGGATCATCATCATTTATAATTATCTAAATAATACTTTAATAATTTATTCTTTAATAATTTAGTTTTTCACTTCATGTTTAATTATTTTTATAATCTGAATTTCATTACATGTTCTTCCTCGTTTTGTTCCTCACAGATCTAACAGAAATGAATAAATTTTTGATTAAAATTAAATCGAGGATTTCATTATGAGGTGATGATGATTTTTTCCAGGTAACATGATAGTACATGCCATGTATTCAGAGTTACACATCATGTAATATACCATAAAATCTATTTATTCCAGATTACACACTATGTAGCTGTGTTCCATACATCATGAGTAATTCAGAAATTAATCAAGCCATGTGCATTAATGACACTCAGTGTAGTTAATTGTTACCCAACATGTTGACCAGGACATACTGGTGCATTTTTATCTAGATTACACGTCATGTGGCCCACCAGACAAAACATGTAGTCCCTTCGGGTCAAAGGTCAAACAATGTATCCCATACATGGGTAAGCAAGCCAATAACCATGTAACCTGGAGACAACACAGTGTATGGACTACTGAAAATTCCATGTACACTGAGATTTCTGAATTATGCCTCACAAATTGATTCCCTAGGCATGTACTTTAGATAGGACCATGAAATAAATACATGTTGTGTAGTCGGAACTACACTCCGTGTACTTTACCAAATTACACAGAATTGAAGCATTAATGTTTTTGTAATATTCAAAATTACATATCATGTATATTCGAATGGGTGTTCATAGTTTTACCTCCAAGGTTAAGAATGAGAATATCATAGAAATTTAAAAAATGATTAAGATAAAAGGATTGAATAATTAAAGACAATAATTGATCGATTCGAGCATGATTTATCTTAATAAGAATGATTCGGGAATTGAATTTTAGTTATACTACATGCATAATTCATTTCATGTATGTGGATGATCATGAGCTAGAGTAGACATTTTTATATTATTTTTTTCCTTTTATTTTATTTTAAATTAAATTGTTGGCCTATGTACCATCTCCCCTCATTAATATATAGGTCCTACATTCCCACAGATTCATTTATGTAAACACCCTTTTTACCCTCACCTACATGTGATTTATAAAGAATATGTAATGTATAGAGGACCCATGTATTTGGAGGCGGTTCAAGTAAAGAGCCCATGAGAAACCAATCAAAGGAGATACAAAGGTGGACTATTGGAAATTTGTAGACCCGAACCATAAATGGTTCAAAGTATTTCTACCCTAGATCAGTGGTATTTTTTTCAACCTCTAGATAAACTAACCACTATAAGAGGTCATGATCATGCACATTAATTTATTTTATTTCTTTCAGTTGCATGGTTTTTTATTATGGATGTATTTTTCTGAAGACATAATTAATGAATTCAAAAGCATGAAAGATGGAACTAAAATAGACTATGAATATTCATAAATATTATCAATACATTATCAGTTGCTTAATTAAGTTCCACTTAAAATTAACAAGCATGTGATGAAGATAATAAGGAAATTTACGCATAAGAGATAAAAATACATCAATAAAATATTAAGTTAGACTAATCCTTCTATTACTTGATTAAGGGAAAGAATCAATAAAACTAAGTTTTTGACCAACCCTTGTTGGGACACTTAATTTTATACATTAAGATCTTATGAATGTTTTGGTTTGACTTAAACATTTTACTTTAATAGGAGTTTCCCGTTATATACATGGTGTAAATTTGGAGGCAAGTGTTGTGGAAATCCAATTTAGGATTTTAGGATTGAGGAGTCCACTAAAAAGACCAAGCAGTTTCAAAACCACAGTTGGAAAAGACTTTCCTACCTAAATACCATCAAATATCTGGACCAACCCTTATCGGGGTTATGCAAATGGGAATATGGACACTAGAATGTCTTCGAAACTAGATATTCTGAGTTCAACGGTGATGTTAATTGAGAATTGATAAAATAGTGGGAGACTTAATAAAAATAATTATTTTTTCACCTAAAATGTCATCAAGAAAGTAATAAATATATACTCTTATTATTGTAGAATAAAAATGACATGCCTTTCAGTGACACTATATCTATGATCAATACTATATAAATGCAACATCCTCACTGGCAGTAACTTCTATGAATAGTTTATAGGCCTTTGGGTCATGATACGTCATGAAAGGAAATCTTACATACGGAAGTCCCCATTACCCGATCTTCCTTCCCAAGAGTTGAGTGACGAAGAGTCCCTAGTATACGGGAAACATATTAACGACATGGTAGAAGTTCAATGTTTGTGTTTATCATCAATATCTAGTGAACTCATAAAGTATCATGAAAACATGGATTCCTATAGAATACTTGAGAACCTCTATAGTATTTACTAGGAAAGGGAGAGGTGGGAAGGGTTTGAGATCTCCCAAGAACTCTTTCAGAGTAATCTTGGAGAGGGGGCCCTATCTGGGCCTCATGTAGTCAAGATCATTGGCTATGATGAGTGCCTGTAGGTCTGAGGGCTTAAACTCTCTGAAGACCTGGGTACCGATATCATTTCCTCATCACACCCTCAATGTTTCTCAAATTTTTTTGTAACTTTAAATATGAAAAACATTGAGAAGTATCAACCATATCTTCTTATCCTCTTTATCTAAGTAGAAAAATACATGAAGAAAAAAAGCCTTATATCCTTTTGATGAATAATATGAAAGGGAAGGGGAAGAGCTTTAAGCCCAAAGATTCTTCACTCCCTTCCAAGAAAAGGAAGATAAAAGGGTATAGAAGAAAAAAATGAAGTTGTGTGTTTAGAATGAGGATAGAAGGTCCAATAGAATAAATGTTAGACCCAGATGATGAAACAAGGGGATGCCTCAAGTTCATTTTTTATGGACTGAAATTTATATGTATATTCAAATTGGGTATTAGATATAGCATGTGGTTCCCACGTTTGTATCCAGACTGTAGAGAACCAATCTTGACATACATGGACATTACATTACTTTTTTGGAATACCTAATACATAACAAAAATAGACACCAAAGGACCGTAATAGTTTAGTGCCTTTGGAAACTCAAAATATAATATTCTAATCTTGGTGAAGGATCTTCAACATCTCCCATAAAGATCTTCCCTTTTTTCTTACCTAAAAAATGTATTTATATCATGGGGAAAAGATAACATATAAAGGGTGAGCTCAAATGCTCAGTAAGTGTAAGCATGGAGAAAATAAAACAAACCATATACATTTGAACTTAAAAACATGAACATAATTTTTAAACATCAAAATCATGAGCAGTGAAATAAAACATGGCAGTACTTAAGGAATAGATCAAAATGGAACATAAATTATGATAAAATATCATGGGAATAAATCATGTAACTCTAGAAAACCATTAAGAACTTGATATGATTTCTATATTAGCCAAGTCATTGCTTCCAAGACCATCTTAGTGAACAAAGTCCCTTACTGAATCGAGTTCACTCCTTGTTCCAGTCCTATATCACTGAACCAGATTGACTTTCCATTCTATCCATGTCTATCCCATGAGATATAAATCTTTACCCAATGAATTGGAGGGAGATATATCTCCCACCCATCTCATAATGAAATCATTCTTACGTGTTCCACAACATAAACATAATCATTCATCATAACCCAAAGAATAAAATGGGTTTCATAAACATCATCCCATCATAACATAATCCATATAAAAAAATGGGTATCATTTCATCATAAGAAAAGTGAAACCATCAAAATCATAGATAAATTATACTTAAAACATACACATATGAAATAATGTTATCTTAGATGGAAAAATGGTTTTGATAAAACAATTGAAATGAAATCGTGGGGAAAACAGCGTGTCTTCAAAAAAATCATTTTCTTTTCACAAAATGCCATGTAATTTTAAAGTAAAAGGATTTTTTTGAAAATTGTCATGAAATATTTTAGATTAATCATCATGAAAATAAGGCGTTATGAAACCGTAAAAATCTGTTCATGCCGTATAAGTTAAAATAAACATTCTTCTTGTACTTTTTCCAGAAAGTTAAAAAGGTACCTCGTATGGTAAACAAAAGAAAGATTCCTTCCATAACACAATGTAAAACACAAATAGGGGTGAAAATTACTTTAAACATACATGTAATAATAGTAAACACTTTATGAAAACATTTTTATAAAACACAGACATGGATGATAAATATAACCCCAGTAAATACTTACGTATAAACAATCTCAGATAAGAACGAGATTAGAATAGTTATCCCTTACCTTAGGTCTAATATGATTCGTACGTATCCAAACCTCCTATATAATGATTTAAATAATGTCATTTACTTATTAAAGAATCATGTTATTTTTTATGATATCATATATGGTTCACTAATGACTTTATATTACCCGTTCTTTTGTAAATTATATGTTAAAGCAGCGTTATGGGTAAAATCGTTTTATTTGTCACACATGTTTGGACTTGTTGTTCTTGATATTATTATTACATAAATATTTATTTAATTACTTCAAGAATGTAATTAATGATTTATATATAATATATATTCATTATATATATATATATAATAGATAGATAAATTAAATAAAATACACAGTTCATGGAGACGGTAGGTCGTACGTACGCATGAATGTTGTTTTCCTTTCTATATTGACTTGAATGGAAGTAAGTAGATGAAATATATATATACATAAATCCAGTAGCTTTATCATGTCATATATTTCATTATTATTAATTATATATACTTTATATTCATTCTTGAATGGTTAACATGGAGAATGAATCTCATCAGGTCGTGGAGACGGTAATCCGTACGTACGCACGAGCGATGATATCATTCCCATAACTGCTGAATTGAATTGGAGTGGATGATATAATATCTCATAATAAATATGTTATTATAATAACTATATATTATTATTATTTACACCATTATACCCATCCATGTAAGGTGGTGGAAAAATAGATTACACCACGGCGTGGAGACGGTATTCCGGACGTACACACGCGTAGAGATTTCATTTTTTGTAGGATGGATAGAAGGTGAAATGGGGTTGTTTGAAATGTATAATAAAATATAATTATATTATTGATACTTATGTTATTAGTTTATAATGAAACAACTAATGAATAAGAATTTTAAGAATAAAGAAAACTTGAAAGAATCGGTAGAAGATATTACCTCTTCTTCGACGCACCTCTTTTAAGCTTCCTCTTAAGGCACTAGAGTTGGTATTTTGAGGAGACCAGAACCTCTATAATGTTTGTAGGGAATTTGATAAGGTAAATGGACAGGTTTTGGCCGAGATTTAATGCTCAAAATTGTGTGAAGAGAAGATGGATGAGGTGCCCTTTTATAAGGGAGGAGAGGGGCACTTTAGGAAAAACTTAAAATATTATTTTACAATAAAGAAATATTCGGCTTATAATGGTTCCAAAGTGACTTATTTAGAAGATAAATCGGGGAGGGGTCTAAATCCTCTAATTCAATAGGTTTTAGAAAAGTTTAGGTTACTATTTTAACCTTATCATTTAGATTTAACTCTAAGTCAAATAATTTATCTTTTACCGTGTCTTCTTGTTTTCTTACATTATATGGTTAATAAACATACTATAACAAGCCAAAATAACCCCAAGTGGTTAATTGTTAATATATATAACCTTATATAAGTCCTTTGGATGAACATTATATTTTTATGAATAGAATAACAACTAATAAAATAATATTTTTTTAAAAACTATTTAAAGTCTATTTTGACACTATTTGGTAATTTATTTTTGTGAAAATCATAACAACATTATTAGTTAGAAAAAAATTAATTAAATCAATATTTAAATTTCATATTAACCTATAAAATTATTGTAATTCCTAAAATGTCTCAAATTACATTTATTTGGTTATTCATAACATCAATTATGTTAATATTTCATTAATATGGTAATTACTGCATCGTCATTGTGTCATAAATAAATTAAATTATTTATATCTAAAAATTATAAATAAAATACCATTATGTATGAGATATTTTTATCTTTATAAAGAATATTTATAGTCGAATTTTTCTTATGTATAACCCTATATTAAAAATGTTTTAGTTATTAAGCATTCATTTTAACTCTTTTAACTCTTCTTTAAATAAAATAATAATAAGTGTCGTAATCTAATCCAAGTGGACCTAAAGGGTAATATTTTATTCCTAAGGTCGTTTTTGGTCGAATTAAACTTATCCAATTGAATTAGGACATGTGGTAGGGTAATAATAATAACATTTTTACCGTTAATTACCCTATTTACTTTTAACTGTGGTAAATAAAAGTAAAAGGTTACTATTCACCAAAAATTATTTTTATCTTATTGAACCAAATTTTACTCCTTGATATTAACCGTGTATCTTGTATTTTGGATATTCCACTCATAGAAGCGGTAAAATTATGTTTTATGTAAATTTATAAATTCTCCTATGAGGTGGGTAAAAAACGATGAAAAGTTCAATAAAAATTTCTTATATCTAAAATTATTATAAAATGACTCCAATGAATTAAATTGACATTATATAAGTATTATGTTTCTATTTTGACCTAAAATAAATTTAAATAAAATAAACGATTATTTAAATAAAAATTCAGTTTTAACCAATTACTTAGTGTTTTCACTATTCATCAAAAATTGAATGTTTTTAGAAAAATACCAAAATCTTACCCTAGGATAACTTCGATATTCTGAATCCAAAAATGAATTCCATTTTGAAAGATAAAATTTATAAAATTTCAAAAAGTGGGTATTACTATCATAACAGCTAGTTTATATAATATTCTAATAACATATCATTTTTTAGTGAGTCTCGGTATTGCGTACGACACACGCTATCATGGAAGGTCACAATTGCATCTAAAGAAAGCCAAGTTAGGGTTGTGTGTAGTGCATGATTCCTTTTTTGTTGTGTATAATAGAATCCAACCATATTTCATTTATACATTGAATATATACACTCAATGTTGCGTAGAATAACTATTATCAAACAAACATGAAATTTTTTGTAACATGATCCAAGAATAGTGTTGCGTATGCTAAAAGCTAATACAGTGTTACATATAACGCAAGATAATCTTGGTTTGTCATACAACACAAGATATCAAATAAATTAAAAAGAATATTTCTCATAAAATCTTGGGGTTTTACATTCTACACCCCTTAAAATGAATTTCTCCCTCGAAATTAGTCAGTGTTATAAATCGTTTACTACTTGAATGTTTCATTCATAGAAACCCACATCATAAAAAGGAATACTAAAACTTAATTTTAAAAACTAATGTGTGAAATTTACTAGTTACCCAAATTAACTCATCACCAGGTTTCCACATAGAATAAAATAGGTGAAAATATGGATATGGAAGAGAAATATAACTTTCATGTTATGATGGAGAGTGGTAGATAACAAGGCTATGAAAAATCCAATAATCACGAAGCCGAAAATTTTTGATAATCTAAGGTACCATATGATTGATCAGATATGAGGGCACTAGAAAAAAAAATTTGGTTTTCAAGATCATTTCCCTAATGTTGAATATTTTTTGAATTAACAGAAATTCTTACTTGATTTTGGTACAATCTTACTATTTCTCATGCCTTGAACAATTTCCACTTCACCTCTTAAAGAAATGAAGTTGAATTTGTCTTTTCGAAAGTGTTAGCAAGTCATGCGATAGAATGATAGGTCATTCCATATGTCTCAAACATAAGGTTAGAAAAATTTATATACATAAGTCTATCTATGGTGAGAATAATCGTATATGGTTCTAAAAGTGGACTTATACATCATTTATCCTAGTGCTAAATAAAATAAAACTATTTTCTACTAACCATGGACTTCTTGTAGGCTAGTGGTATGTGATAAAGGCCTGTCGCACTTCAGTTGTGGGTTTGATTCCCGCTTCCTTGTCCCACATGATGGGTTGTCGTTCATCCTACATGTTGTCCTTTTTCTAAAAATATACTATTATAACATAAAAAAAAGTTCTAGCATTAAAAAATACTATCTGATGTCTAACTTAATCTATTCAAATATTTAGGTTTATCTAAAATACTTCTGTCCAATATCATAGTATAAATAAAATGATTACTAGAAAGGTCATCTACCAAGAATTGAATAGAATCATTTATCACCTGTATATCATAAGATATATATATATATATATAATGTTGGACACATTCCAAACATGTGAATTATTTAATCATGTATTCTTTTAAAATATTAGTTACCATAGAACCTTAGTGAAAACATGAATGCTGTCAAAAGTTAACTCTTTCCACATACCAAAATCACAAAATTCTGTATACTCAAACCATGATATCACTTTGTCCTTGTACCAGTCATGCGCTCATGAATACTTCCAAATATTTTATTTTCTTCTTATCCATTCATTATGCGCATATCATCTGTTTTCCAAAAATATTTGAATCACTTTTCATTGTTACTGGTACCATACAATTATTGGAAACCAATACATATATATTCCAAAATTCCACGATACTATATATGAGATTCCATGATACTATTTTGAAATCCCATTACATAAACACTTAATCATTCCACAATATCATTTCCATACTCAACATCACAAATAGTGATTGCATGTGACTTCCCTTTGTCCTTTTCCTTAAGAGGATGATCACGTTGATCATCATTAACCCTTGGATTAGGGAATTTATTTGCATAATTCCCCATTTCCTTGCACTTGAACCATTGAAGTGTTAGTGGAGAATTCTCTGTAGTCTTTTCTCTATTCATGTCATTATAAACCTTTTTCTAATTACTTTGGCACTCATCTACTCAATGAACTTCTTTTCCACACATGAAACATTTTATAGTACCTTTTAGACAATATCCACCATGCTTCTTTCCACACTTTGAGCATAATGAAACATTCGCCTTATTTTCACCATTGTTCTAAGATTTGTACTTGAAATCCATCTTTTGTTTCTTTTAAAAACCATGAGATGGATATGTAACACCAACTTTCAGTTCTAACTTGACAGCACAACACACAATTTCTTCATAGGTACTGAAGTCTGTTATAGCTAATAACCTTCGAAGACTTGGTTTTAAGCCACTTATGAATCGATCAACTTTACTTTATATTTAGATGATAAAGCCAGATGCATACCTTGCAAGCCTTTTAAAATTATCTTCGTATATACCAACAAATTCATCATCCTTTTTCTTAAGCTCAAGGACCTCCTTTTCTATCTTTGTTCGAAGAATACGAAGGAAATACTTATTGAAAAATAAGTTCTTGAACTCATCACATTCCATGGATTCAATTTCATCTTGGGGCTTTGTATTCTTAATTAGTGTCCACCACTGGTCTACTTCACCTTCTAAATGGTAAAAAAAATGACTTTTTCATGTTCTAAACAATGAGGTATCAAAAATATATTTTCAATGGTACTAATCCATTATTCTGCAATAAGTGGATCAGACGACCCACTAAAAGAAGGGGGACATTGTCTCATGAAGGACTCTATAGAATATTGTTCCTTTATCTCCACATTTAGAAGTCTAGAATGATTCCTAGATTGTGTATGTATAACAATAATATTTTCCACTCAATCTCCCATAACATTAGTTTGTTCAGGAGGACAATCAATGCATTATCTATTACATTGATCAACATGGTTCCTTCGGGATCCAGCCATCGTCTAAAACCCAAAAAGAATAGTGTGAAAGGCAGAAATCATAATCACGAGGGAGTACCTTCAATATCTAACATCTTAGGTTTAACTATAATATCGTTACCATCATTCTAGAACTATAATCTATACTTATACTTAACCTTAGGGACATCCCTAGAGATTCCTTAGAAATACCTCTAGGGATCTCACTAAAGTTTTCGCATCCTAGTTTCCAAAGGATGAATAAACCTTTCCTATGATATCAAATGTAGAGACCCAATCTTGACATACATGGACATTACATTACTTTTGCGGAATACCTAATACATAAAAAAACAGACACCAAAGGACCGTAATAGTTTAGTGTCTTTGGAAACATGGAATATATTCTTATAATCTTGGTGAAAGATCTTCAACATCTCCTATAAAGATCTTCCCTTTTTTTCATACCTAAAAACTTTCTTTATATCCTGGGGAAAAGATAACATATAAGGGGTGAGCTCAAATTCTTAGTAAGGGTAATCATAGAGAAAATAAAACAAACCATATACATTTGAACTTAAAAACATGAACATAATGTTCAAACATCAAAATCTTGATTAATGAAATAAAACATGGCAGTATGTAAGTCATAGATCATAATGAAACATCAATCATGATAAAATAGCATCATAATAAAACATCTAACTATGGAAAACCATTAAGAACTTGATATTATTTCCAAAGTAGCCAAGTCATTTCTGACAAGACCATCTTAGTGGACAAAGTCCTTTACTGAATCGAGTTCACTCCTCGTTCCAATCATGTATCACTGAACCAGATTAACTTTCCGTTCAAGCCATGTCTATCTCATGAGATATAAATCTATAAACAATGCATTGGAGGGAGATATAGGTCCCACCCATCTCATAATTAAATCATTCTTACATGTACCACAACATAAACATAAATCATTCATCATAACCGAAATAATAAAATGGGTTTCATAAACATCATCCCATCATAACATAATCCATACACAACAAATGGATATCTTTTCATCATAATAAACGTGAAACCATGTAAGTCATAGAGAAATTATACATGAAACATACACATATGAAATAATTTTATCTTATATGGAAAAATGTATTGGATAAAACACTTGAAAGGAAATATTGAGGAAAATATCGTTTCTTCTACAAAATCATTTTCTTTTCACAAAATGCCATGTAATTTTAAAAGAAAAAGTTTTTTTTTTGAAAATAGTCATGGAATCTTTTAGAGTAAGATTCTTGAAAACAAGGTGTTATGAAACTGTAAATATTTTTTCATTCTATAGAATTTAAAATAAACATTCTTCTTGTACTTTTGCAGGAAAAGTCAAAAAGTACCTCATATGGTAAACAAAAGAAAGATTCCTTCCATAACACAATATAAAAGTAAAATAGGGTTAAACATGACTTTAAACATACATGAAATAATAGTAAATAATTTATTAAAACATTTTTATAAAACATGGATAAGGTTGATAAATATAACCCTAGTAAATACTTACGTATAAACAATCTCGGATAAGAACGATATTGGAATAGTTATCCCTTACCTTAGGTCTGATATGCTTCGTACGTATCCAAACCTCCTGTATAATGATTTAAATAATTTCATTTACTTATCAAAAAATCATATTCATTGTTATGATATCATATATGGTTCACTTATGACTTTATATTACATGTTATTTTGTAAATTACATGTTAAAGCTGGGTTTTGGGTAAAATCATTTTATTTATCATACGTGTTTGGACTTGTTGTTCTTGATATTATTATTAATTATATCATGATTTAATTACTTCCATAATTGAAATTATGATTTATATATCGTATATATTCAGTATATATATATATAATAGATAGATAAATGAAATGAAATACACCATTCATGGAGACGGTAGGCCGTACGTACGCATGAACACTGCTTTCCTTTTTTTATTGACTTGAATAGAAGTAAGTAGATGACATATATATATATATACATAAATCCAATAGATTTATCATGTCATATATTTCTTTATTATTCATTATATATACTTTATAATCATTCTTGAATGGTTAACATGGAGAATTAATCTCATGACGTTGTGGAGACGGTAATCTGTACGTACGCACAAGCGATGATATCGTTCCCATAATTATTGAATTGAATTGGAGTGGATGATATAATATATCATAATAAATATGTTGTTATAATAACTATATATTGTTATTGTTTACACCATTATACCCATCCAAGTAAGGTGGTGGAAAATAGATTACACCACGGTGTGGAGACGGTATTCCGGACGTACGCACACAAAGTGATTTCATTTTCCATAGGATGGATAGAAGGTGAAATGGGGTTGTTTGATATTTATAACAACATATCTTTGTATTAGTGATACTGATGTTATTAGTTTATAATGATACAACTAAATAATAATAAGTTGAAGAAAAAGAAAACTTGAATGAATCGGTATAAGAGATTACCTCTTCTTCGACGCACTGCTTTTAAGCATCCTCTTAAGGCACTAGAGTTGGTCTTTTTAGGAGACCAGAACCTCTATAATGTTTCTAGTGTGTATTCCACTATTTTTGATGTATATCCCCAAATGGATAATGGAAGACTTTCATGACTCATCATTGATCTCATCATGTCCAACAAGTTAGGAGACCAGAACCTCTATAATGTTTCTACTGGATGGTATGTTCTGATATGCTTCCTTCCACATTTCCATCTTGGAGAAGTATTTATTCAACCATTCATTAAGAGACCGTAATAATGGTATTTTGTTTCAAATAATTAATATTTCATCAGAAAATACTATTAAGAAAACAACCACGCACCCAATAAGCTGTTTGTAGACATTAGCCTCACGTTCATTCTTTCTAAAACTAAATTTTGTTATGGATTCGTCAAAAAAAATGATATATGACCTAGATTATTAATTTTGTCCATAAATGGATTTTTGTAACTTTCATATCTTATTAAAATCCTTTGGAGTCACAAAGCTTTCAGTTTGTGTCATATAGACATCTTCTTGAAGGTTCTAGTTAAGGAAGGTTATTTTGACATCCATTTTCCAAATCACATATTCATGGTAAGAGATAATGTCTAGTATAATTATGATGGATTTTAGCATTGAAATAGGTAAATTTTTTTCCTTGTTGTCAATACCTTAACACTGTTTGAACCATTTTTCTACTAGTCATCCCATATATGTACTGAATTTTTATTCCATGTTCAGTTTCCTATTGAATTACTATTTTCAACCAATAGGCATTACATCTAATGGAGGATCTACCAAAATCCATACTTGGTTTTTGTACGTGGATCCATTTCAGAATTCGTAGATTCTTTCTAATTGGAAACATATGTTTCACAAACCTCTTATTTAAGGGTTAGAGGATCATTATTATCAACTAATAATGAGTCACCATCCTTAGTGACTAGAAAACCATACTATTCTGGTTTTCTAACTTCTCTTGTACTCCTACATAATTCTCTTTTCTATGGAAGAGATTCTTCTTCCATGGGGATCTGTGGAATCTTCTCATGTACCAAATCTTGTGTTTCGTGTGCCTCAACATCATCAAAGTTGATCTCCCTCCCACTATCTTTTTGGGATATGTTCTCCCTCTCAAGGAATATATATTTCCTTTCCATTATAATTTTTTTATGAGGGATCATATCGGTATTATTCCCTTATCACCTTGGGGTATCCTATAAAGCTACACTTTTTTCCTCATGGTGTGAGTTTGTTACTTGAATATTCCTTAATAGTATTTTTTGATGACATATTACTTATTTGAAACAAAATACCAGTATTACGGTCTCTTAATGAATAGTTGAATAAATACTTCTCCAAGATGGAAATGTGGAAGGAAGCATATATTCTAGGGATCATGATCTATAGTGATAGATCCAAGATATTATTAGGCCTAAGTCAAATTACACACATTGAAAAGATGTTGAATGATTCAGTCTAGAACAATCCAAGAGGGGATTGTTTCCAACATCTCATGGCCTTCATATTTCCATGAAAATGGTTCCTCAGATGTATGAGGAATCAAAGATAATGGAAATGACTCCATATGCATCATAGATTGGGTTAGTCATGTATTTCATGCTAGGTACTAGGATTGATGTCATTTACAGATTATGTGCGATGGGAAGATATCAATTTGATCTAGGCGACCGGTGTTGGATGGTAGTAACGACAATATTTAAGTATATAAGGCATACTACGTATATGGTCCTCGTTTATGGGGTGTATGAGAAACTAATCATTATAAGATATGAATATTCTAGTTTCTATATTGATAAAGATGACATGAATTCACAAACAAGATACATATTCACTTTGAATGGAGCTGTTGTGAGCTGGAAGAGCTCAAAGTATGATGTGGTTACAGGTTCTATAGAAGAGTCTGAGTATATCCCAACTTTTGAGGATGCTAAAAAATAAGTTTAGATGAGAATATTCATCCAAGAGTTAGATGTGGTACCTAGTAGTAAATATCCCATCACACTTTATTGTGATAATACTACAGTACTGAATCTTGCAAAAGAGACAAGGTCACATCAGTGGATGAATAACATACTATGTAAGTATCATATCTGGGGGGATTTTTCTCATAGAGGTGTAGTTGAAGTGAGTAGTATTTATATGGAAGAAAACTTACAAAAACCCTTGACTAAAGCCTTGACTCAGTAGAAACATGTTCATCCTGAGAGGTTTGGTGGACTGAAAGTCATAGCCAGTTGGCTCTTTCCAGGTTGGAGTTCTTTGAAGTTTGTGTCCTAGAACCAACTATTTTTACTTTGATTTCAAGATTATTTAATGTATTTTAATATTAAACATGTTATTACATACAGTTCATTATTATTTATGACTATAATTTAATAATGTCTTAGAGTATTTTTCACATTAATAAGGTCATAGTAGTTCACTATTATAATGAGAACTTTATAGTTCTATAAAAATATTCTTAAATATAGTTATGTAGTTATATGATTCACTATGATGGAACAAATAATATATAAACCTTCACATGTTAGTACCCATAATAGGACGATAATTCTTCTCATGAAGTTCTCTCTTGGTAATATCCAATATGGGAGATTATTAGAACATACCTTCCAGTAGAAATTCCACAAGTTTTGGTGTCATCGGATATTCATATATACAAGCTTGTGTAATGGTTCTTAGACATTAATATTATCATTAATACGTGTCATGACTAATTCACATTGATTTACTGATAAAAACTATCATTACATATGTTGGTAGGAAGTAGAGTATTTTTGGGGCATCACGAATGACTTGCTATTAATGGATAAGTTGAGGAAATATTTATCAGTTCCATTTATGGAAGGTTATATCATGGACCATTGATTTGAATACAACCATATCCCTAAATTACATCTCCAGGTTGTACCGATGAGTTTATTTCAGGTATCCAAAGAATGATGTATCAAGTATATAGGTTGATGACACTATCATGAAACTCACTTGATGAGATATTGTAAAAAATGGATTATATTACATAGTGAGTGTTTGTATGTGGAAGTCATTACTGTGACATTATGTTCTTTATCTTGGGTTACTTGACCTGTTTCTAGACAGTAATCTAGGACTTTAGACAAGCCCACCTAATGCCAATGAGAAATAATCTAAGCGGGTTACACACTAAGTGTTTCTCGTATCCTCTATTAAATTCTATTTGAATTTAATTGTTGGAATAAATATTATTATCAATACTAAATAATAATTTTTATGAAGTTACAATGATTTCATAAATTATATAAAAATTTATTCACTAAATTGTGAATAAAATATATGTATTTATTTAATTTAACTTTTAATAAAAATTTATTTTCTAGTTTGTAAATAAAAATCATTATTTATGAGAATATAATATTTTATTTTGCTGTTAAATAAATGGAAGAGTAGATCGAACAGACCAAGACCATTTTCATTGATAAATTAATTATTTACAAGTTGGTAAGTAATGTGTACCACATTGGCACAAGAAATAACAAAAATATGAATATCATTATGTGGCATGGAATTTCATTTATGGTTCTAATTTTTGCAAGTTGGAGGACCCCAAATAATTGTGTTTTTATTGTTATCATGTGGAATGAGTCCTCTATAATATTTATAAGTCCATTTAATTTTTATTTTGAAATTAAATATCATAACTCAAACCCGATGTTGATTAATAGCATGGTACGTCTATTATGATAAGCTCCAGTGAATTGAGAATTGTTGTGCCAAATATTTTCTTTCTTGACTCCTCTCATATATCCCTCTCAATAATGATATACGTTCTTCAACACTAAATAATGAGCGATCAAGAACAATCGATAGAAGACATTTTCTTCACAATGCTAGCACCCAGAGTTTGAGTGGTATTGTTAGGAGACCATTAGAGCACGTGTGGATCACCTTTAGTGGGATTATACTTTGGATCCTCACAAACTCAAAAAATAAAATACGCAAGGGAAATCCAACATGATCAGTGATCATCAATGAAGAATTTACCATAGAACTAGGTATTTAATTTCTTTAGAAATTAATAAAATAATTATAAACATAATGGGAAAGATCCTCTTTCTTAGATTCATCAATTTTCATCTCATCATCTAAATATATGATTTTAATCCCTATATATGGGAGTTCATCATTTTATTGATCCTAGATTGGTTATCAATTTCATAAAAAGAAAATTTGGGCCCTCTCAACCGCCACACTTTTGCTCTGTCTAGATCCTTCACATAGTTTGTAAGGCTTGTTATTTTTTCTAAAAAAATAAAAAATTATGATATCAATGTTTTAAATAGTTTGAGTATGTGGTGATTTCTTTTTTGTGCTTGGAGATTTCCTTTTTGGTCTTTGGATTTTATGTGTTGGAGGTGTGATTAAAAAGTTGTTTTGAGTGAGGGTTTTTTATTTCAAAATGAAATATGTAATTTTGATTTATGATACGTTTTAATTTTGTTTCAAGATCAATGTCTTCATATTATGTCCCCATTTGAGATCTAAGGTATTTAGAAAAGCATCTTTGGGTTGTTCTTTCATCGCATCTTTTTTAGTTGAACATGACATGATTTAGACATTTGGTTTTTCTTTTTTAGATATGGATACTTGTCATTCTAAATATCTGGACTTCGTCCAGAGGTTATGAGAGTCAAAACCTCCTCATTTATACAGGTATCCGGAACTATGGAAATATGAGGAATGTCTGCAAAATATTGAGGAGGTATTTGTTCATCTTGAATCTCCTGAACCTCTAAAGGTTCATCTTTCCACCTCCACATAGGATGGACTATGTAAGGAATGATGTAAATTTGTTATTTTGGTCGATCCATTGAATAATTACACATGGGAAATATTTAATCCTTTTTCATCCAACAATAATTCCTTAAGGACATGAAGATATAGATGTGTTCAAGGTTTTACTACCTCAAGTAGTGTGATTCAACGGTGTTGGAGTATGCTAAGTGCTTCGTCGAGCTAGTGTCATATATCTCAAACCTTATTGGGGATGAGTTTTGGAAATCTACATTCATTGAATGGGGTCTTCATCCCACATTCCTTCATGTTGTGCCTTCATTCACTAATTATTATAAAGAAGTAGTGAGTTAGGTTATTTAGGTTGATATCGGTTCAATTGTGTCTATCCAGCTGATAAGAGGTATTAAAACATCATTGTTTTCCACCTCACCAGATTCAACTGAGAGTATGTTCTGGTTGTGTTTTCATTGTGGGAAGATGAGGCATAGGTTGTTTTCATTCCCCGAATCACCAAATATTTGTAATATCTATGGATGTTTAGGTCATTTTCAATGGTTTTTCTAGGGTGGCACCAGGAAGTTCATGGATCTAGATCAACTTCCTTTGAGAGATTTTTAGCTCAGTTATTTGAAGGTAGCACAGGTGAAAAATCAATGAAAAGGTCCTATTTTTTAAAATTCATATTTTTAGAAATTAACAAAATATGTGGTGCAATTTTATTTAGGGTATAAATAATTATCGTTTAGGTCTTTTGGAATTTTTTTTAATGATAATACCTTTGAATGTTTTTTAATGTTATTGATGTAGAATGTTGGTTCATATAATATGATGCTTCATTTATTCTCTTTTTTTATGTCCTTTATTGTGATTTTATAGTTATTATAGCTTGAGAAAACTATGTTTATCTCGAGTTCTAATATGGGGGGGATACCACCATGGGATGATCTCGTGATGAATCCAACTACCTTGGGTTCTTGATAGAGGAGTCCTTGTTTTTTCTCTTCCAAACCCTTACAATAGTATTATATTGGCTTGGATAGTGGGTCATGTAACAGATGCTTATGGAGATCCTAAACAGGCCATTACTACTCTCTTCGATGTTTTTTTGTGTTATGGGTCACAATGTTCCTTGTTGGGTTGTGTTAGAAAAGACCGAGTCGCTTATTTGTAATCTATTTATTGTTTGTTTGAGTTCTTTGGTCTTGTGTAAGGTTTTAATTGGATTTTTGGCTTCTTTTTGGATGGCCTAGTAGTTTCTTTTGTGATTTCATAGTTTCTGGATCAGAATAGAAGCGAGTGTTGGTTCTTTGGTCCTTGAGTTTTTAGGTTTTACTATGGGGTGTAGTTCATCTTTACATTGTCCCTGATCAATTGAATATCATGGTATGGTGGGTATAATTGTCACACCCCTACCTAGCACATTGTAGTAGCAGTTATTTAATTTATATTTCAGTATTTTTATTATAGTTAAAATTTATTAAATTAATATCAAAATTAAATTAAATTAAATAATAATAAATTTATTTAACAATAATAATAATGATAAGGATATTATTATAAATGTTATTATTATTATTGTTGAATTTGTATAGGTTTTTAGGCTCCATTTTCTTTTTTCTTTCTTTTATCTTTTTTTCTTTTCTCTCCTTATCTCATACTCCTCCACCTCTCTATCCACCACACACTTCCCTCCTCCCACCGGTGTTACACTACCCTCCCTCTTGCCAGTAGACATCCTTCTGGCAATCTGCCTCTGGCTCCCTACTCCCCCTCATGAAAACCATCAGCGCCTAATTTTCCTTTGCGTGTGGATCCCATCTAGTGACCATCTCCTAACACAGCCAGCCTCCTTGACCTCTCTCTGCTCTTCCTCTCCCTCTGTCGCGAGTGAGGTCTACTCCGGGTAAGCCTTTCTTCCTAAAACCTAGATTTTAATTTTTTTTCTTGGGGGGATTCTAAACTCTAGTGGCTAAGGATTCGATTTAGGATTATGACATTTGATTTTGGGATCTAATATTCGTGTTTAAGGTTCAACCATGCCTCATTTTGTTGCAGTTGAGGTGCAGTTGGAGTTTGTCACTGGTTATTGGATCTTTTTACACCCGAAGAAAGTGATTCAATTCATAAACATTGTTTTAAAAATTAATTATGGTTTCTTGAAACTTTTTGAATGTTCTATAATTTATATTTTAGCTGAAGAAGTGGTTTTGGGGAAGATTTTTTGTTTATTTAGTTTTAAAAGTATTTTTTCATGTGAAATTGAGCATATGTTTTGTGTAAATTTTGTTGTACTTTTTCGAAATCGTGCGGCAAATTTTTTAAATGATTCTTTTAATTGTTGAAATGGTGAGATTCATGTTTTCATATGGCTATTATATGCAGTTTGTTTTATCATGGTATTTTTATATGAAAACAAGTTTCATTTTTGTGAAAAATTTTATTGCACCATTTGTTAATTCTTAATAAAATTTTCAAATGATTTATTAAAATATTAATGTGATGTTAATATTTATTTTTAATGTTCTAGAATTATATGTGGTGGTAATAGTTTTTATAATGAAATTGGATATGTTTTTTGTGAGTGATTTGGTGTGTTGTACCTTGAGAATGTTTTATGGGTTGCTTTTTCGGTTCGAAGCATGTTTTTAAAAACACTTTCTGTGTGAATGTATTGGAAATGGGATCTTCAATCAAAACTATGTTCACTTTAAAAATTAAGATTGATGTGCACCTTTTAAATAGATTTAAAAATTATTTCAATAACACAAAACATATTTTAAAATGTTCTAAGTTTTTGTAAAGTTTCACATAGGTGCTTGACCTATAACTTTGGTTTCTTCTATCCTCTTTTGTCTATTTCAATTTTACTTAGAATCTTTGGTAATATTTGTGTTCTCTTTGGGTTAATTATATTATTTGATGACTCTTAGGAGGGTTTTACACACATACATATGTATGTATATCTATATATATAAACCCTCCTTTCACATATTCCCACATGGTGTGGGGAATTTGGGCATTTGATTAAGGGGTATATATATATGATTGTATGTGTGTGAAACTGTAGAGCTGTCTTTGTTAAAGGCTTCAAATGTTGAATTTTTCAGCTTCTTCCTCTCCTTTTGTGGTTAGTTCCCCATTGAACTGCCTTAAAATTAAAAAACACATTGATTTGTGGTCATTAACACTTTTATTTAATACGAGTTAGTGAAATTTGGTTATCAGAATAAATGCATGATATAAAATAATATGAATTTGTCTTTGTGTTTGATTTAATGAAATTATTTAATTGAATGTGCATACCAAGTGTTTGATTAAATGACCTTCTGGCCTTTATAAATGAATTTCATATTTAAAATGGTGATTTGGGTTTCTTAAATGCATTTACAAGTGTGTTTCTAGTTTTCAAAGTGGTGTGTCTATGCTTCTTTACAAAATGGGTTAGCATGTGAAAATCATGTGAGGCTTAGTTAGCATTTTTGTAAAATTGGATATCATAAAAACTCTCCTTAGAGGGTCCTCCTGGCTTGGTTATGTTGTATATTGGGGAAGGTCTATCATGTAGGTCTCCCTTGGTATAAAAATGTTGAAAGGAGAGAGACTTGTTCCATAGAGTAATTTAGGGGATACTATTGTGTGTGTACCTATGTGTTATTCATGTATATATGATGGATTTATTTTTTGACATTGTTGCCTCAACCCCTTTTTATTCATGACATGGGAACATAGCATAGCAAGAAAAGTTTTGGAGAATGATTACTACACTAGTTTATATTACACACTAGTTAGTGACCCATAATAGGGAGATGTATTTTAATTGTTATGGGATCAGGCCCCTTGGTTAGGCCATATAGGGAAGCTATTGGGTGTTTGGGCATTACAGTGTCATCGGGTAAGGAATGCCATTAGGATGAGTAAAATGTATTTTGTGTTCTATATTATTCATGATATCATAGGTATTACCATGTATTTTGGGGCTTAATTATATGTGGGGGATGATTGAGGTTCATTGTTTCATTCGTTACTCTTTCTCTCTATTTTACATTTCCCTGGTGTGATCTTTTCTTTTTACTCATTTGATGGTGCATACCTTTTGTAAAAGTGATAAAATGATTTTAAAATGTTTAGGGAAAAAGGTCTTGGAAATATTTTACACTTCATTATTACCTATCCATCTTTATTTAAGTGTCTATATATTCATTCTTAGAAAAGAACCCATTTTAAAATAAAAAGGGTAATAGACTGTTATTTACTCTAAATGGAAAATGTTGGAAAATTTTACTTTTTTATATTGTAGTTCAAACCAAAGAATTAATGATTATATTGTTTAAAGAAAATGAATTTGAGAATAGATTACCAGGGTATTCCTATTGAGTTTTAATAATCACGCCTATACTTCACTATTGTTTTTACTCTCTGCTACTGGTTTCAACATGATCTCAATCGTCATGGGTGATGTTGAGTCTTGGGATTAGAGAGTGACTCGTAGGGTCATGTTGAGTTTTAGCGGTTGTAAGGACCCGACCCCCATTTCCAAGAGCTAATGCCTTATTTTATTACATTGGCATACAAACAAGGAATAAGTACCCTAAAGTACCGAGTAGTTTCATATTATTGGAAATAATATTCATAAATAAGTTAAACATTACAACTTGAAAAGAAATACAACATAGAAACTCCTTAGACAACATCCATAACTCCTAGGTTATTCCAGAATGTCATTCATAATAAATTTATTCACATCCTGAGAAAATGAAACATAATAAATTGGCGAGATCAAATGCTTAGTAAGGGTAAGAAATATATTGGAAGATAACATAAACATTATACATGGTGAATAATTGAAAACACATGCCTCTGAAAATAAACATGAACATAATATGGCAGAAAAATGAGATGAGTAAATATTTCCATAACATAACATAACCATGGGTATTATACTAGTCAAATAACCACATGAACCATCAATACAATTTTCAAAATTAGGGAATTCATAATGCAGGACAACATAACCATACTGTTAAGGCCTGGTGTTAAGACCATAAATAATCATTTTTTTCTATCCTTGAGCCAAGACTATAGTTTGTCTCATGAGACCAGCTGATTCACCGAGGGGATATAGAGGGCCCCAACCGACCCCTACTATGTCCAATTAATTTCACATATGAATGGGGACAAACATAAACAAAATATACATTCATATTGAAATTAACATATGAAATGTAAATTATATTCCTAGAACATTAAGCATAAACACATACCATTCAGAGTAAATTGGGGAATGGATTTAAGATAGCACATCCACATCCTATGTAATCACAAAACACTAAATTAAATATGGTAGATGATAACATGGAAGACTGATCCAAATAATACATAAGAATCAACAAGAGTGTTGAAATAGATAAAGGTAGTCTTATAAAATCTTCGAGTAAATCTTGAAATAAATACTCATTTACTTGGAAAAAAAGAGTTCTATTGGAAAAATATTTGTATAAAACTATAAGTGAAGTAAGATAGTATTTTCATAATAACATTAGTTACTTTATAAAGATAATGTTTTCCAAAAACGGATTATAGGTTCCCCTGAAAATAGGTAAGAATTAGAGAAATTCCCTTGGATCGGGCTTTTATTTTCCAAACAATTTCGAAAGTTCGTTTTGAAATGTGTAAACATAGATAAAATAAGGATAGATCCTGGTTGGTATATATATATAACCCACACATATAATTTTTTAGTAGTAAATAATAATACACAAGTGTTTCATTGAGTTAATATACAATAAAAGTAACCAGATTGAAAATGGAAGTTCAGGTGGAAAAACCCTTTCCTTAAATCTGAACGTGTTCCTCACTTGAACTTAAGCTCCTGAAATATGAATTTATACTTATTAATAACCATTTTAAGAACATATTAGACATTTATTTATTTTATCATAATATTTTTAGTTCATTTATTCCCTTATTGATTAGTTATTATATTGAATTTTGTTTTTCCACTGTGTTCGTTTTCTTTATTTTCATAATCGGTTCACGTGTTCATAAGTAATGGAGTTCATGTGGAATGGATCTAAATATCCAGAATTGAATTATCATATTATTTATGATACTTCCTAGGTTTTATAGGTCATTTATATTACTTGGTTGCATGGCATGAGGATGAAGTATTATATATAACTTTAATGATAACTTTTTCGGTTAGTTTGTGGGTTTTGATCACATTGAACTCATTTTTCTTTATAACATAATACCATTTGTACAAAGGTATTACCAAACCATAAATAAGGTATATTAAATATTTAATAATATGGATAAACCATAAAAAGAATGATTTCATGAACAGAATTGAGAATGATGATTGAAATAGAAATCCCATCGTCCTTGAATGTGGTAAATTGACACATCTCGGATGGTGTTCGTGCAACTAGTATAAAATAAGGTAACAGAAAAAGTTGATGATAACATATTACACTATCATGAAAACATTCTAGTACATTTATGTTTTTGGATTCATCAAACCATTTTTATAAGGATGGGTAATAATAGAAAAAGAAAACAAATTAACTTGAAAAGAATGACAAATAATTAAAAAGTGAAATTTACCTCTTGAACCAAACTTCCTTGAGAGCCTCCTTAAGAGAGAGGTTTTGGTATTTTTTTTGAGACCAAGGATTGCTGGAATTGGTAGAGGATTTTGGGAGGATATTTCAACAAAATTTGGATAAGGCAGAATGTGTGGGAGGGGTGAAGAGAAGAGGGAGTGTTGGGGGGGGTTTTATATTGGTGGGGAGAGGGGATTTCTCAATTTTATATTCATTAATTTATTATTTCTCCACCAGAAAAGAAATATTGAGTATTATATGACCATAAATATTAATTGAATAATGTGAATCCTAATAAATTGGGATTACAATAGTAGATATCATACATGACTCTATAATTAGTGTATTTAGCTTCTTTTGTAAATTATGGTACTTCACTATTCATAAAAAATTAAAGTATTTCAAAAAAATCCTAGAAATTCACCCTAACCATTTTTCGATGAGTATAATTCAAAAATGAATTCCATTTTTCGAAAATAATTTTTTATATATGATTAATTTAATATTTATTTAAAATCATAATTTATTCGAAAAATAGTTTTAAAACATTTATTTTTTATTCCAAAACATAGGTATATCATACTTCAACATGAATATTATTTATATACTATCATAGGAAAGGTTAGTATTAATTAGTTTATATCAGTATACATAAGGGTATGTTACTATTCATAAGGGTAGGTTACTATTCCCCGAAAATTAATTTTTGCTTATCGAACTCCCAATAACATACTGATTGAAACCGTGTATGTTAGATTTTCGAAATTCACATCGTAGAAGTGAAAAACGTATGTTTAAAGGTCACATATCACTTAATAGTTCATTAATTTATTATTTCTTGTGATTATGACATGTTTATAAGAAAAGAATTTCCATTTAAAAGTATTGAGTCGTTACATTCTCCCCTCCTTACAAAAATTTTGTCCTCAAAATTCAAGAAATGTTTCCTAAAAAGAGTCTGGTATGTCTTCAACATAAGCTCCTCAGGCTCCGATGTGGCCTCTCCCATCTTATGGTTCATCCAAAGAACCTTTACAAGACGATTCGTTCGATTTCTCAATACTTGTTCTCTGGTATCAATAATATTGATAAGATCTTCACAATAAGACAGATCATGCTCATGTTCTATTTCATCAAAGGTGAGTACATGTGTTGGGTCTGGCATGTATTTCCTTATCATTGACACATGGAACACATTGTGAACTTTGGAGAGAGTTTGAGGAATTTACAAATGGTAAGATATGGTTACAAATAGATTCATAATTTCAAAATGTCTGATGTGCCTAAGACTTAATTTTCCCATTTTACCAAATCGTATAATACCCTTCCTTGGATATACCTTTAAAAAAACATGATCTTCTTCTTGAAATTACAAATACTTCCTTCAGTTATTAGCATATCTCTTTTTCCTACATTGATTTATTTTGATATGGTTTTGGATAATCATCACCTTTTCCATTGTTTCCTCAACATGTTCTGGGCCTACAAGCTTTGTTTCACCAACATCATCCCAAAAGGTTGGTGTACAACATATCTTTCCATAAAATGCTTCATATGGTGCCATATGAATACTTTAATGAAAGATGTTGTTATAGAAAAATTCTATGAGAGGTAAATACAGAACCCACATGCCTTAAAATTCACGTGAACAAGACCTCAACATGTCGTCCAAAGACTGAATAGTATGTTCTTCTTTTCCATCACATTGTGGGTGGTGGGCAGTGCTCAAAGGAAGATCAGTATCTAGGGCCC
The DNA here is from genome assembly GCA_963277665.1 of Viscum album. Taxonomy (NCBI): domain Eukaryota; kingdom Viridiplantae; phylum Streptophyta; class Magnoliopsida; order Santalales; family Viscaceae; genus Viscum; species Viscum album. The sequence continues at coordinate 1,170,584,564 of OY728130.1, forward strand.
TATGAATACTTTTCAACAATTGTGATGTAAAATTGGGATCATGATCAGAAATAATTGATAATAATGCACCATGAAGTCTTAGAACGTCATTAATATATATTCTTGCTAAATGTTCAAGTAGTAATTCTTCTCTTATTGAATGAAAATGTGTTGATTTTGTAATATGGTCAAAAAAGACCCATATCATGTCATTATTTCTTGGAGCCTTTGGTATCCCAATGAAAAATTCAATCATAATATCATCCCATTTCTACATAAGAAAAGTAAGGTGTTGCATGAATCCTCTAGGACATTATCTCTCAGCCTTCACCTATGGACACACCAAACATCTCGACACATAATCAAAATATCCCTCTTCACTTTTTCCCACAAAAAATGTTCCATTAGATCTCTATACATCATTGTGATACCAGGGAGTATAGAGAGATTAGATCTATTACCATCATCTAATAGTTCCAACTTTAGCTCAGGAATGGCAAGAACATAACATCTATTTCTAAATTTCAAAATGACACCATCATATATGAAATCAGTAAATTTTCCATCATATATAGCTTTAATTTTTCTTTGAAACAACCCATCATCAGTCTCAGAAAATTTTTTCATTTCCAGCAATGAAGTTTTGGAAAAAAATTTAAAAAGTAGTGTTGTGTTACCTTCCTTGATAATTCCCATATCCATATTTACTAGATCCTTGAACATAGGATCCCTTTCAGCTATCATCTTGTCTATAATTTTGTGGTCCTTCCTACTCAAAGCATCTACTACCTTATTTTCATTCCCCAAGTGGTAGGTTATTGTGCAATAATAACCTTTGAGTACCTCAATCCATCTCTTTTGTCTCATGTTGAGTTCTTTCTATGAGAATATATATTTCAAACTCTTATGATTTGTATATATCTCACATTTTTTACCATAGAGGTAATTTCTCCAAATATTCAGGGAAAATATTACCACTTATAAATTAAGATCATGAGTTGGATAGCTTTTTTAATGATTTTTTAGCTGCCTATATGTATAGGCAATCACTCGATCAATCTGCATAAGGACACAACCAAGTCCTTTATTTGATGCATTGCTGTAGATAGAAAACCCATCATTCCCTGATGGTAGGGTTAGGATCAGAGAAATCACTAACCTCTTCTTAAATTCCTCAAAAAAATTATTTACATTCCTTTGTCCGTATGAACATAACCCATTTTTGTGTGATATTGGTCATTGGGTTGGCTAAACAGGCAAAGATCTGAATGAAACACCGATAATAACATGCTAAACCAATAAAACTATTCTCATTGGTTATGTTCATTGGAGTAGGCCATTCTTTCACAAACTTTTTCTTCACAGGATCTACAGATTTTAAATCCATAGAGACAATGTGGCCTAGAAAGGAAACTTATTAGAGCCAAAAATCACATTTTATAAACATCCCATATAATTCATTTCTTCTCAGAGTCTTTAGAATAGTGCACAAGTGATTTTCTGGATCATCATGTCTTTTAGAGTATACCATGATATCATCAATAAAATCCACCAAAAAGTCATCATGTTATTCCTTGAAAAATATATTCATCATATCCATAAAAATAGATAGTGCATTAGTTATTCCAAAAGTCATTACAATAAACTCATAATTCTCGTACCTGGTTTGGAATGTTGTTTTTCCAATGTCTTCTTTCCTCACAAGTAACTTATAAAATCCATATCAAAGATCAATCTTCTCAAAATATTAGGCTCTATGATGGTTATCAAATAAATCATCAATTTGTGGGCGAGGATTCTTAATTTTTATTGTATTTTCATTGTTTTCCCAGTAATGAATGCATAGCCTCATGGATCCATCTTTCTCCTTGACAAATAGGATAGGGGGTCCCCAATGAGAGAAACTAGGTCGAATAAATTATTTATCACACAATTTATCTAGTTGTTTTTTTAGTTCCACTAACTCCACAGTTTCCATTCTATAAGGGGTATATGATATGGTCCTTGAACTAGTAATTATTTCAATAGAAAACTCAAATTTTCACTCTGGAGGATGTCCAGGTAAATCCTCTTGAAAGACATCAACATATTCATGAACAATTGGTACGTCCTCTATCCATACATTCATCTCCTTACCCATAGTAATTTCCTACCCTGCCCCCCCCCCCAAATGAATTTACTAGATCTATTAGGGGTGGATCTAGATGAGAATCATATAGTGATGTTTCCGCCCTAAAGATAAGGGACTCCACACCATTCTCAAAAATTGCAACTTTCTTCTTCTTGAAATAGATCTTCGCATCATATTTTTATAGACAATTCATAACAAGAATTATATCAAATTCATTCAATGGTATGATGATAAGGTCAGCAACTAAAGAACATTTATGTGTAACGAGAGGTACTAATTATCACAACTTTGTTGCAATGATACATCCACTAGGGGGTTTTACTGATAACTCCTTTATTAAATCAAATTGAACATATATAATTTTCTTGGAAAATTGGGAAGATATAAATGAATGCGGTGATCGAGAATGAAATAAAGCATTGGCTAAGTTTGATGAAGTGATCAATGTACCTGCCACCACTTCGTTAGGAACTTTAACCTCCGTAGTTGTGACCGCATAATCTTGGCCTTCATTGGGGAACATTTCCCTAAAACATAGAACATTCATGTGTATAATGATCTGTCTCCCTGCAATTGTATCATGGAACTTTGGTAGCATCTTTCTGCCCCATACAATCATGAGCTTGGTGGAATTTTTCTCTACACTTGTAACAGACTCTCATTTCTTTCAGGAAAGTCCCAGGGTGTTTCTTCCCACAATTACAGCAGGATGGAAATTCAACTCTTCTTTTTTTCCCTATTTCCTTATTTCCTTTCCTAGAGTTTTCAGAAGGCCACTTCTTCTTTTTCTTTCCATTAAAGTTATAAGACGTAGAGAATTATTTTTCTGCCTTGATATCACATGAAACTATGTCTTCATATGATGAGAAATTCTACGAGGATAGAGCCCCTCAGAGGTATGGTTTCAAACCATCAATGAATCAATAACATTTTCTCCGCGGATTACATATGTAGTCCGCAACATGCCTTTCCAGCCTTATAAATATGTTTTCATACATGGAAACATTTCTATCCTACTACTTCTTTAGATACAATAATTTCCTCTCCATATCTTCTCGTTTTTCACAAGGGAAATATTTTTCTAAGAATATTTCCTTAAAATGACACCATTCCATCTCTTCTATTTCTTCCACTGCCTTTGTGTTTTGGATTAATAACCACCACTGATCTACATCTCTCATTAGATGATAAACTACCATGACAACCATCTCTCTTTCATTACATATCAAACTATGAAATATATTCTCTTGGGAACATATCCATTGATTTTTTTACAAACTGTTTTGTAGTCTCATTAAATTATGGAGGCTCATGCCACATAAAGTGATCTAACATAGCTCCTCCACTTGGTGGGTCCGGATGCTCCATGCGGGTAAACTTTTTATTCATAACTTGAGTAAGTTGTCTCAGAATAATTAAAAGTTTCTCAACACTAGTCACAACACCATATCCACCATCATTATCTTTCATCGGTGGGAAATACCTACAGAGGACACGGGCGTTCGTGCAGTTTCCATTCCTTCCACTAAGCGTCATTTCTAAATAATGGTATACACTAGATTAGGGTATGAATAAGAATGTACAATCACAATGTAGAATAATACCTAGCATAAATCGAATTTCTACACATAGAATTTTTTTTAATCATAAACATTGTATATTTGAGGAAGCTTTTACATTTAAATCCTTTGTAATGTCTTGTAAAAAATGTGATTTTTCCTAAGAATATCCCTCAAGAGTGTTGTAACCAAGAGTGCAGCAAGGCCCGTTGTCGTGTACTAGGATACCCAAGGTCAAGCTCGAATCTCCTTGTCAGAGCATTCACTCCTAGGTACATCTATGCCAGAGCTTCCTCGACCTGCTCGTATCCAAACATGGATGTATTTCTTGAAATATCCACATAATTTATTCCTTACCAAAATATAAGTAAATTCTTCTATGTTTATCCTCATAGTATATCCTGGATACTCTTATCTCATCTATATTTTCTAAATCTAGTTTCCATGTTTTCTAATAAACTTCCTCTGATACCAACTGTAAGGACCCGGCCCCGGTTTCCCAGATTTGGTGCCTTATTTGATTACATTGGAATAAAAACTAGGAATACGTATTCTGAAGGACCAAGTAGTTTAGTATTATTGGAAACAAGATTCATACATAAGTAAAACATTACAACTTTATAATAAATACAACATATAAACTCCTCATACAACATCCATAACTCCTAGGTTATTTCAAAATGTCATTCATAATAAATATCTTCATGTCCTGAGAAAATGAAGCATAATAAAGGGGTAAGATCAAATTATCATTAAGGGTAAGAAATATAGTGTAATATGACATAAACATAAGACATGGTGAATAATTGAAAACACATGCCACTAAAAATTAACATGAACATAATATGGAAGAATAATGAGATGAGTAAATATTGCCATAACATAACATAATAATGGGTATTCTACTATTCAAATAACCACATGAACCATCAATACTATTTTCATAATGAGTTAATTCATAAATCGTAACAACATAACCATACTGTCAAGGCCTCATGCCAAGACCATAAATAATCATCTTGAAATGGCCTTGTGCCAAGACTGTAGTTTGTCTCAAGAGACATACTAATGCACCGAGGGGATATAGAGGGCCCCACATGACACTTACTATGTCCAATTAATTCCTCATATGATTGGGTATAAACATAAATAACAGATACATTCATATCGAAATTAATATATGAAATGTAAATAACTTTCTCTGAACATTAAGCATAAATACTAACCATTCTGAGTAAATTGGGGACTGGATTTAAGATATCACATCTATGTCCAAAGTAATCACAACCCATTAAATTAAAAATCTTAGATGATAAAATTTCATAATAATCCCAATAATAAATAATAATAAATATGAGTGTCAAAATAGATGAAGATACTCTTATAAAATCTTCAAATAAATCTTGAGATAAATACTCTTTTACTTGGAAAAGAAGATTTCTTTTAGAAAAATAGTTTTATAAAACCAAAAGTGAAGTAAGATATTATTTTCATAATAAAATTAGTTATTTTATAAAGATAATGGTTTCCAAAAACATGTTATAGAGTTCCCATGAAAATAGTTAATAATTACAGAAATTCCCCTGGATCGAGCTTGTATTTCGGAAACAATTTCGAATGTTCCTTTTGAAACGTGTAACCATCCATAAAATAGGGAATTATTATGGTTGGAAAAAATATATATAACACAAAAAAATAATTCTTTAGGAGTATATAATAATACACAAGAGTTTCATTGAGTTAATATACAATAAAAATAACCCGAATGGAAATGGAAGTTTAGGTGGAAAACCCCTTACTTTAAATATGAACGTGTTTCACTCTTGAACTTAAGCTCCTAGAATATGAAATAATACATATTAATAACCTATTTAAAAAAATATTAAACATGTATTTATTTTAAAATAATTCTGTTTAGTTCATTTATTTCATTATTGATAGGTTATTATATTGAATTTTGTCGTTCCGCAGTGTTCGTTTCCTTTTTTTCATAATCGGTTCACTTGTTGTTATGTAAAGGACTTCATGTGGAATGAATGTAAATCTCCAGATTTTAATTCACATATTATTTATTATCATAAATTGTTTTTAGAGTTCATTTATATAACTTGGTTACATGGCATGTGGATAATTATTATATAGAACTTTAATGATAATTGTTTTAGTTAATTTGTGGGTTTTGATTACAACGAACTCATTTTTCATTATAACTTCATACCATTTGTAAAAAGGGATCACAGAACCATAAATATGGTATATTAAGTATATATAATAACCTGGTTCAACTATAAAAATAATGGTTTCATGACCAGAATTGAGAATGATAATAGAAAACAAAAGCCCGTCATCATTGAATGTGGTAAATTGACACATCTCAGATGATGTTCTTGTTAATAGTATAAAAGAAGGTAAAAGAAAGAGATGATGATAACTTATTCCACTATCATGAAAACATTCCAATACATTTATGTTACTATATTCATCACAACATTTTTATAAGGAGAGCTAATAATAGAAAAAGGAATCAAATTAACTTGAAAGGAAAGATAAAGAATTAAAAAGAGGAATTTACCTCTTGAACCAAACTTCCTTGAAAGCCACCTTACGGAGAGGTTTTGGTGTTTTTATGAGACCAAGTCTTCATGGATGTGGGAGTGGAGTTTGGGAGGATATTTTGATAGAATTTGAAAAATGCACAAGGCTAGAGAGGAGTGAAGATCAGAGGGAGTGATGGGGGGTTTATAGTGGAGGGGAGAGGGGATTTCTCAATTTTTTATTCATTAATTTATTATTTATCCACAAGACAAGTAATAGTGAGTATTCCATGAACAATAATATAAATTTTATCATTTTTACTTGAATCAATTGGTCTTACATCAGTAGAACATCATACTTGACTCAATAATTAGTGTATTTAGCTTATTTTGTAAATTATGGTATTTCACTATTCATAAAAAATCATGTGTTTCAAAAAATTCCCAAAAATTCACCAAAACCATTTTTCGATGTGTTGAATCCAAATATGAATTAAAATTTTCCAAAATAATTTTCTATATATCATTAATTAAATATTTAATTAAAATCATAATATATTCTAAAAAAGGATTTTTAAAAATTTATTCACTTATTCCAAAACATAGGTATGTCGTACTTCAACTAGAATATTATTTATATAATATTATATGTAAGGATAGTATTTATTACCTTATATCACTATTCATAATGGTTTTTTACTATTCATAAGTGTAGGTTACTATTCACCCAATATTATGTTTTTCTTAGCGAACTTCAAATAACTTACTAATTGAAACCTTGTATGTCATATTTTCAAAATTCACATCACAAAAGTGAAAAACTTTTGTTTAACGGTCACATATCACTTATTAGTTAATTATTTTATGATTTCATGTGATTATGAAATGTTTATAAGAATGGAATTTCTATTGAAAATTATTCTATCGTTACAGTGGTCATCAGGTTTGGTTAGTTTTATTTTATAGTTCTTTCTAAGTCATTCTATTTGGTTTGTTTATTTTGGTATTCTCTTTTATTATTCCACTACTTTTGATTATTTATATTGGAATGAATCGTTCCTATATTCACTCTATTTATTTCCATGGCACGTTTTATAGCCTAGTAGGATAGAAAACACCTCTTGGGCCTTGTCGTGGGCTGGCTTGGGTGATCGGTTTAGGGTCAACCCGGGTTGGTTCATGATAGTCCTTGTATCATTCACATGGTTTCATCAACTCTATAATGTTAATAAATTTATAAAAATAATATATTCATCATGAATATATAGATCAATCATAAAATTTATAGATATTAAAATGAATTACGTTGTTCATGGAGACGGTAAGCCATATATACGATAAATGTGGTCTCTATTTTTCAATGGATGGAACGAAAGGAAGGTAAATAATAATTAACCACTGGAAAATTATCATAATACCAGAAATAATATATATATATATATATATATATAATCTGTTATTATAACCATCGAAGTAAATCGGTGATGAAAAATGAATTACACCTCAATGTGTGGATGGTTGGTCATATATATGCATAAGTGATGTCCTGAAATTTCATAGGATAGAAAATAGATTGAGGATGGTTTTATCATATTCATAATAAAATCAGAGAATATTTATGATAATATAATTATTATCTTAGGATGGTTACAATATTTTTTGAGGGGGTAGAAGAAGAAATAAACATGAGGGATTTAGTAAATATGATTTACTCTTCATTGATATACTTCATTTGGTTAACATATTAATGTCCCTTGTAATTTTATTTTAAGAAGACGAGAACCTATAATTGTTTGATATTGACGAATAAAAATATGAACTGTTTAGTTGATCTAGGTTTCTCAAATCGGTGTAATGAAAAGAAAGAAGGGGTGTTCTTTTATAATTGTGGTTGTGACACTATTGGAATTACAGAAAGTATTAAATTATTATAAATTAATTTTTCATGGAAAGTGTTATATAGATTAAAATATTTCTAATATAATACCAGGAATATTATGTTTAATATTATCTAATAAAACTTGTGTGTGTTTTGGTTATGTTTTTACCCTTATCTCATTATTTTTATACCATGTTATCCCTTTGAGGATTATTATGATTAAAATGTTTTTACACTTTATGGGTCAAGAAAGATATTATAAAAAGAAAAGTTAAACATAAATAGATCATTATTGATAAATTCAACAATATACCTTTAACTTGAGAGATATAATATTTTTTATATTATTTAATAAAATAGTTTTTATTATAAAATAACAGTAAATTAATTTTTGGATGTTGATGAAGTATTATAATATAAAATGTCTCTAAAAAATTTAAATGGTTTTAAAATGAAATTTAATCAATGGTAATTATTATATTGTTTTAAATTAACCATGAAATAATTATTTATAGGTTTGTATATCATTTTTTCATATAATTTTTTAAACTCTTGTTTAAGCATTTTTAACCATAACTATGGTAATGACCTTTTCTATATTAAAGGATTATAATTATAAATATATGGTTACAATTTGCTAATAAATGGCCATGGGGTGAGTTTTTTTAACATTTTACATCATAATTTTCTAAATTATATATATTTATAATTTTTGAATAACTTAATAATATATATTTAGCATATAATTTTATGAATGTCATTTCATGAACTATTAAAAATATTTGACTTTGAAAAAAACATGAAAGTAATGGATTTTGAATATAAACATTCATAAAAAATTTAATATTTTAATTTCAGATACAAAATTCTTGAAACACAAAAATTCATCCAAATTTTATTACTTTTAATTTTTTTAAATACTATATTATATTTTTCTATTAAATGAAAAATTATTCTATATATATTGCATTGTCACTAAAGTTAATTATTTAGTCCCAAAAAATTGAAAATAAATTACCATGTAAAAAAATAAGTTATATGTCAAATAAAATATTATAACTGAACATGTCCTATTTTTTACATTATATAAAAAAATTATAGTTATTTATGTCAACAGATTGGCTTTTTGTATTTATTTTTTTCATTAAATAATATAATGGATGTAATAAAATAATGATAGCCCCATTTTTCCATATATGTGCTACATGAATTTGATTGGACACAATCTACCCATCGAATAGTATAATGGTATGTTTTAGGAAATTTAAAAGCCTTATCCCAAATTTCTAACATGGCTTTACCCAGTTTACCCTTATCGAGGTGAAAAATATTTACCATGGTTAATATTTATTATTAAAAATATCAAATTGAAACTATTTACCAAATTTTCTCCTCTTTATTGCTAATACAGAATAGGTTTTTTAATATAAATTCCCATATGTGGCAAAGAAAAATTTAATGTTAGACCTATAAAATGTGATGAAAAGTAGTTTTGGGGAAAATGGTTCTTCAAGTAAAAAGGATTTATACCAAAATAAATCATAAAAATAATTCCAAAAAAAATGGTTATATTATTAATAATATAAATTAAATAATTGTATTTTTAAAACTATTAAAAGAAAATTCATTCCTCCTAAAATATTGAAACAGAACGCTTATTTTCAATAATAACTTGTTTTTTTAACATTTAGTTGAAAAATAAATCTTTTAAGAAAATTATCAAAAATACACTCAATGATAATTTTTAAAATATAATTTCAAAATAAACTTTAATTTTTTTAAAAAAAAATCTAGATCTTATAAAAATTAGTTATATTTTATATTCACAAAAATCAATAAAATCCATTTTTTAGAAATAAAATGTACTTCCAAAACATATATTGACATTACTACGAATATACGTTCTATAAATAAAATAATTTTACATGTTTTTAAAATTTTTATTATTTCCATTCATACAAAAAAATTAATGGAAATTTATAATGGTATAATACATTACCATTCATTTAGACTCAGGGTTGCACATATTACAAGCAATAGATGATATTAAATTTAATTGAAAATAAATATATCATCGAATTTGGGTGTTATATTTTACACCCTTCAATCCATTAAAATTTTATCTTTTTTATCAAAGGATCATCCTTTTTTGAAAAACTAAATCATATATAGGTATAATAAAACTTATTTTGAAAAGAGGAAGTGGGAAATATTAAGGTTACCTAAATAATCAAATATTCTAGTTCCTAGACAAGGAGAACATTTGTGGGATATTCAAATATAGAAATATAGGAGAATACTAATGTATAATAAATAATATTGAGAGATAGAGAACACTATAATTTGAATGTTAATGACCATAAAACCATAAATCAATGAGTTTTGAAAAGGGCCACTGATTTATTAGAAAAAAGTGATATAAGATAAAATTTTTATTTAAGGATTATTTTCCTAGAGATGAATAATTAATTTATCATCTAGACTAAGAACAATAGGAAATATACTTACATGGAAATTTTAATTTCATTATTTAATCAATTTTCACTAATATCTCATCTTTTTACCCAAATTATTAGTTTCCAAGATGAATAATTCATTAAAAAATAACTAAAATAAACTTCAAACATATCACATAGTCCATAAAATAATAATAATACATTACTTATAAATATATTAAAAGAATAATTGATATCACAATTGAAGATAATATCCAAAATTATTAAACATTATTATGAATAAATAATACATTAATCTCTAAAATTAAACAATAAAACCAAAGGGTTAATATATATTATTTCTTAAGTAAATGTTCTTATATCCCAAATAAACTCAAGAACCTAAATATGAAAATAACTAAACTAAATGGATTTCTTATACCCATTGTCAAACAAATATTAAAATTCATAAATGTTTTCCAAAATAATACTTTATGTCAAACTTAAAGGTTATATATACCTCATCCCAATAAAACATCTCTTGGAATATCATTAGTCACCTTTAATTCTTGAAAATTTAAAAATATTTGATCTTATAATATTCTTCCCAATATCAACTTAATCATTATCTATCAAACTATTAAATGATTCCAAACTAATGAGATTATCATGTTGCATTATTGTACTCATTTCAACATTTTCTCCCTTTGAGAATGTTTTTAATCCAGACAACCTTGTAGGATGTGACTGGTTATTGCCAATAATATTGGTTGTCATTTTTCTATAACAAAAATAATATAATTATTGTAACATTCCCATAAATATTATGAACACCCAGAAAATAACATTAATAATCAAATCATTTTCTCATATATATTTTTTTCTATGGAATTTATTTTTTCCCATAAAATAAACTAATCATATTCGACTATTATTATCTTAACAAAATTGATCATATTAACCATAAAGGTTATCAATAACATTAAACTTGTGTCAAAAAAATATAAAAGTGTTATTCTTCAAAAAACTATCAAAAAAATATATAATAAAACAATGTATTTTAATTCTATAAATGTGTCAAAATACATCCTTCATCATATTAAGCACCCATTACATAACACATAAAAATGTGTATCTATACCTTCAAAAATATGAAAAATCTTAAACTTGTTGACCCAAGAAACATTATATTTATCTCATAGCACTATGAAATATCATAAGTTTATATAGGTTCTTTTATTGTATTCATCAAAATGGTTCTTAATGAAAATGTATATTAAACCAATCATATCCTCTTGGATTGTAAAAAAAGTATTACAGTATGTTAAAATTCACTATGCACTATAATAATTGGTGAATTATACTAAACCAAGTATTTTTAGGGTTATTAACTCTAATAGAATCTATGAAAAAACAAAATCCACTAGTATAATCCAAATAGGGAGGTGCCTCTAGGAATACCACATAATCTTTACCATATATAAACATTAATGATATTATCCTATAATTAGAAATATCCATATAGTATGTCATATGATTATGTTCCCTATTATTTGTTTTTGGAAATCTATATCCCAATTTTTCTACTAAATCTCTTCTAATTCCAAAATAATTTACCTAACTTTATTATCTAACAGTTTGTGGTTTCATTATTACATTAGAATAAGAAAAAAAGTATCAAATCATAAATTATCAATTTTTTAGTAGTATCCAAAAATTAGATACATGATTTAATATTGAATCTCATTTGAAGAAAAAAATAATCATAGTATTCTATTTGAGCACATCACTATTCTATATAGAATATCCTTGCATATAATTACTAGTAGACTTCCTGGCATATTGTTAAAAATAACTAAAATGAGTTTGTCTTCAGATGCTCAATAAGGGATATATATATAGAAATTTGTCATGAGTAAATAAGTCATAATAAACATTTCACAGTGGATAATTAAAACAAATTCCATTAAATAAACTATTGAGTTCAATTTGTATACATGCCTAATATCAACATTAAAAAAACATGGATAAATAAAACATAATTTTTAACATTGGAAAATCATAATTCTAGTCATTCATGATCAAGAATTATCAACAAATAAATCATGAATTTTTCCACCATGGATTCACCACAAAGACATTATCATTTAATCAAGTCCTTTCAAACAATAAATTTTCACTAAATTGTTAGGAATGGACCAAATATTCAACTATTTTTATAACACCCTTTTGTTCTAAAATAATAACATTATATTTGATAGTGTGTTTGACACACAAAAACAAGAATAGAAGAAAATTTAACACCCAGAGATATTATGATATAAATATTTTTAAATAAACTCAATCACGTCAATATATTTCATTACACTCAGTACTAATTTTACCTTGGGCTATACACCACACTGATTTTATCTTGGTTTGCACACAACATATAGATTAAATTAATTGCGAAGTAATATTAAAATATTTATTTTTAATATAGTATTTATCATATAAATGATAAAATTTAATTAATGAATATTACTAACTATATCATAAAATATATGGTTATCTATTTAATAGAAAAAATAAGAATCATTTTAAATAAAAAGAAATGTTTTCCAAAAATCTAAATTTGTTTTCTAAAGGACGGTTTAGTAGAGTCTTGTGCACATAGATTAAAATTAATTTTTAAAAATTTTGAAAATTTATTTTTTATATTAAAAATTATTTTTTAAATCATCATATAAAAATCATCTTATGGTAATTTTTTTGGGATTTTTCTAAAAAAACATTTTTATGAATAGTGAAAATTACTATATTTTAATTGAAAACTATCATTTCGTTTAAATAATTTATAATGATAAATTATATTATTTGTTTATTATAAAGTATAATTTGTTAGATTTTATATATATTAATCCATTTTATTTCTTTATAATAATTTTAATATTGAGTTTTGATATCAATACTTTGAGAATTTTTGATCGTTTTATCCTCGAAACCATGATTTCTCGTTACATATGCATTATTATTTTTAAATTAAAATTTTCCATTTCTCAGAAATAAATTTGAAAAAATTGATTCTATATTTGGAATCATAATTATTAATATTATAAAATGATGTAAAATTAATTTTTTTTAAATATAAATTGTGTAAACATTAAAAATTTAATTACTACGTTTGTGGAAAAAATGTGTTTACTGTGGGGTTAAACTAAGTAGATAATTTCTAAAATGAAATACCAAATTGTAAAAATATTTTGGTATGGAAATATTTTTAATTTTCACTTCCCATTTTAAAATTTAGGGTTTTAATGCTTTTTACATGTTAATGGCCTTACGATTTTGGATTCTTTTCAGAAATTCACAAGTAATTTCCTAAAGGGTTCCCTTTCCCCACTTATAAAAGGGAACTCAATCCCTTTAACTATTCCCACATCCCAAGCCATTTGGAAAGGAAAAAACCTACTATATTCTTTCCCCAACAAACTTAGTAACCTTTTATATTTTTTAACTTTAAAAATAGCATCCTTAGGGTCCTTAAGAGGAGATCCAAAGAATATTTCTCTATGATAAGGTAATTATCTTAACAAATATCTTTCATTTTCATTCTTATTTTTCCACATTAAATTATTTATTAAAACATTAAATATAATAAAAAATTATTTATAGTATAATGATATTTTATTATGTTTATGTAATAATATTTATCAATACCCACTTCAATAAAATGGGAAACGAAATCATTTATCGCGTGTATGACAGACTACCACCTCGCGGACCAATGTAGTTTGTTTTCCATCACCACCATTCAAGGATTTATATAATGATAGATTTTCCACATTTATATTATATTAATGGTATTATTATACATATATAATTTTGATATAACATATTCCTTTTTAGATTCCATTTCCTTTCAAATATGATAACATCACTTATGCTTAAGATTTACTACCTCCTCACAAAGCGATGTAATCCATTTTTTATAAATATTTTTTATGAAGTGAAATAATTAAAAATTAATGAATTTATGAGATATATATGTAATTATATGGATTCTATAAAATTAATATATCACCCACTTCATTTCCCTTTCACTCATTAAGGTAATGATATCTCCACTCGTGTGTACATAAGGCATGTCATCTCCATGAAACGATGTGATTCATTTTCCATTTAAAAAATTAATAAAATGTTATAAAAGTGTATTTATGAAGTAAATATGATATTTTAAAAATTATTATCTTTATATAGATTATATATATCATATATATATATATAGTATTCACAATTACCAGAACATTCAAGATAAAACGTACATATGAAAACAAGGAAATCAACACCGGAAACAATGAAAATAATGAAATATTATTAACAAATAGATGGTAAAATGTTATATGTGGATAATAAATGATATTATGAATGTGATAACAGAAATATTATAAAATAATAACATACTCAAGACCATTATATATTAGGTATGTACACATATGAAGGAAATCAGAAATGAGGTAAGGGTTTCTAGTCACAATTTTACTTCTATGATACAAATGTCATACTCACCATTTATTTTAGTTGTGTGGTTTATATAATACACTATTGATCTGTTGTATCATGAATATTTTTATCCTAATGATATTTAAATTTTCATTTGATTTTTTATCTTTTAAAGGGATTATGACTTAGGAGATACCAAAGTTTTATGGGATTTCATATCAATTTACATTCTATTGAGATTTATTTGTTATTATGAACGAATTCACTTTTATGTGGTGTATATAATACCCCTATGACATTTAATATCATGATACCTTAATAATTATTTGTTTTTTAATTTAAATTTTTATTATCTCATTAAAGGGTATTTTACTTTAAAATTACATTTTTGGAAAAGTTATTATAAAATCTTACTAACTTTTGTGATTGTTAACATTCTGTTGAAAAATAACTTTATTATCATCATTTTTCATTGGAAATTTTATTTTATTTAAATATCTATACTCCTGTATGATTGGTGTGATCATTTCCATAACTATATACTACTTGTTCATGTGGTGTTTTATTTTATGGTTAATTAATTTTCTTGGACACATTTATAAATTTGTATCTATTATTCAATATGGCTATTTTTTAGTAAGGAATATTTATTCATGAATTATATTAACTATTATTTAAATAGTGGATGATTTTTACCTGTAGTTACAGGTTCATACCATTTATATAAAGACCCTAAATGCATCAATTGATGACGTGAGACAAATCATTTAGCTAAACCAGATGACTTTTTACCCAGTATATTTAAATCATTTGGCAAACTATATGGGTTTGTACGAAATAGTTTGAAATATTTTTGTTAAACCAGATGATAAACTACCTATAACTTTTATACATTCATGAGGATATATATTTATGACAGAGGAATCATGTTCCTGGTATATGAAATTCAATAATTAAGTGGTTCCTTCATTCAAAATTCAGTAATTGTTATCCATGATATTTTTGAAATGATATTTTCAATCGAAACAATTCAATATCAATTATTGATTTAATGAAATGTATTTTTAGTTATTTACTTGGGCATATTTATTGTTATCTCAGTGATTCCCACATTGATATTATCTCCATATTCACTTTATTATCATTTTATTTATTATAGGGATTATATGTTTAATTACATACCTTTACATATTCATTATTATTATTGAATTATGATTTATTATGTTATACAATACATTTATTAAAATTTGAGCTCACCATTATTTTTTTCCATTCCCCAATAATTTATGAAGCTTTTTATTAATAATATGAAATAATATTTTAGAGGGAATACTAATAATCCCTAAAAAATTATGTTTTAAATTTTTTTTTAAAATTTAATGCATGTATGTATCTGGTTTACCAAGACTACTAAACTATTCAGTGTTTTGGGATATGATTCCTTTTATCTTATTATAATGTAATAAAGAAAAAATTATTATTGGTTTGTTGGGTCTGGGTTCACAATAGTTGTTATTAGAATAATATTAGTAGAAACTATGTGATCTAGATTTAATAAAACACAGAATAGCGAAAAAACACTAAGGTTGACATTGAGGATAAGTATATAAGAACATCTTAATATTCTAGAATGGAAGATAATATGTTTCTTTCCCTAGAAAATAGATCCATGTCTAGATACTATAAGTATGAATGGTTCTAGAAAAGAGGTTCCTAGGGGTAAAAACTCAAAATATTCATATTGGGATTGACTCGATCATCACCTCATGTATGAAAAAAGATATCAATGTGCACATGGTTTGAAAATCCCAAGGGATATTCTTTGGTTAATTCAATTCTCTTTTTACAAACTTCTATGAAATATTTGATAATATTTTTATGATTTTAAAACTTTCTGGTAAAACCCATGTTTATGATAATGATAATATCTATTCATAATTCATTCAAATTATGTTATGTGTTTCAGAAGTCTTGGGATGATACATTATGTTTCATAATTTTGTGATCTAATCTTGTGTATGTCATTATTTAAATATGGAACATAATGGAAGGAATGTAAACCATATCAATTCACATAATCAATATAGTTATTTCCTTTATATTGATGATAATCAATATAGAGTTGGTGTTGTAGTTGGTACTGATCAAATTATAACTATATTGGAAAAGTTGAGTCAGGTTTTTAGTAATAACTTTTTCTTTTTGCAGCATCTTGATCATCCACCAAATTATGTAACAATGTTAAACCACATTATTCTACAGCAACCTCCGCTATTGAATGGGAGAAAAAAATACATTTTTATACGAGGTTATATTTATCACTTTAGGAAGTAGTTAAAGGGACATTGTTTTCATCATAGTTTATCATCTCTCAGAAGATAACAATCAATGGTTGTCATTAATTCAAAACACTAATAATGATTTGAAAATAAAAATCATATATTAAAAGGATTTTATGTTCCTCTTTGCGGATAAATAGTTCCTTTTAAAGTAATGAGTGGATCTTCAATGATATTTCTTATATCTAAGACAGAAATAAGAGAAAAAAATATTCTACCTATGATGAAAACATTACAAGATTAGAAAGGAAGGTCATCGACTATCATACAAAATCTAAATAGAATCATTTACTGTTTATTTGATGGGATTATGCCGATCCTTCATATGGAACTGGTCTCCCAATCATTCTATTCAAATTAGTACAGAAAATCAATGGTTATCATGACATATAAATAATTCTCTAAGTAATATGTGTTCAATGGGAAGAAATATAAGAAGAGAAATATGGAGAAAAAATGATGAAGGGATAAAGGGAATGGAGTATTTTCCAACACGTGATACATGGGGAAGGAAACAAATTTGTGTATGCTTAAAAGGAAATATATTTTCTTCATGTATGGGGAAAAAGGCCACCATACTTGTGATTTCAATCGAATGAATGAATCTTCCAACATAGAATGCTTCCATTGAAAGGTTATGGTGAACTACACAAATGAATAACCCATGAATCAAGGAAATATACCGCAAAATAATATTAAGAACAATGGTAAATCTTATTTTATTAATTCTATTGATGTGAAATGATTAATTTTTATGTGTTAGGATTAAGGAATTATGTTATAAGAGTATTTTAATCTATGATATTATGGTTAAAAGAATTATAAATCCTATAAGTATTGTTCTGTAGTAGTATTTTTTTAATGATTTGAAATCATGTGTTGAATGGAATCAAGAAAATTGATTTTTTTTGTTTGTTGAACATCATCTAAGACACATCAATAGGGGGAATATAATGCTTAATATGATCTTGATGCTTAATTTTTGATGTTGGGATAAATATATAATTGATATTGATAATGTCAATTTGGTATTAATAACTATCCTTTAAACAATTAATTATTTTTTGACAAAGATGTATACGATATCATTGACTGGGTTAATAATATTTTTGGATTTAATAAATATGTCTAATAATAAGTTCTTTATTTTAGGAATAACAAATAATGAATGTTCTAAATAAGGTTTTATATTAATTTAGTTTATTACTATGTTTTATGTAAATACATAATGGAGGTATTCATATGTTTTCT
Source organism: Viscum album (assembly GCA_963277665.1). NCBI lineage: Eukaryota > Viridiplantae > Streptophyta > Magnoliopsida > Santalales > Viscaceae > Viscum > Viscum album. The sequence continues at coordinate 1,170,603,153 of OY728130.1, forward strand.
AAGTAATGATTAAGAGAAACTTCATAATTTTTGGGGGTTTAATGAGATTTAAATTTTGGAAATTTAGTGAACATATTTCTTTTGTTTTGGTTCATAAATATTAAAAAGGTTCATATAGTAAACCATTTATGAGATGGTTTATGTTGAACTTTGGATGAGGATTCAGAGATTAAAGTATTACATAGTCATATGAGGATTTATGGATATTGGATAATATGTACCAGCCATGTTGCTAAAATAAAAACTAGAGATCAAAGGAATGAAAAATACAATTCTATTAGGTATCTTATAATCCAATAAAAGTGAATTTTAGTTCTACTATCACTAAAAATTCATTTTTTGATATTTATTTCTAGGAGAAAGAGGTGGAATTGAAAATGATCGAAGAACAAATAATGGATAAAATTGTGCCTATGAAATAAAAATATATAATGTAGTTATAAATCCATATTATCATATAGAGTAAAGTAATTCCCCAATTCTATTAAAATAGTCTTGGTGTAACACTCTAAGATTCCATGAAACATTTCTTTTTTATGTAATTTATTTTCTTGTGATTTATATGTAATTGAGTTAGAGTGCACCATGATATATCAAACTAGCCATTTAACAAGCGATTATAAATAATATTGATCACATTATAAATTTTTTAATTTTTTGAATATCAACTTAATTTTTGAATTTGTAATGTAAAAATTATCTTAGGTTTAAATGTTTGTATTTTTCTGAAAGGATTCAATTTTTTGATAAATAGTGAAGAATACTAAACTATTGTTAAAAACCCAACTTTTTCATTTATTTAATGATATGACTATAAATTAATTTTAAATTCACAAAAGGTAAATAATACATATATTAGTCTAATTTAGTTCATTGGAATAAATTTTCTAAAATAATTAGATTTAATAATTTATTGATCTTTTGAACGTCTCTTTTACCCATACTCTAAACACATCTGTGGGATAAACATTAAACATTATTTTACATCTTATATGAATTTAATTTTAAAAAATGGACATAAATGGTTGTAATTAGGGAAAAAATTATCTAATCGAATCAACTTAATTTTTAGTCGAACTGTAACTTTAGTAAAACAAATTACAACAATTTTTGGTGTATCGTGTAATTAAATATAAAATAATAATAATATATTATTATTAGGTTACAAAAACACCTCTCTAAATTTTCTTAGAGAAGTGTTTTTTGACACAAAGTCATCCTTCTGTCTAAAATATTATAATTTTATGCAACTTGTGTTATATTAGGACATTTATTATATTTTATTTGAAGAAGAGTTAATAATTTCATATTCAAATTTTAATAAAAATTTCATTTTTAATATGAGGATATATAAGTGATATTATTGACTATAAATTTTATTTATGAAGACAAAATGTTTTTATAGATAATGTGAATTTATTCATAATTTTAAGAAATAAATGATTAAATTAAATACTAACACAATGATGATAAAGTAATTGATTTATTAAAGGAAGTATCAATTAAATGATATTAATGGTGTCAAAATAAATATAATTGGAAATATTTTATTCCATCCACAATTCTTTTCAATGAAATTGACATATTAGTGACGATTTAATGTAGTTTTTTAGAAGGAAATTTTTTTTATGTCTTTAACAAAAAACATGTATTAAATAGTGTAAAAATTCACATAAATGGGATCTTAAAATAAATAATATTTCATTATATGATATAAAAGTCATAAAAATATGAGGTTTGGAAACATAACATGGATAGTGTTATGTATATCATAAATGATTCAATTGGGTTTAGTTTGGAATTTTATAGTAACTATATTAAACCTATAGTATAAAAATACTTGTAGCCCTGATAAATGATAAACTAGTTAACTAAGGGTTAAATCCATAAGATAAGGTTAACATTGTGAACATCACTAAAACATTTGATCCAAATAGTCATAATAATGATATATTTCACGGCCTTAAGATAAAAGTTTAAGGTAAATAGTCTCCCAATTATTCTTATCTTATGAGTAAATGGTATCATGTGCTAACAGGATAAATAAAGAATTATCATGTGTCTGTGAGGGTAATTAAGAGACCATGAGGATGGTAGAGAAAAAAATGGATAAAGGGAATATGGGAATGGATGATTTTCACACATGTGATAAATATGGAATGAATCACCCTAAAAATGATTATATATATATGGAGTTTATTGTAAGTGTTATAAAAAGGAAACCAAGATTGTGATTGCAAGGGATAGAAAAAAATCCATGCGAAATGATTCAAATATAAGGATATGGGACAATATGTGAACAAAATGTCTCAGGCATGAAAGGAATATACCCCAAATGATGGTATTAGATAATTATCAAGTTATACAAATCCCACAGATGAAGATAATTTATTAATATTATCATTTGAGAATTATGTCATATGGATATTTTATTATAAATGTGTTGGTGATAATAATTATGAAATATATCATCACCATCATCATATCCATTTTTATTAAACAGGAAAGAAATAACAAGAAAGTCCTTCTAGACTAAGGAGGCGAGAAATAATGCAGTCTAAAGGAATCCCCTTGGATTAAAGACACACCCTCTGGATTGCAGTGCCATTTTATTATGAATTTATAGGCATAAAAATTCTTATTAAGGTTTTTAAGGTGATCAAATATTATTTATGTGTCAATAATATCTACATTACGTTGTTTGGGGAATCTGATGTTACGATTTTTTTGGAAAATTAGAGACCTTTTAAGACAATTAATTTGGATAGAAATATTATGGAAAAGGTTGTAATAGAGAAATTTTTATATAAAATATTATTGATTAAGGTTAAATTATAATTTATTCGATAGTTTGGGGTAACCTTTTTTGTTTTATAAATACATTTGGGTCTTGTTATTTATTAAAAGTTCTTTAGGCATGAAAAGTTCATTTTAAACATTTATTTCATGGTGTAAAGGATGAATTGAGAATATATTAAAGAAAAACAAAACGATGAGATGATGATTATGACATGTGAGGAAAACAATAAAGTGTTTTTCTAAATAGTAAAATAATACTTTAGCTCTGGGGAATGGATCTTGAAACCAAAAATGTTATCTTTGTAATTTTTCTGATGAATCAAGTAGTCCCTTATATCATCATAGATTTATAACTTTGTGATTGTCATCATTTTCCTAACCGTGTTCTATATCAATATCCCTAAAAAAATGATGGTTATAGTTTTCTTTCATGTCCATGTTTTCCTTCACGTAACCCTTGTATGTGTTATCTCAAATAACCATTGAACATCCATTTCATTATTTTAAATTAAATCTTTTATCCACCCTTATTCTAAAGTAAGATTTCCATAAAAGAATTTTGAATAGTCAAACATTGGTTATCGAACACAAATTAAAAAATTTCAAGGATGAAATTAATTTATGGTGGGAATAATGCAACACCCCAAGCTTCTGCAATACATTTATTTTTAAATAATTCATCAGCTTGAACTACATGCAACACCGAGTTCGAGCACACAATAATATATCAAACTAGCTGTTTAAAAAGTGGTTATAAATAGTATTAAATACATAATGAAATTGATAAATTTTATTTTTTAATATATACTTAATTTTTTAAGTTATAATATCAAAATTATATTAGGCAGAGATTTTTATATTTTGTTGAAGAGTATCAGTTTTTTATGAATAGTGAAAAACACTGTATTATTATTCACAAATCAACTTTTTTATTTAAATTATTATCTTAATTTAAATTTATTTTAGAATGCAAAATATGTGGATAATACATATATTGGTCCCATTTTAATCATTGGAATCATTTTTATAATAGAATTAGATATAATTTTTTTTTTGAATTTTTTAATGTCTCTTTTACCAGCCTTCAAAACACATCTGGAGGGTTAGCATTAAATGTAATTTTACCACTACTGGGAATTGAATTTCAAAATATGGGAATAAATGGTTGTAATTATAATAAGAATTCTGATCTAAAATAATCAATGTTTCTTTGGTGAATAGTAACTATTAATTTTTTTCCCACAGTTAGTGGAAAAATGGGTAATTAAATGTAAAAAAAGTATAATATTATCATAAAATTACCCTAAAACTTGTATTAATTTAATTATGTATGTGTTTTTAGACCCAAAAAATTACGATGAAAATATGATCACTTTATGCCACTTGTGTTCGATTTTGACATTTATTATATTTTATATAAAGAGAAGTTAAAAATGTCATATTTATGTTTTAATAAATATATAATTTTTAATATGAGGTGATATAACTGATATTGTAGTCTATAAATTTTTTTTAGGAAGATTACATTTTTATCTACATATTTTTAATTTATTAATAATTTAATAATTGTATATTTAAATTAAATGGTGACATGATGTAGATACAATAATTGACTTATTGAAGGAAGAATCAATTAAATGATATTAATAACATTAAAAAAATATAATTTTAAATATTTGATTCCATAAACAATTTTTTTGGATTCTATTGACATTTTAGGGATGATTTATTGTAGTTTTTTCTAAGTATTCATGTTTTAATGATTTAAAAAATATAATGTATTAATTACTGTCAAAATTGATATAAATGGGATTTTAAAATAAATAATATTTTATAAATGATATATAATTCATAAAAGTATAATTATTGTCCAAATAACCTTTATAGTGTTAAATATTTCATAAATTATCAACTTTCTGTCATTTTTGTGTTTTTTAGAAACTATATTAATCCTATACTATAAAAAGACAGGAATAAAAGTAAGAGTTGAACTGTTTAGCTAAGGGTTAAATAAAAAAGATAGGGTTAATTTTGTGACCTAAACTTATCTGAATTTTACTGTTGAGTATATTTAGACCTATACTAATCTTATCATAGAAATAACATTCTTTTCATATATTTTAAATTTAATATCAATTTATATTATATAAACAGTTTATGAGTTTCTAGAAGTACCCATCCCCTCTCTTATAAAAGGGCACCCCCCATTATCTATTATTCATGCCATTAAATCCCTTTAGTGTAGAAAAAACCAAACCATTTTTCCTCTAATATTCCCTCAGATCATCTAAGAGGCTATAATTTTGGAATAAATCCAACCTATGGATTCCTTTGGTGAAAATAAAAAAGAAGACACCCGAAGAAGAGGTAACAGTTTTACAAACTCTATCAATGTTATTTTATTTTCCTACTTCCTATTAAAAATTTTATTCCATAATAAATTAATATATATAGAATATAATATATTAATAGATTTTATTATGATTATGGGAAAACCATATTCCATCTTTTACCCATACTATAAAAAAATACCATCATGCGTGTGTGCATACAGTTTACCATCTCCACGTCATGGTGTATACAATTTTTGATCTATACCTTTTTTAGATAGATATATTGATTACCATAATGGATATAAATAATTAATAAGACATGATAATTATTTTTTATAATTAATATTCCATCCATTTCCTTACCATCTTTACCATTACGCAATGATACCATCGTGCATGCATACGTACGACATAGTGGTTAGCACCTCGTAATCCTACATGAAAAATGGGGGTTCAAAACCCATTGGGAGTAGGGTACTATAACATCAATGTAGCGTACTATAGTAGTGGAAACACTGTAGAAATGACGGGCACTATAGTAGTGGCAGAGCACTTTAGCGGCGGCAGGTACTGTGTGGTACTGTAGGAGGCAGGTACTGTAGGAGTACTATTCACAAAATGGGCCTTGGGCCAAAAAATTGGGCCTACAAGACATGTAATGGGATAAATGCCCACTAGGCCATCGGGCTATGTAATGGGTCTCCCTCTACCTAGTTAAAGAGGTATTTTCTTTGTTTAACAATAAATGAGGCTTCAGCCCTATCCTTTAATAAAATGCATACGTACGACTTACTATCTTAATGAGGCGATGAGATTCATCTTCCACGTTAACTATTCAAGAATGATTAAAAAATATATAATGAATAAGTATGAAAAATATAAACACATAATTCTATTGAAATAATATATATATACACACACACACACACATATTTTATTTATTTTCTAGCATTCAATTTGATAATAAAATGGAAACAACGTTCAAACATATATACATCCTAACATCTCTATGAACGGTGTATACCATTTCATATATATATATATATTATATTTATATACTGAATATATATATTATATAAATCATGTTTTATATTATGTAAGTAAATAATCATGATCTATGAAATACTATCAATAATAAAATGTCAAAACACATATGATAAACAAAGAAATTATTACCCAAAACGATTATTTAACTTGTAATTGTTAATGAAATGGTAATATAACGTCATAAAAGACTAATATATGATATAATAAATATTATTATGATTATAGTATAAGTTAATAATATGTTTAAAACCATTATATAGTAGTTACAGACACGTACAGATAGTATCAGTCCTAAGGTAAGGGGAATTCTATCTCACTTTTAATTCTGATGAGGAATAGGCCAGTTCACCACCTTTTATTGTGTGTGGTGTATATAGTTTCCATATTATATTACATATCAGTAATAAATTTATCTTCATGGTATTTAAATATTCATTTTAAGATATATGTCTTTTTATTTAAATGTTCAAAGTCGTATGGGACAGTTTGAATGTTTAAATAATTAATTCTCTCTCTATTTCAATGTTCATAATCGTATTCTACATATCTGTATATATAGATATAAAGTAATAATAAAGGACACATTGTTTATATATTAATTTTTATTTAAATGTTTTAAAATGAATATTTTATGGTTTTATGTAAGCGAAACTTTTACTAAAACATCATTTTAAAATTTTTAACGATTTATTCCTCTAAATCATTCTAATTCATATACATGTTTTTTAAAATGGTTTTTTTGGAAATAAAACATTTAAAATGATAAATTTCAAATTTCTCTAAAATTATTCAAATTGGTATGGGATACATTGATTAAAAAATATATAAAATTATTTATTTTATGCACATCTTTTAAATAAATAATTTCAAAGTAAAAGGTTATTTTTATCAAGATATTTCTAATTATTTTATTAATGTATTTTAATCTATGAAAAACATCCTTTGTTGAATGTTATATTTTATTAAGGTTGATATATTATTATACAATCTACCGTAGTTATTGAAGGGTTAGTGATTATTTTTATTTTCGATGTGCTATTTTTATAACATTAATGGATTACGGTAAAATTATTAAAATTTCATATGCTAGGTTTACTATGAATGTTTATATAGGTTATGTTTTACCCCTTTCATAAGATAAATTAATTGCACTTAGTAAGTAATGGGCTATGCCTACCATAGCTACTCTATACTTCAGTAGGTCTCACGAGACTAACTAGTTTTGAATTTATCTTTTTATGTAGGGTCGTTGCATGAGGCCTTGGAGATGAGGTTTGATTGCCTAGATTTATACATTCCCTTTTTTTATAAAACTAGTTTTTGATATTACAAGTGAAAATTCAGCTAGTAGAATATCCATGTGAATAGTTAAATGGAACTATTTTTTTAATTCTTTCCATATTATGCTCAAGGTTATGTTTAAAAGTATTTTGATTCAATTTTATACATTTCCTTAAAGGTGTATGCTTATTTTTGATAGCATCCCCTATATGTTTTATCCTTACCGAGCATACGAGCTCACCACTTTATTATGTTTCATTTTTTCCAGGATGTGAAGAAGTGTGTCATGTATAACTTTCACGAATAATCTAAGAGATATTATTATTTTCAATGGATACACAGTGTTTTCTTTCATTTCAGTCGGTAATATTGAACTAATTTTTTTATCTAGTTTTTCCAATGATGTGAAAATGATTGGTCCTTTAGGATTTTATTTATTATGATCATGTTAAAGTAATAAAATAATGCACTGGCTCTAGGAATCTGGGGTCAAGGTGTAACACTAGAAACCAAAATGTTTCTTATTATCATCATTTTTATAATATAAATTCCCTTTTTCATACCTTTAGTTTATGTAATTTTGGTCATTAACTACCACATTACCATGTTCTCTAAAACTTTCCCTCAGTATTTGAGTGATACTTTTATCTTTAATGTCAATATTTTCACGTACCACATCTCTTATCCAATTTGAAAACCTAGTATGTGTTATTCTATATAACCTTTGTACTATCATTTCCCTGTTACTAAGAGGATGTTATATTAACCCTTTTGATGATGTGGGATTTCAATAATGGTAGTTTCAAAGGAAAAATATTTTATTTCTAAGATTAAATTTAAATTCTGAAGTTGAATGTTATATATGGTTGGGATAATGTAACACCAAGAAATTATAAAATATGAACATTGTATATAATAGTAAGTATTTCATGAAAAACAATGAAATTTAACACCCAATACTTGATGATTTATTTATTTTTAAATTAATTCAATCTCTACAAGATCTTGCATTATATAAAACATTGACTTTACCTTATATTAAACACAATAATGAATTTAGATTATGTTTCATGCAACATCGAGTTTAAATGAAACATGGAATATTATTAAAATTTTAATATTTAATATGATAGTTATCACCTAGTAGATAAATTAGTGTTTATTAATAAAAGTAACTAAATTATAAAAAATATGTTAGTTTGTTGATAATAAATATAATAATAGTCATTTAAAAGAAAAACAAATTCTTTAAGGGAAAAATATTTTTTTTCTAATGGATGGTTTAGTCGTATTTTGTGAAAATAATTTAAAATTAATTTTTAACAATTTTAGAAAAATCATTTGAAAAAATAAAATTCATTTTTGAAATCATCCCTACAAAATAATCTTAGAACGAATTTTTGGGATTTTTCAGAATATTTTCATTTATGATGAATAATGAGAAGTACTTAATTTTAATTGTAAACAAAATTTCTATAATAATTTTTGATATTAAATAATATTTTGAATCTATTTTAATCTAATATTTGATCAATTTTACATCAGTTAGATAATTTTCTTTATTCTAATAAATTTCATACTGCATTTTGACATAAAAACATTATAAATTTATGAACATTTTCTCTTCAAAAAGCTGATTTCATATCAAGCCTATAAGATTAATTTTTAAATTATATTTTCTCACATTAGTGAATTGAATTTGGAAAAATAAATTCTATATTTTGAATGACAATAATTTACTTCATCTAATAATGTAAACATAATTTTTTTCAATGTTAATAATAAAAATAGTAAAATATAATTACCATGATTAATGTAAAAATGGGGTTTCTGTGGGGTTAAAACAAAAGATAAGGGCTAAAAAGACCTTCCAAATTATAAAAATATAATTATATTGGAATATATATCACATATTCAAACCATTCTATAATTTAGGTTTATATTTAATACGTTTTAATGTGAATGAAAATATCCATTTGGATTATTTTGAGAAATTTCCAATTAATTTCCAAAAAGGTTCATTTTCCAAATTTATAAAAGGGAACTCATTTCCATCACTTGTTCAATCCTCCAAATAAATGTTTTTTTACCAATACCTACCATGTAAGATTTCAAAAATCCTTACTAACATTATAGATTTTTTTCCTCCAAAAATACCATCCCTAGTTTCCTTGAGAGGAGATCCAATTGAGGTTTCCCTCGAATAAGGTAATTATCTTAACAAAACCCTTTCATTTTATTTCTCATTTTTCCACCACCAATTATATCTCACTACTTCCAATTATACAAGCTTCTCTAGAAACCAACTTATTTTTACTATATGATAAACTTTTATTCATTGAATAAATATTAATAAACTCTTTATCACATCATGAATGTTCTTCTACGTGACATAGTATGTGATAATGTCCTATGAATAGATTCTACACTAAAAGGTCATAACAGATCCCTACTATGATGAGAACACATAAGTGAAATTACATTATTATTGAAAATATTTTCTATGGCTTGCTGATATAATTTTAAGGGACACAAATGCTACAGGTTATCCAGGGTAGGGACTCATGAAACCGAGGCACCTTCTCCTGGTGTGCACCCTTGGTAATATTCTGGAGGATATTTTGAGAACAAGACCCTCCAATAGAAAATATGCATTCATAAGTTTCATTGGATGTTCTAATCTGTGGAATGTGTATTGGTCCATATACATTAAGATTATTATTAATTGGTATTATGACTCACATACATAGATGTATTGACAAAAACTGTTAAGTCATATGTTCGCGGTGAGGTAGGATATGTTGGGTGCGTCATGAGTAATACTACATTAATGAATAATGCGAGAAAATATTTTTCAATTATATATAAGTATACATCCCATCCTCTATGATAGAAATGATATAGCCTAACTAAATCCATGGCCATGCTGTTCTCTAGGAATTTCAAATATTGGGATGTCAAACAATGAGAAATCGAGCACATGGTTCCACTGCATATGCATGCAACCCTCTTGATTAGAGATATTGGTAAAAAGGGATTATATTAATTGGTAATCATTCATATGACTTACATGTCGTTGGGAAATCAACAAATTTCTCTTTGATTCATTGACCTGTTTCAATACAATAATCTTGGACCGTATAGCTCTGGATCACTTTGAAAAGGTTCTGGGTGGTGGAAAACCATTCAGGCAGGACCAATGTGCTTAGGAGGGGGCTGGTGTCTTCTTAGGTTACATTCCACAACTGGTGGATGGGTTGGACAATGCGTGGCTGATGGAGCTTCCGTCTGTAGAAGAGATTAAGGATGTAGTCTCGGGGATGTTGTTGGACAGTGCCCTTGGACCAGACGGGTTCTAAGGGTTATTTTATGTGGGTGCGTGGGAGATCATGGGGCCTCAAGTGGTGGAGGCCATACATGATTTCTTCTGAGGTGACACCCTTAATTTAAGCATGTTCACCTCCAGGGTTGTCCTTATTCCAAAAGTCAAGGACCCCTCTAGCCTCACCCATTATATGCCTATTTGTTTGTGTAACAAGTACTATAAGATTCTAACTGGATTTATCTCACACAGGCACTTTAATGGGCATATAAGGCTTGTATCAGGGGAACAACATGGGTTTATCAATGGTCAGAGTATTCAAGGGGTTGTGGGCATCCCAAGTGAACTGGTCAGGGATGCCAAAAAGAAGGCGATAGGGTCTCATGTTATTTTTTAGGTGGATATGGACAAGACTTATGATACTATGGAATGGAGTTTTGTGATCCAAGTTATGAGGAAGATGGGATTTGAGGAATGGTTTATTGATATTTGATTCAGATGATGCTCCGCCCCTTGGTTGTCCATTTCCATTATGAGTATGGTGTTTAGTTTCTTCAAGATGGTGCATAGAGTTCGGCAAGGGGATCCCCTATCCCTGAGCCTCTTCATCCTTTCTCAGGATTCTCTTTCTCATAACCTTTATAGAGGGCGGGCAGAGGGTAGGTTTTGTCCTTTTCTCTCTTGCAGTAGTTCAAAGGGTATTTCCCACCTTATGTTCCCCGATGACATCTTGGTGTTTCTGAATGGGAGTAGGTGATTGTTGCAGGGTTTTATGGAGATCAAGCACACTTATGAGTCCTTGAGAGGCCAAGGTATCAACTACTCCAAGAGTCGTGTTTTCATTTCTAACAACTATTCAGGGCAACACTCTACAGACATTCAAGGAATTTTGGAGTTTCAAAGGCGGCATTATCCGATGATCTACCTCGGTATTCCACTATCCTACAGATGTATCCAAAACCATTTATTCGAGGGAGTAATCAGCAGAATTCTGGGGAGAATTACCAACTAGAAAAGTAAGTTCCTTTCATTTGGGGGGAGGGTCACACTAATCAATATCATGCTAAGGTCCATCCAAATGCACATTCTTTCGATTGTGAAAGCGCAGAAGGGTATCATTGAAAGGTTAGAAAAAATGTGCACCACTTTTCTATGGGACGCCAACCAAGAGGGACTTTGCTATTGGGACTCCTGGAGGCGGTTAGCGAGACCTATGGCCGAGGGTAGGCTGGGACTCCGCGACATCTCTGGCACCATGCAGGAATTGCAGGCATGGTTGGCATGGGAGGTTGTTAAGGGGGACTCATTATGGGATTTGTTCTTCAGAGAATGTTATGGGTGGGATGGTGGGTCCTCCGCACTCTACGGGAATGTCCTTTCTTTGCTTGCTAGGGATATTCTATCCCATTTAGAGGTGCTTCAGGGTTCAGCTCATTGGATTATTGGCCATAGTGAGGTTATTTTTTGTAGGTCGAACTGGGTGGGTGCCCCACTCTTCTTCCCTTGGTGGCCCATTCATACGGTTTCCTTCAAGGAGGCATGCAGCTTCACTTCCTTCATCCAGTCTGTTCTTAACCAGGATCAGAGGGAGCTTTTTGATAGAATAACTCTGAATAATGATGTTGATAGGTGTTGTTTCATAGGGTCATCCGTGGGCATGTTTTCTATTCGGTATTACAATCGGTCACTTGCTGCAGGTGCGACCACGTAAGAGTGGTCCTAGAAGTTCTGGTGCAATGATTTCCCCACTAAGATGAACTTACTTGTTTGGAGGATTAGAAATGTTTCCTTTTTGATGGATGATAATCTTTTAAGGAAAGGAATTCCTTTTTCATCCCGTTGCCTTTGCTGTGAGCAACCGCGAAGGGAATCAATGTTGTATTTTTCTTTCAGAGCGAATGGGATGAACACCTTTGGTACATGTTTTCCACCTATTCTTGTTGTAATTGGACACAAGCCACCTTTCACGATTTCAGGTCCTCCTAGTTCCACGGGGTGGGGGTCAGCATGATAAAGATTAAAATTTGGGCTTGTGTTCTTTTTTCCATCTGCTGGACACTTTGGGAGGCAAGGAACCAGGCGAGGAGGGGCAGTCGGCCCTCGGTGCGGTTCCTTCATTTGTGGGTGAAGATGCTCATCATTGAGCTGGGTATCGTCATCAAGGGTGGTCAGCCCTCTCTGTCCTTCTGCAGATTCCTCAACAAGCCATGTCCGGCCAGTGTTACGGGTGGGTTGTGAGGCAGATGGGTTCTCTGGAACCTCCCCCCCTGCACTGGTTTAAACTGAATGTGGAAGGTTCCTAAAGTAGTGGAATTATGCGAGGCAGGGGTCCTATTCACGATCAAAGTGGATTTGTGTTAGAGGGTTTCAGTGACTTCATTTGGGTAAGAAATTCCCTAGGGGATAAAGTGAGGTCTTTTTACAGAGTTCTTTCTATTTGTAGTAGGCGGGGTTTGAAGGCGGAGGTCATTGAGTCTGATTTAGAGGCTTTGGTCAAGATGGTCAAAGGGATCTGTGAGGCTCCCTGGATCCTTAGCTACTTAGTCAGAAAGTTTTTGATGGAGAAGAGATAGGGCTAATAGGTTCATCACGTTTGGAGGGAAGCTAACTTTTCTGTGGACGTGCTCACTGGTTTGGGGAATCCAGAGGAGACACTTGTTGTTTATAATAGTATTGGGTCTCTTCCCGTGGTCTGTTTACCATTTTTCCAAGGGGATGTCCTTGGTTTACATCACTTATGACCCCCTTTGGGGTTTCCTATGCGTCTGTCATGTGTCGGTGGCCACTTCTTTGCAATAATAAATATAATGATTATACCAATAAAAAAATACAGTAATCTTGGACATTATGAAAGCCCACATATTGAAAATGAGAAAGAGGCCTATAGGTTCACAAACTAGGTGTATCCAGTATCTTAGTTAAATAATTTTTTATCGAAAAAGTTGAATAAATATTATTCTAGGATGTGGTTTAATAAATATTCATGTATGAATAATTGAATTTATTTCATTGCTAGTTATTCGAGTGAGTATATTTCATACAAAATATTTATTTATCTGTGAATAATGCAGTTATATTTATTTAATAAATAAATAGTAATTATTTAGGCATGATAAATATTGAAGTGTTTTGGCCGACCAAGTTATGAGTTCAGTTAAAAAAAATATTAGAAATTATTCGGTTAAGTCATATTTAAATATAACATAAAACAAAAGAACCTCATATTGAAATAATCGAATTTCTATTATTATTTGACATGGGGTTTCACATAGAATAATAAAGTAGGTAACGGAACTTGTGCTAATTATTTATTATTAATTCTCTAAATTTCCACGGTGTCATTCCACCTGCTAACCAATGGTTATGCACACAATATCCTTAGAGAAACGATCTGGAGCCTAGAAAACTCTTCCTCTCAAAAAACACTCTCACTAATGAGAGAGATCCTCCTCCATCGGATCTAGGAGAATTCTTTGGAACTAATTTTCAATTTGATCAAAGTTCAACATCATAAGCGAAATGATCTTCTGTGCTAGCCCCCAAAGACTCTTTCAGTGATGTCTAGATATATGTGGATCACATGTGGAACAGTACTATAGAGATCATATCCATCTATTCTATATCACAAAAAACCCACACCTCGGACCCATGGTATAACACATCAACGAAGAAAGAATCACCTTATAGGTAATTATTTAATTCAATTACATTAATTATAAACAAAATATGTCAATCCTCTCTTCTCAGTTTAGAGTTAAATCCTTTTTCTCTTACATTTGATTCAATTTCATGGATACTGGAATATATCACCATATTGATCTAAGATTAATCATCATTAAATTGAAATTTTCAAAGTGGGGTACATGCTCATCTTGTTCTTCCACTATTCCTGGAACCAACAAGTCATATAATAGCGGTCATATTTTTTTTATAATTATTTAAATAATTCATTGATGATTTACTCTTTAATAATTTAGTGTGTCAATTCATGTCTAATCATTATTGTAACTGGGATTTTGAGATCTAATATTTTTCTTTTCATTTCTCACAAATCTGACAAAAAAATAATTTTGGGATTAAAATTACATCGATGATCTCATCAGGGGGAGCCGATGATTCTGTATATGTAACACGATAGTACAGGCCTTGTATTTTTAATTACATGTCGTGTAATTTTTCGTACATGTTATGTAAACCAGATCACATATTGTGTAGTTGTGTTCAGAGCATTGGGGGTAATTCATCAATTACTCAAGATGTGGGCATTAATGATATGCAGTGTAGTTAATTATTTCATCTTGTGTTGACTAGGATCGACCGGCACACGGTCACCCAGACTACATGCCGTGCGGCCCACTGTATATGGAATGTAGTCCCTTTGGGTCAGGTTCAGGTCATGTTTCCCATACAGGGCATGCCCAGATAGTGAGTTTGTAACACGGAGTGGAAACGGTGTGTGATCTACTGGACACACAATGTACTTTTTGTATTTATGAAGTACACCTCACACAATTTTTCCTCAATCTCATACTTTGGATTAATAGTGAGGACGGTACACGTTGTGTAGTAAGATCTACACCTAGTGTAATTTTTCTAGATTACACAGATTTAAAAATTTATTATTATGTATTGTAACCCTTGAGACATGTACCTTCTTGTGGAAGTAAAGCTGGGACACAACATGTGATAGGTGTTTGATATATATATACATATATATATATATATAAATGTTTGATAAACATCTGTGTAATGTTAAAATATTTTCACATCATTTATGAGTTGTATTACAATTATAATTTTGTTTCCATGATACATTTAACAAATAATAAATTGTATACAGGTATAATATATGCTGGGAAGTTTTGGTTGGGTATTCTTTGTGTTTCCTCAAAGGTAAAAGTTGTGTATGGTGTTATGGATGGGAATCTCAAAGAAATTCAAAAGAAATATTAAGACAAAAAGGATTGATTAATTAAAGATAATGATTAATCTATTCCTATATAATTTATGTCAATAAGACAATTAATTAATTGAATTCTAGTTTTATTAATTGCATAATTCATTTTATGTATGTTGATGATTGTGATCTATACCATACCATTTTATGTGATTGGTTCCTTTTTAATTTATTTCATAAATTAAAATTGTTGTCATATGTGCCTTCTCCTCATTAACATATAAGTCATGCATGACCATGGTTTCATTTAGGTAAACCACCTTTTACCCCTCACCTGCGAGTCAATTAAAAGAATATGTAATAGATGGAGCTCCTAATCTAGTAGAGGCAGTTCAAGTTAGGAGCTGAGGTGAAACCAATCTAAGTATATACAAATGTGGATTGGTGGAAAGCTGTAAACATGAAACTTAAACAGTTCAAGGTGTTTCTCACCAAGATCATGGTTATTTTATCAATTTATGGATAAAATAAAAAATAAAAAAACACATGCTCATATCTATTATTTATTTCTTTTAGTTGTATGGTTATTTATTATTGATATTTGACACGATCACATAATTAATGAACTATAGAGCATACAATATGGAACTAAAATAAAATGGATTATTTGTAAATATTATATATATATGGTTAATCACTTCACTATATCCCACTTAATATTATCAAGCATGAGAAAAGATAATAAGTTGAAATGTATGCATGAAGGATATAATCCCTCAATTAAATATTAAGACAGTATGCCATTCCATTACATCGGTTAGAATCATACCATACTTCAAAGTGTTTTACCAACCCTAGTTGGGGTGCTTTCAATTATCGTGGAATTATAATTTGAGTTTTTGGGTTGACTTAACTATGTTTACATTAAGGGTTTATGTACCTAGTAGGACTTGCTACAACTAGAAGTAAATGGTTGAGGAAATCCAAAAAATTATGGATTTCAGGATTGGGGAGTCCACTCAACAGATCAAGGAGATGTTAGTTAATACAATTGGCATTTGGAATTTCAACCTAAGACCTTTCAAGTTTCCTGAAAACCCCTGGTATGGTTATTGAAAATGGAAATATGGATCCTTTCTGATAGCATGTCCAAGAAACATGACATTCTAAAGACAATGGTTTGTTCTATTGGGGTTCAACAAAATAGTGGGAGACTAATATATATTAATTTTTTTTTTGTTCTATATTTATCAAGATAATGTACTAAAACTCGGTTCGTCATATTTTTAAAAAAACATCAAAAATGACATCAAACATATCACTGTGATCTAGATTCGGGAAGGAAACATTTATCACCGGCCCTTATTTCCAGGAGTATTAAAGGTGCCATCAGGTTATCCTTTTCCATGAGAGGAAACTTTATGTTCTAGAACAACGTTTACCAGTTGCTCCTGGAAATGAGGCGAGAGATGGGGAACTCTCTGTATATGAGAAACTTCTAAATGATTCTATGGATTTTAAGTCACTCATTTAATCATCAATGACCAATGATATCTTGAATAAACATGATGATATGGATGCTTATAGCATGATATGTCCCCTTCGGTATCACTATTAAGAGAATGCGAGACATGAGAGGTATGAGATCTCCACCACTCTATTCACTACTAATCATGGAGAGTATACGTCGGCTGGACCACATGTAGTCAAGATTATTGGCTACATTGATCATTTGTACATTTTAGGGATAAAATGTTCAAATGATTTGCATAAAAATCTCATACTATCATCACTTCCCAAGGCCTTATATATTTTTATTCTTAATTATAATATGAGTAATAATGAGAAGATCTTATCATAACTTCTGACCATGATTCGCCAAGTGAATAAGGACATGGGTCATGAAAACCCTACAGTCCTTATCATGTATAGGAATAGGTAGTACAAATAAAAGGGGTCTAAGAATTATAAACAACCTAAAGCCTTTGAGCACCATCTGACAAAAAATAAGAAGATCAAGAAGAAGGGTAATGAAACAGAGGAATTATGCTTTGCATGTGGCAAGTTGGGCCACTGGAAGAGTAAATACACATAGAGGTAAGTCTTATCCAAATCTTCGTTCAATATCAAGATAAATCATTCCATTTATACACATTGGGTTTTATATAAAACTTGTGGGGCTCACATATTTATTCAAACACATGAACAAAGTAGATTCCAGAAAATTGCTGAAGGAGAGGTGGATATGCCAGCTACAAATAGTGTGAGGCTAGCTGTTCTTTCCATTAATGACTACCACCTCACGTTAATAATGAGACTAATTTTGGGTTAAATTAATGTTATTATGTATGTAGTGTTACCAAGAACATATTTTTTGTATCAAGTTTATGTATAGATGGATTTATTTTCATGTTTGGAAATAAATATTGTTACTTTTAAAAGGGAAACATATGTTTTGGTATAGAAAAATTTAAATAACGATATGTGTGTATTAAATTATGATAACCTAGTGTTGAAAATTGATAATGATCCAAGATCACATGAATCACGCAGTACCCAGTTGTGGCATCACCACCCTAGTCATGTAAATGATAAGTGCTTGATGAAAATCTGTTAATATGATTATTTAGACTCTTCTAAGATAAAACCACATGATAGATGTCATGCTTGTTTACAAGGTAAAATGACCAACCCACCATTTTGTTGATAGGGTGAAAGGTCCACAAAGCTTCTATGATTGGTACACACTGATGTGTGTGGACCATTTCTAGGAGAAGATATAGGTGGATATTATTAATTTATTAATTTTAATGATGACTTGAGTAGATATGGATATGTTTACTTAGTGAGGTATAAGTTTGAGTCCTATGAGAAATCAAGGAATTTTCATAATGATGTATAAAATCAGCTTGGTAAAAAGATAAAGTAGTTTCGATCAGATTGAGGCAGAGAATATCTTAACTAAGAGTTCATGGAACCTTTATGGGAGTCTAGGATTCTATCTAAACTCCCTCCACCTTATACACCATAGTAGAATGGTTTTAGTAAAAGAAAAAACATAACATGTTAGATATGGTAGGGTTGTTGATGATTCATGCAAATCTTAAAATATTGTTTTGGTGATATGCATTGAAAAATTTTGCATACACATTAAACCAAGTAAAAACTAAGGTGGAAAATAGGATTTCCTTCGAGAAATGAAGTGGAAATAAATCCACATTATCACACATATATATATAGGGACGTGAGGAATTTTTTATGGCTTTATCAGGAAACAAAAAAGAACCCATTGGTCATAGGTACTATATTAGTACTATAGCATTGGTGGTACTGTAGATCAGCGGGTACTGTAGATCAGCGGGTACTATAGTGGCGACAGGGCATTGTAGCAGTGGTGGTACTGTGCGGGTACTATAGCAGGCAGGTTACTATTCACATAATTGGCATTAGGCCAAAAAGTTTAGCCAACGGGATATGTAATGGGATACAATCCCACTAGGCCTTTGGTCTATGAAATGGGTCTCCCTCTACCCAGTTAAAAGAGGCATTTTCATTGCTTTAATAATAAAATGAGGCTTCAGCCCCAACCCTTAAAAAAACAAGAACTCTGGGGCACGCAGTGTATCTTTATTGGGTATCCCAGGGAAACAAAGGGATACTACCTATAATACTCTTCAGATAAGAATGTGATTGTTTCCAGATAGGTTTTATTTCTTAATAGGTAGCACATCCTCAAAAAGGATAGTTAGGGATAGATTTTCTTTGATTAATTTGATGCTCATTATACATAAGAGTTGGTACATAAACAAGTTCCAATGGTCCCCATGGAAGAGGTAGTTCCTAAAACACTAGTATTTTGTAGAAGTACAAGATACATAAGGGAATTGGAGAGATATATATTCCTTATCACTGAGGATGGTGAATCATTAATGTTGGACAATGATAAACCTTTATCCTAAAATGAAGTAGTAGAGAGATTATAAGATATAATATGTCTAGAAGCTATGAACTCGATGATGGATTCCATGTATCAGAACCATTTCTGGGATCTGGTCTATGTTCTAGTTTATGTAAATCTTGTTGGGTGTAAATGGTTATTCAAAAAAAAACTTGACATTGAAGGTCATGTTAGTACCTAAAAAGAAATTCTAGTGGATAATGGTGTTAAAAAACATCAATAAATTGACTATAATGAACCCTTTTTTCCAGTTTCCATGTTTAAATCACTAAAAATTATACATTCCATAGTAGCTTTCGATGACTACGAGATTTGGCAGATGGATTTCAAAACTACATTCCCTAATGGGAACCTTTCGGAATATGTCTATATAAAACAACCAGAATGGTTTGTGACACCAGGTGATGTTAAAAGTGTATACAAGTTGCATAGATCTAGTTAGGGGTTAAACAAAGAATCCATGTGATAGAACATTCAATTCGTTGAATCCATAATATAATTTGTTTTCATTAAGAATAAATGTGAGACATTTTTTTACATGTGGTTTAATGGAAGTTCATTCATTATCCTAGTAGGGTATTTTTGTGACATATTACTTATTGGAAAATGTATACCATCCCTGTATTCAGTTAAGGAATGGTTGAAAAAGTGCTTCTTCATTAAGGACTTATGTAAAGAGGCCTACATTATAGGGATCAATATCATTCATGAAAGATCCAAGAGGATTCATGGACTAAGTCAAAGTGCATACATTGATGAGAAACTAGGGATATTTTATATAGAACAATACAAGAGGGGATTGGTTCCAATTTCACATGGTAAACATATTTCTAATAAAATGTGTCCTCAAACAAAACATGTTAAACATAGGACGATTAAGATTCCATATGCTTCAATGATAGGATATATCATATATGCAATGTTATGTATCATACTATTTGTTGCCTATGTACTACGCATGGTACGAAGATATAAAAAAATATAAGAATAGCATTGGACTACTATCAAGACTATCATTAAGTATCTAAGAAGAACTAAGGATATGTTCCTTATGTAAAAAAGAGATGAGGAGATTTTCATTAGAGGGCATGATGATGCTGGTTTCCAGATAGGCCAGAATGATCTGAAGTCGCAATTAGGATATACCTTTTGTCTTAATGGAGGATCTATGAGATGGATGAGTTCAAAATACCCACTTGTATCTGATTCTATAGTGGATTCCGAATATATAGTGGCTTCTAATGCAGCCAAGGAAGCTATATGGATTCATAACATTGTCTAGGATCTTGATGTGGTGCCTTGCAGTAAAGATCCCATTACACTATATTATGATAATACTACAATAGTGGATCTTGTGAAGGATCCAAGGAAACATTAAAATACAATGAAAATACTCGAAAAGTATATCCTCTTAAGGGATTTATATCAAATGGGTCAAGATGTAGTGAGAAAAGTGTCCATGTAAGGGAATGTGGTAGATTCCGTGACTGAAGGCCTATCTCAACAGAAGTATGAATATCATGTGGGATCTAGAAAACTGAAGGTTATTAGTAGTTGGATCTACTGAAAGAGGGAGTCTATTTGAGTTGGTTCCCTAGAAACCAACTTCATTTTACATTGTTATAAACATGTATTAATTGGATGAATATTAATATAATCCTTATCACATTCTGATTGCTTTTCTATCTAGCATAGTATGTTATAATGTCTTAAGAATAGTTGTCACAATAAAAGGTCATAGAGGATCCCTACTATGATGAGAACCCAGAAGTGACACGAAACTATTCTTGAATATTTGTTCTAGGGATGGATGATATCATTTTAAGTGATGAAAATGATAATGTTTATCAGGGATGGAGAATCATGAAACTTTGTGTCACCTTCTCAAGGTGTGACACCTTGGTAATATCCAGGAGGATATTATGAGAACAATACCCACGAGTAAGAAATCCACATTCATAAGTGTCAATGGATGTTCATATATTTAGACGTGTGTAATGGTCCTTATACTTTAAGATTATTAATAATTGGAATTATGACTCTTGCACATAGATGTATTGATGAAAACCATGATGGTAGATGTTTGTGGGGAGGTAGGATATTTTGGGGGCATCAAGAGTAATACTGCATTAATGTATAATGCGAGAAAGGATTTATCACTTCTATGGAAGGAGATATCTCATGCCATTTTAGAGAAATGATATATCCTATGTAAATACATGGACATGGTGTTATTTAGGAAAGTTCAATTCCTAGAAGTCAAAAAATGTGAAATCAAGAACAAGGGTTATTGGAAATTTCATGCAACCCACTTGATTAGAGATATTGGGGAAAATGATTATATTACATGGTATGAATTTGTGTGAGGTGACATTTCATTGTGACATCAACTTTTTTCTCATCGGTGCCTTCACCAATTGCTAGATAGTAATCATGGATTTCATTCAAGACCACCTAATGCTAACAAGAATGAGTCCTAGAGGGTCACATACAAAGTGTATCAAGTATCTCAGTTAAATAATATATTATTTAACATATTGAATAAATATTAATCCTATTTTTGGTTTATTAATTATTCATGCATGCCTGATCGTATTTATTTCATTTCTAGTTATTTGAGAGAATATATTGCAAGCATAATATTAATTTAATAGTGAATAATGAATTTATAATTATTTAATAAATAAATAGTCATTATTCAAGGACTGGTAAATATTGAGGAGGATTGATGAACCAAGTTATCAGTCTGGTGCTAGATAATATTTAACATTATTTGGTTAATTAATATCTAAATACAATTTGAAATTTAATAACATGGAAAAATAAAATATGTAATTGAACTTTTACTAATTATTTATTATTACTTTGTTGATTAAATTCCCCATTATGTTATTATTCTCTAATTATTAAAGGGTTCATTCCACCGACTAACCAATGGTTGTGTCCAAACATCCTTAGAGAAAATCTCTCAATCCTAGAGAACTCTTCCCTCTCCAAGAATGCTCTAAATAATGAGAGATATTTTCCTCTAACGGATGTTGGAGAATTCTTTGGAAGTAATTCTCAAGTCGATCAAAGGATAACATCATAAGAGAAAGGATATTTCATGCTAGAACCCAAATACTTTTTTAGTGACATCTGGAGATATGTGGAGCATGTGTGGATCTCTAAAATAGGAATCCTATATTTGGATTCTACATCGCAATAAAGAGACACCTTGGACCTGTGGTCTAATGCATCAATGGAGAAAGAATCACCTTGGAGGTAATTCTTTAATGTAATTAAATTAATTAAAAGATATATATTGATCCTCTATTTTCATTTATAGGTTATATCCTTTCTCTTTTATCTTTTATTCAATTCCATGGATACTATCATTTGTCATCTTATTAAACTTGGATTAATCATCGATTATGGAAATTTGAAAAGTTAAGCACACACCCATCTGGCGCTTCCACTATGCCCGAAACTAACAATTCCAATACGGTAACAATATTTTCTCCCATTAACATATATGTTATTATGATTATGGAATAATATTTACCCTTAATCACTTCCATCTAGTGGAAAATGAGATCATTGATCTTGTGTAAAGTGCAATATCACCTCACGAACAAATCTAGATTGTTTTCCATCATCACCTTTCAAGGAAAGTTATAATGATATATTTAAAAAATGTATATTATATTTTTGATATTATTATACTTATTTAATTTTAATATCATATATTCATTCTTAACATCCATTTTGTTTCAAATATGATAACATCACTCATTTTATAGAAGTCAACCAGCTCGCGAATCAATGTGGTTTATTTTTCTTTTATACATTGAATGGAGTGTAATAAAGATAAAATTAATGAATATATGTTATATATATGAGATGATATTTATTATTTAAAATTTATATATTACACACTTTCTTATTGTTTTTCATATTAAGGTAAAGATATTATCACTCATTCGTACGTACAGTCTACCGTCTCCATGAAGTAATGGAATTCTTTTTCCGTGTACAACTTTCATAAAAGGTTATAAAATTTTACATACTGAATAAATATGGTATTGAATTTTTTTTATCATTTTAGATATGATATATATATATATACCCAATTCACAAGAACCATAACTTTCTTGAGAAAATGTGTGTGAGAAAATAAGACAATCAACACCCAAAATAATGAAAACAATGAATTATTATTAACCAACAAGGGTAAATGTTATAATAGGATCATATAAGATAATATAAATATGATTATTGTTCTTCTATAAAGTAATTTCATGTTAGAAACTTTTATACATGATTTCCATACACGTAAGATGGAAATTAGACTTTAGGTAAGGGTTTCTCATCACCCTTCTACTTCCATGAGATAAATGTCGTATTCATAAATAATTTAGTTTGTGATGTTTATATACCACCCCTTTTACATTTTGTATAATTGATCTATTTATCTAAATGGGTTTTAATGTTTCATTGTATTCCATTTCATTTATAGGGATTATGATATAGAAGTTACCAAAGTGGAGAGGTATTTCATCTCAATTTAAATTCAATTGAGACTTATTTGTTATTATATGACAATTAACTTTTATGTGGTGTATATAATAACTATTTTATTAGTAATATCATTATTACTCACTAACTCATAGTTTTTTAAGTTTAATTTTTTATTTATATCATCTAAGGGGGTTTTACTTGAAAATTTAAATGTGGTTAATTAAACTATACAATCTCAATTTTTTTTGTGAGTGTTAACACCATCTTGAAACTATCAATTTATTATCATCATTTTTAAAGGGAAATTTAGTTTCTTTTAAATATATATCTTATTTTTTTATGGATATTATGACTTCCTAAATTATATTCCATTTTTACATATATTATTTATTTTAAATGTTATTTTATTAAATTTATGATATTGATAAATATGTTTCTTTTATTTAGTATGGATATTTTTTAATAAGGAAAATTGATTCATGAAATAAATTTATTATTAAATATAAGAGGAATGCATTGAACATGTAGTTTTGTTTGGGGACCACTTATATAAATCCACTTAATTCATCAAATTTTCTAAAGAAATAAATTATTTTTCCATAGTAGGTGTGTTTATAGCTATTATATTCATAACTCTAATGGGGAAACTAGATGATTTTGAACCCAGTAGTTTCAAATTAGTTTTAAAAATCTTATTTGTTCATATAAATATTTTTAAACATTCTTGAGGGGTTATCTTGGTGGTAGAGGTATCATCCTCCTAATGCATGACATCTAATATTTAATCATTACCTTAATTCAAAATTTGGTTATTTTTATCCATGATGTTTTTTGCTGTGATATTATCTCTAAATGAATTTTATACTCACTTATTAATTAAATTTCATGCATGTTATGTTTTTTAACCTTCCATATTGGTCATTATCAATGATATATTTACAATGATATTATCACTAGATTAACTTCATTATATGTTTATTGATTACATGGAATGTGTTTTCAATTATATACCTTTAAATATTTAATATGATTATTGATTGGTGATTTATTCAGTTGTAATTAACCATCCCTAAGATTTTTAACTCACCCTTATTTCTTTCCATTCCCCAAGAATACCATAATTGTACATTAAATGATATTAAGGGATATCATATGAGGTATAATGACATTATTGAAAACAATTATGTCATAATTTTTTATTTCAAATATAATGAAGGTATATATTTAGTCTTCTAGGGATAAAAAATATGTGGTCCTTTTTTATGAAATTCCATGTATCTTATTCCAATGTAATAAAGCATACAATTACTCTACACTACCATGTTTTGGGTCACTACAATTTTCACAAGATATTACATCCTTGGACTATATATAATTTCAACTTGTTTTGTCTTAGGAGACCTACTGATGCATCAAGGGGATTTTTATAACTAGACCCCACCAATCACATCATGTATAATTTATTTCAACTATATTTATTATTCAATTTAATTTATAAATAGTTTTCCATTCCATAAAAATATCTAGATTGAGTAAAGAATGTGGAATATTAAGATTTCCCCATTCAATCATGTATCATTAATTGTAAAACACCATAAGTAAAACTGTTATAAAATTTAGAAATAGTCAAATCCACGATTAAATGATTGTGGATATTTGAGAGAAATTTAGTAATAAATTAAAAATGACTAGTACAAATTTTATCTTTCCAGATAAAGTTAACGACCATAAAATTAATTAGAGATAAAATGTTACCATCATTTATTCAATAATATAGGTTCTGTAAAAAAATCCTACCCTTTTGAGAATAAATGAAAATTTAAGAAAAAACGTTAATATAATCTTTCAAAAAATATTTTTCTATGTAAAACCATTAAAACCATATAGAATAATATAAAATATTATAGAATGGGTTTTATATTGGGATGTTTTTTGAGAGTCGTATATGTTAAAAGACATTCTTTTTGAATTTTTATTGAGAAATTCGAAAATGAACCTATCTAAAACAATTTAGAATTATTCATTTCAAAAATTTTAAAAACTCAAGGTTAACATAATATTTAATGAATACATAATTTTATTAAATAAAAAATTCCTTTTGTAATCAGTTTTGAATAAAATGTATATGGAAGAAGGATATACCTGATCAAAAATATAAATAAGATAAACTTTTCATTTATTAATTTAATTTAACTATTTAGGTTCTAAAGAGGATAAAAATAGGATGAAAACATAGAAAATATATAAATATACAATTATTAATAAAATATATGGATTTTATGAATGATATGTTATGAAATTTATTCAATAAAAAATTATAAATACTCCTATAAATATGATATTTTAAAATAAATTTCTACCGATTTTTAACTATTAAATTGTAACCCCATTAAAGAGAATATATGAATTAAAAATAATAATCACAAAAAATATATAAAAATTCTTGTTAAATACATAAATAGGTTACTGTAAATTATTAATAAGTGAAATAGTTGTATAAAACAAAATATGACTTACAAGAGTGAAAATTGAGATGAAATCAATTAAAAATATCCTTTAAATGAATTGAGAAATAATAAATGAAGTTATTTTTGGGTAAAAAATGAAAATACACAAAAAATAAGGGGAATTACTACATAATTCAAATGGTAGGAATTGAGTTAAAACCCCATTATAAAGTGGAAAATATTTTTGTCAAATCCACTTGAATGGAATATTATAAATTGAAACATAAAATTCATTGAATTATAAAGGGTACATGATATAGCATGTTAATGTTGAATTATATACAACATATAAAAATAATTTGGTTCATATAATTAAAATAGGTCTTATTGAATGGAAGTTGACACAAAATCCTTAACTGTTTTGGTGTATTTAGAATAATAAACCTAATAAAAGAAATAAATTCAAAGAAAGAATTAAATACCATTAATATAATGTCATTAATGATATAACATGTTTATGTGATATTATATAGAACCCATGACCAAAGCAAGCGGTGTATATAGTTGTTTCCCTCTGGAATGGGGGATGACCTCGTTGATTGAAGGTTTAAACATTCCAATCTGTTTCTAACGGGTTTGTTCGTAGAACTGAAAACATCCAATGATTCCATATCCATTTGGACCTACTTTCCGAAGGTATATGTTCATTAGTTGCGAACTGATGAGGCTTAGGAGTTTGCATTGGTCGAGAGGATGGGAGGTCGGACTCATCACGCCTTTGTAGGGGAATTATTATCTACTACGGGACTCTCTTTATAGATTTAATTTATGTTCTTAAATCCTTATTAGATTACCAAGTATAAAATGAGATTTCCTTTAGTCTTATAATCAATGATTGATATGTAAGAAATTCATAGAATCTTTTATATTTATTCTAGGTTCTTCATCGATGAAGAATCATTTGTATTTGTTAGAGATTCTTAGTTTATGGTATCCTTAAAATACATAAAAAGTCTCTTGGTCATTATGATGACCATGCTGGTTTTAAATCCACTCAGTGGGGCACTTGAAGTTTATTTTCATTCAGGAGGACATGGATTATTTCAGTGTTGGGATCATACCCGCAGATGGGCTACCTATGTATCCTTTGTTTCGAAAAGGAATCAGAACCCACATAGTTCAAGTAAGGGAGTATGATGTTTAAGATTGATGGCTCAAAGATAGATGTCATAATTACTTTTACACTCTAAGCTCACGTGAGTCATGCTCGGTGTGAGAAACAAGAGGTATTGGTAAAACTAGACAATTGTGCCAGGAAAGGTGCAATCATAAGAAATGATGTGGGTCTTATGTATGTATGACTGCCCAAAAATAGATGAGGAATAAGATTTACTTCAGGGAAGAAATCCATGAACAGGGCCCATAAAGGTATATGTGCTTCATAGAGATTTGGATACTCTAATCATGGGGCTTACTCCTAAGGAAGATGCCCAAGTTAGGAGGGGACTTATGGCTGGGTTTTACTCCTGATAAGGAAGCCCAAATCAAAAGGAATTATGACTAGTTAAGAGAAATTAAGACTGGGGCTTATTCCTAAGGAGGAGGACCAGGTTAAAGGGATTTGAAAATTAAGGGACTTGGGGATTACTCCCAAGGAGGATGCCTATATTTGAGGCTGGGGATTACTCCTAAAAAAGAGGCCCATGTTAAGGGAATTATGTTTGGGGCTTACTCCTAAGGAGGATGCCCATATTTGAGACTTTAATACTAGAGCTTACTCCTATGTAGGATGACCAGATTAGGGGACTTGGGACTTACTCCTAAAGAAGATTCCCAAATTTATGAGGACATGGACTGGGGCTTACTCCTGAAAAAAAAGGCCCAGGTTATAGATTCTCTCATCTTAAAGGATGAGGTTGAATGAATGAAATCTCAATATTTAGTGACAAAAATATGTATAAATCACTAGATTTTGAGAGATGTTCCACGGAGTTCCTTTCAGATAAGGAATCCAAATCAATAAATCTTTCCATAAATGGCTTTGAAGAGTATCTTGAAGACTGAATCTTGAATAGAAGAGGTGGAATGACGTAAGAGGGGTGAAATGGGAAAGAAAGTCACCCAAAAGGGTAGGGCCGCACAATTTCTGGTCGGCATGCAGGTACTGCGTGGGTGCGCAAGTCCTGGTCGCACAGGTATACCTGTGAGACACATGGGTACTTGTGCGATTTTCATCCCTTAGGGTAATATTTGGGCGAGACTTGGCTCAAACCCTTGGTATTATTCCTAGAGGCTTTCCAGAAGATGGCGCGCATGTTCTGGTGAAGAAGTAGGGCGGTGCGCAAGTGTGTTCATTTTTCATAAGGGTAAAACCACTTAGGCACGCAAGTGTTAGTGAATTCTAACACATAGACCTTACTCCTCCTATTTTGACCTTCCATTATAGGTAATGAATTACCTTAGAAGAGTTTGGAAGACCTGAGGAAGAGACTTGGGCGTTCAGAGCTCTGTCTGTGAATTCTGGAAAAATTCCTCTCTAAATGGGGGGCCCACTGGGGGTTTTTATAGGCTGGAGAAGACTCCAATAGGTTATCCTTTAGGGTGCGCAAGTCACTTGCATGACCATTAGGTGGTGCACAAGTATACTTGCGTGATAGTAAGGGAACTTGCGCGACCCTAAGTCCTTTGACTCCTTTTTCATTCCTTTGTCGATTTTTGATGTTTTCTTCAAAGGATGAATCACTTTGGGTGAAGTCATTTCCCTTTCCATTCTTTTAGACAATGTGACGAAAAGGATAATTAACAAAAGTCCCCCCTTAGAGTTGGATCCAGAGAGAAAAGATGATTTGACTCTAAGGAAAAAAGAAGAAAACCAAGGAATATACAGCGCGCAAGGTATGGCGCGTAGGTAGTGGCACACAACTTCTAGCTGGATAGACTTTGGCGCACAGGGTATGGTTGTGGCCTATAAATATGTGGCCCCATTTCCGTACAAAGAATCTGTATTTCAAACTTTCGAGCTCTCACCGCACAAGTGACCTTTTCTGCGCAGGTTTATCTATTTTCCGCTTTCTCTTTGTTGTTGCGCTGCTGTCAAGGTATCTGGACCTGCGCGGTGATACTTGCATGCCATATACTTGTGCGGCACATCCATACTTGCGCACCAAGTTTAGAATTGCGCGCCTTAATTCCTTTGCCTTTTTGTCGAATTATTTCACAAATTTTATGAAAAATCATCTTACTTAAGAGTTAATTATTCAACCTTTTTTGCAGATTCAATGGCTCCCAACGGAATCAAAATAGCTGATGAACTGGCTATTAAGAGGACGGATGACATGATGAACATTATTGGCCATGATTACTGTGATATCTGCGACAACACTCTCCCAGATTTGGCTAAGTACTTGAAGAAACATCATCTTAATTTCCCACAGAGAATCTACCTGTCCCTGTATGGTCATGGTCATCTGCAAGGAGTCAATGTTCCAGATACAGAGAACTATATGCCTGAAATGCAGCTGCACTGCTACTCCTCTATTTCGGTTATGCTGTTCATTAAGAGAAACAACAATGGTGTGAACTTTCAAATTTTCCTTCCATTCCATTTTCTTGCAGATATGAAAATAGCAAACCCATGGGCTGAAATGTTTTCCACTACCGGTTGGTGGAGAGAAGATAAACATGGTATTAGAGAAATATCTGAAAAGAGCACTCTCTCCAAATGGATCTTTACCTCCAATGCTCCATTCTCAAATCCATGTATCCATCTTCCAAGTCTCTTGGATAGAAACAGATTCACTGTTTTATCAACAGAAAATTTTCTCAAACCACACTCAAGAACATCCTTTTACATTTGTTCCAAGAAGAGCTGGTATTACTGCATCTCTTATTGTATACAGTTGAATGAATGAATTCCAGGTGGTTGCTGATGAAGCTCGGGATTCCGTAAATCAAATG
Organism: Viscum album; assembly: GCA_963277665.1. Taxonomy (NCBI): domain Eukaryota; kingdom Viridiplantae; phylum Streptophyta; class Magnoliopsida; order Santalales; family Viscaceae; genus Viscum; species Viscum album. The sequence continues at coordinate 1,170,633,694 of OY728130.1, forward strand.
AAGAGTTATGTTTAAAGCCTTTTGTAATTCTTGGAAAAGAGAAGAGAATCAAGTCTGTGGATGTCCTTCTATCTCCTGTATATCAATGAAAAACACTTTCATCATCAATCATTCGTAGCTGCATTCCGTTGCTACATGCTTTAAATTTTACCGAAGCCAATAGGCCTAGTAAGAATAGTTTTATTTTTACTAGGATTATTATAAATAAGCCTATAAAATTTGAGTCATTTAATTTTCTCACTATTACCTAAATCATACAAAATGTATGTTTAGTGAGCTGGAACTTGACTTTTATTCAGAGTTCTTTTGTCTTTTGTGGACAGTTTAAAGTCATGCACGTCGGACATACAGAGGCTAATGTTTAAGGTCGAAATAGATTTGACCAAAATGGATTAGAATTGACTCAATTCATTGAAAATTTATCTGAAAACATATTACCATACTCAAGTATGAGGGAAAATATGTAAACTATGACTTAAAAATATTTGAATCTGAGGAATGATATGAAAAAGAGCTAAAAGGCATTAGAAGACGTAGTATCCAAGAATTAATTTACTATTATTTAACAAACCCATTAGGGGGTTGAATTATGTAGGGCCACCCAAGGGCATTGACTGCAGAGTCAAATAAATAGTATCTTTTGGCCAACAAGTCTATTATGTAGACTGTTTATGAAAGGCCGCCTAAGGGAACGTGCTGCATAGTCAGACAAAATATCTCTCAGAAATTTACTTTCCTAGTTCTAAAAATCCAATGAGAGTTTATGGTGATTCAAATTTTCCAAAGTATAGAGTTTGCTGTATGGAAAGAGGTACATGAATATGGAGAAGATATTTCCAAACAAGATTATCGAAGAACTGGATGGATATCACTCCTACAAACGTCTGACCCAAATGTAGGGAAAAAGAATATAAACTAGATACTTGAATACTTTTAGATCATGAAAAAGGATATGGGACAAATATGTTAAGGATGGCTATTTTTGAGGATCCCTACATACTGTCATTTAAGACCAATAAGGAAAAAAGAGGCTTTCTTACCAAGAATGAAGTAACCAGTATCTGACAAACCCGTTAGGGGGTTGAATTATGTAGGGCCACTTAAGAGCATTGGCTGCATAGTCAGATAATGGTATCTTTTGGCTGACAAATCTGTTATGTAGACTGTTTATGCAAGGTCTCCTAAGGGAACGTGCTGCATAGTCAGTTAAAATAACTCTCAGAAATTTGATATTTTTGTGACTAAAAGTCAAGAAAAAGGGTTATAAAGATCGGAAAATATTTAAGGTTAGGATTTATGACACATAAAGATTGGTTTTGTCCAATTTATACAGAGATACACAGATCAATTCTAACCATAATCATGTTGTGTCTTGGTCCTGAATTGAAATGTTGGACTTCACTACGTATCTCATAAGGATGGGAATCAAGCCATACGTAGTTCTAAAACTACATTTTAACGTCGTGTGGGACAAAAGGATTAGAGATCTTAGTTTAGGGTCATAGAACTTGGGCCATTATAAGAAATAAACAGTGTGTGTTTTCATGGGGACTTTTCAGCCAGGGGACTGAAAGTGGAATTTGGAGTTAGTCCCAAAGACTTGGGGCTGGATTTGAGGGACACACGAACGTTCCTACATATCCCATAAATATGGGAATCAAGACCACGTAGTTCTAGAAATACCCTCTGTACAAATTTGGTTCATAAATGTGAAGGGTGAAAAGGGACTTTAGTGCAATTATGGTTTATCCCAAGATAAAAGGTTTGGGAATTGCCATGTATGCATGTAGTCTTTGAAATGAAACATTATTGAAAAATCAATGTAAATAATGGTTCCCTCTCAGGTGAGAGTATCAAAGAATATTGTAGTTTATTGTCATACTGGACAAAAGTGTTGTATAGTTTAACGTCGTATATCAAGGACGAAAGTGAACCAATGTAGAGGTATTGATTCTAGGGGTGGTTTCATGAATCAACATCGTATAGGATGGAGGTTAACCGATGTGAAGAGATTGATTTTGGGCTTGAACCTTGGGAGGTTGCCTACGTACCCAGCCTGGAAGGCAAGGATCAAAGTCCGCATAGTTCAATTAAAGAATGAATTAATGATCAAGTTGTTCTTGGGGACAACGACCTAAAAAAATGATGTTTTTGGGACATACACATGGTTAGTATCCCAGAGAGAGTGTTATGGTTGAGATTTGCTCTAAGCTCACATCAGTCATACTCAGTGTGAGAAACAAGAGGTAAAAAAACCTTAACGATGCATAGTTGAATGTCATGTAGGACATATAAAGGGACTATGCAGTTTAAAGTCTTGAAGTTAGAACTATTGGTGTTGTACAGTTTAGTGTCATGTATCAGGGACAAAGTACAGTTTAATGTCATGTTGGACGTATCAAGGACTTTCTGTACAGTTTAGCATCATGTAGTTAGGAAGATGGGGACAATATAGTTTAACGTCATGTTGGACAAAAGGGGGACTGTGCAGTTTAATGTCATGCAATGAGGACAAAACAATACACCATTTAACATCATGTTGGATGAATTAGGGAACTTTTTCATAGTTTAGCGTCATGTTGGACGAAAGTACAGATAGTTTAAGGTCATATGCATGGACCATTGATGATGCAGTTTAACGTCTCGCTAGATGTAAGGGACTTCTGTACAGTTTAGCATCATGTAGTTAGGACGTCACAGTTTAACGTCATGTGAGACGAAAGGAATATAAATAGATTAAAGTCATATGCATGGACCATTGCTGTATAGTTTAATGTCATATAGCAAGGATGATGAAGGGGGAACAGTTTAACGTCATGTTGGATGTATGTGAAAATAGTTTAGGGTCTTATGCATGGACCGTTGTTTATGCAGTTTAACGTCTTGCTGGACGGTGGATCAGTTTAATGTTATACAAGACCATGGATGATATATTTTGTGTTTTTACAAAATACTTCTTCAAAAATCTAGCATTGTTTGGAGTAGTGATGAGTTCTCCATCCATCAATATTAATGAATAAGCTCCATTGGAGTAGACCCTATGTATTGAGTAAGGTCCTTCCCATTTTGGCTCAAGATTTGGAGGTTTCATTCCTGGTGTCATTGGAGTTCTGAGAACTAATACCAATTCTCCCTGAGTAAATGAATGAAGACTAAATTTTTTGTTAAAATCGCCTGCTATTCGATTCTGATAGACTTCCAAGTGGTGCAAAGTGAACAATCTTTCTCATCTAACCGTTCCAATTCATTCAATCCTTTTTGAGATTTCTCATATGTAGACGACTGATCAAAAATGGCTACTCTGAGTGAGGGTAATTGAACTTCAATGGGAAAGACGGCTTCTGTTCCATATACCGGTGAATATGGAGTTGATCGCGTTGTAGTGCGGGTGGTAGTCCGATAAGCCCATAAAGCATAGAAGAGTTTATCAATCCATGATTTCTTATCTTTATCCACCATATTTTGCAGTATATTTGACAGAGTCTTATTAAAGGCTTCTATCTTTCCATTGGACACTACATGATACCGAGAAGGATGATTGAATTTGATGTTGTATTCCTGATACAACTTCTTCACCTCAGATGAACAGAAGTTGGTTCCATTTTCTGTCAATATGGTATGAGGGACACCAAATCTGGTAATGATGTTAGACTTGATGAATCCAACAATGCATTTAGAACTGAATTCCTTGAGAGGTTTTGCCTCTCCCCATTTAGAAAAGAAATCAGTAGTAGTAAGAATATACTTAAACTGCTTGGCCGTAGCTGAAGGGTAAGGTCCCACCACATCCATTCCCCATGTGGAAAATGGCCACGTGTATTTAGCTGTAGGAAGTAACTCTGGAGGTTGATGAATGAAGTTGGCATGTACTTGACATGAATGACACTTCTTTGTGAAATCAACACAATCTTGTATCATTGGAGGCCAAAATTATCCAAGCCTTCGAATCTGATCAGACAGTCTATGTCCAGACTGGTGGGCACCACAGACTCCTCCATGCACTTCTTTCATGACATCCATTATCTCTTCACCATCAATGCATCTGAAGAGAACTCCATCAAAACCACACTTGTATAGAATTTTCTCTTGTTGATCTGGGCTATCATAAAGAGTAAAATTGATCACACGTTTCCAGATTTGTTCTTTCTCGGCTCTATCAGGTGGAAGTGTTCCATTTTGAAGGAATTTCCTGATAGGCGACATACACCCTGTAGTATGACTATACGGTTCAGAAATGGGACAAATTTCATTAATTTCCTCTGTTCTGATTCAAACATAAGGTGAAATTGCATGACAGTGGGCAATAATGATGTTTGTCTCATCCCAATTTGGATTTTCCAGAGTTGTGGCTATATTATCCAGTGCATCAACTTGAGCATTTTGTGATCGCGGGACATAAGAAAATATTGGTTCCGAAGGTAATTCTTCCATTAACTCTCTGATGTAATCATACAAAGGGATTAGTTCTTCTTTTCTAATGGCATAATCCCCATTGACTTGTTTGATTACCAGGTCTGAATCACCTTTCACCTTTAAGTGATTCACTTGTGCTTGAAGTGCGAATTCCAAGCCTGCGATGAGATCTTGGTATTCTACTTCATTATTTGTACCACCTTCCCACAATAAGAAGGAATAAGATAACACTGTCTTTTCTGGAGAAAGGAGCACAATTCCTAAGCCAACTTTGTTGAATTTAAGAATTCCCATTTTCCTCCCTGTTGGACTTATGGAAGCACCATTAAAATACATTTCCCATGCCTGAGGACTTTCTTGAATAGAGAACATTTCCTCATCAGGGAGTTCAATATCTGAAGACGTGTCTTCCAATTAAGGGTGTTCAGCCATGAAATCATCCAGATTGTAACGCCCCGACCCCAGCTACCCAGAGTCGGTGCATTACTTCGTAACATTGGAATGATCACAAGAAAGATCAAATCTCGAAAGACCGATTGGTTTAGTATCCTTGGAAACACTAGATATATTCATAAGTTTTACATTACATCATAAAATGAAAAACTACTACAAAAACATAATGTTTCCACAGTCCACACTATAATCCCCTCATAATATCCCTGCAGGTCATTCATAACTTATATCTTCACATCCTGGGAAAAATAAAACATAGAAAAGGGGTGAGCTCAAATGCCCAGTAAGGATAACAATATAGCGAAACATTCACAAATAAGCATAAAAATTTAAGGCAATAAATTACTAAAAAAAAGCCTTTTAAATATTAACTTTCAACATGGTATGGCATAAATAAAATGAAATAATGCCATTTACTTGTTCACATGGATATTCTACTAATCGAATAATCACATGCAAAATCAATAACCACTTTCATAATGTTGGAATGCATAATGCTAAACTTTAATTACTTTTCAAGGCCTCGTCCCAAGACCTTGGGGCTAACTGTAACCGGAACCCAACCCGGAGTGCCTCTAATAACCGGACACCAACCCGGAGTGCCTCTAATAACCAGACACCAACCCGGAGTGCCTCTAATAACCGGACACCAACCCGGAGTGCCTCTAATAACCGGTCACCAACCCGGAGGGCTTACTTTTACCAGTCCCTAACCTGGAGGGCTTACTTTTACCAGTCCCCAACCTGGAGGGCTTACTTTTACCAGTCCCCAACCTGGAGGGCTTACTTTAACCAGTCCCCAACCTGGAACATACTTGTCCAACACATTCATATGAAGTAAAGATTGAAATATAACATAAACATTCTTATTGGAACTAGCATACGAAATGTCAATACTTTCACCATAAACTATGAATGGTATAAAAATAGCACATCCACAGTCAAACATATCACAAAACCTTCAAAACAATATAGAAGTTTTGTATCATAATAAATCAACTTCAAATAATCTTAAAACCCATCAAAGGATGTTGACATAGATGAAATCAAAATTCTTTTTAAAGAAATATCTCCTTTTATTTTGAAATCATTTAAGATCCATATAAAATCAAACATTTTCTTTGAAAATAATCTTATAAGCTTTTAAGGGAAGCTTTGACGATTTTATAACGGCGGAAAATAAACGCACCCGCTGTATAAGTTAAAAAAACATTCTTATCTTAATTCTGTCGAAAAGGTTAAAAAGCACCTTGTTTGGAAAACGACGGAAAGATTCCCTTATAAACCTCTTATAAAAAGTCAAACAAGGGTATAAATGACTTTAACCCATATTCTTTTAAATATTAAAAATGTTTTGAAATACATTTTGAAGAAACATGGATGTGGATGATAACGAGATCCCAGTAGATTATTACGTATAAACAACCTCGGATAATGAAGAGATTGTGAAATAACCCTTACCAATTTGGTAACTTATGAAACATACAACCCATGAAAGAGGTATCATACAATGAATATGTAAGTACACATAAATTAGAGTGTATTACACAAAGAATATAATTATGGGCAGTACATACACCACACAAAAGGTAATGGTGGCAATATGGCATGAATCTCATGAGAATAAGGAGTGAGATGAAAACCCCTTACCACGTTAATCAACTGAGTCGTATGGCCAAAAGTTAATAACCACCAAATGATTTATAGAATAACATGAATATAAATAGAATCATGATAATATATATCAAATGGCAGTACACAATACACCACTTTCAATAATTTAGTGGCGAACAATGGAAATCTCACGGAATTGAAAGTGAGATAAGAAAATCCCTTACCTTGTACTTTTCCTTGGTTGGGGTAGGTTATCCTCCTGTATAATGGTGAAATAATCGTTATTAAATTATACAAGAATCATATATATTAATATGATATCATATATGATCTTTTAATATTGATTTGATAATAATATCTTAGTATTATCGTCGTTTCGTGTGTTAACTTACTCATTTTCTTTTATATGTTTTGTTACATAAGTCATGTTTTTTGTATCTTATTCATATCCAGAATGATATCAAGTCCTTAAACATCATTTTTAAATCATTAAATGATAATTATACTTGAATGGATACGATGGAGAATGAATCTCATCGCGTTCGTGGAGACGGTAGTCCGTACGTACGCACGAACGCTACTTCCATTTAATTTTTATTTTAAAAGAATCGAATCCAAATGATACATAGGTATATTACTATTCCAATATAATATAATATATTATATATGTTACTTAAGTTCATTAACACCATCCTTTATACGTTCCATGTGTGGTATGAACGAGTCATATCATTTTAAGGGGGCGGTAGTCCGCACTTCCTCAAATGAAATTATCGTATGTATATACAACATGAAACGAATAATGGTATGAAATAAAATGGAATTACAGAAGCTTATATAAAATATATATATCATTAATATCATATTTAATTACAGTTCCATCATAATTTCCACCATGAGAGGTGGTAAGATGTATTTGAACAATCATCGTTTCGTGAGGCGTTAGTTTGCCATCCACAGAAACATTATGTTCATCATCCATTAGATGGAGTTGTGTGAATGTGTAGTTTGAATCCTTCTTATAAAAACATCCTAGTATATTGTGGATACTGTTGTTGTTACAAAAGAAAGGAAATAAAAATAGTTTGGGGGTTGGAGAAGCAAAATAAATGAAAATAATTTAAGAGAAATCGTTACCTTTAATTTAGGTAACTCACTTTGGTTGGAACCAAAGGACTTCTTGAAATGCATTCTGCCTAAGGGGAAGCTTCAAGGAGGAGGATAGGGATGTGGGGAGCTTAGTTGGGCAGAGTTTGGACTAGCCAAGTGGCTTGAGAGGTGTGAGGAATGAGTAGAAGTGGTCTCCTTTTATAAGGGAGAGGAGGGGCTCTTTAAGAAAGAGTGAAAGTATTACTTTATAATATAATTATATTCGGTTTATAATGGTCCAAAAATCATTGAGGTCGAAGATAAGATGACTCATATTCTAAATAACATCAACCAATAAGAATTGGACAGGTTTTAGATAATATTTTAATCATTATAATCTTATTTATTTAAATGATTTATTAATGAGTTAAACATTGCATCATTATTGTGTCATTAATAATTTAAATTATTTGATGTCTAAAAATTATAAATAAAATATCATTATGTAGGAAATCCTTTTAGATTTCTAATGAATATTTATAATCGAAAATCCAACATGTATAACCCTATGTAAAAATTGTTCTTTTAAAAGATGTAAGCTTATTCCATTTTTGTATTCATTTTAACTTAATTAAAATAAAGTGTCATTATCACTTACAAGTGGATCAATGGGGTCCCAAAATTGACCCAAAGATTCCCATGGTCGACCATGTATCAACCAATAGGGTTAAGACACGTTTTAGGGTAATTTATTATTATTATAATATTATTTTTTAACCCTTATTTACCGGATTTACCCTTAACCATGGTAAATAAAATATTTACCGCAGTAATTATTCAAAATGTCTAAAAATAAAATTTACCTATTTACACAATTTGAACATCCTGATTCCAAATATGGAATCCATTTTTCTAAATTCAAAACACAGAAGTGGCAGAAATTAATTTAAAATTAATTCCCGCTGTCAAAACAAAAAGCGTGTTTTTAAGAGATAATAACTATCAAAAGATTGACACTTGTTTATGTTCGGTTTAATTGTAAAATTATGTCTAATGACCAACATTATATTAAATTGTAAACATATATTCTAAATATACTTTAAAACCACTCAAATTCATAATTTATCACTATTAATTATTTTGATTAAAAAGTTGTTTTTAATTAAAATTTAGTAATTTTCACTATTCATCAAAATATGAAAGTTATCCGAAAAGTACCAAAATTTCACCTTAGGCTAAATTCGATATTCCGAATCCAAAAATGAAGTCCATTTTGAAATATAAAATATATATATTTTCAAAAAGTAGGTATTACTATTTATAACGGCTAGTTTGATTGGTTATGGTGTGTTAGAACTCGGTGTTGCGTACAACACACGCTATCACATTATTCAAAGGGAAACGTACCGTGGAAGCTTGGGGTGTTTCATTTTAAATTTTTGATGTCCCCATTTAGTCAAAAAGTTTAAAATATTGTATTTAAAAAGGTTTCACTATTAGAAGTTGATAAAAGTGAAATACTGAAAATGAATCTGTTCTTGCATTATGACTAAGAAACTCATAATAGGGATTCTAAAATTATAAGGATTATATAAAGTTAAAAATGTAGTTAATAATATTCATGACCTCTTTTAATGGTGTGATTGAACTCGGTGTTGCGTGTAGTGCAAGTTATTGAATTATTTTTAAGAAATAACACACTCTGAAATCCTGGGGTGTTACATTCTCCCCTCCTTCAATAAATTGTGTCCTCGCAATTTGAAATTGTTCTTCGAAAATAAAAGGTTGAAAGTAGAAAATATATTTGTGGGAAAACCCACATTGGAAATTGGGTTACTAAAATTTAGTCTTAATATGAGGAAAAGAGAAATTAAAGGGTCACCACCAAATTATGATCTCGATTAGGAGAACGTTGGTGGCAATTAGAGACATATAATTGGAGGAAAAACGTAAATATTTATAGGTAGTGATTGAGGTCATCAATCACAAACAAGTGCATAATTGAGGTCCTTAAACTCATCAATCTATGATGATTTGAAGTACCATCGGTTCAACAAAATATAGGGTATTGGGATAACACATTTTTGACGTTTCAAAATATCTTAGTTGAAATCCCACATCGAAAAATGAATTAACAAGGCCTCTATTTAAAATAAAGAGTTGAAAGTATGAAGATTACCGAAAATAACACATAGTAGGGTTCCATGTAGGAAAATATGGATATGGAAGAAAAATCTAACCATCAATTATCTGATGGAGAGTGGTAGAGAACATGGCTATGAAAAGGCCAACAATCCCAAAGCCATAAATTAGTGATGATTTAAGGTACCATCTAGGAAAACATTTTTGTTCTAAGTTTCTTTTCTTAATATTGATGAATTTATTTATGAGATTGGCTAAGATCATAAGGAGATATACTTACTTTATAATTAGAGTTTTATCCATTAATAAATTTCTACCAAAAACTCATCATTCACTCGTAAAAAAAATTCTATTTATACTATTCATAGAGGGTTCCAAAATAAACGAATTTATAATTCATCTACCAGATCTTTTAAAAAACTACTTTATTTAATCTAGGACATCTCATGGGTCATTGGTAGGTGATACACCCTTGTCGCCCTTCGGTTGCGGGTTTAAGTCTCGCGGCCTTTCCGGTCACGACGGGTTGCCGCCCGACCTCCGGGTTGTCCTTTTATGGTAATCCAAAATAATCCAAACTAGAACTATCCAAAATACTTCTGTCCAAACTCACAGTCCAACATTTATAAAGAAGGTAAACATAATATAGATCCTTTTTACCCCGTAATAGCATATGAATACCTTCATCTTGTATTCTTTTAATAAACTGAAACATCTTGAATTACCATATTCCTTATTGATTACATTCATGCTCCCCTATTCCATATAGAATGCTGGATATACTTCATCAATCCAAAAATGTTTTAAACCCCAAAAAAATGATGGAATATACAAATCATTATCAGTTTCAAGGTAGTCAAGAATATCCAACATAATTTATCCAAATCAATCATGTATTATTCTAAAATCACTAACTCGGTATCAGAACCATATTATGGTTTATCTTTCTCTCAACCATATATTTTCCAAAAATTTATCCTGCTATTGAGTCACTTTTCTTTGTTCCACACAATCTCAAGTCCTTAATGAAATAGTACTGCAGTACAATCCTTATATACTCCATAATTATTATAACAAGTACATTGTTGATACAACACTCAATTGACATAATCAACATAAGAACTCTAATCATTCCTCTTCATCTGTGGTAGTATCATAACTTGATTATTATCCAATAGCATCATTTGCGGCATAGTCTGATGACTGGGGCATAGGTTCGCGTAGTGTCCAAACTCCTTGCAAATGAAGCATTGTACATTTGAAACCATTTTCTCACCCTTGTAGTCACGTACTTTGTGCCCTTTTCCTCCACACTTATAACAAACTCCCATTCCTTTCAGGCAAGTTCCAGGGTGTTTCTTCCCACAGTTACCACATATGGGAAAATTCTTCTTTTCCCTCTTCCCTTTATCCATTTTTCTCTCTTCCATCATTTTCTTCTCTTGCTTCCCTTCAAAGCCATAGGACTCAGTAAACTCATTACTTATCTTATCAACACATGATATTATTTCTTCATATGATGATAATACATGGGAGACTATTTCTCTTATCAATTATAGATTAAGACCATGAAAGATATGATCCTTCCTTCTCTTTGGATCATGTGCATTTCTGGAGTTCTCATTCCTTCTACTGGGTGCCATTTCTAAACAATGGCATAAACTAGATCAGTTTATGAATCAAAATACATAATCCCATACTTATAAAACACTTAACATAAATTGAACTATTTATGGATATAATCCATAATCATAAAAATGTTTCCTTTGAGTAAGTATATACTCATAAAACCTTCATAATGATTTGTAAGAAAATGAGAGTTATCCTAAGCATATCCCCCGGGAGTGTCGTAACCAAGAGTGCAGCAAGGCCCGTTGTCGTGCACCAGTTCCCGTTCGAGTCTAGCTCAAAGCGGTGTTTTCGGGTTTTACCCCTAGGTACATCTGTGCCAGAGCCGCCTCTACCTGCTCGTATCCAGACAGGGATGTATTGCTCGGAAAACTCACAAAATCTCTACAATACCAAAATTCTAGGAAGTTCTTCTATACTAATCCTCAAAGTTCATCTTAGGTCTACGTGCTCTAATCAGAGTTTATCTAAATCTAGCTTCCAAGGTTTGTACTAAACTTCCTCTGATACCAACTGTAACGCCCCGACCCCAGCTACCCAGAGTCGGTGCATTACTTCGTAACATTGGCATGATCACAAGAAAGATCAAATCTCGAAAGACCGATTGGTTTAGTAGCCTTGGAAACACTAGATATATTCATAAGTTTTACATTACATCATAAAATGAAAAACTACTACAAAAACATAATGTTTCCACAGTCCACACTATAATCCCCTCATAATATCCCTGCAGGTCATTCATAACTTATATCTTCACATCCTGGGAAAAATAAAACATAGAAAAGGGGTGAGCTCAAATGCCCAGTAAGGATAACAATATAGCGGAACATTCAAAAATAAGCATAAAAATTTAAGGCAATAAATTACTAAAAAAAAGCCTTTTAAATATTAACTTTCAACATGGTATGGAATAAATAAAATTAAATAATTCCATTTACTTGTTCACATGGATATTCTACTAATCGAATAATCACATGCAAAATCAATAACCACTTTCATAATGTTGGAATGCATAATGCTAAACTTTAATTACTTTTCAAGGCCTCGTCCCAAGACCTTGGGGCTAACTGTAACCGGAACCCAACCCGGAGTGCCTCTAATAACCGGACACCAACCCGGAGTGCCTCTAATAACCGGACACCAACCCGGTGTGCCTCTAATAACCGGACACCAACCCGGAGTGCCTCTAATAACCGGACACCAACCCGGAGGGCTTACTTTTACCAGTCCCTAACCTGGAGGGCTTACTTTTACCAGTCCCCAACCTGGAGGGCTTACTTTTACCAGTCCCCAACCTGGAGGGCTTACTTTAACCAGTCCCCAACCTGGAACATACTTGTCCAACACATTCATATGAAGTAAAGATTGAAATATAACATAAACATTCTTATTGGAACTAGCATACGAAATGTCAATACTTTCACCATAAACTATGAATGGTATAAAAATAGCACATCCACAGTCAAACATATCACAAAACTTTCAAAACAATATAGAAGTTTTGTATCATAATAAATCAACTTCAAATAATCTTAAAACCCATCAAAGGATGTTGACATAGATGAAATCAAAATTCTTTTTAATGAAATATCTCCTTTTATTTTGAAATCATTTAAGATCCATATAAAATCAAACATTTTCTTTGAAAATAATCTTATAAGCTTTTATGGGAAGCTTTGACGATTTTATAACGGCGGAAAATAACCGCACCCGCCGTATAAGTTAAAAAAACAATCTTATCTTAATTCTGTCGAAAAGGTTAAAAAGCACCTTGTTTGGAAAACGACGGAAAGATTCCATTATAAACCTCTTATAAAAAGTCAAACAAGGGTATAAATGACTTTAACCCATATTATTTTAAATATTAAAAATGTTTTGAAATACATTTTGAAGAAACATGGATGTGGATGATAACGAGATCCCAGTAGATTATTACGTATAAACAACCTCGGATAATGAAGAGATTGTGAAATAACCCTTACCAGTTTGGTAACTTATGAAACATACAACCCATGAAAGAGGTATCATACAATGAATATGTAAGTACACATAAATTAGAGTGTATTACACAAAGAATATAATTATGGGCAGTACATACACCACACAAAAGGTAATGGTGGCAATATGGCATGAATCTCATGAGAATAAGGAGTGAGATGAAAACCCCTTACCACGTTAATCAACTGAGTCGTATGGACAAAAGTTAATAACCACCAAATTATTTACAGAATAACATGAATATAAATAGAATCATGATAATATATATCAAATGGCAGTACACAATACACCACTTTCAATAATTTAGTGGCGAACAATGGAAATCTCACGGAATTGAAAGTGAGATAAGAAAATCCCTTACCTTGTACTTTACCTTGGTTGGGGGTAGGTTAACCTCCTGTATAATGGTCAAATAATTGTTATTAAATTATACAAGAATCATATATATTAATATGATATCATATATGATCTTTTAATATTGATTTGATAATAATATCTTAGTATTATCGTCGTTTCGTGTGTTAACTTACTCATTTTCTTTTATATGTTTTGTTACATAAGTCATGTTTGTTGTATCTTATTCATATCCAGAATGATATCAAGTCCCTAAACATCATTTTTAAATCATTAAATGATAATTATACTTGAATGGATACGATGGAGAATGAATCTCATCGCGTTCGTGGAGACGATAGTCCGTACGTACGCACGAACGCTACTTCCATTTAATTTTTATTTTAAAAGAATCGAATCCAAATGATACATAGGTATATTACTATTCCAGTATAATATAATATTTTATATATGTTACTTAAGTTCATTAACACCATCCTTTATACGTTCCATGTGTGGTATGAACGAGTCATATCATTTTAAGGGGGCGGTAGTCTGCACTTCCTCAAATGAAATTATCGTATGTATATACAACATGAAATGAATAATGGTATGAAATAAAATGGAATTACAGAATCTTATATAAAATATATATATCATTAATATCATATTTAATTACAGTTCCATCATAATGGCCACCATGAGAGGCGGTAAGATGTATTTGAACAATCATCGTTTCGTGAGGCGTTAGTTTGCCATCCACAGAAACATTATGTTCATCATCCATTAGATGTAGTTGTGTGAATGTGTAGTTTGAATCCTTCTTATAACAACATCCTAGTATATTGTGGATACTGGTGTTGTTACAAAAGAAAGGAAATAAAAATAGTTTGTGGGTTGGAGAAGCAAAATAAATGAAAATAATTTAAGAGAAATCGTTACCTTTAATTTAGGTAACTCACTTTGGTTGGAACCAAAGGACTTCTTGAAATGCATTCTGCCTAAGGGGAAGCTTCAAGGAGGAGGAGAGGGATGTGGGGAGCTTAGTTGGGCAAAGTTTGGACGAGCCAAGTGGCTTGAGAGGTGAGAGGAATGAGTAGAAGTGGTCTCCTTTTATAAGGGAGAGGAGGGGCTCTTTAGGAAAGAGTGAAAGTATTACTTTATAATATAATTATATTCGGTTTATAATGGTCCAAAAATCATTGAGGTCGAAGATAAGATGAGTCATATTCTAAATAACATCAACCAATAAGAATTGGACAGGTTTTAGATAATATTTTAATCATTATAAGCTTATTTATTTAAATGATTTATTAATGAGGTAAACATTGCATCATTATTGTGTCATTAATAATTTAAATTATTTGATGTCTAAAAATTATAAATAAAATATCATTATGTAGGAAATCTTTTTATATTTCTAATGAATATTTATAATCGAAAATCCAACATGTATAACCCTATGTAAAATTTGTTCTTTTAAAAGATGTAAGCTTATTCCATTTTTGTATTCATTTTAACTTAATTAAAATAAAGTGTCATTATCACTTACAAGTGGATCAATGGGGTCCCAAAATTGACCCAAAGATGCCCATGGTCGACCATGTATCAACCAATAGGGTTAAGACACATTTTAGGGTAATTTAGTATTATTATAATATTATTTTGTAACCCTTATTTACCGGATTTACCCTTAACCATGGTAAATAAAATATTTACCGCAGTAATTATTCAAAATGTCTAAAAATAAAAGTTACCTATTTACACAATTTGAACATCCTGATTCCAAATATGGAATCCATTTTTCTAAATTCAAAACACAGAAGTGGCAGAAATTAATTTAAAATTAATTCCCGCTGTCAAAACAAAAAGCGTGTTTTTAAGAGATAATAACTATCAAAAGATTGACACTTGTTTATGTTCGGTTTAATTGTAAAATTATGTCTAATGACCAAAATTATATTAAATTGTAAAAATATATTCTAAATATACTTTAAAACCACTCAAATTCATAATTTATCACTATTAATTATTTTGATTAAAAAAGTTGTTTTTAATTAAAATTTAGTAATTTTCACTATTCATCAAAATATGAAAGTTATCCGAAAAGTACCAAAATTTCACCTTAGGCTAAATTCGATATTCCGAATCCAAAAATGAAGTCCATTTTGAAATATAAAATATATATATTTTCAAAAAGTAGGTATTACTATTTATAACGGCTAGTTTGATTGGTTATGGTGTGTTAGAACTCGGTGTTGCGTACAACACACGCTATCACATTATTCAAAGGGAAACGTACCGTGGAAGCTTGGGGTGTTTCATTTTAAATTTTTGATGTCCCCATTTAGTCAAAAAGTTTAAAATATTGTATTTAAAAAGGTTTCACTATTAGAAGTTGATAAAAGTGAAATACTGAAAATGAATCTGTTCTTACATTATGACTAAGAAACTCATAATAGGGATTCTAAAATTATAAGGATTATATAAAGTTCAAAATGTAGTTAATACTATTCATGACCTCTTTTAATGGTGTGATTGAACTCGGTGTTGCGTGTAGTGCAAGTTATTGAATTATTTTTAAGAAATAACACACTCTGAAATCCTGGGGTGTTACACAGATATTGTCCTTTTATTTCCTTTTGAGTCACATACTGAATATAAAATTTCTGCAAAATAACTGCCCACCTTGCCAGATGTCCTGTAATCATTGGACGACTAAGGATGAATTTGAGCGGGTTATTGAAAGATACCAATTGGACCTCATGATATTGCAGGTAGTGTCTCAACTTATGAACTGCAAAGATTAATGCCAGGAAGCACTTCTCAATACTTGAATACTAGGTTTCTGCTTCAAGCATAGTTCAACTGATGTAATAGATGATGTTTTTGTTCCCAGAATCATTCTTCTGAGCAAGAAGGGCACCCAATGATCACTCTAGAGTTGTCACGTAGAGGATAAGTGGTCTTCCATCAACAGATGACATGAGTACTAGTGGACTCAAGAGGTATTTCTTGAGAATATTGAATGCTTCTTGACATTCTTCAATCCCCCGATAAGTGACTCCCTTCTTCATCAATTTGGTGAAGGGTAAACTTTTTTCTGCCAAATTGGCGATGAAATGCTGAATATAGGCTAAGTGTCATTGAAGTCATCTTAATTATTTCAAATTTTGAGGAGGTGATATACCCAAGATTGACTTTCTCTTCTCAGGATCGACCTCAATACCATGATGGCATACAAAAAAGCCGAGATATTTTCCTGAGGTTACCCCAAAAGCACATTTTAAGGGTTCATCTTCAAATTATGTTGTCGAAGCTTGTGGAATATGACTTCCAAATCAGCCAAGTGATTAGAACATTGTTTTTATTTAACCACCAAATCATCTACATATCATTCAAAAAACATACCTAAAAAGGGTTTGAAGATTCGATGCATGGCACACTGATATGTTGCACCTGCATTCTTTAAGCCAAAGGGCATTACCCGATAGCAAGACACACCCTGAGGGGATCTGAAGGCTGTGGATTCCTCATCTTCTAAGGCCATTTGGATTTGATTATATATGGAATATCCATCCATGAAGGAAAGTGATTCATAGACAACTGTTGCATCAATTAAAAGTTCTGTAATCGGAACTGGGAAATCATCCTTAGGACAATGTCGATTAAGATCTCTGAAATCGATGAAAACTCTAATTTTTCCATTCTTATTCATTACATGGACAATATTAGCCAAAAACTTGGTATATTGAACTTCTCTGACGAAGTTAGCTTTGATAAGCTTATCCACTTCAGCTCCAATTTTGGAAGCATAAGTTGGGTGTGTTCTTCTCGCGGCCTACTTAAATCCTTGATGTTCTTCTGGTAAACCCAAATGATGAGTAGCAACATCAGGATCAAGCCCGGGAATTTCTGTATAGTTCAAAGAAAATATATCTCTATTTTTCTTTAGAAAGGAAATATACATCTCTTGCTCTTCAAGAGTGATGGCCACACTGATTAAAGTGGGGCGTGGATCTTTTTTTGTACCCATATTTATTTCTCTGAGTTCATCCACGGTGGTAGAGATACCCTCTTCAAATGCTGGAGGAGCATCTCTGTGATCTTCCTATTCTTCTTCATCATGTGTTATTTCTTCAATTTCTACTTGCATTGTAGATGATAAATCATAATTTTCATGATCAGAAGAGATGTCAAAATTTTCACATCATGAAGAAGAATATTCCATTTCCGACCCGATTGATGATGAAGGGTCTTCTTTGGGTAATAAATAGGAGATGATGGATTGAGAATCGACATCATTGCTCACCTATGATGTTTCTATTACTTCTTCTGGCCTAATTGGCGAAGTATAGACTTGATGGATTTCAACAGATGAAATGAAGACGTCACCATTTGGGCTTTCATCACTGCTTGGAGAATCACCAATTTCTCCCATGTTGTCTGGATCGATTGCCGCAATTGACATTATGGATCTTTCCATAAGAGTATTTTGATTTAGCTCTATCTTGTCAATTTTACTGATAGGAAACACGTAATCTATACTCACATGTGCAAATGGATTTACTGGAATCTTTTCCAAACTATACGAAGCATTAACTTTGGTAATGTCCTTTGTTGTGGATTTCTCCCTTCCCTTCATGTGATAGAATTCCACCTCAATGTATTGAGACTCACATGTCTTGAACGGGGCCTTATCACCATAGAATGTCCCAACTTGACCATCGAAACAATATTTGAGATACTGATGGTATGATGAAGGGATAACTGCATGTTGATGTAGCCAGGGTCTTCCAAGAAAGATGTTGAAGGATGAGTCTTGATCAACAACCATGAAATCTGAATTGGATACAAGATATCCAAACTGAGTTCTGAGTGTAACTTCACCCAGTGGTTCTTGTTCATTTTTATCATATCCTTGTAACATCATGGTAGAAGGAGATAAATCATATTCCGTGAGGCCCAATCAACGAAGTGTACGAATGAGCATGAGGTTGACTCCTGAACCATTTTCAATGAATGCTCTTCGAATGTCTATACCATTGACCTTGCCAGATAAGTACAATGGTCTAATATTCCCATGCACAAAATCATCTTCATCTTCATCAGTAAAAGATATTATTGCATGGAATTATGCAGGATTATTCTCTATGTGATAGACTTTAGCTGCAGCAATTTCAGTTTGAAACTCCTGAGGACTTGAAAAAGCCTCGATGAGTGCCTCCCGAAGATCTTTTGAAAAATTCAAAACATCCAGAATTGATAACTTTTCTGGTACTTGGGACAAGTGTTTCAATACATCATACTTTTGATCCAAAGGTCTGTGTTTCCCAACAAGAACATGTGGTTTAGCAGGTGCCTTGGAAGCAAATGCTTTGGAAGTTGATGCATCCTGTACCAGGATAGGAGTTGGTGATACTTCTGGATTTGGAAGATACGACCAATTAGGTCTATTTACTTGCTGAGAGGAAGAAGATGGAACCTTCAACCGGTCTTCCAAAATAACTGTGCCAGGACTGAATTTTCTATTGGTAGAAGAGCTTTCTTCTTCTTTCTAAGCTCACTGAAGGGCTCTACCATGAGTTTCAGCTGCGTACACAGTTCTAGAAAGGGTAGAATTAGAATAGTGGCTTCTGAAAGATCCACGTCTTCCCCTGTATCCTGAGCCTCTGGAACATCCTCTGATTCCCCTGTTTGATACAGGGAATTCAGGCTCATCGAAATCGAAACTGCGACTGGCATATGGATCTATTAATTGAATCATATTAACAAAACCGAAAATCAACTCTTCATCCGATGAAGACTCCGCCTGACTAGCCAATTTAGGCTATGCCATTTGGTGGGGCGATGCCTGTTGATTTGAAGTAGATGGCATGAAGTCCACCAGAGTCAAAGACAACTTAGGATTTTACACATACTCATCTTCTTCTGATTCTTTCTCTTTATGGGAATTATGTCTCCCTTTTGAAGATTTTCCCTCTGAAGATGATTTTGCTACGACATTCATGGAAGAAGGTACAATCAGTTTCTTCAATTGTGTTCACAAAATAGCATGATTTCGGTTGATCATCTTTCTGAACATCCAATCATCATATTTTTGCGCATTTTTTCTTTTGACTTTTTGCCACTCGCCTTCCTCCTCTGAAACTGTAGCAGTGACACATACTACCTTGGCTGAAGAGCCTTTCAGTTTGACTTGTCCTGAGTCAACCATCTCTTGTAGGAGGTCTTTGAAGAAAAAACACTCCTAGATGGGATGCCCCAACATTTGATAAAAGGGGAAATAATTGGGATGGTCTTCAACTCCTTCCTTGTTTGGCCTCTTGGGCTTTGGAAGATGAACCAAATTATTCTCTAGGGACAAAATGAAGTAACCCGGAACATGTTCATTTTGGAAATAGTATGTTTTTATCTTCAGATCCTCAAATTGATTCCGTCTTTGATCTCTTTGATCGTCTTGATGAAACAGCCTTTTTTGTTGGCGCTCAGGAGTTGGAGCCCTTTGAAAAGATGAAGGTTTTGAGGTATAAGCAGGTACAGGTGTTTGTTGAAGCATTACTATAGTAGTTTCTGCTTTACCCATTCCTTTTCCTGGAGCTGATGGAATTACATGAGATTTAGACTTAGTCTGTATAAGGGAATCTTCAATTTTTTGAGATATTGAAGTAAGGTCTTGAAACCATCCTGTGTATTTCACAGGGATTAGTGGTGTGAAAAATTCGTCATGTAGATTTTCCACATAGATTGGCAACAGTTCCTCTTGAGGGAGTGCTAAGCTCAGGGAATATGTTAATCCCTTCCAGTGAGCAATAAAATCATAGACTCTTTAATTCTCCCGTTGCTTACAGTTTGTAAGATCGAAAACTGTTGTCTTTGGAAAAGTTGAGCTGAATTGAAGAAGAAATCGTTGACTGAGATCTTCACATCCGGTAATTGACCGGTATTTCAAGCTTGTGTACCAGACAAAGGCTGGTCCGTGCAAGGTTAGTACGAACCATATGAGTTTCACTGATTCTTGCTGCTCCGGAGTTCCCATCATATGATCGCAACAAGACATGTAATACATCAAATGATATTCAGGGTCGCCTGATCCATTGAAAATAGGGAATACAAGGTTCCCAAAATTTGATGGGGGCGATATTGATCTACCCATTCAGGGTAAGCTTTCTTTTTCGGTTGAACCTGCACACGCTTCCCTTACATAGTCTCTAACAGAGGTTTTAATGACTCAATGGTAGTTATTAACTTTTGAAAAACATTCGGTTGAACTTGGACTTGGGAAGGTGCAATGACTGGAGTCCGGATAGGTATGGAAGTTGGTACTGCAACTGATGGCAGCACTGCCAATTGTTGTTGCACTTGACCCGTAGGATTAGACATGTGAGGGTGTACTAATAAGGGAGGATATTATTGATCCATCTCAGTAGCTGAAACAAACTCCCTTGGCTGACTGACTCCAGCACGCTTAGGAGGAAGACTACCTTGAAGTTGTTCTACGTTCAACCTCCTCAATTCCTTCATTTCATCCTCCTGTTGCACAAATCTTTTCTCTAGTGAGAGAAATTGGCCTTCTCCAGATGAAGGATATGTAACCTGATTCTTTCCCTTACCCTTGTTTGATCCCTTTCGGAGAGGGGGAAGTGGGTTAATTGAAGGAACACCCAGATTCTGGGTAAACCTTTGATTTTGTGTACGCACACCTTTTTCACTTGTATCTGTGCGTACAACTTCTTGAACAGGAACCTCTTTGTCTGATCCCTCTGAATGAGACTCATCTGGTGGATCAGAAACAATGGCATTGATGAAATTGATTGATGCATAATGCATCACATCCCTTCTATCACCATTTCTGTGATATTGTCTCCGTCCATGTCTTTGATGAGACATTGCCTTTTGTTGATTCAATCCCTCAGGAACTTCTTGACGAACCGTAATTTGGAGAGAATATCCTAATAATTTGGCTCTTCATTCCTCTTGAGGATTCTTCCCCAATTGAGAAAAGAACAACTTTCTCTGAGGAGGGGATTAATGATTTAAAAAAGACCCCAGTCTGGTGGACTGGGATTGTTCCTGCTATTCCCACTCAACTCCTCGAATCCTATTTTTTGATTCAGAGGGTTGGTTTAAAAGATCCCCCAGTCTGGAAAGCTGGGGTGGATCTTGACATACTATGTATGAGACTTTCTTAAAATCTCTCCTGATATTATGGACCTTAGTCCATAAATTAGCTGGATGCATCAACCTGTATCCACGTTTATCACCCAGTTCGAAAGACTTTTGGATGATTTCTAACACTTCTATCACTTGATGATGTGCTTTATCCATACGAGTGGCCTATTCAATATTATCATTTTCTTGATGCAGGATTAATTCAATAACTCGTTCTCTGTATTCTTGATTTTGAGAGGAACTAGTTGAGGCCTGTTCTTGGTCAAGTTTTTGATTACAAACAAAGCCCATTGACTGTGGCCAAGCATGGGCAATAACATGGCATGAGACCATTTTTGGCGGGCTTTGCTGACTAGAGAGCACCGTGAAATGTAGTGCTCCATGAACACCCCATCCTCTGACATGAATACCAGATGGGGCATTGGAAATTAACTGGGGAAATCTTCTTCGTGCGCCACGACATGAACGATGAAGGGATCTCTGCTTTTTTTCAGCCTTCAGATATCGAGAGACTGATAGAGATGCCAAATCAATCTGACGTTGTAACCCTTCTATTATCTTAAGATGATTTTCATATTCATCATAATATAATACTTTCATTTTCAACTGACAAAGAGTTTTCCATAAGTTGAGACGAATATCATGAATCCTATCTTCCATTAACATCTTTGGAATTTCATACTGAGAGTCAACTAGAGGCCAAAACATAACTGGCACTTCACCTTTCGCCAATTATTTTCTCATGTTTAGTATTTCCTCTTTATCATTAAATGAATATTTTTCTACCTGATTTGACCAGAGTTGGTGCTTCCTTGTTGCTTCATCGGATTCAACAAGATTGGTAGAGAAATCACTTATCAAACTAGAAGATGCATCACTTAGGGGTGGTTCGAAGAATGACCTAAACCCTGGTCTATCTTCCGATTGATAAAGTATTTCACCTGCTAGCGATGAAGCATGAGACATGGATGGTTTCGCATTTGCAAGTGCCTCAAGATAAGAGGGATTTCTTAGCACTACATTGTCCACTGGAGCATTTTCTGGGCAATGTGCATCACTACTGCGGAGAGGACTTTCACAGTGAAATTCATCATCATGCGGAGGACCACCATGATGGGTTATAGAAAAAGATGAGATCTCTTTCTCCTTGGTCTTCTGACCACATAGAGGGTTCCTATGGCTCTAATCTGAAGATGAAACATTGAGATCGACCGAATTTTCATGAAGCAAGCCATCATGAGGAAGTGTCTGTGTGAAGAAATTCAGAATTAATGTTCCCACAATTTGGAAATGAGGGAGTAGAATCTTGAATTCCAACAGATAACTGTCTGAGGGCTTCAATATCTCCAGCATCGAGCAAGGCCTTGTTACAGATTGGATCTTGATCTACTGACTGTGCTGGGCGGGTCTTTTTCTTAGACACCTTCTTACTCTCCTTGGAAACCACTTGTTGATGAAATTGGCTACTCTGAGAAGGTGTATGTGCCTTGGAAACCACTTGCTGGGAGGGTCTTTTTCTTAGAAGCCTTCTTACTCACCTTGGAAACCACTTGTTGACGAAAGTGGCTGCTCTGAGCAGGTGTATGTGCCTGATCAGGAAAGATGTCCAGGTTCAGCTGATGATCTCCACTCAAATCAGCTGTATGTGCCTGACTTGGTTGTCTGTATGATATGGGGGAGTATGCCCCACAACCCTCTTGGACTGGAAAAATGTGTGTGTCTGTTCCTGAGTGAACTGATGATGTGTCACTCCACTGGTAGGGATAGATTTATGTTTCATTTCCTGAGATGCTGCTGAAGCTGTTATAATATCCTGGAAAGCATTCAGAATATGAGCAGGGATTTGCTTCTGCTCTTTCACCATTGATAAAATATGCTTGGTGACTTCAGCTGCCGGAACGAGGATATACATCCATTCTGTACTTAGAGTTGGTGTATGTGCTTACTCTTGTCCTCCTTTTCCTATCAGTGAATACTGATAGTACTCAAGTGTGGGGGAGGAGAGCTGAGTCGGCCTCCTGTTTGTCGTTGGAGCTTTCCGACTGACATCTCCATGTGCTACCAAGAGAGACTGTTGGTAGGCTTGATTAATACTAGCAGGTGTTTTTTCTTGCTGATTTCACTTCGCCAAACATGGTTGACGAGCTCCATCATATGTAGTCAGACGATCCTGCTGACTAGCTGATGATGAATAAACAGGTGTATGTTTCTGCCTATAGTACTCTGCCGGAATTTCCTGGCGGGATTGATGTGATGCTGCCAAACGAGTCTGTTGGACAGCGGAATTAAAATGGGCAGGTGTATATGCCTGCTCGTTGATTTCCACCAAGTTAGGTTGGTGGACTTCTCTGGAGATGTCAGAGATGAGAACCTGCTCACTATTGACCAGATTCCGCCTCTGGCAGTTCGTCTTGCCTGCTCGGGTTCGAGGAACCTAAGTCGAATGCCTGGAGTTGGTACCCTCATCATGTCGAGGGCGTACTGCCGCACGAGTCTGGCAGTGATTGTTGATAGGAGCCCTCAAGATGGACTCATGCTTCATTGAATTAAGGCCCTGAGGGACCTGCTCATTCACCTCCCCAGAATATGGGAGTGAATGGTGATTGAGTTCCAGGGATAACGACCCAGAACGGTTGGAGACAGTAGTTAGCACTGCCTGTTTCTTGATCACTAGTCATCGTTGTCTGGATGACCAGGTTGAATTGTTCACTTGGAGGGCTTGTCGAGAAACCTCCAGAGTTGGAATGGTACCTTGTTGACGGTACTCCTTAACCAGTGCATCTGATACCCAGCGTTGAAGACGCTGAGTAGGTGATGTCATCCTCAGAGCGGATGACGATCCAGCAGGAGTAGCAGCAGTGGCATTTGCAGTAGCGATATTCACATCAGTGGTATTCATAGGTGTCAACTTGAGAACAGCCATCCTGGAAATGAAAAAGTTCTTGGAAAATAGTGCCTGTTTGATATAACAGATGTAATCAAGATACATTCAGCCACTACATCTTTTTTATGAACACATATATCAATGATTGTTTTTTTGGCCCTCTCTTTGAGTTTTAAATAGGGTCCTAACAAATAAGCAAAACATTATTTTAACTTTTTTAAGGATTCACATCCGGTTCACCATTTTTTGTTTCCCTATGGAATGGGGGATGACCTCGTTGATTGAAGGTTCAAACATTCCAATCGGTTTTTAACAGGTTTTTTTCGAAGAACCGGAAATATCCAATGATTCCACATCCAGTTGGACCTACTTTCCAAAGGTAGGCGCTCATTAGTTGTGAACTGATGAGGCTTAGTAGTTTGCATTGGTCGAGAGGATGGGAGGTCGGACTCATCACACCTTTTTGAGGGGAATTATTGTCTAATCCGGGACACTCTTTATAGATTTATGTTATGTTCATAAATCCTTATTACATTACCCTGATCTTTCCTTTAGTCTGACAATCAATGATTGATATGTATGGAATCCAGAGAATCTTTTATATGTATTCGAGGTTCTTCATCAATGAAGAATCATCTACATTTGTTAGAGATTCTTAGTTGATGGTATCCTAAAAATACATGAAAAGTCTCTTGGCCATTATGATGACCATATTGGTTTTAAAGCCACTTAGTGGGGGACTTGATGTTTATTTTCATTCATGAGGACATGGATTATTTCAGTGTTGGGATCATACCCACAGATGGGCTACCTACGTATCCTTTTTTGGAAAAGGAATAAGAACTCACGTAGTTCGAGTAAGGGAGTATGATGTTTATGATTGATGGATCAAAGAAAGATTCCATAATTACTTTTACACTCTAAGCTCACGTGAGTCATGCTCGGTGTGAGAAACAAGAGGTATTGGTAAAACCAGACAATTGTGCCATGAAAGGTGCAATCATAAGAAATGATGTGGGGCTTATGTATGTATGACTGCCCAAAAATAGATGAGGAATAAGATTTACTTCAGGGAAGAAATCCATGATCAGGTTCCATAAAGGTATATGTGTTTCATGGAGATTTAGATACTCAAATCTTGGGGCTTACTCCTAAGGAAGATGCCCAAGTTAGGATGGGACTTATGATTTGGTTTTACTCTTGAGAAGGAAGCCGAGATCAAAAGGAATTATGACTGGTTAAGAGAAATTAAGACTGGGTCTTATTCATGAGGAGGCCCAAGTTAAAGGGATTTGAAAATTAAGGGACTTGAGCTTTACTCCCAAGGAGGATGCCCATATTTGAGACTGGGGCTTACTCCTAAAAAGGGGGCCCGGGTTAAGGGAATTATGGTTGGGGCTTACTCCTGAGGAGGATGCCCATATTTGAGACTTTAAGACAAGGTCTTACTCATAAGGAGGATGAACAAATTAGGGGAATTGGGACATACTCCAAAAAAAATTCCCAAATTAATGAGGACTTGGACTGCGGCTATCTCCTGAAAAAAAGGCCCAGGTTAAGGATTCTCTCATCTTAAAGGATGACGTTGAATGAATTAAATCTCAATATTTAGTGACGAAAAGTTGTATAAATCACAGGATTTTGAGAGATGTTCCATGGAGTTCCTTTCAGATTAGGAAGCCAAATCATGAAATCATGCCATAAATGGATTTGAAGAGTGTCTTCAAGATTGAATATTGAATAGGAGAGGTGGAATGAAATAAGAGGGGTGAAATGGGAAAGAAAGGGACCCAAAAAGGTAGGGGCACGCAAGTCCTAGTTGGCGCGCAGGTACTGCGTGGGCACGCAAGTCCTGGTCGCGCAGGTATACCTGCGCGACACATGGATACTTGTGCGATTTTCATCCCTTAAGGTAATATTTGGGCGAGACTTGGCTCAAACCCTTGGTATTATCCCTAGAGGCTTTCCAGAAGATGGCACGCAAGTTCTGGTGAAAAAGTAGGGCAGCGCGCAAGTGTGTTCATTTCCCATAAGGGTAAAACCACTTAGGTGCGCAAGTGTTAGTGAATTATAACACGTAGACCTTACACCTCCTATTTAGTCCTTCCATTCTAGGTAAAGAATTACCTTAGAAGAGTTCGGAAGACCTGAAAAAGAGACTTGGGCGTTCAGAGCTCTGTCTGTAAATTCTAGGAAAATTCCTCTCTAAATGGGGGCCCACTGGAGTTATTTATAGGCTGTATAAGACTCCAATCGGTTATCCTTTAGGGCGCGCAAGTCACATGCATGACCATTAGGCGGTACACAATTATACTTGCGCAAAACTAAGGGAACTTGCGCGACCCTAAGTCCTTTGACGCCTTTTTCATTCCATTGTCGATTTTTGATGTTTTCTTCAAAGGATGAATCACTTTGGGCAAAGTCCTTTCCCTTTCCATTATTTTAGACAATGTGACGAAAAGGAGCGTCAAAAATAGCATATGTATAACAGAAAAAAATGTGTGAAGAGAAACCCTTACTTTCAGTCTGAATTGATTCATACATGTTTGAACCTACAACATATCAACTAAATATTTATAGTATATCTATTATAAAAATATACTCATAAATATAAAACCATATATTATATACTTATAAAACCATATCCTCAGTTTAATAATAATTCTATATTAAAATCATTATTCCTGGTGATAATTATTTCATTTTTTCATAAATATATCATTTTTGTAGTTTTAGTCCTTTTATATAAATCATGGTTCCATATTATATTAAGTGCTATTAATTATAAACATATAATATAAAATCATTTTATATATAAAGGTATATATGTATATATTCATCTTTAAAAGTTTGAGATAGAAAAAAATAATAACATCATTCATAGAGACGGTAGGTAATACATATGCATAAACAGTTTTTACATTTTTTGATGGAAATAATAAAATAAAGACAAATAATAAATCAACATTATAGAATAATAATAACATCACAAATAATACATTTATTTATTGAATCCATTGTTCTATCTATCCAAGAAAAGGGGTTATTAAAATCTAATTACACCACAACCTAGAGACATTAAGTGGTATAAACACATGAGTGGTGTTATTACCTTTCATATGGTTGAAAAGAGATGGAAAATGGATTCCCCATAATAATAGTAACATCTCATAGTATTTATAATACCAAGTTTATAATTTTAGGTTATATAAAACATATTTAGTAGAAGTGGAAGATGAAATAAACATGAACTATTCAATATTAATGATTACATCATCTTTAGTAGACTTTATTAATATACCATTTTATGGTCCCTTGGAATGGTATTTTAAGGAAATACGGACCTATATATCATGTGTATGTTATTTTAGAAGATAATCTAGTAGGTTTTGGATATTCTAGGATCCATAAGAAGGTGTAATGAAATGAAAAAAGGGGTTTCCTTTTTAAAGTGATGGTAGGGGCACTCATGTAATTACATAAAGTATTAAATTAATATTAATACGTATTCAAGGAAAAATGTATCCAAATTATTATATTTAAAATAGAAAATTCTTATGAGACTAAATTATCTAATAAAATATAATTTTAAATTTATTTTGCTATGTTTTTACATAAATTTTTTTGTTTTAACCACTTTTTATCTCATTTTATGATTATGGTGATAACAATATTTCTTTTACTCTTTATGGTTTGAAAAGATACCACAAAAGTAAAATTGAAAAATTAATTTATAATGGTTAAAATATTAAACCATATACCAATAACGTGGAAAAATAAAATATTTTTATAAATTTTAAATCATTTAAGAAAATATTGTTTATTATAAAATTCCATTATTGGGTTTTGCTGAAAATTCATGAATTTTATTATACAATATGTGTATAACACAAGTAAAATGATTCCAAAATGAAATTTATTCCAAGATTATAATTATATAGTTTTATATAAATCATTAAATAATAATTTTACATGTTTAGATATTATTTTAAATTTTATCTCTTGGTTTAACCCCTTGGTTAACCAACATTATCCTTTATCATGGTAATGGATTTTTAATTATTAACAGTTTATAATATTACTTATAAGTTAAAAATTGGAAAATAAATGGATAATTTATTAATGTTTCATCCATTTATAATCTTTATTTCTTGATATCATGGTTTTTATGATATTAATATAATTTATTAAAATATATAAAACATTAAATACTTATAATTTTATTTTAAGAACTAATCATAAAATTGAAATTGGAATCAACCTACTGGAAATTGAATTAAAATGTAAACCTTCATTACATATCTAGTATTTTATAAATATAATTAAAAAAATTTGTTACTCAACAATTCATTCATATTATATTGCTTTTAATATTTTTAAAATAATTTATTATAGTTTACTATTAATATTATAAATACAATGTCCGTGTAGCATACAAATTTATGGTTCTGAATCAATCACTAAAAATTAAAAATAAATTTCCATTATAAAATAATAATTTATCTTAAAATGAACGTTCTAAAATGAAATTAATTTCATCATATCCTTATGAGAAAATAGAGTTATTAAAGTCAATAGAGTGACATTTTGATTTATTATTTTATTAAATTAATATAATTTCCATAATCAAATAAAAATTTCTCAATGTTTCCATATATTCTAAAAGTATATATAAATGGACAAGATACCAATATCCAATGGGATAATGTAAAATTTTAGACAGAGTTTAAATCCTTATCCCGAGGTTTTGACATAATTTTTTCCATTTTACAATTAATGAGGGGACAAGTCAGAACCAAAGTTACTATTTATATTGACCAGAAGTAAAAGGGATCTATTTTCCGAATTTGATCCTCAAGAATCCAAATTAAAATAATTTTTTTATAATTTAATTCATATAATTTGAAAATATTAATTAAAAATTTAACCTGTAAAACATGATGAAAAAAGATTTTGAGAAAAAATGTTTTATGATGTATAAATGTTCTAAATCAAAAATATATATATATAATTAATTAAAATGGAATTAATGAAATTATTAATACTAATAAATGATTTAATTTTTCATTTAAACCCATCTAAAAAATTATATTAGTATATTCTGGAAAAGAAAAGAAAATATTCAGTAAAATTTTTATTTTTTAAATATTTATAAAAAAATAATTTCACAAAACTATTAAAGATTCACTATAAGTTAATTATGACATGTTCATTTCATGAATTAATTTTATTATTTAAAATCAATTTTCTAAAAGTGGAAAAAATAATTATATTATTTATTCACAAAATGAAATAAATAATATTTTCTTATAAAATTTAATCTTTATATAATATAATGACATTTCTCTTTCTTCTTCTAAGAACATTTTGATTTTTTAAATTATTCATTCTTGTTAGTTATTATAATTTAATACCTATTCTGAAATGGTATACT
Organism: Viscum album; assembly: GCA_963277665.1. Taxonomy (NCBI): domain Eukaryota; kingdom Viridiplantae; phylum Streptophyta; class Magnoliopsida; order Santalales; family Viscaceae; genus Viscum; species Viscum album. Next base: position 1,170,663,855 of record OY728130.1, read on the forward strand.
ACATTATAGTTCATTTTGACTTGGTGATATGTGTATCTAAATAAATCAAAGAAATTAGAAGTATTTGAATGAAATTATATTATAAAATATTGAGGAGTTTTAGTGTTTTCTATAAAGATGTGGTCAAGGGAGTTTATCATTTTCATGTTGGAAAGACTAGGGTGTGAAATGGATCTTTTAAAGGACATATGGTCAGGTAGATTCCCCTAAATTGCATGGGTATGATCATAATGCTCATGTTGAAGTGTGTGGAATCCTTATGAGTGTATAAGGTTTCTTACATATATATCTAAACCCCTTATATATCTTTCACTTTATGTAGATTTTCCAGTTAAAATTATTATAGATTTTTTTTCTTTTATTGTGGAATGTGATGATCACCATGTCATGGTAATTATTATTTCATGAGATTTTTTCTTGGAAAATTACCCTATGGGGTGTAGGGATGGTTGAAATATTTCTTTTGTGAGCCTTGATGGTGTTTTGTTTAAGAGAGGTTAGGTTTTGTGTTTGTTTTGGATATATTTTGGATTATTTCCCTATGTCATTGTTTAAGTTATTGTATATTGTAAACGAATAGGAAATTACTATATGTCTTGGTTAATTTCTTAAGGGAGTCATGGCCTTGTGTTTCATGGATATTTTGGGTACCATCACGAGACGATTTTAGTCAGACATGTCTTTAATATTGCTAAAATGACCGTTGAGATAGTGGGATCTGATATTTTAATAAATTGGTATTTTGAATCAATATTTGACTTGAGTCACCATAACCATTCTATTCTATAGTGGGCGCAGGTATGGAATCTATATTGATAGGGGTTGTGTTTTATCCATGATTATACTTTATATTTTCCAATATATAAATGTCTGATCCCAAAGGTATTTTGGATCATTTTATTTATCTATCTATAGATCCTAAAATTATAATATATCTATGAAGTCTTATTTTATTGGGGTTCTCCCTTCACTTTTTTATGTTCTCTAAGATTAGTTTTTTGGGTTATAGTTGTTTTGCTGATGATTCATTTGGTGTTAAATAATACAGGATGATTTTCAAAGATTCTTAAGTGCTGGTTTTTGGTCCCTTGAATGGGAAATTACATTACCCCATTAAGGTATGGGATATCAATGACTAATTTAATTATGTAATATTTATACTACTTGATATACAATGAATCCACCCATTATACCATTTTTTATCTTAAAACATCAATTTATTTTCCTTCAAAAATGATGATTGAATTATAATCATTCTTATTTTGATTATTATCCCATTCTTATGAATGATTAAAATTACCATAATTCGTCTTCATTAATCCCCTCCCATATAATCCCCTAAGAAATAATTATTGTATCACATAATAAATTGGAAAATTAAAATTTTCATTTAATCCTGATTATACCGAATGTTATTACTATTTCCTCAGGCTTGGGGGTGATGGTTTGGTAAAGGGGAGGGAATAATATTTTTGTTAAGAATTTGATTATCATAATATTATCTTGTTCCACAGCTCGATATGGGGGAATTGGTTAAAGTATACTTTATATTCCTGTTTTTATTTGATTTATTATTCCGTTTTGTTATAACTCCTTCATCTTGGGTTTTTAATTTTATTTCATTAAATTTGTTCCATGTTTTATATTGATTATGTTGTGTTATTCTGAATATTTTATAACATACTGGTATTATAACCCTTTCAAAATGGGTATTACAGATGAAATAGTTTTGTCGAAGGGAATTATGATGGGTCATGGAGAATATTTAAATGTGAATTTCAATTATTTTTAATAGAACTTTAAAAATTATGTTTTACATGTATGATGTTGTTTTGAATTGATGAATTTATACTAGATAATATATATATAAGATACTATATTTTACAGGTAATTTTCATAGAAATTAAGTATATATGGGAAAAATAATATAAATATTTCATGTAAATAAATAATTAAACTCTCGTTAAGTTGATTAATGCCTAAAATGATATAATTTAAGATCTTATAGGGTTGAGAGTGATTCCTTATAAGAGTAATAATATTATGTTATTGAGGTTTTCCTATTAGGTATTATTTAGGGGTTGTGATATAGTTTAAGTGTTGATCACTTCATTTCAATCTGATATACATAGTTTTATTATGGGTTTGTTATGTTATTTTTGTGATATTTTGTGTGTTGTAAATAACCTCTTTAGAGTAGTATATTCTTTCCTATTTTTTCCAACCATTGGATTAATTACTTGTATTTTAGCATGAATAAAAAAGATTCAAAAGTTATAATTGGTGCCTATTAACCCTTTATAGAGTTGTATAATCTATTGGGATTTATGAAGAGATGTGTGATGTCATTCAGAGTGTATGTGATTTAATAAGGGAGTTGGGAATGTCTTAGTGATGGGAGTCATGAGGTATTAAGGTTATCATTTTGGTGTTTTATATGAAGTTTTTAGTAGTGGAAGGTATATTATATTTGTTTTCATGGGAGGTTAATATGTGGAGTTGACCTTGGATTTTTTTCATATCTACTCGTGAATAAATGGTAATATTTAATTAAGAAAGAGATCAATAATAATATGATAAATTAATATTTCTTATGTGAGTCAAGAATTTACCCTACTGTTTATTAATGTAACCCTTGTGTTTGGGGGTAAATAATTGATTGTGGAGTGATGTGTTCCATTTAAATGTTATTTCATTATTAAAAAATATATTGATACATTGGTATTATATATTTATTAATAATGGTGTTATTTATTTTTTGTTTTATTTATAAATTGATAGATTTTCTATTATCATTTCATTATTGTTTTATTTTTTGTCTATTGGATTTATAAAGTGAAACTATATCTTGGTTTTAATGGATTGATTTCTCTCATGTATATTTCTTATGGGTTTTTATTTTCTATATTTATTATATAAGCCTATATCCTTACACTGGTTGTAATTTCATAATGTATAGAGTATATTTATTCACACTTGTGTGGAATAATATGGGTTAAGGTTTTTTCATGTGCACATATTTATCATTTATGATATATTATGGTTCAAATATATATTCATAATCCTAGGTTTTGAGGTCTTGAGATTTTTTTATGTTTTGTGTCATTGATTTCTCTTAATTATTACATGATTGGATGATACGGGGTTGAGAATGTATAGTTGTTATGATGTTCCAATGGTTTTGGTGATTTTGTGGTTGTGTTGTGGTTATGGTTTTACTTACACAATCATAGTTATGTGGTGGTTTTTGTGGTGGTATGGGTATGTTGAGATGTTGTCGTGTTATAATGGTTGTTTATGTGGTGATGAATGTGGCTTGACTATGGTGGAAATAAATTTTATCTAGTTTAATGGGTTGTGAATATATGTGGAAAGATATTAAATTTATGGGAATATCAGTGACTTGATTATTTGCTTTATCTATTATTCTTCTCTAATTATAGAAACCTGATATCATCTTCATTCATTAATGGTAAAAAATTATCCTTCTCATATGAATATTATAGTTGACATATTCATGGGTGATAAATACATAGATCAAATGTGTTAACTTTTCTTCGAAAATTTCTTATTTTCTTATCCACACCCTAATCTACCCCCAGTTCTTACTTATTTTATTTCACTCCAGTTTTTCCAATTATTTTAATTTTACATGGATTTTGATATTTATTGAAAAATTATCTTAATGAGTATTTCCAAGTGTACTAAACTCTATAGTTTCCATGAGTTTTTTGTAATAATATTTGATGGAGATTGTTGATGTTATTGTTTTAGAAGCTATAATGAATTCAAAAGGATATCACATGCATTATAGAAATCACATTGTTTTTATTAAGTTTATTACTAGCTCAGAATATAAATTATATATTTTATATTATATATATGTGTGTGTATTTTATTGTTGTACTATTGTTTTCCTAGGAATATAAAGGGTAATGTGGGAGTAAGCTTTGGGTATTTTTATAGCTAATCATGTAACAGCCTGACCCTAGATACCTAGAGTCAGTTCATTATTACATAACATTTCCATGATCACAAAAGATCAAGTCTCAAAAGACCGATTAGTTTAGTAGCCTTGGAAATACTAGATACATTCATATGTTTTACATTACATTATATAATGAAAAACTACAACAACATAGTCTCTATAGGCCATACTCATATTCCTTAGACTATCCATGCAAGACAGTCATAATATACTTCTTTGCATCCTTGGAAAAATAGAACATAGAAAGGGGTGATCTCATATGCACAATAAGGATAATAATATAGCGGAAACCTTCATAAATAAGCATAAACATTTAAGTCAATGTAAGACCAGAAAAATTCATTTTAACCCCGAACTTAATCATAATTAGGAAAAATAAAATCAAATAATCCCATTTACTTATTCACATAGATATTCTACTAGTCGAATAATCACATACAATATCAATAGCCACTTCCATAATGATGTAATGCAAAATACCAGACTTCATAACCACATAGTCAAGTCCTTGTTCCAAGACTATAAATAATATTTTGTCAAAGTCATATACCAAGGCACTAGTTTGTCTCATGAGACCTAACGATGCATCGAGGAGCTATAGCGGGATCCACTCGTCACTTACTAAGTCCAATGCATTCCTCATATGAAAGAGCTTAAATATAACATAACCATTCATATTAAAACCAGCATACGAAATGTCCATAATTTATCCATAAACTATGAATGGTGTCAAAATAACACATCCATAGTCAAACATATCACAAAACCATCAATACAATAGGGATGTTTTGTAACATAATAAATCAGCTTCAAATAAGCATAAAATCCATCAAAGGATATTGACATAGATGAAATCAAAACTTTTTAAGAGAAATGACTCTTTATATTTTAAAATAATTTAAAATTCATATAATTATAAAACAAAACATTTTTTTTGAAAATATTATTATAATATTTTAAGGGAAGATTCGATGATGTTATAATGGTGGGAACTAGTCACACGTGCCATATAAGTTAAAATAACATTCTTATCTTAATTTTGTCGAAAAGGTCATTAGGTACCTTTATTTGGAAAAAAACAGAAATATGAATTTCAAACCATTTTATAAAAAGTAAAATAAGGTTATAAATGACATTAACCCATAGTCTAGTAAATAGTAAAAATGTTTTTGAATATATTCTTAAAAAACAAGGATGTGGATGATAAAGAGGTCCCATTAGATACATATGTAAAAATAACCTACGATAATAAAGAGATTGTGAAATGAACCCTTACCTTGTACTTTACTTGGTCAAGGGTATGTTAAACTCATGTATAATAGTTATGTCATTTTTATTAAATTATAAAAAAACTATATACATAAATATTATATCATATATGATCTTCTAATATTGCTTTCTTAATTATATTTCAGTAATATCATCGTTTTGGGTGTTAACTGATTCATTTTCCTATATATGATTTCTTATGTAAGTAATGTTTATAATGGATAGGATGTATCTTACTACATAAGCCTTGATAAACATACAATCATTCCACTACCTACTTAAACCATTGACCAATCTTCCACACTTCTTTCATCTAATATATCATTTGTAGTCTCCTCATCATCATCCACATAAATACAACCCATATGACCATGCTGATTCTCTTCAAGAGATTTTCCCTTAGGTCATTGGTTTGCATAATGCCCATACATTCCACATTTAAAACATCTAATCATAGTTGATGTTGTAGCAATACCATTATCCTTCTCCATGGTGTTAACTGCAACTTTTCCTTTGCACTTACTATATTTGTGTCCTTCTTTTCTGCACCCAAAGAATCTTCCAGTTTCGTTGAAAAATTCTCCATGATGCCTCTTCCCACATGATTCACATGAGAGAAACTGAACTTTCTTTCCTCTATGATCATCATGAAACTCCATCTTTCTCTTATTAGCTGAGTCTGGAAACTTACTAAAGTTGAGATTACTGATCATATTATGAGATTGCTGATTAGGAATAATAATGGTGTTCATACTTCCAAATCTCGTTTCATTTGGTTGCTCATGAATAATATCATTCCATTGTCCATCATATCCTCCATTATAATGAATCTTCCTGTTTTGAGCCATTTTCTAAAACACAAAAAGAATAGTGTGAGAGGAAAAAATCAATGAAGGGAAAAAAATTAATAAAGGGGGTGTACCATCAATATCTAACAACTTATGTTAAATTCTATTATATTTACTGTAATTCTAGGACTATAACCTATACGTATACTTATCCTTAGAGACATCCCTCTACATACCTTAGAAATACCTCTAGGGGTTTCAATAAAGTTTTCACATCATAGTTTCCAAAGATTAACTAAGCCTTCGCTCTGATACCAAATGTAGAGACCCAAATCATGACATACATGTAAATTAAATTACTTTTTCGGAATACTTAATACATGAAAAAAATAGATGCCCAAAGACCGTATTAGTTTAGTGTCTTTGGAAACTCGGAACGAAATCTTCTATTCATGGTGAAAGATCTTCAACATCTCCCATAAAGATCTTCCCCGTTTAGGTTTTCTTACCTAAAACCTTTCTTTATATCATGGGGAAAATATAACATAAAAAGGGTGATCTCAAATGCTCAGTAAGGGTAAACATAGGGAACATAAAACAATCCATAAACATTTGAATGCAAAAACTTGAACATAAAATCCAAACATCAAAATCTTGAGCAAAGTAATAAATCTTGGAAGTACGTAAGGCATATATCATAAAGGAACATAAATCATGATAAAATAGCATGGGAATAAAACATTTAATTGTGGAAAACCATTAAGTACATGATATGATTTCCATATAAGCCAAGGCATTGCTTCCAAGACCATCTTAGTGGATAAAGTCCCTTTCTGAATCGAGTTCACTCCTCATTTCAGTCCTGTATCACTGAACTGGATTAAATTACTATTCCAGCCATGTCTATCTCATGAGATATAAATATTTACCCAATGCATTGTAGGGTGATATAGGTACCACCCATCTCATAATGAAATCATTCTTTCGTGTGCCACAAAATCATAAAACATACATCATAGCATAACCTATGTAATAGAATGGGATTCTTAAACATCGTGCCATCATAAAATAATCCATATAAGAAAAAAGGAAATCATAAAAATAAGTCTATAATAACATAATAAAATCAATGTAATAATAGGGATAGAAACAGAACCCTATATTATCTTAGATGGAAAATAATTTTGATAATACAATTGAACTTCATTCTTGAAGAAAATATCCTTTCTACTTGAAAAACATTTTTCCTTTCTTAAAATGTCATACAGTTTTAAACTAAAAGAAGTTGATTAAAAATAATCTTGAAAACTTTTAATGTAAGCTTCATGAAATTAATGTTCTTAAACTCCATTCAGGCCGTATAAGTTAAAAAAACATTCTTCTCGTACTTTGGTCGGAAAAGTCAAAAAGTAACTCGTACTAAAAACAACAAAATATACCTTTCATATCATTTACTAAAAACTCACCAATGGGTAAAATTTGATTTAAAAAATTTCAAGAGGATAGAAATAATATTACATATTGAGGAAACATGGATTTGGAAGATAAATATGCCCCAGTAAATTCTGAAGTATGAACCATCTCGGATAAAAATGAGATTGTGAGATTTTCCCTTGCCTTATGTCTGATATGCTTTATATGTATCCGAACCTCCTGTATAATGGTTTAAATAATGTTATTTACTTATTAAAGGATCATATTCATTGTTATGATATCATATATGGTTTACTTATGACTTTATATTACCCGTTATTTTGTAAATTCCATGTTAAATCAGCATTTTGGGAAAAATCGTTTCATTTATCCTGCGTGTTTCGACTTATTGTTCTTGATATTATAAATTATATCCGGATTTAAATAATTCCATAATTTAAATGATGTTATATATATAAATAATATTCAGAATATACATATATATATATATATGTGATAGATCGATAAATGGAATTAAATACACCATTCATGGAGACGGTAGGTCGTACATACGCATGAACGCTGTTTTCATTTCCTTATTGAATTGAATGGAATTAAGTAGATAAAATACATATATATATATATACATAAATATATTATCATTATTATGTCATATATTTCATTATTATTCATTAAATATACTTTATAATCATTCATTAATGGTTAACATAGAGAATGAATCTCATCATGTCTTGGAGACGGTAGTCCGCACGTACGCACGAGCGATGATATCATTCCCATGATTGTGAAATTGTATTGAGGTGTATCTATAATATTTTAGAATCAATATCAATTTAAAATAATCATATATAGTTATTTATTTACACCATTATACCCATCCAATTAAGGTGGTGGTCGAAAACAGATTACACCACGGCGTGGAGACGGTATTTTGTACGTATACACGCGCGGTGATTTTATTTTCTGTAGGATGGATAGAAGGTGAAATAGGGTTATTTTATATTTATAATAACATATAAGTATATAATTAATACTTATGTTGTTAATTTATAATGAAACAACTAAAGAAGAGGATTTATAATAAGAATGAAACTTGAAAGAGTCGGTAGAAGAGATTACCTCTTCCTCGACGCACCACCTTTAAACCTCTTCTTAGGGCACCAGAGTTTGTCTTTTGAGAAGACCAGAACCTCTATGATGTAACTAGACTGGTTTAGAAGAGGAATTGTCAAGTTTTGGCCGAGTTTCAAGGCTCCAAAGGGTGTGAAGAGAAGAGGGAAGGAGTGCCCTTTTTATAAGGGAGGAGAGGGGCACCTTTGGAAAAACATAAAATATTATTTTATAATAAAGTCATATTCGGTTTATAATATCTAAAAATTGATTTATTTTGAATATAAAGTATGTATGGGTCAAACTAATCTCAACCAATCTGTTTTAGACAAGTTTAGGTTACTATTTTAACCTTATCATTTAGATTTAACTCTAAGTTAAATAATTTAACTTTTACCGTGTCTTCTTGTTTTCTTAAACTATATGGTTAATAAACTTACTATAACAAGTCAACCGAACCCCAAGTGGTTCATTATTAATATATATATATATCCTTATCTAAGTCATTTTTCTGAGCCATAGATTTTTAGGAATATAATAACAATTAATAATATAATATTTGTTTTAAAAACCGTTTTATGTCAATTTTGACACTATTTGGTAATTGATTTTTGTGAAAATTATAACAACATGATTAGTTCGAAAAGAGTTAATTGAATCAACAATAACATGTCATAGTAACCATTAAAATTAATTTAATTCATAAAAAGTCCCAAATTACATTTATTTGGGTATTTATAACATCAATTATGTTAATATTTCATTAATAAGGTAATTACTGCATCATCATTGTGTCATAAATAAATTAAATTATTTAATTTTTAAAAATTATAAATAAAATACCATTAGGTATGAAATATTTTTATCTTTATAATAAATATTTATAGTCGAGTTTATCTTATGTATAACCCTATATTAAAAATGTTTTATTTATTAAACTTTGATTTTAACTATTTTAACTCTTTTTAAATAAAATAATAATAAATGTCCTAATCTAATCCAAAGTGGACCTAAATGGTAATATTATATTACTAAGGTTTTTTTGGTCGAATTATACTTATCCAATAGAACTAGGACATGTGTTTGGGTAATAATAATATAATTTTTACCTTTATTTACCCTATTTACTTTTAACCGTGGTAAATAAAAGTAAAAAGTTACTATTCACAAAACATTTTCTATATCTTATTAATCCACATTTTACTCCTTGATATTAACTATGTCTCTCGGATTTTCAAAATTACAAACCCAGAAGCGGTAAAATTAAGTTATATGTAAGTTTGCAAAAAGCTCTTAGGAGGTAGGTAAAAGACGGTAAAAAGTTCAATAAAATTTTTATATATCTAAAATTATTATAAAATTACTCCAATGAATTACATTGAACTTTATAGGTATTATGTATCAATTTTTTACCTAAAATAAATTTAAATAAAATAAATAATTATTTAAATAAAAATTCGGTTTTTAAATAGTAACCCCGTGTTTTCACTATTCATCAAAAATTGAAAGTTTTCAAAAAAAAACTGAAAATTCACCCTAGGCTAATTTTGATATTCCGAATCTAAAAATGAAGTCCATTTTGAAAGATAAAATTTATAAAATTTCAAAAAGTGGGTATTACTATTCATAACGGCTAGTTTATATAATATTTTAATAACATATCGTTGTTTATTGAAACTCGGTATTGCGTACAACACTCACTATCGTGGAAGGTCAGGATTTTGTGTAATATAACCCAAGTCAGGGTTGCGTGTAGTGCAAGACTCATATTTTTTGCGTATAATAGAATCCAACCATATTTCATTTATACATTGTATATATATATATATATATATATATACTCTCAATGTTGCGTAGAATAACTACTATCAAACGAACTTGAAATTTTGTGAAACACGATGCAAGAATATTATTGCGCATACTGGAAGCTAATACGGTCTTCTGTATAGCACAAGATAATCTTGGTGTAGCGTAAAATAAACGATATGAAAGAAATTAAAAATAATAAATCTCATAAAATCTTGGGGTGTTACAGTCATCGTACTACTCAGGCCTGTGAATCTAGACTAATGTATGAGACCTAGGACTTTGTTTGTAGGTGGTAATGACATTTGGAACTCGAATGATCCCTAAGGGACATACCCTTAGGCAATCTATAAAGTGATATCTCATTGTTGAGATACCATGATCCACCCCACAAGTCTCATAACTGATTTGAAAGAGTGGAATTATTTCAATCATAGGCCAAAGAGATTTTAATCATCCCTACAACTTAGGAGTGCGTAATGTACCATGATTTATGTGTCATCATGCTTAATTGAGGAGAGCGTAATCATCCTCATCATGTATAATCCATCTTATGAGTCCATCCAATGAATTCCAAAAATGGGAATCCATGTATCACTCATGTCATCCTGTTAAAATCCTGCAACTCTAAAATATTGGATACCAAGAAGCACCTCTAGTCATCCCAACAAAATATATATTCCAATATATATATATATATAGACACACACACACATCTTGGCCCAATAGTCCAGTCCTAGGTAGTACCTCTAGATATACAACTAAATATTAAAAATAACATGGCTCAGAAGATGGATATCATGAAAGAATATCTGGAATCCCAATAAGAAAAACAGATCCTAAGAAGAACATTTAGGCATCCCGATAAAAATAAATATTCCTTTAATTAGGCTCAGCAACCACCAAGAAGGAAGAACCTATAGTGAACATCACATCCTCAGAAATAAGTGAAAAATAATAGAGTTAGGGTGGCTTGAATTCCCAACCAAACACTACAGTCACATAACAAGGGGCTTACAAGTTCAGCATGGGTTCTCAATGACACCTGAACACCATTTCTACCCAAAACCGACATACAACTCTGGTTTGGTCAAACCATGGGCCCCCACTAGGTCCCCAAATTTAAATATAAAGAGGCATCCAAATCAGGATACTATAGTTAAAAATGAGTGAAGTAATCCTACATGGGGTCCTTAGAGAAAATAAATGGAGGAATCATGCATTGGATACTCAAATGAAGAACTATATAGGCATCATATTATAGGGATCTTCTCAAAGAAAAATAGGAGAGAGATCCTACAAGGGACTCCATAGGTTAGCACATAATTGAAGGAATCCCTCAAAATATCTTTAGAAGTATCCAATATAATAGAATCATAGGCCATAAGGGAACGTCACAAAGGGGAATGTGCTCAAAAGAATTCACTGAAGATAGATCATAGCGCATCTCAGATCCAAGGTATCTACTAGGTTGGTTCGAACCCCAACCTATCATTCACGCCACGTCTCTCTCTCATGTGACATATGAACTCGATAACTGAAATAAGAACCTATCCATTTAGATAGAAACCCCCAAAAAACACCATTTATATGACCTATAAATGTCAATAGAATTACACCATTCTGATATATGTGAAAAAATTCTCACAATGGACAACTCACAAGACCAATTCTGACTTCTAGGGCATAAAATAACCCAAAACTCTAAGTTGGAAAAGTACAGGGCATGTACATTAGAGTACATGACATGTACTATTATCCCTCCCCTGGCTGTGTACTTATACATGGACAGAACAACATGGGGTCTACATGTGTAAAAGTACAATGTGTGTACATCAAAGTACACAATGTGTACTGTATAAAAATAAAATACCCATGTTCTTTTTTCACAAGGTCGGACACATGGAAATGTGCCACCACATGGTGTGTACTCAGAGTACATGTAATGTAATAAATAAAACTTCATATTCCCAAAATAGGAAGAACACATGGAATGTTTCCCTAGAACACACACTGTGTAACATATGTTTAATAGCAGGAAAACCCTCAAATCGCCCGAAAACACCATTTTCTCCCTTGAAACAATAGATCTGACCTTAAGAGAACACAAGAAATAATAAATAAGATTTAAAAATTAAAAACCTAATTTAAAGGGGATAAATAGTAAAAACATAAATAGACCTACATTCAGGTAGAAACCACTGAAGCTTTATTTGATTTCACCATCCATGGATGTTGTAAGCCGACATAGTGCATCGAGGGATTCACAACAGTAACACTTTTTTTCTTACTTATCTCCCGTTTTCTCAATCTTCATATTCCCCATTAGGTCATGGTGAAGGGGGATCATCACAAGAGGCATGCACAAGAAGGAGGAGGTAGGAAGATAAATGAATGCAAATAAGGAAAAGAATGAAAAGAAAAAGAGGTTTGTGCTTTCCCCAACGCCTGACTCGAGTTTATGCCTCACCAAGGATAAACCCCACATACCAAAATAAACTAAGAAGACAAAATCTTAATATGAATATTCATTCAAAAATTATCGTTGAACTAACGTGTGCAAATAAATTAATATTTAATTTAATAATATTAATTATTAATTATTCCACTAAAATTTGAACAGCTCAGATTTCCACCAAACTCCTGTCCTAGGGTAAACACCCTCTTCCAAGACCAACATAGAGGTGAAAAAATTTATATGAGATCATATGCTAGAGGGAAAAGACCATTTTATCCATTTACAATCATGTGAAATAAAAAATTCCAATTTTTACTCAAAACTTGTATCCAAAAAAACACAGTTCCTTAGAAAATTTCCACTATAAACCTTCTTGTCACGAGGAAGCTTGATGAAAAGACCAAGAACCATGCTCTCAACCTGAGCATCTGCACAACCAAACTATATATACTATTCACCGACCATCATTATAGTGTTATCAACCACTTCCTATGTGGACGATATTTAACTACGACCGATCTAGTACTCCCCACCATAAGAATACACTTATCATCCTCTTAAAAAAACCAAACACCGAGCACAACGACTCACATCAAACGCCAAAGTTCTAATGAAAACAAGGGTCACCACAATAAAATAGTCACTAGTGTACTCCCCACTATATGGATTACCTTACATTACTCCTATAGCACAACTGCAATAGGTTCCTCCATCACTAGTGAATAACATTAAGAAATAAAAAGGATATCAGTATAGGGATGAAGCTCCCCCAACACACTCATGACAAATCAAGATTTTTCATGATCATATCTTAAATGAGTATATTATGATTTTACAAAGAGGACTATATCGCTCCCTCTAAGCCCTCTACACATCCTATCAAAACCTGACTAGGATTCAACCATGAGTTAACTATCATATAGTAACCCACAATTTAATGATGTCACCTCTTCCATGGAAGGACATTCCAACACGAATTCCAGACCCCAAACACACAGAAATTCTTAAAACATCCGTTTGTGGATCGTACCTGGACACTCGCCGATTTAGATTCAAACGATACCACACACAACCAACAAGTATCATAATCACCCGAACCGTACACATGGAATTGTTTCAGTCAAAAGAATCTACCCATACTCTGACTACAAAAGAAACAATTGAAAAACTGATCGAACATGCTAAGCAACCGAACAATCCTACCCGTCGAAGACAGCCATGAAAAATAATCATTCCATGTGCTTCATTAAAAGTTGAAGGTATCAACATGCCTACCAAAAACCTCGAGAACCTATCACGCCTCAATCGCAAAGTAATAATAAAACCATGATCACTGCCTAAAAAGGCTTCAGAAAACAATGTCCAACCTTTCAATAAGGCTACATTAGAACAAAATAGACGATGACCTACAAGTGTCTGAGTATAAAAGAAGGGCCTCTAGGTCTCCCACCTATCCCAAAAAAAAGTCTCACAACAGGTTCACAGGGCCGAACCACTCAAAAATAGTTAAAGATCTGAATGACCAAAAAGGTCAAAACTAAAAACATAGCCTACTAGGGCCTTGATCCTCTCCGAGCATTCCCAAAAGGAACTTCTCCCTAGAGGTCACCACCAAAGAAGAAGATAAAAGATGAACTGGAACTCATCGGGTATCCATATATGGAAATACCCAAAGGAGGTCCAGTTCACAAGAAAATCCATAGTATTTACCGACATCGTAATCAGCAATCTGAATAGATAACAACATACCTAAAAACAACACCCAATAAGGGGTTAAAAAAAGGCACCACATTCCATATTGACCTATGAGGGTCACTGCACAGGAGGTGCATGAAGACTCAGTCACCAGCCTCTAAAAAAATTGCACCAACATATATCTATATAACCTTACATCAGAGAAAAAAGTATGAGGTAGAAGACCCAAATGTCTCTATAATAATTTAAAACATACACTAGCAGGACATTATGTTGTGAATCCTAAGAGCCTAGTATGATGCAAGAGACACCTATTTTATTTTCCGGCCAAGAGTCAAAGACCATCCCTCATGACTTAACAATTACCAATAGTTAGAGATCCACAGTAAATCATACAATCCACACATGATTTTCATCGATCAAGGTGAAATTATATACAACTGTAACATCGAGAATCAGAATAGCCATAAAAAACATGGAAACGAAGACTTATTACAAGAATAAGTGTTCTCGATGCACTAGTCTGATATCCACCAAATGTTATAACACATTCCTAATACTCATTATTACCATTTCACAAATTGTAAATACCAGGAAAAATAAAATCCCGCTGAAACAACTTCATAACGTCCTGACCCAGATGCCACTAAACCGGTGCTCTAACCCAGTGGGTTACAAGGCCTCAAGTGCACCTCCCCGTATTCCAGACACTGCTGACTAGAAACGAGAGCCTAGGGTGTGATTGTGTGGAGACGATGACATCATATCATAGTAATCAACAATAGAAAAATAGATAGGTTTCATACACAGTGGAAAGTAAACAGAGTGCAGAAGTAGTAAACAACTGAATAGAATATGATACATTAAAAAATGAGGTTTTGTAAAATCCCAAACCACTATGCCATAAAATACGACACTGGTCACCCATCGAGATGACAATATGAATACATATAAAATATTAATTTAAAGTAAAAGTACAGGGCTATGCTACAAACTCTGAGCCAACACACATACTAAATCTCCAGACACTGTCGAACTGCACCATCCCAATTAGTAGAACCCCGAGAGTAGATCTTCTCAATCATGTAACATTGGGTCTCAGCCCTATCCACCATGAAACTCATGGTCAACTTGAAAAGCAGACATAAGTTCTACACATACACTAAGGTGCATTTATAGGGGTGAGAAATAATCTCAATATGCCGCCCTAACAAGAAACCTATAAATGTGATGCTAAATTGTAGGAAAAAGTAGTGTTCTCAACCTAGATGAAGCACAACAAATATGGTAGTAAAACCAACATGAATTCACAATCAAACATAGGGTCTGTATTCCCTGTCATCTGGACAATTGCCACCATGGATGTCTACAACTACATACGTACACATGTATAGTCCCATACTTATATATATAAAGAGATATGAATATTATTTGGTATGTGAATCAAATAACATGAAACCACAACAACAGTCAATCCAAGGGTCCATAATCCAGGTAACCTAGACATCCTATGAAAGGGAATTGAGTTGGATGTTGTTCAACTCAATCATTGTATCATTAATTCTATCTCTAGGTTCGTAATCCCATCGACATGTATTGGATTCATCAAATTTCGGAATTATATCTATAAGAAAGAGATATAACCATGGGGGGATACGCGTCCTACACCTAGGTTAACCTGTACTCGCATCCAATCAATATAACAAGGATATCGTATACAGAATGTCAATCATATAAATCAGGATATCATATACTGACAGTTAATCCGGTAAAAGGTCGATGGTCGGAAGACACGAATCAGCAATAAATGAATCCTACCATGATTCGTAATGATGTGTCCGACAATCCAAACCTCTCTTGTAACTGATCTAGAAGATCATTATTATTTCGATAATAGGTCAAGGAGAGAATGATCATCCCTTCCTATAAAGAAATATTCTGGGAAGTACGTCATGACATCTCATAAAAGGTCATTGAGTAATTCATTGTATTGTACATGCCTATGAATCATGTCTAATGTCTGAGCCCTACGTCTTAGTTCGTAGGCATTCATGACATTTGGATCTCAAATGATCCCCAAGGGGAATATACTTAGGAAATCTGTAAAAATATAACTCCTTGGTGATATGCCTTACTACACCCCGTAAGTCTTGTAACTCATCTGGAAGAGTGAAATCATTATGATCATAGGTTGGGGAGAGCATAATCATCCCCACCACTCGAGAGTACGAAATCTACCATGATACCTAGGTCGTCATTCCCAAGTCAAGTAGAACGTAATCATCCTCATCATCTATCATCCATCCTATGAGTTTATCAAATGTATTCCAACAATGGGAATCCAAGTATCACTCAAGGAATAATATAAAAATTAAGTAACACTCAATAGCCGAATACCAGGAAGAACCTTTCGTCATCCAAAAAATATAAATATCACAATATATATATATCTACTCTCAATAGACAAATCCTATGTATTACCTATGGGTATACCAAAAAAATATCAGAAATAACCTGGCTTAGAAGACAGATACCAGGAAAGCACATCTAGAATCCCAATAAGAAAAATTGATCCCATGAACAACATCTGGGCATCCTAACAGAAAGAAAGATCCATCGTGTCAGTCTCAACAACTACCAACTAGGAATCACCTCTGGTGAACATCACCGCTTCAACAATAAAGATGTGAAAGATAACAATGTTTTAGGGTTGAACGAATTCCCAATGCAACACTACAGTCACAACCCCATGGGCCTACTAGTTTGAAACTAGTTCTAGGTGACAAATAACCACCATATCTAACCAAAACCGACATACAACTCAGGGTTGACCAAACCATGGGCACTTTTTGGCTCTGTCAAGTCAAACACAAAGAGGCATCATACTCGAGATCCTCCAGGTAAACAAGAGTAGAGGAATCCTACACTGTATCCTTAGAGAAAAGTAAAGAATCCAATATGAGATCCTCAAATAAAGAAAAATAGAGTCATCCAACAATAGGGATCATCTAAAAGTAAAATAAGAGAGAGATCCTACAAGGGACTCCTAAGGTCAACACATTTGAAAAGGTATCCCTTAGTAGATCCTTAGAAGTATCTGGTCTCATAGACTCATAGGCCAGAAGGGAACATATCATAAGTTGAACGTGCTAAAAATAATAATTCACTAGAGATAGCTCACATATAATCACATATTAAATGTCTCAACTAGGTTGGTCTGTACACCCAACCTATCATCCATGCCAAGTATCGCTCTCATGTGACAACAGAACAAGATAAATGGAGGAAGAACCATTCTATTTAGATTGGAAACCCACAAAAAACAATTTATATGAACATTATATGTAAATATGATTCCACCATTGTGATCTATGTAGAAAAATGCTCAGAATGGACTACTCACATGCCCAATTCCGACTTCCAAGTCACAAAATACCCCAAACCTCTAAGCTGGAAAAGTAAATGGTATGTACTTTAGAGTACATTGTGTGTACTCTTATCCCTCCCCTTGGATGTGTACTTATACAAGGCCAAAACAACATGGGGTTTGGCTATGTAAAAGTACACGGTGTGTAATGCTAAAAAATGAAAAACCCCTGTTCTTTTTCACATGGTCGGACACACAACCATGTGCCACAAAACGGCGTGCACTCCGAGTACATGGCGTGTACTAAAGAAAAATTCATCTTAACCAAATAAAAAAGACCACATGGCGTGTTTCCCTAGAAAACATGCTATGTAACATGTGTGTTCCTATGGTAAAACCCTATATTCAACCAAAACCCCCATTTTTGACCCCAAAACAACAGATTTGGCCTTAAGAGTCCACAAGAAAGTATAAATTGCCACAACCCGTCCACCGGGGCACATGTCGTGACTACCCCAAGACCACATTCCATAGGGCAGGGGATGAATACTAGCACCAGAAAGACATATCCATATACTAGGACGGCATTTCCTTTAATCCTATACAAACACACAATCCAAGAACACAATAAGAAGAAACCATAAAGTAAACTGCTATAGTAAAAAGTGTATTGAATGTAAAGGGGATGGAATACAAGCCCAATTGGAAAGTAAAAGTACAAATAAAATTGAAAAAATCTCCTGGAACATCCATCAAGGATCTTAACTAAAGGGTTGGTACATCTCACAATCTGTAGTCACTATGTCACATCACATCAAATGTTCCACCTCTGAGCACCGTCTAGTCCTGACTCCCTTAGCCTCGATCAATGATGTATGTCGTCTACACAAGACATAGTAAGGTGTGGGAATAGCCCATGTAGGGGTGATTATAACAATACTTAGTAGGGACTCTGAGACCCCCAAAGGACTCCTATATTTCCACAAAGGAATAACCACAGTGAAAGACCTTAATCACAAATCACGAAGTAGTAGTCATCAAAAATACTTATTTATATTCCAATACATATACCTAAGTTATCAAAATATACTCAAATCATTCTTGAGTAATCTTAAGGCACCAACTTTTAAGCCATACTTACAACTGACCCACTGAGGAATAATACCACAAAGGTAACACCATGAAGGTAACACCACGACGGTAAGAGTACCAAAAAGATAACACCACGAAGGTAACAACACAAAGGTAAGAGTACCCAAAAGGTACCACCATGAAGGATACCCCAAGAATGTTACATTACCACAAAGGTAACCCAACAAAGGTAAAAGACTCATCTCATACCAGGTATATAACTCAAGTACAAAAGTACAGATGACACGATGTATCGCTGGATCATCGTACTCTGTCAAGAGGCTTTTCTATTAAACCACACATGATTGATATTTTTTGACCCACACATGATTGTTAGGTGCTGGCCCACACAGGATCGATAGATACTAACTCACACAAGATCTCTAAGTGAGGACCCACATAGGATCGATGGATGCCGACCCACACAGGATCGATGTTCGTTCTTCACGGTACAACCATATGAGATTCCTGCACTAAACACGCTTGATTCCGAGAGGATCCACTCCTCAATCCATTGTTCATACCTCAAATTCCATGAAGCTCTACAAAGAAGTATCAAAAAGTACCTCCCTATCATAAGGGTTCCAATGCAATAGACAACGCATCAATCAGACGCCCAGTCTGTGACTTATAAGCATTTTATTATTGAGGGACTGGTTGGATTCGGGTTTGATCTAACCCTAAAATACTCCAACATTCTCCAAAACTCATTTTCAGTATACTGAAAGTACCATCTTGCTCCGAGGGTCCCATCGCAAAAGATGGTTCATCAAAAGGATGCTCAGATTTCAAGTTATCATCATTTAGGTGAAACTGGGACTAGTGGGGTCCGAGTCTGGTCTGACCCGGTCAGACCGACCCAGCCTGACCCAACTGGGCTGGGTCGTGGTAGGCTCGGCCCGATGGGCTGTGAATAGGCCCTTCCCGCCTTGGCGGTGCTGCCCGCTGGGCTGGCGTGGCCAGACCCACGAATGACACAACCCACTAGGCTCGCGCGGACCAGACCGCGGAGGGGTGCAGCCCGCTGGAGGCACATCCCGCTGGAGCTCGCACAGCCCAACCCGTGGAGGGGCGCGACCTAATAGGGGTATGGCCCATTTGACTTTGCGCAAGCTATCATGGGGGGAGGGTTAAGCTTCTCCTTTTTACGCTCGAACTGCTAAGCCGTTCGGGTAACGGAGTGCCGGTGCCACATGGCACCACCTAGTCACTACGGAACCTGCAAGGGTGGGTCCCTCTTCCACCGCTGAGGTTTCATTTTGTGGAAATCCCCAGAAGTGCGTGACGGCACACTAGTCTACCTCCTCCTTTCATGGTTAGCCCGAGCCGACCTCTGCCTTCACCCATCGCGCCTACAGCTGCAACCTTCTCCACCAGCGGCACGCAATGATGAACCACCATCCCTTCTGTAGACAGCCATTGCCGGCTGCCAGCAGTCACTGGTGCTGCCATGCTGGTGCCGCACTTGTGGTCTTCCACAGGCCACTGGGTGAACTCCGGTGGCCTGTTTTTCTATCCAAAGGTGCCAACGGACCTCTCAAGACACCCTCTTCGCTGCTTGTCGCCTCGTTCTTAAATCTTTCCAATCTGAACAAAACACCAGAAAGCACACATTGGTAAAACAAGTATCAAAGGGTTCAGACCTTTTTTGTTTGGCCTGCACCCTCTCCGTTATCTTAATAGCAAGGGGGTAGAATAGGATTCAACAATATCTTGAAACTAAACCAAAATAAATCCCAACCTCAAGATGGTTAGAGAACCTCTGTATTTGAGGATGAGTCGGTGTTCGTCGGTTCGTGATTCGGTGGTGCTCGTCCCCGCTTTCTGGAATCGTTTCCATCCTCCAAGTGGTTAGCGTCACAATACTTTACCAGATTGTCATCGCTTGGTGAAGCTATCCCAAAACCCCTCCACAATCTCCATACAAATAAGAGGAGGAAGAGGTGGGTAACGACTTTGTGAATTTATGTGGTTCATTTAATAATGAACCTTCTTAATTTCAATGGTAAAGTTACAAATATTGAGGAGTAAAGCCAACTAATGTCTTGATATGTCATCGGTCCCGCCATGTTGCTTGTCCGTTTGAGGAAAAAAAGGAAAAAAATAACATAACATCTTTTTTTTCAGAAGTCCGCAAAATAATATTTTTCACATGACCTACTGTAGTCGATGTGAAGCCTCCATTAAGTGAATCTGGGAACTACAGATTCAATGATACCCTCATATTTTTAATCCGAGCACATGTTCAAATTTTAGAAAATTCCGCTCATGTGTTTACTAAATGTACCTTAAAAAAGTTCATTAATTTATTCTGGGAACACCGGAATTGGAATCATGCGCCATCAATTTTTTCAAACTCATAAAAATTCCATAAAACTAAAAAAATTACATAGATAATATAGGTCTTTACATTCTCCCCACCTTATAGATTTTCTTCCTTGAATTCCACAACACAGAAAAAGGAAACAAATGGGGGTACTATGCACGAACTTGAGACTCTCTCTCCCATTTTCTCTCCTAGAGGTTCCCGTTCTGCAAGTGAATGCACACAATATGGATCGACCGTCCATGAAGGACCCGCTCCAGTCAATCCTCAATATCTACATTAACCTCTATAAACGTCTCCCCATCATCAATGTCTCTCCCACCATGATAAATGATGTGAGATGGGTCATTCACATATCTCCTCAGCTGGGATACGTGGAAGATTTTGTGCAACCTCTAAAACTATGGTGGCAGTTCCAAGTAGTATTCCACCTTTCCAATCCTCATAAGTATCAAAAATGATTCGATAAACCTCACTGAGAGTTTTTTGCCTCATCAAAATCTTCATAGTCCCCATAGTGTGGAGACTCACAAGAATACGTGGTCCCCCTCCTAGAACTCCAGATGTCTATATCTCCTCTCATCATAAGACTTTGGTCTTCTCTGTATAGTCTTCATCTTCTCCTAGATGATCGTCACACTCTCAGTGGAAGCCCGTACCAACTCTATACCCATAAGTGTGGACTCCCTAGGGTATGTCTAGCATAGAGGTTATTTTCAGGTTCGACCGTACATGACCTCAAATGGTGCCATACTGATGGTGGAATGATAGCTGTTGTTGTTTGCAAACTTCACCAAGGACAAGTGTTCCTCCCAACTACGACCAAAATCTATGATTCAAGCAAGAAGCATATCCTCAAGTGTCTGTATGGTCTACCTCATCTAACTATCCGTCTGAGGATGAAAGGAAATTCTCAAACATAGATGAGTCCAGAACACGTCATTTAATCCCTTCCACAACTGGGATGTAAAACGTGCTTCATATTCAAAGATTATTGTCGATGGCACCCTATGAAGTCGTACAATCTCTTTTATGTAGAGGTGTCACAAGACCTCTACTGATCCCCATTATTGGATCAGTAGGAAGTGGGCCAACATGGTGAGTCAGTCAACAATCACATTGATGGAATTATGTTTCCTAGATGTATGTGGAAGCCCTGTCACAAAGTCCATGGAGATACTATCCCACTTCCACTCTGGTACTTCTAGTGGTTGTGCTAAGCATGCTAAAAGCTGAGGCTCGACCTTCACTTGCTGACAAGTGAGTCATCGTGAAACAAACTCTTCTACTTCATTATCCATCCCTGGCCACCAGTGCTAACGTCGGAGGTCCTAGAATATCATCTCCACACCAGGATGTACCTCCATAGGGGAAGTATGCAAGTCCCTCAACCCCACATCCCATAAAACCACCAATACCATGGTGCCTCCTTTTAAGAGGATGGCGTGCTCCAATATTTAGAAAATTCATCAGGTGCCTATACTGAGGATATATGATCACATCGATCCTTGTAGTCAATGTCCCCAAGCTATTCCTCCCAAACTCACTGAAGAAGTGGGGGAGTGATAATACTATATTGAATGTAAGACTCTCCGTCTCTATCTGCAAATGATATCTACAACATCGATAGATGTTTTATCACCTCCCTCAACAACTTTTGACCAAACCTCCTGTTGAGTGCGTCTTCTAGTATATTCCCCTTCCCATGAGTGTAAACTATCTCAAAGTCATAGTCCAGGTGGAACTCTAGCCAACACCTCTATCTCAGGTTCAGGTCCTTCTATGAGAAGTTATAACTGACACTCTTGTGATCATTGTAGACTATAAAACATATGAAAATCATGTAATGTCACTACATCTTCAAGGAGAAGACCACTGCAGCTAAGTCTAGGTCATGCGTAGTATAGTTCTGCTCATGATGTCACAGCTGTCGAGAACAATAAGCGATCACTAATTACTCTTGCATTAGGAAACATCCATTTTCAGTCCCTCATGTGTCATAGTAAACTACATACCCAATGCCCTCTTCTCATAGCCTCAAGATAGAGGCGCTCATCAGTTTATTCCATAGCTCTTGAAAACTCTACTGGCATCTCTCCATCCATAAGAAGGGTTGTCTCTTCTTTTTCAATGTTGACAAGGGTGCCAAAACTCTGTAAAATTTAGGTACGAATCTATGGTAGTACCTAGCCAATCCTAGAAAACTTCACACTTCGGTCGCACTTCTGGGTCTCTCCCAAGAAAGCTTTGCCTCTATCCTCGCCAGATCTACCACAACTCCGGCCTCCAAGATTATGTTTCCCATAAAGTGGACCTCCAGTATCTAGAACTGGAACTTCGAGAGCTTACCATAAAGCTTGTGATCTTGGTGTGTATCCAGAACTATCTGTAGTTTATCAGAATGCTCCTCATCGAATGTTGAGTACACCAAGATTTCGTCAATGAAGACCACCACAAAGAAATCGAGGTTTGGCTGGAACATCCTGTTCATGAGTTCCATGAACACTACTATGGATTTAGTCATTCCAAGTTTCATAACCATGAAATCATAGTGGTTATACCGACATCTGAAGGCCTTCTTCTTCCCAGCCTCATCTCATACCCTGTGTTGATGATATCCTGATCTGAGGTCTATATTAGAAAACCATCGAACTCCCTTCAACTAATACAAAATATCATCAATACTCATTAGTGGATACTTGTTCTTCATGGTCACCTGTTTCAGGCGCTAATAATCCACATAAAGTCTAAAACTCCCATATTCCTTCTTGGATATCAAAATCAGGGCTGCCCATGGAAAAACATTGGGCCTTATGAACCCCTTCCTCTGCAAGTCCTCAAATTTTACACATAACTCAGGAAGCTCTGTGGGAAACATCTGATATGATTGTGTAGATATTAGTTTCATCCTGGGGTACAAGTCTATGTAAAAGTATACCTATCTACATGGTGGTAGTCTCAGAACAACATCAGGAAAGGCATCGTCATGCTGGTCCACCACTACAGGATAACTCAGACTCTCAAAATAAACTTCTTTGAGGGTAACGCTATCCAACTAATGTGTGATCGGCTGCACCCTCTTCCAAGAAAGTATTTCATGTGCTCCAAGGGTTCCCTTCTCACTGTTTAAGGAAAGCCTAGTACCATCTTCATGGAGACACCACACTTTACGCTTAATACAGTCAATATGAGCATGGACTGTGGATAACAATCCACACCCAAGATGACATTGTAAGGCCTCAATGCAACTACTAGAAGATCCCAAACTAAGATCTCACCTCATAGAGTAATCTCACACTTTCAGAACCAGTGTGTAATCCTCGAATATTATACTCTAGTAGTCTCTAATCGCAAGGATTGAGCCAAAAGATCCATCTGAATCTATGAGCTCTGAAGGAGGGTCGCGATAATAAAATAGTGACTGTCACCTGTGTCTATATGTACAACATCTAAGTTAGAGTAGACACAGGCCATACCTCTAATCATCTCCGGAGCGTCGTGGTTGTAGGCCTCATCTGCCTGGAGATGAACTCATCATTATCCACCCTCTTCTTGTGGTCTGGGTGGACCACCTGGAGGTGGTGGCGGTAGAACCTCGAATCACCACCCACCACCTACTACATGGCCAACTCATTTTCCATGTCTGTCTATTTCCTGTGGACCTCCTTGATAAAAAATATGCCCTTGCCTCGGTGGGACCTCAACCATATTATGATTCCCTGTAGGGTGGGTCGGGTAGTCTTAAGCTAGGTTACCATGCCCGCTGCACGAGTAGCATTTCCTGCTCCTCATCTGTCACCCTCTGTCCTATGTGCCCCTCACTACTGACCCTATATCATGAGGTCGTCCACCAAAAGGTCTGGCCTACTTAGGCCCCTATGTGATCTACCTACTTTCTGATGAGGATGACTCTACTACCTGACATCAGGTGGTGGCTCTCATAGTCAGTGCCTGCTCAACTAGGAATCGTACCACCAAAATTGCTCTCTCTAGCACCCCAACGTCAGAATGTTGAGTTATATCATAGATTCTTTGATCCCCCATCTAAGACCCAGATCAAAGGTTTGGGCCCAAAAAAAAATGGTCTTGTACCATGTCGTTGGAGTGGCGGGAGAGATCAGGGAACCTCACTGAGTAGTGGCCCACAGTCATGCTGCCCAGTTGTAAGTGCAACAGCTCATGTATGTGCACTGAGCGTAGGGTCGTTGAGACGAACTCTGTCCTAACAAGGCACAGTAAATCTGTCTAGGTGAGGGTCACCTCATAATTTCAATGGAGTGTCAGAATCAACCATCTCCTAGCTACTCCCTGGAAGTGAATAGCAGCTGGGATCACCATCAGATCAACTGGTGTCCCAACTAAGTGAAAAACTCCCGCCAGATCCTCAAACTAGTCTTTCCATCTCACCTCGGAACCTCAGAGGCCTTTGCCGCTGAGACTCCTGAAACAAGATCATTCTGCATGCACCCTATGTTGGTGGGTCTGGTGGCATCTTCTTCCCAACAGGTTGTTGTTCCACTGGGTCACCACCCGATGGTACCATCTCCATAAGAGGGCCCTGCACCAAATCCTCATCGCTCGGTGGGCCGTCATCGTGTACTCTCTCGGGAATCCTAAATGGTTTTCTTTTTGGTGACATCCTGAAATAAAAGATGTTCACAATGGAAAATAAGTTATACCTGGTGAGATGACTTAATGAAATCATAAGAAAAACTTTTCAAAGAACACACAATCAATGTTTTTGTGCACTGAGTCAGAAATCAGAATTTAGGGTCTTGGTGTATAGATACGTTGGTCCTTACACCAACACTGGATTCCCCAAACTGAATACCATACTCGTAAAACTTAACACTCTTTCCACATAGAAAAATAAATGAGTCCACGTTTTTTGGTAGAACTGACTCCTCTGATACCACATTGTCACGACCCATCCCCCAGGGCTCATGCTGGGACTACCCCCAAGCCCGCCTTCCATAGGCCAGGGGCTAGCAACTAGCATTCGAAAGGTGTATCCCTATACAAGGAAGTCATCGCCTTTAAAACTATACAAACACACAATCCAAGAACATGACAATAAGACACCACAAAGTAAACTACTAAAGTAAAAAGTGTACTGAAATTAAAGGGGCCAGAATACAATCCCAACTGGAAAGTACAAGTTCAACTGAAATAGAAAATAGGTCCTAGAACTTCCACCAAGGATCCTACCTGACAGGTAGGTATAGCTCATGATCAGTAGTCACTATGTCACATCATGTCAAATGGTCCACCTCTAAGAACCATCCAGTCCTGACTCCATCATCCTCGATCAACGATGTCGGTCGTCTGCACCAGATGCACCAAGGTGCGGTCATATCCCATGCAGGGGTGAGTATAACAACACTCAGTAGGGACCATGAGACCCCCGAAGGTCTCACAGAGTTCCAAAAATGAATATCCAAAAAGAAATATATCAATCATAAAGCACAAATTAGTAGTCAGAAATTCTACTTTGTTATATGCCAATACATATTCCTATGTTATCAAAATATACTCATCTCATTCATGAGGAAACTCAAGGCTCCAACTTTTAAGAAATTTTCACAACTGGTCAATGAAGGAAGAATACCACAAAGGTAAAACCATGAAGGTAACACCATAAATGTGATAATATCACAATGATAACACCACGAAGGTAACACCACGAATGTAAGAGTACCAAAAAGGTAACACCATGAAGGTAAGAGTAACAAAAAGGTAATACCATGAAGGTAAGAGTACCAAAAAGGTAACACTGCGAAGGTAACACCGCAAAGGTAACAGTACCACAAAGGTAACCCCACGAAGGTAACACCAAAAAGGTAAAAAAATCATCTCACACCTGGTATATAACTCAAGTACAGAAGTAAAAATTATTAGACGTATCGCTGGATCATCTTACTATTTTGAGAGGCTCCACTATAGAACCACACTAGATCGATAGTTGCTGACCGACACAGGATAGTTAGGCACTGACCCGCATTGGATCGAAATATAAGGACCCACACATGATCGCTAAGAACTGACCCACATAGTATCGATAGATGCTGACCCACACAGGATCGATGTTCTTTCTTCACATTACATCCATACAAGATTCCCGCACTAATCACACATGATTCTGGGAGGATCCACTCCTCTAGAAATAGGTCATAAATCAACTTCCATTAAGTTCTATTAAGATGTATCCCAACGGACCGCCATGTCGTAAGGGTCCCAATGCGACTGACGACACGTCAATCGGACGATAGGTCTGCGACTTATAAGTGTTTTAGTATCGAGGGACTTGTTGGATTCAGGTTCGATCCAACCCGACCATACTCAAAAATTCTCCAACACTCATGTGAATTATAACAAAATTACCATCTCTCTACAAGGTTCCTAGTGTCATAGAAGGTTCATCAAATAGATGCTCGACTTTCAGGTTATGGTCTTTTGGTGAAACTAGGCCTGGTGGGGTCTGGGTCCAGTCCAACTCGATCTGATTTGGGTTTGACCCAGCTGGGTTGGGCCATGAACCGAAACATCCCACCTAGGTGGGGTCACCCGTAGGGCTAGCGTGGCCCGGCCTTTGAAGGGTGCAGCATGCTGGGCTCACGCGGCCTGGCCCGTGCTGGGGCACAGACCACTGAAGCTCGCCCAGCCCATCCCACTGGGGCTCACACGGCTCAGACCGTGGAGGGGTGCAACCTACTAGAGACACATCCCACTGGGTCTCACGCTAGCTGGAATGGTGGGAGGGTTATTCTCCTCCATTTAATCTCGAATGACTAAGTCATTTGAGTAGCGGAGCGGTAGTGCCACGTGGTGCCACCTAGTTTCCACAGGGCCTACAGGGGCGGGTCCCTCCTCCACCGCCACAGCTTCGTGTCGTGTATATCTTCAATGGCGCGCGATGGAACACCACTCTGCCTCCTCCATCAATGGCTTGCCTGAGTCGGACTCTGTCTTCACTTACAGCGTCATTCTCTACTGGCAGCGCGTGACGTTGCACCACTGTCCCTTCCACGGCCAGCTATTTTCTACCGCCTCTTTCACCCGCCGGTGCCAGTCACCGGTGGTTCCATGATGGTGTTGCACCAACGGCCTTCCGCGGGTCACCGGGTGAGCTCTAATGGCCCATTGTTTCATCCTAAGGAGCCAACAGACCCCTCGGGACTCCATATTCTCCGCTTGTCTCTCTGTTTCTAAATCTGTCCAACCCTAACAAAAGCTTGGAAAGAACACATTGGTAAAAAACGTATCTGAGGGTTTATGCCTTTTTTGTTTTCCTCGAGCCCTCCATTTTAGCTTGATATCAAGATGGTAGAATAGGATTCAACAATATAATGAAACTAAACCAAAATAAATCCCTTCCTAAAGATCATTGGAGAACCTCCGAGTTTGAGGAAGAGTTAGTGTTCTTCAGTTAATGTTTCGGTAGCACTCATCACCGCTTTCTAGAATCGGTTCCGTCCTCCAAGTGGTTGGTGTTGCAGTACTTTAACAAAACTTCATCTATTTGTGAAGCCTCCCCAATACCCCTCCCCAAGCTCTATATAAATAGGAGGGGGAAGAGGTGGGTAATGCCATTGGGATTTTATGAGGTTCATTTAATAATGAACCTTCTTAACTCCAAAGGTACAGTTTGAAAATATTGAAGAGTCAATCCAATTAATAGCTTGAAATTTCATTGGTCCGGCCATGCCGCTTGTCCATTGGAGGAAAAATAAATTAGCATATCATTTTATTTTATTAGTTTTTTTCAAAAGTCTGCAAAATTAACCTTTTCACCCTACCTACTATGGTGGAAGTAAAGTCTCCCTTAAGTGAATCCCAACATCATGGATTCAACAGTGCCCTCATATTTTTAATCTGAGCACTGAATCAAATGTTAGAAAACTCCACTCGGGCGTTTAATAAATGTACCTTTAAAAAAGTTCAGAAATTAATTTCGGGCACACCGGGCCTCAGAATCACACATTGTCAATATTTTAAGACTTCTAATAATTCTATTTATTTAAAATAATCACATAGAAAATTTTTAAGTTTATATAAATAGGAATTAAAAACATAAAAACATATTTAATATGTATCTATGGTAAAAACGTAAGTGGGATTAACCGTGCGAGGAAAGCGCTAAGCTTCATTTGATTTTACTATCCACATATGTCAAACACTGACTCAGTGCGTTGAGGGATTCACAATAGTACCACTCTTCCCTTCCATTTCCCCCCATTATAAATATCCATTTCTCCCATAGTTCATGATGATGGAGGAGTATCATAAGGGGCGTGTACACAAAAAAAGAGGAAGGAAGAGAAAAGAAAGAAAATAAGAAATGAAATAAAAGAAAAAGCGGTTCTGGTTAGCCCTAGTTCCTGACTCATGTTTATGCCTCTCCAAGGCTAAAATCAAAATTATGAAACAACAACAGAGATTAAATATGAATATTATTCTCCGTTCAAAAGTTATCACTGAATGAAACTACACATGAAAAAATTAATATTTAATTTAACACTATTAATTATTAATTATTCTTCTAAAATTTAAACAGC
This sequence comes from Viscum album, assembly GCA_963277665.1. Lineage (NCBI taxonomy): Eukaryota > Viridiplantae > Streptophyta > Magnoliopsida > Santalales > Viscaceae > Viscum > Viscum album. The sequence goes on from OY728130.1 coordinate 1,170,693,782, forward strand.
TCAGATTTCCACCAAACTCTTATCCTATGGCACAAACCCTATTCCAGGACCAATAGAGTGGTCCAAAAAATTATCTGAGATCATATAATTGGGAAAACACTATTTTATCCATTTAAAAGAATGGGACTGCAAAAAATAAAATTTCTTCTCAAAAATTCAGTCCGAGAAAACTCAAGTCCTTACACAATACTTTTTATCAACCTATCGAACAAGGATAACTCACTATACTTCTTTATAATATTACTAGGAATGTATTATTCTAAAAAAATTGGATGAATTTCCAAGGTAGTATTTTTAGTATCCTCCATCTCCTATGTCTTTATCTTATCATTTTTTTTAGTTATATACTTTAATGATATATAATTTGATGCCACCTTAATATGACAAATTCCCTTGGAAAATATCCCATAGTTCTATAGTTATTTCAAATATACTTGTCTTATTCTGATTCATCTTCATTGAATATGGATGTTTGAGATTCAAAGGCTTATCCACTCCCCTAATTGTATTCAATCATATTCTTAGATTTTTTTTCAAACTATATCAACATTCTATATCTATATGCCAAAACATGTAGCAACAACAACAAAATCCCATAAATCTTGATGTTTTCATTATGGAGAAATATATAGTTAATTTCCATTATGAATATAGGGTGATTTATCACTCATCAAATGGGATTATTAAAGTGTAAAACTCCTCATATATATGATTTTAATCACCATGGATATTGTGTTGGTTTCCATATATTTTCTAAACCAATATTTTATAGATTTATATTTTATACCTACACTACAAATGTAAATAGATTTAGCCCAAATATTATTTTCATATATATGTATTCTGTTTTATTTCATTATTAATTCATATTGATCAATAGATGATCTTGGGATGTATGTTACTCTATATAAATTTACAATAATGAAAGATTCATCCCATGTAGTTTCTATGGAAGTAGTTTTCCATTTATGCTATTTTAAATATCCGACATTTTTTTGTTTATAGATTCTTAAATTTAATCACAAGATTCACTAATTTCAATTTTGGGAATTTTTCATCATCTAGTAATTTAAACTTTTCTTTAAATTAGTTCCTCATCTTCTCACTATACTTCTCAATAATTTTATTTTTTTATAGAGTAGATATCCTATATCTTTAATCCACTTGTACTTGACCTCAAGTTGAGAATTATTAACACCAATTTCATCCTCATATGAATGTATTTTTATTTAAGATTTGCCTTGCCTTATTCTCTCTCATGAATTCTAGTAATCCATTATTTCATAAAACTAAAGGATATTTCTGGAAATTATTCATTCGAGATATTTAAGGATCCTAATAATTTGAAGAAATTGATATTGGTATTTAAACAAAATTTCATATCCTTTTAAATCATTTCATTGTTATCCTCTATATGGATGATCTCCTTTAGTATATTTATAAAAATCTAAAAAATATATGGTATTATTTTATTTAGGAAATTATTCATAATATCTTATAGTGAACTAACTCATTAATCTTGTAAATCCATGGATTAATGATAAATCCTAGTAGTTTTTGGTCAGCTTTGAGGAAGAACTTTCAAACACCTCTTGGTCATAAAAATGATTTGAGATTTCTATGGTATAAGATTTACACCATACCTTTCTAGTAAATTACTCTATAAATGATCATTTTCTGTCAGATATATCTTAATTTGAATCATAGCATGGAGAAAATTATTTTCCTTTATTTTTAATTTGGAGGGATGGATTTTCATACTTAGATTTATAATGGGATATATTAAAAAAATAAATTTTAGAATGAACTCTAAATTGAAGATCTTTAATAGTATACTGTCATTGTTTTCTCATTTACTATATACGGTTATTCCCAAATTTTTCCATTATATTTTATTTTTAATCTTCATATTCATTCGATATATATCTTCATGGTTTATTTGAATGAATAATCATAGATAACTTTTAATTTTTACATTAAATAGCCATTCTAAACAAAATATTCAATTTTTAATAAACAATATACTTCAAATGTGATAATCCAATATAGTTGTGAGCCACTGTAATGCCAATTTTTTAGATCATATAGCTATATGTCCAACACTAAGTGAAGCAAATTAGTGTTGATGTATTTTTAACCAATTTTAACATTATCTCTTTGTAACATCTTCTCTTACTTAGTGAGTGGATATCTTTCTAATTTTATCTCTCATAGGATATTTTGTATATATTTTTGTTAAAGAAACACATGAGATAACCCGGATTTGTTAATGAGGATGACCACCTTGTGAAATACTACATCACTAATATATGGATACTTTTATCCCACACACACTCATATTATTTATTATTATAAATGAATTAATGATCATGGGAATCTCTTTAGACTCTTTATCAAGTCATTTAATATGTAAAATAACATGAGGGGTTACTATTTCTTTGTATAAGTGAATATAATTTCCCATCCCCAATAAATGACCACATTTGTTTTATTAAATATCTCCCAGAGTGTTTGATTTTATCTTCATCTTCACATGAATCAATTAGATGATATGCCTTATGATTTTGTAATCATGAGTGTTGTCTCTCCTTTTATTATACTTCTACCACAGAATATTTTTTGTTGGATAACTCATTTTTTCAACCATTATAATAAATGAGGATATAAAGATGATTTATTATTCCTATTCTAAATGTATTATTCTTAATATAAGATATGGAAAATATTGTTTGATACATTTATCATGTTCTTCATCTTATCTTCTCTAGTGTTAAGGGAATGAGTTCTTTATGAAAGGTAGTAAAATTTTCTTTCCTTGAAATCATAATATTAGATGGTTCCAAAAACGTTGGTTTTATTCTTTTTCCTCTCTTTATCTAAAATAATATTCAGTAGTACACTACCCATTCCACATGTCTTGTATTTCATCAACTAGACTTATATATATGTAATAGTTATATCACTGTTATCTATTTCCCATGTAACACATTGAACCTGATAACATCATAGAAACCCAACCATAAAATATAGTCATTGGGTCCTGGCCTTCTAGGAACCACCAGTTTACCAACAAACACATGTGATCATCTTATTGGAGAACATCTATATGATCTAAAAAAACATCAGACGAATTATTGTCCCCATAAGGGAACACATGTCATTTTAGTGTTCTTTATCCTCAAACATTCTTGAGGAAACATCAAATATGGTCAACTAACCTAACACTACTATATCCCAAGCTCACATAACTGGGGATTTATAATATGGTAGGATTCAAAAAATAATGGATCACCTTATTTATATTGGTACTAACATTTACTATTTTAATCCTTTAAATTAATAATGTGTTATATCTCCCCCCAGGGAACTATTTTTTAATTATTGACCCTACATTTCAATTTAGGTAATGGAACTACACTTATTTAGAGGTACTATTTAGATACCACTATAACATATGAACCCCAATGACAACACATGTAACTATAATTTTTAATATAGTTATCATGTCCTCTCCCCCCAACCACAACTAGCTTCCCATAGACACATGCTTTCCCCTCCCAGTACCCACCCATGTGCCCAAGTAGATCATCATACTAATTACTATCCCCAAATGCCAACATGAGTTATTATAGTGCGATTTTTCCTCGATGACACACGCCTCGAAACAATTCCTAGAATGTCCCCCATCCTGAACCTACATTAGAAAAAACTCACCTAACCATAGTTTTCTAATCTAGTATGCTTTAAAATGAAAGGTTTGCTTTGTTGACATGGTTATAAACATTTAGTCTTTTAACACTACTTATTTCAAGAATGTTATACTATATATTCAAACCCCCTCAAATACAAACCATCAATTTATAGAATAATTAGTATTCTTTCCTTTTTATATTTCTCCTAATTTATTTGTGTACTCAGATTAAATTCTATAATTATGTTATAACTATTAAATTATCAATTTACAAATTCCTTAAACTTCACACATGTTCATTTCATGTGTGCATGGAATATCCTTATTCATTATGCTGATAAAAAATACAAACCTCCATATATGTGGAAGCTCCTAGATTCATGTACAAATTATTAATCATGTATATTATTTCTTTTTCATCATATTAAATTTCATAACACACCTTGTTAGTTTCTAAATTTGAATTTGTGTCTTCTCATTATCTGATTCTAAATTTTACCTTCACCATATATTATTTTATGGGAAGGAATATTTATTTGTATCCTTTCATCCCACCACTCACAAAACAATAATGTGGTGACACCATGATCTTTATTTTAAAATGAAAAAGACCTTATCTACAATGTGGACTTATATCCATAATCATGATTTCTCATTAGAAAACTATACAATCCATATTTGATATATAATGTACATTTTTTCTCCACTACAGTGTTCGTGTACATGAAACACAACTATATTATAAAAAGTGACTGTGATTTTATAATGAATAATATCATAGAATTGTCGGATCTATTTCCCACTTTGGATAACTAAATATAGATACTCAATTATTTAACCATAAGATTACAAGAAACTCTATGTTATGATGTCATGGGCTTAGAGTATGAGTGAATCTACACCTTATGATTTTAAATACATACAATCAACTAAACTTCATATGGTGTAGTAATAAAATCTACGAAGTCATATAATGAAGAATTATATTATGTTTAAAATTCATATCTACCTTCATTTCCCATTTTATTACCTCATCACAATGTAATAGAATCATCCTTAAAGTTATTTGATGCACTGAATTCTTATGAAAAGTGAAATAATTAAATTACAAATTTCATAAGATGTTCATAGAATACATAAAATGATTTATGTATCCAAATTCATGTGATCCAAATACACTCACTAGAAATAAATGTAATAAATTAAACAAAAATAAATATAATGAAATATAAGGTCTTTAGATTAGCGAATTTTCTATTTTTATAGTGTTAATTCAATATATTTCCATTATTTAGTGTCAATTATATATTCCTAAAAATATTTTAATATCATTAGTTTTCTTCAATTCTAAATCCTTCATTATTAATCATTCAACAGGAATGTATAAACACTATGTATAGTGTCATTTATTTATACAAAACCTTGGATGTTTTTTATACTTATTTAATAGCATCTATATCAATAATAACATCCAATATCAATCTACACACAAGATAAAATCTTTGAATTAATAAATCATTTTATAGGAATCACTTCTATTTTATCATCACATTTCATTAAAATGAATAATATTTCAACAATCGTTATTATTAATTACATCATTATCGAAGTATTTTATACTACAGATGGGAATATTCTATTCACCAACATTTATTGTAGTAGATATACATGTTAAATACAAAGAGGTAAAATAGTATAACTATAATTAAATTAAGAGGAAGATTCCTTAATATATTATTTTCAGTACCACCAATAATCCAAAACACCATTTCTATCCATGAACGTCACTCTAGGAAACTATAATTTTAGTACTTCCATTTTCTAATTAATATAGCAACAAATCACAATTCCTCTAAGCTATAAATCTCCAATACAAATCCATTATTCAATGATCAATAACTAGAAGCACCTAGACATGTGAACTATTAAACATTACTATTAAAATTATGTATTCAACATACTTTGTAGTTCCAAGGAGGGCCTTCAATTCCCATGTAATATTTACAATTCACAATAAATCATATCACCCTACTCGGGAACTCTACTCATCTCATTATTTTTGTCGGGGTCCAAAACTTCCTTAAATGTTAATTTAACCTCTATATATTAGAAATTTTTTAAAACAAATAAAACGTAGCATAGAGTGGGTTTATAGTTCCCCAGAACCACACTCCTAGATCTATTGCGATGGAAACCTAATTTTTATATTGGATTTGATATAATCTATAGATTCTTATAAATTACTATCCTATTATTAAATGAATTAATGAACAATTTTCATTATAGAACAATACAAATTCATTAAAGTTTTATAGATTTATAAAATTTCAAAAAAACACAATCTAATAAAATCCATGTCTTTTTCAACTAATGGATATTAATATTATACTATATAAAAAACTAATTATTCCATAATAATTATTCGAAATATTCAAAAAAAATCATGAAAAAATTTATACTTTGAGAAATAACATTTGTAACACTTTTTTGGTGATCTAGTGAAATTTAAACATTAGATGGGGTGATATCAAATGTTCATTATTGGAATAAATAAAATAGTGGAAATCATGATATAAACATTTCTAGAGGAATCAGTTTTTAATAATAATATAATAATTCAATAATATAAGAGAATAATATATCCACTATTATAAATGGTAGAAAATCGATTAAAAAGATGAAAAAATATTTTTCCTTAGTGATGAATTGTATAATTTCTAGAAGCAATATCCATACCCTAAGGAAAACATCATGATATTTGATATCATGATCTCATTTTCATATCCCTATGTCTAGGAAGTATCGAATTCTATAAAAGAAAACACAAAATCAAAAAAAATGTTATTTCCATATGAGACTTATCGATAAATGAAGGGGTTATATAATAATAGTCCATATCCATAACTAGATTCGTTCCAATGCATTCATCATATGAGATAATGAGGAAACAATAAATAATATAAATTTCTAATAAACATATACATTATAATTACAATATCCTATAAATCAAATAAATTCCCCTATTCAATAAAATGGATATATTGATAATAAAACATTATGTGAAATATGTTTGATGGTTAAACAATACATAGTCAACAAATTATGTGACAAACATGACTCAGATACCCTCTCAAAATGTTACCAAACCATAATCACCTTTTTCATGAATGGAGTTCATAATCCCCATAGGCTAGTTTTTATCACCTGGCTATTAAAAATAAACAAAGGTAATGAATTCACCTAACTTGAAGAATACAACGTGAAAAATATACACATGTACATTGTAACGCCCTGACCCCAGTTACCCAAATCAGTGCATTATTTTAATACATTGGCATGATTACAAAGAATCAAGTCCCGAAGGACTGACCGATTTAGAAGTCTTTGAAAATAGATTACATACATGAATGTTACATTACACATTATAACATACAAAACTACATATAAAATCCATTTATGAATGCCATTAATCCCTTGGATTAACCCTGCATATCAATCACAATACACTTCTTGGAATCCTGGGAAAAATAAAACATAGAAAGGGGTGAGCTCAGATGCTCTGTAAGGATAACAATACATGAGAAACTTTTATAAATAAGCATAATCATTTAAGGCATGTATAACTAAAACAAAATACTTTTAAACTTTAACTTTATTATAATATGTAAAAAATAAAATGAAGTAATTCCATTTACTTATTCACATGGATATTCTACTAGTCGAATAATCACATGCAATATCACTAACCACTTTCATATTGATGGAATGCATAATGCTAGACTAACATAACCATGTAGTCAAGGCATCATGCCAAGTAACTAGTTTGTCTCATGAGACCTACCAATGCTTCGAGGAGCTATAGAGGGATCCACCCATCACTTACTAAGTCTAATTCATTCCTCATATGAAAATATTTAAACATAACATAACCATTCGTATTAAAAATAGCATACAAAATGTCAATACTTTAAACATAAACTATGAATGGTATAAAAATAACACATCCACAGTCAAACATATCACAAAACCTTCAATACTATATGTAATTTTTGTATCATAATAAATCAACTTCAAATAAGCTTTAAATCCAACAAAGGATGTTGACATAGATGAAATCAAAACTATTTGAGACAAATATCTCTTTTTTTTAAATCATTTAAAAGTCACAAAATTATAAAATAAAACATTTACCTTGAAAATATCATTATAATCTTATAGGGGAATTTTTTATGATTTTATAATGGTGGAAAATAGTTTCACCCACTGTATAAGTTAAAAAATACATTCTTAGCTTAATTTTTTCAAAAAGCTTAAAAAGGACCTTGTTTGGAAAACGACGGAAAAATTCCTTTCAAACCATTTTATAAAAATTCTAACATGGGAATAAATGAAATTAACCATAGTCTATAAAATATTAATAATGTTTTGAAATACATTTTTAAGAAACATGGATGTGGATGATAAAGTGGTCCCAGTAGATAATTACGTATAAACAACCTCAGATAATGAAGAGATTGTGATATAAACCCTTACGTTAAACTTTTCCTTGGTCGAGTGTAGATTAACCTCCTGTATAATGGTGAAATAATATTTATTAATTTATTCAAGAATCATATACATTAATATGATACATATATGATCTTCTAATATTGACTTTTAGTATTATCATTGTTTCGGTGTTAACTGATTCTTTCTTCTTTATATGCTTGGTTACGTAAGACATGTTTGTTATGAATAGGATATATTTGATTTATATACAAAATGATATTATGTCATTAAACATTATTTTTAACAAGCAAATGAAAATTATTCTTGAATGGATACGATGGGGAATGAATATTATCGCGTTCGTGGAGACGGTAATCCGTATGCACTCACGAACGCTACTTCTGTATCATTTTTAATTTTAAAAAGATTCAAAACCAAATTATAAATAGGTATTTTATTATTAAATTATAATATAATATGTTATATATTTTACTTAAATTCATTACCATCATCCTTTATATGTTCCATGTATGGTATGAACGAGTCATATCACTTTGAGGGGGTGGTAGTCTGCACTTCCTCAAATGAAATTATCGTATATATATACAAATGAAACAAAAAATGGTATGATATAAAATGGAATTACAGAAGCTTATATATAAAATAAATATCATAAATATCATATTTAATTATAGTTCCATCATAATGGCCACCATGATAGGCGGTAGGAGATAATTTGCATAATCATCGTTTTGTGAGGCGTTTGGTTGCCATCCACAGAAACATTATGTTCTTCACCCATTAGATGGAGGTGTGTGTCAGTGTAGTTATAATACTTATCATAACCACATACAAGTATATTTAGAAAACTGTTTTTGTTACAAATGAAAAGAATAAAAAGATTTTAGGGGTTGGAAAAGTAAAATAAAAGAAAAGTAGTTAAGAGAAATCATTACCTTTAATTTGGGTAACTCCCTTTGGTTTGAACCAATATGACTCTTGAAGTGCCTTATACCTAATTTAAGGCTTTTGGGAGGAGTATAGGGATGTAGGTAGATTAATTGGGTAGAGGGGGGACGAGCCAAAAGGCTTGAGAGTTGTGAGGAATTGGTTAGCAGGGGTGTCCTTTTATAAGGGGGGGAGGGGCTCTTTAGGAAATACCTAAAGTATTATTTTATAATAAATTCATATTCGTTTTTATGGATCCAAACTGGTTTATATAAAGTCTATAGTGGTTATGGGTCTGAAACCACTCAACCAATGGGTTTTAGACAGGTTTGGATCACTATATTTCCCTTATATTTTAGATTTAACTCTTAGTTAATTAGTTTGGCAATTACGATGTCTCTTTGTATTTTTATATTATTTGGTTGATAAACTTACTATAAACTGCCAAGTGAACCCCAAGTGGTTCAATAATGACATAACTCTCATAATATAAGTCCTTTGGCGGAACCTTCTATTTTTAGGAATATTATATCAATTAATAATATAATATTTGTTTTAAAAACTCCTTTATGTCAATTTTGACACTATTTAATAATTGATTTTTATTAAAGTCATAAAAACTTTAATAATTCGAACCAAATTCATTTAAGTAATCCTAACATGTCATATTAACCAATAAAATTTTTGTATGTCATAAAAACATTCGAATTATATTTATTTTAACATTTATAATACCAATTATTTGATTTTTTCATTAATAAGGAAAATACTGCATCATTATTGTGTCAAACATAATTTAGTTTATTAGATGTCAAAAAATTATAAAAAAATACCACAATTTAGGAAATAATTTTAGCTTTCTAATTAATATTTATATTTGAAATTATAACATACCTAACCCTATGTAAAAATTGTTTTTCTAAAAGATATATTCTTATGTCATTTTTGTATTTACTTTAACTTAATTAATATAAAGTGTCATTATCACTTACAAGTGGCTCTATGGGGTCCAAAAATCGACCCAAAGATGTAAATGGTCAGAAATGTATCAACAAATAGGGTTAGGACATGTTTTAGGGTAATTTAATATTATAATAATATTATTTCTTTACCCTTATTTACTGTCACGACCCGTCCTCGGGGCCCGTGCCGTGACTACCCGAAACCCGTCTTCTATAGGCCAGGGGCTGGTGACTAGCACCAAGGCGTAAAACCCGGAAAAGGGAAGGCATTGCCTTTGTAAAGTAAACAAAAAACACCACAGAGAAATCAGGAAGAAGTAAACACTATGTAAAAACTGGTACAACAGTAAGTGCGGAAAAGTAAGTGGGCCAGAATACAAACCCAAACTGAAAGTAAAGTACAACTGGAAGGGAAAACAGCAACTGAAAGTAAAGCCGCAACGTCGAGCTGTCCACTGGAAATCCCACCTGAAGGGTGGGTACATATAGCCTCCACTACTCCTCGGATCTAGCCGTCCGCTCCGAGTACGTTCCGCCCAGTGGTCCACCTCCAGGTACCGTCCTGCTTCGCAAGCCTCAACCACGATTAGCGATGTCCGTCATCTGCAACCAACACAATGTAGTGTGGGCATAACCCATTTAGGGGTGAGTATAAGCTACTCAGTAGGGACCCCGAGACCCTAGAAGGTCTCCTAGAATCCACAAAAGATAAACCACAAAGGAAAGATACAATCACGAAGTAACATCTGACACGGCTTAGGTATATTCCCATACATATACCAAAGTCATCAATTCTCGTTCGGCTCCAACATCCGAACCCAAGTACAACCCAGTCCACACAGGAAAGAAAAACGTATACCCACATAGGATATCACAACACAATCCACATAGGAAAGCAAAACAGGATTCAGCTCACACAGGTATACTTCTTCATATGACGATAAAGATGACCAGATATTGCCACTGATTCATCTAAGCCATCGGACCCACAAAGGATCGATATGTACTAACCCCCGCAATGACCCACAAAGGATCTGACCCACAAAGGATCGATAGGTAACTAACCCCCGCAATGACCCACAAAGGATCTGACCCACAAAGGATCGATAGGTAACTAACCCCCGCAATGACCCACAAAGGAACTGACCCACAAAGGATCGATAGGTAACTAACCCCTGCAATGACCCACAAAGGATCTGACCCACACAGGATCGATAGGTAACTAACCCCCGCAAAGACCCACACAGGATCGGACCCACACAGGATCTGTAGGCGCTGGCCCACACAAGACCACTGAGCACTGACCCACACATGATCAAACCCATACAGGATCGGTAGCACTGAACCACAAAGGATCACTGAGTGATGTAGTCGTCGCCGTCGAATCCACTGAGGATCTCTGTACTGTCGTCGTCGTCATAGTCGCAACCAGCTCTAGGGTTCCCGCACACAGAAAGTTCGTTCGGGAGGGTCCGCTCCACGAGCCGAGAGGCTGATACATCAACTGACACATAGTCCAGAGTTGATGTATCCAAAAGTTCTGTACCGTCAACAGGAACTCAACGTCACAGACGGTGCCTCAATCGGACGCCCGGTCTGAGAGTTATTGGCTTTTTCGTCCTAGGGGCCCGGTTGGTTTTTAAGGAAAAACCAACCCGACCGTACTCCACCTACGTCCAAACTCGGGCGGAGTAAGACAAAAGATCCGTCTCACTTAGAGGAATCCAACAAAGCTGACGGCACGTCAATCGGACATCTGAAGCTCAAGATATGAGCGTTTCCGCTCCGAGGGCCCGGTTGGTTTCGTGTACGAACCAACCCGGCTAGTCCCAAAGTATTCTATAACCTTGAATGTAGTATACCAAAACGACCATCTCGATCCAAGGATCGTATTGCCGTGACGGAGCGTCGATCGGAGGCTGGTAGCTCAGGATACGGGGAAAGACCAAAAAGGGTCCGAAAACGGGGGTATGGGCCCGGACCGACCCGGCCCAACCCCCCTGGGTCGGCCCGAACTGGGTCGACCCGACCCGGGTCTGGGTCCGACCCGGCCGGCGCGGTGCGGCCCGGCCCGACATGGGCGCGACCCGGCCCGACCGGTGTGGGCGCGGCCCGGCCGCCGGGGTCGGCTCGGCCAGTTACGGCCGCGCGGCGCGGGGGTGCGCTGCCCCTGCGTGAAGGAGAGCCGCGACCCTGCATGGGGCCGCTCTGTGTCACCGGACACGGCGCAAGGCCGCGTCCCTTCCTCCGCGGTCCTGCATGGCTGCGGGACCGGCCAGCCCCGCCGCGGCTTCAGCCGCGGTTGGTCTTCCCGGCAGCGCGCCGGGCTCCGCCGCTGCCGGCCGCTGCCTCCGGCCACCGGCGCCGCCGTGCCGGCGCGGCGCGCCGGCGGGGGTTTCCGCGTACCACCAGACGCGCTCCAGTGGTCCAATTTGCGCGTAGTTTTCCCCTATGGATCTCCCAGGATCAGATCTCTGCTGCGAAGGCCTCCAATCGCCATTCCGATCCCATTTCGTAAACGCCGTTAATCCACGCATCAACGAAAAACAGCGGAGGGTTGTCGGGCCGTGTTTTTTTGGCCCGCACCCTCCACGATAGGTGATAACAATTGGGAATAATATTCAACACATGAAAAACAAAACAAGGCACAATTTTAATAAATTAAAATTGAACTTTGATTCGGGTTATTTGTTTTAGAAGGAACAACCATGGGAATATGAATTATTCTCAAATAAAACCCCTACCTCGTAGCTGTCGTCGGACGAGAGTTCTTCGCGGAATTGACCGTCGTCGAAGAAGAGGATCGTCGCGTCGCGGAAGGGTGTTGCGTCGTCACGGAAGGGCATCGCGTCGACAATCTCCGAGGTTTAAAGAAAACACACAGATTTAATTTCACGAATTAAATCCATGTTAATGATAAAATCCACAAAGGAATTAAAGATTTAAAATATCCTACCTCAAGCAGTTGATCGAAGATTTGTCGTGGGGAAAGAACGTCGCGGAAGAAGCATCATGGAAGGAGAATCGTCGGCGTCGCGGAACACGGCATCATGTCGTCGATCTCCGAGAGTTCGGCGTTCTTCGCGTTCTTCGCGTTCTTCGCATTCTTCGCGTTCTTCGTGTTCTTCGCAACAAGGATGAAGGTACAGATTCTCCAAATCCTCTCAACAATCAACCCGTCAACAAAAAGAAAAGGTGTTGGTCTTATTTTATTATTATGCAAACAGTTTGAAAACATGTTAACAAACGAACCATTAATTCGGTGAATTAATGGTAATGACTTAACCGTCCATTTAATAGGAGCGTTTATGAGTTTTAGAAAATTCCCCAGTTGACTTTCATTAATGAGGAGTTTTCGCGGGTGTGTTACTTAGAGGAAAAGAAACGATGGGGCTAGTACGGGCCCCACCTCACAAATATCCTACCAAGAGGGTAGGATATTTTGGATTGCACCCTATCCGCTTCAACTCAGCTTAAGTAGCTTTAAGTGGCTTTAAGTGGCTTTAAGTGAAATAAAATAAAGTTGTCGCACCACTTTATTTTATTTTCTTCACTTAACTCCCAAAATTTAAAAACCACACCCGAGCAAACACAACTATGGAAGAGGCGATTCTAAGCAAATACCGGCGTTGCGATTCCATCAGTGCCCTCAGAATTTGATTCCGAGCACCGGTTCAAAAGTTTGAAAACCCCGCTTGTTCGTTCACTGAACGTACCCGAGCCAAACTTCGGAAAATGATTCTGGGCACACCGGGCCTCAGAATCAGGTGCCATCAGAAAATGCACTCTTGTAAAAGTCCAAAGAAAATTAAGAAAAAAAAAATTTCCTTGGAATTTACGGGTCTTTACATTTACCGGATTTACCCTTTAACCATGGTAAATAAAATATGTACCGAAGTAATTATTCAAAATGTCTAAAAATAAAAGTTACCTATTTAAACAATTTGTACAACCTGAGTCTAAATATGGAATCAATTTTTATAAATTCAAAACACATAAGTGGAAGAAATTAATTTAAATTTAATTCCCGTTGTCAAAACAAAGAAGCGTGTTTTAAACAAATAATAACTATCAAAAGATTGACACTTTCTTATGTCCAGTTTAAATATGAAATTATGTCCAATGACCAAAATTGGAATAAATGGTAAAATTATAATCTAATTATACTTTAAAATCACTCAAATTAATAATTTATCACTATTAATTATTTCGATTAAAAAAGTTGTTTTTAATTAAAATTTAGTAATTTTCACTATTCATGAAAATATGAAAGTTATCAGAAAAGTACCAAAATTTCACCCTAACCTAATTTCGATATTCTGAATCTAAAAATTAATTCTATTTTACAAAATTCAAAACATAAAATTTTCATTTATTAATTTAAAATTAATTCCCGCTGTCAAAACCAAAAGGCGTATTTTTAAGAAATAATAACTATCAAAAGTTGCGCATTTGTTTATGTCCAATTTCAAAGTGAAATTACTTACAATGACCATAATTGGATTAAATGGTAAAAATATAATATATTTATACTTCCAAACCATTAAAATTTATAATTTAACCATATAAATTATTTTTATTTAAAAATTTGTTTTCAGTTAAAATATAGTATGTTTCACTATTCACCAAAATACGAACCTTATCAGAAAAACATCAAAACATTATTAAAATACATTATTATGTCCCAATTCTAAAGAAGATGTTTAATTTGTCAAATTGAATATATAAAAGTTTCAAATATTGGATTTAAAAAGGCTTCGCCATTAAAAGGCGGTAAAATTGTATTTTTTGAAAAATACTTATTTTTATTCATACAATATGTCTAAGAAACTCATTATATGGATTATAAAATTTTAAGGATTATATAAAGTTCAAAATTCAGTTAATAATATTCATAACTGATTTTGAATGACTATTTTGGTAAGTCATGGTGCGCTAGAACTCGGTGTTGCGTGTAGTGCAAGTTATTGAATCACTTTGATGAAATAACATACTATGAAGTCATAGGGTGTTACATTCTTCCCTCCTTCAATAAATTGCATCCTTGCAATTTGAAATTATTTTTCAAAAATAAAAGTTTGAAAATAGAAAATACCATTGGGAAAACCCACATCAGAAATTAGGTTTATAAAATTTAGTCTTAATAAGAGGAAAAGGGAAATGAAAGGGTCACCACCAAATTATGATCTCGATTAGGAGAACATTGGTGGAAATTAGAGACATATAAGTGGAGGAAAAATGTATATATTTATAAGTAGTGATTGAGGTCACCAATAACAAACAAGTTTTAATTTTAGGGCCTTAAATTCATCAATCTGTGATGATTTAAAATACCATCAGTTCAACAAAACATATGGTATTAGGATAACATATTTTTGGTTTTAAGATCCCTTCACTAAATTATAAGAATTAATTTCTTCATAGAATAAGAGAAGAAGAAAAAAATATATACTTGACATGTAGAGTCCCATCCTTTAACTAATTTCTACCACAAACTCATCTTTTACTCTAAAATATAACAGAACTTAAAAATACTATTATATTTATCCTATTCGTATAGGGTTCAAAAACATACATTTATAATTCATCTACCAGAATTGTTTTTTAAAAAAAGGCTACATTATTCAATCCAGGACATCATGTGGGTCAGTGGTAGGTGATACACCCTTGTCTCCCTTCGGTTGTGGGTTCAAGTCTCCCGGCCCTTCCGGACACGACGGGTTGTCGCCCGACCTCCAGGTTGTCCTTGTATGGAAATCCAAAAATAATATCCAACTTGAATTATGCAAAATACTTATCTCTAAACTCACTGTACAAAATTTATAATGAACATAAACACAATGAATATCCTTTTTTCCACGTAATAACATGTGAACACCTTCATCATGTATTATTTTAAAACACTGAAACATCCTGAATTTCCATAAAACCATATTGATTACATTCATGATACCTTATTCCTTATAGAATACTAGATATACTCCTTCTATCCAAAAATTTTGTAAACTCCCACAATGATGGAATATACAAATCATTAATCAGTTTTCAGGTAGTCAAGAATATCCAATATAATTTATCCATATCAATCATGTATTATTCCAAAATCACTACCTCGATATCAGAACCATATTATGGTTTATCTTTCTCTTAGCCAAATATTTTCCAATAATTTATCCTACTATTTAGTTACTTTTCTTTGTTGCACAGAATATCAAGTCCTTAATGAAATAGTGCTGCAATACAATCTTTATATACTCCATAATTATTATAACCAGTACATTGTTGATACAACACTCAAATGACATAATTCTCTAATAACAACATAAGAACTCTAATCATTCCTCCTCATCTGTGGTAGTATAATAACTTGATTATTATCCAATAGCATCATTTGGGGAATACTCTGATGATTTGGATATTGGTTCGCGTAGTGTCCCAACTACTTGTAGATGAAGCATTGTACATTTGAAACCTTTTTATTTCCCTTGGAGTCAGGTAGATGGTGTCCTTTTTCTCCACACTTATAACAATATTCCATTCCTTTTAAGCATGTTCCTGGGTGTTTCTTCCCATAGTTATCACATATGGGAAAATTCTTCTTTTCCCTCTTCCTTTTATCCATATTTCTCTCTTCCATCCTTTTCTTTTCATGATTACCTTCAAAGCTATAGGACTCGGAGAATTCTTTACATATCTTATTAAGACATGATACTTTTTTGTTCATACGCTGAGAATACATGGGAGACTATTTCCCTTCTAAATGTTGGCTTAATACTGTGAAAGATATGATACTTCTTACTTTTTGGATCATACGTATTTATTGGGTTCACATTCCTTCTACTGGGAACCATTTCTATACAATAGCATAAATTATGTCAGTTTATGAGTTGCAATGAATAATTCCAAACTTGTAAAATACCTAACGTAAATTGAACGGTTTAAGGATATAATCAATTATCATAAAAATGTTTTATTTGAGTAAGTATATACTCATAATCCCTTAATATTGGTTTTTAATGAAAATGAGAATTATCCTAAGAATATCTTCTAGGAGTGTCGTAACCAAGAGTGCAGCAAGGCCCATTTTCTTGCACCAGTTCTCGTTCGAGCCTAGCTCAAAGCAATGTTTTCGGGTTTTACCCCTAGGTACATCTGTGCCAGAGCCACCTCTACCTGCTCGTATCTAAATAGGGATATATTTGCTTGTAAAACTCACAAAATATCTACATTATAAAAATTCTATAAGTACTTCTATACTAATCTTCAAACTCTATCTTAGGGTAATTTTCTCTAATCAAAGATTATCAAAATCTAGTTTCCAAGGTTATTTCTAAACTTCCCCTGATACCAACTATAACGCCCCAACCCCAGTTACCCAAATTCAGTGCCTTATTTTAAAACATTGGCATGATTACAGGGAATCATGTCTCGAAGGACCGATCTATTTACTAGTCTTGGAAAATAGAATAAATAAATTAATGTTACATTACACATTATAACATACAAAACAACATAAATAATCCTTTATGAATTACATTATTCCCTTGGATTAACCATGTATATCAATCACAATACACTTATTGGAATCCTAGGAAAAATAAAACATAGAAAGGGTTGAGCTCATATGCTTAGTAAGGATAACAATGAAATGGAAACTTTTATAAATAAGCATAAACATTTAAGGAAATGTATAAGTAAAACAAAAGCCTTTTAAACTTGAACTTAATCATAATATGGAAAATATAAAATGAATTAATTCCATTTACTTATTCACATGGATATTCTACTAGTCGAATAATCACATGAAATATCTCTAACCACTTTCATATTGATGGAATGCATAATGCCATACTATCATAACCACGTAGCCAAGGCCTCGTGCCAAGACTACAAATAAGATTTTTTCAAGGCCTCATTCCAAGACACTAGTTTGTCTCATGAGACCTACCGATGCATCGAGGAGTTATAGCGGGATCCAACCGTTACTTACTAAGTCTAATGCATTCCTAATATGAATAGGTTTAAACATAACATAAACATTCGTATTAAAACAAGCATACAAAATGTCAATACTTTAACCATAAACTATGAATGGTATAAAAATAACACATCCAAAGTCAAACATATCACAAAACCTTCCATACTATATGTATGTTTTGTATCATAATAAATCGACATCAAATAAGCTTAAAATCCAACAAAGGATGTTGAAATAGATGAAATCAAAACTGTTTGAGATAAATATTTCTTTTTTTTAAATAATTTAAAAGACCCATAATTATAAAATAAAATATTTACTTTGAAAATATCATTATAAGCTTTTAAGGGAACCTTCGATGATTTTATAACGGTAGAAAATAGACGCACCCTTCGTATATGATAAAATAGACATTCTTACCTTAATTTTGTGGAAAGGTTAAAAAGGACCTTGTTTGGAAAATGAAAGAAAGATTCCTTTCAAACCATTTTATAAAACATCTAACAAGGGTATACATTACTTCAACCATAGTATATAAAATATCAATAATTTTTTGAAATAAATTTTTAAGAAACATGGATATGGACGATAAAGAGGTCCCAGTAGATAATTACGTATAAAAAACCTTGGATAATGAAGAGATTGTGAAATAAAACCTTACCTTGTACTTTTCTTTGGTCAGGGGAAGATTAACCTCCTGTATAATGGTGAAATAATTTTTATTAAATTTTTCAATAATAATATACATTAATATGATATATATATATATGATCTTCTAATATTTCCTTTTAGTATTGTCATTGTTTCGGTGTTAACTGATTCATTCTCCTTTATATGCTTCATTACGTAAGCCATTTTTGTTATGAATAGGATAAATTTAATTTATATAGAGAATTATATTATTTCATTAAACATTATTTCTAACAACCAAATGAAAATTAGGCTTGAATGGATACGATGGGGAATGAATCTCATCGCGTTCGTGGAGACGGTAATCCGTACGTACGCACGAACGCTACTTCCGTATCATTTTTCATTTTAAAAAGAATCAAAACAAATGATAAATAGGTATATTATTATTAAATTATAATATAATATGTTATATATGTTACTTATGTTCATTACCAACATCCTTTATAGGGTCCATGTATGGTATGAACGAGTCATATCACTTTGAGGGGGCGGTCGTCTTCACTTCCTCAAATGAAATTATCGTATATATATACAACATGATAAAAATATTGGTATGATATAAAATGGAATTACAGAAGCCTATATATAATATAAATATCATATTTAATTACAATTACATCCTAATGGCCACCATGAGAGGCAGTAGGAGATATTTTGAACAATCATCATTTTGTGAGGCGTTTGGTTTCCATCCAAAGAAACATTATGTTCTTCACCCATTAGATGGAGGTGTGTGTAAGTGTAGTTAGAATCATTATCATAAAAACATACTAGTATATTGAGTATACTGGTGTTTCTACAAAAGAAAATAATAAAAAGATTTTAGTGGTTGGAGAAGTAAAATAAAATAAAAGAAGTTGAGAGAAATTGTTACCTTTAATTTGGTAACTCTCTTTGGTTTGAACCAAAAGGACTCTTGAAGTGCCTTATGACAAAGTTAAGGCTTATAAGAGTAGGAGAGGGATGTTGGTATCTTAATTGGGTATATTATCGATGATCCAAAAGGCATGATAGGTGTGAGTAATTGGTTAGCAGTGGTGTCCTTTTATAAGGGGTGGAGGGGCTCTTTAGTAAAAACTTAATGTATTATTTTATAATAAATTAATATTAGGTTTCTAATGGATCCAAACTTGTTTATTTAAAGTATAAGGTTGGTATGGGTACAAAAACACTCAAAAAATAGGTTTTATAGAGGTTTGTGTCATTATATTACCCTTATCTTTTAGATTTAACTCTTAGTTAATTAGTTTGGCAGTGACCATGTCTCTCTGTATTTTTATGTTATTTGGTTAATAAACTTACTATAAAATGCCAAGAGAATCCCAAGTGGTTCATTAATGAAATACCTATCATCATATAAGTTTTTTGTCCGAACCTTATGTTTTTAGAAATATTATATCAATTAATAATATAGTATTTGTTTTAAAAACTACATTATGTCAATTTTGACATTATTTAATAATTTATTTTCGTTAAATTCATAAAAACTTTATTAATTCAAAAAAAAATCATTTAAGTAATACTAACATGTCATATTAACCTATAAAATTTTTTTATGTCATAAAAACATTCAAATTATATTTATTTTATCATTTATAATACCAATTATTTGATTCCTTCATTAATAAGGAAAATACAACATCATTATTGTGTCCTAAATAATTTAGTTTATTAAATTTATCAAAATTGTAAAAAAATACAATGATGTAGGAAATCGTTTTAAATTTCTAATGAATATTTATAGTTGAAAATATAACATATATAACCTTGTGTAAAAATTGTTTTTCTAAAAGATATATGCTTATGTCATTTTTGTATTTACTTTAACTTAATTAATATAAAGTGTCATTATCACTTACAAGTGGCTCCATGGGGTCCCCAAATGGACCCAAAGATTCCCATGGTCTGAAATGTATCAACCAATATAGTTAAGACACGTTTTATGGTAATTTATTATTATTATAATATTATTTTGTTACCCTTATTTACCAGATTAACCCTTTAACTATGGTAAATAAAATATTTACCGAAGTAATTAATCAAAATGTCTAAAAAACGTTACCTATTTACATAATTGGTACCTCTTTATTCTAAATATGGAATCCATTTTTCTAAATTTAAAACACAAAAGTGGCAGAAATTAATTTAAAATTAATTCCCGTTGTTGAAACAAAAAGCGTGTTTTTAACAAATAATAACTATCAAAAGATTGACACTTTCTTATGTCCAGTTTAAATATGAAATTATTTACAATGACAAAAATTAGATTAAATTGTAAAATTATAATCTAATTATACTTTAAAATCACTCAAATTATTAATTTATCACTATTGATTATTTCGATTAAAAAAGTTGTTTTTAATTAAAATTTAGTAATTTTCACTATTCATCAAAATATTAAAGTTATCAGAAAAGTACCAAAATTTCACCCAAACATAATTTTGATATTATGAATCCAAAAATAAATTCTATTTTACCAAATTCAAAATAAAAAATTTGCATTTATTAATTTAAAATTAATTCCTCTTGTCAAAACCAAAAGGCGTATTTTTATGAAATAATAACTATCAAAAGTTTCACAATTGTTTATGTCCAATATCAAAGTGAAATTACTTACAATGACCATAATTGGATTAAATGGTAAAAATATAATATATTCATACTTCAAAACCATTAAAATGTATAATTTAACACTATAAATTATTTTTATTAAAAATGTTGTTTTTCGTTAAAATATAGTATTTTTCACTATTCACCCAAATATGAAAGTTATCAGAAAAACAACAAAACATTATTGAAGCTAAATTCTTATGTCCTGATTCTAATTAAGAAGTTTATTTTGTCCAATTGAATATATAAAAGTTTCAAATATTGTATATAAAAGGGCTTCTCCATTAAAAGGCTGTAAAAATGCATTTTTTGAAAAATACTTATATTTGTTGTTAAATTTTGTCTAAGAAACTAATAATATGGATTCTAAAATTATAAGGATTATATAAAGTTTAAAATTCAGTTAATAATATTCATAACCAATTTTGAACGTCTATTTTGGAAAGTCATGGTGCGCTAGAACTCGGTGTTGCGTGTAGTGCAAGTTATTGAATTACTTTGAACAAATAACGTACTATGAAATCATGGGGTGTTAAATACATAAAAAAAATATATGAATTGAAAATGAATATATATTTATATATATATATATATCATAGGAAGAGTTGAATTATGAAATAAATACAACTGAATAGATAAAAAATAAATCTCTAAGAGACAAGTCCAATAGAAAATGATGAAAACCCAAAAAAGCTACTCCAATATTATCAAAATAATATCAAGAGAAATCCCAAACCATCATATTATCTAGCTACCAAAACCCAGTTGACAGAAATATGTTCCACCTAACTATAGTTCCATTCCTTTTCAAGCATCAAAATACAAAATTAGGTCAATGCACTTTTACTGGCGTATGCATGGTGTGAGATAATTGGCATAGTAGGGGGCCATCTAGGTGTTCCATATGAAGTGTCTTAATAATAATCCATGCATTCACTAATTTAATGAAAACAATTCATAATATACAGTCCTAAAATTTTTATATCAAAATCATGGGGAAAACATTTACTTCCCCTTTTCCCACATTTCCACATAAAGCGGGTAATTCTATCTCAAAGAATTTTGGATACATATACTAAAATAGATATATAAAGCCAAATAAAAGAATGTATCACATCTCATGTCTAATACATTGTAGTATAATAAAAAATATTACAACACAAATCAGCCAAATTGAAAGAATAGGTAACATCAGGTTAAAGATCCCACTAGGATAGTATATCAAGGAAACTCATAATTAAAAATAGAAAATCACATGTACATTAAGCTTCTAGATATATGCATCCACTCAATAGAGCATATGATCACATAGAAAAGTGATCCCCCAAGAGGTGTATTAAGTCCCAGGAAAGCATGCCTACAGATCCTAGGAAATCCCCATGAGAATAAACCACTAACAGTGGATAAAACCTATTATAATACAATAAACCAAAGTACCCAAGGCATCTCATCTTCTCTATATTCCAAATCATTTCATAAAACCATTTTCATAAAAAAAATCCTTGTAAACCAATTTATAAAACAATTTCAAAATGTATTTTAAACCCCTTTCATTTACCAAAATCATTGGAACATCATATTTTATAAAAATATATTTCCACACACACAAATTAAATAACTAATATCATTATGTTTATGTTAATAAAACAATTTATCAAAACTGAAGTAATTTAGTTCACCCACATGGGCTTGAAATGGAACCACCTACCATAAAATTAAGTTCACACATGGTCACATGGGATACACTAATAAGAATAACACAAAATAAATTTAACAGAGGACATATAATCAATATAAACATATTAAATGGATTCATTTTGACATAATGGTTAGTAATGTAGATGAAAAAACATACCCAAGAACAAACACTCTCCAAAAAAACCATCAATAAATCTACCACTGAAATAAGGTCACACAAAGGATCTAAAAGGAATCAACAGAAACATCAACACGGGTCAATTAATTAGATAACATATGAAACAAAACAACTACAATAAAAGGTGATAAATAATAAGGATATAATACTTTCCTGAAGGGATTGCATGGACAAACCTAATGATCAAACACCAAAAACTTGATTCAGAAGGATTACAGGTCCCAAAAATCATTGGCTAGTAGCTCTGGGTTGAGTGGGGAGATGATTTTAAAATAATAAAATAAATGGTAGTCGTGTATCACCCTAAGAAACATGTTCACAAAATTTACCCAGTATGTTATCCCTTTACAAGTTGTATAATCGATGGTGTCATTATATACTTAAAAAATTCAATTTTTTTTATTAATGTCTTTATTTTTGACATTAAACGGTGTGAAAACATTATATGGAATGTACTCCCTTAATATTATGTAACAATTCAAGGAATCTGTATTTTTAAAAATTATACATCATTTAATGCTTTCATAGTTTGTAAATTCACAAAAAAACAGAAAAACTAAACAATCTTACATGAAAACCCAAACCACCTCAGGCATTATCCAAATGCAGGTCAGACCCCAATAATCCATTACATGTTTATTATAGGGATTCATTAATTAAAAAAATGTATATCTATAAACATTATATCAATTTTATCATAAAATGTTCTCCATCCTCATGAATCCCAAGACACACCTATTTAAAGAGGAAAACAAGTAGGAGAATAAAAATACACGAGATATCGTAACAAGATGTTACAAACATACCACCATAATACATTCCATCCCTGTGAAGTCATGTGGATATATAAATCCCGTTAAAGAGTTTTGGCCGCTAATCCCTCATCAATTACTTTTTATCCCATGTATCATGAGAATCTAATACATATATCCATAACATTTTGACCAATAAAATCGACTTCCCAGGAAAGACTTTCACATGAGATTCAATGATCTCAACTAGATGCTCCACAATAAAAACATCCTTCTCTAACTAAATATATTCCCAAATCCAAACCTGAGATAGATCAAGATGGTGTTTCTTGAGCATAAATACATGGAAAAATCATATATTCTCATCAACTAAACTAGAAATTATACCTGATAAAAAAACTACATAAGTCTCTAAGAGGACCAGTTTGGGATATGTCTAACACTGAGAGGGGGTGAATTAGTGTTGGGGGATTTTTAAACCAATTCCAACTTTTTTATACATGTACCTCCTGACCTATTAGGATTTTGATTCTATTATTCTCTTTTCCCACTCGCATACAATAAAATAAAGCAGTAAAAATATGCATGTGATATTTTTACAAGGTTCATTACTCAATAAGAGCAGCTACATCCTTTCCAGGAATGGGAATAACCAGTGCATGGATTCTTCATTATAATGTGATCTGCTATTACTGTGGGTTGACTAATAAATCAATCCTCTAGTTAGTGTGGCTCCCTACACTAGGAGGAGGTAAGGAGATAATGGCTTCCCATTGTGAGTCCTACACTCGGAGGGGGAAGGGAGATAATCCTCTTCCGACTTGCAGCCTCTAGCTAGTTCTTTATACTTCTTGTGAAGATAGTCTTGTTTCTTATTAAAAAGGTAGAGTCTTATCCTGATCTATTTCATTGATCTTTACTTGATTAATTTCAAAGAAGTAGGCAAGTAATTATATTCTTTCTTTCTCTACTTTTCTAGCACAAAAAACAACTTCACTAGTTCTTATTCTCTCTTCTTCTTAGAGCAATAATTTACTACACTAATCTTATTCTTTATTTAGCTAGAATTACATAAAACAGTGTGATTATTCAAAAACTAAGTATCATATCACATAGAATCATATGAATTAGACTTCCTTGAATAATTTTCATCCTTCATTTGGGCATACACTGTTATTCCTCTTCTCTTCTCGCTCTTTGACATAGTATAATAAGGAATAGTAAAATAGTGTCTTAATATCTTTATTCAATTATCAATACCAACACATGAGTGTATCAGTATACTTTATTCTTCCTTTGTGAAAATATGACTTTAGTTTCATATCTTTATCGTCATCACAGAAGAAAAAAACCCCTACAAACAGTGTATATAAATCATGCAACCAGAGAGTGTTCACCTTCGTGCGAGGAGAGAGCTCCACAGGTCTTCTTCGTCACGCAGAGGATGTTTGATTCTTCTTCATAGAACTAGGGATGGTTCATGGATATATCTTAGAAAAGAAATATAAGTGTTAGTATTCACTATTTGTGTACTCACAGGATCTCCTTCACAAAACACAGTAAGGGTTTGAGAAAATTGGTCAATTGTTTATGGTTTCTTCTTCGCACATAGGGTACAGTTGGCCTTCTTCATGAGACACTTCAAGAGTACATGGAACTTTTTAAAGGCTTGAGGGACACTAAAAATCTTCACTCACTCTTATATGTGGATTTTACATAAAATTCAATCCTTGCATGTAAAAACACCTTTTGGCGTGAAAAAGTCTTTTTGCGCAACTCTTCTTTTTCTGTGCAGAACTTTACTTTTCTCCCAGCACTTCCTTTTTCATGCACCACTTATTATTTTCACACAATAATCTATACTTTAATTTTTCAATGCATCAGAGCTCGATATTTGTCTAAGTGTAGAGCCTTAATAAATGAGAGGGGGTTACCTCATATTTATAGGAATTTTTTACTGTGCGCATAAAAGCCCTTCTTATGCGTAAAACTATCTCTCACTTCTTTCTATTACGCACACCTTCCTTTATTAACCCTCGCCACCAGGAGTTTTTTTGCACCTTATGACTATTCCATTTTTCTTTATTCTGAACATGAATCCTCTCTTGTGTTAAAAACAGAAACCCACATTTTGTGCCCAACCAATTTTATGCGACCAAGTCTAATGGTTCACACAAATTGTATGATCATCTTCGATTTTTCACGCTCCTCTTGACTTTTCCATTTTTCAAAATTTTATTATGATACACTAGTTGCATGAAAAATTCCACATTGCATTCCATATTTCATGCAAAACCAATATTTCACGCAACTTCTTTTTCACGTAGTCTGACAGATCTTTCGCGCACCTCATGGCTTTCCTTCATAAAGATTGTATCATAAGTTCTCCTAACTTAAGATATTGGTGAAATACAAATTAGAAAATAATCATATGATTTATCACCATTCTTCATTTCTGTAGACAATGTATCACAATTGATACATGTGCATTGAACATAAGATGAGCTCAACAATCGTCTGAATTCAATTCATGGATAATTTCCCAAGCATGACATTCAATGCTATGATTTCATAATAATTCTCCAGGAATCCTCACTTCAGCCTATCTATATTATGTTTGGAGTCCTTCTTCATCTCCTTCTTCATTTTGACCAGCATTAACAACTCTTGAGAAAAAAAAATCTTGATACACAAATTGGTCCCAACAATCCCCCCTTTGTATTTGTTGTCAATACCTTAATGTTCTCTTTAAATGATTGTGTCAATGTCAAAATGAGAATATTTATCCCCCATTTAATTTTAAGACATTCATTCCACTTTTTATGCCCCCATACTGACAATAAATACAAAGTTCATTGTAGAGACGGAATCATTTCATACATAAGCAATTTGCCATCAATCATTTCACTCTAAGTCTACTTGAGAAATGACCAGTGTCGAAAATAAGAGGATTTTATTTAGACAACAAACCTTCCCACTACCCACGGAATATGACACCTCATGAGATGAGAACTCATGTACTTGTCTTTAAGGGATTTCCAATTTAATTCTAGCCTTAGGATAATAAGTGTGATATGAAATAATTTACCTGGAACTCTTGGAATTACTTCAACAGATGGATCAAAAACAACCAAGTGCAATTGGCAGGATAAGTTGTCTTGGGGAACCTTTACTCAAATTATTTCACTGATTGACATTGTTACTCCCCCTTTTTAGAATGATATTTATTTAGAGTAACCAAGGATGAGAGATTTAGAAATAAAAAACATTCTCCCCTGTCATGATCTTTATAAAATCTTCAAAGTAGTTGAATTTTATATATACTGATGTTGATACTCATTGCGATAATGACTTTTTTAGCTTTGTTATGTGTATCCCCCTCAAGGGAACACTTCTATTCACTAAATCATAGGTTCTACCCATTAGATATTTCCTCACCTTCAATTCATGAATGATAAAAACAAATACAATAAACAAAGACTCAAGGGAATAAGGTGGATCCTCCTTTATTTATCAATGTGAACAACAAGGTTGATATGATTTCCTCAACCATGATACTCCATTCATCACACTTTCACAACCGATCTTCAATGTTGACTATGATTGTGTTGACCTCACTATTTCTTCCTTATCTTTGTGTGTGAATCTTCTTTCATCAAGGGATTTCAAAGCACTAGAATCTCATGGTGAAACATTCAACTTCATGGGGAATTCTCATTGGGTGGAAGTAAATTCAATGCATATTTTAACAGTATGACCATCCTTCTTGTACCGCACACATAGAACTTCTTTGTCTTCATACAGAATCTACTTTTTCATTTCAGAACAATTCATAGCCTATACATCTCCTATATTTCTCATTCTTTCCAAATCTTTTGTCCAAACCACCAATATATCATTAGGGAATGAGGAATCAAGATTTGATCTTCTACATGGATTCTTCTGAGTGGCATCATTCTTTGTATATCTTTTAGATGCACCATGCTTCACCTTCTTGGATTTCGAATACAAGGGCTTCTCAACATTCCACCTCATAGACTTCTTGGGAGGGTTTTATTTTCCAACATTCATCTAAATCTTTCCCAAGGATGATTTTTCTTTCTTAGCCAGCTCCTGTAATCTTCTTTTCTCATCAAATTTGGGCACGTGTTGAAAGGGACATGCACCATTCATGTGACCACTCCTACTGCATTTATGATAGATGATATCAAGCCTTCCAAATCTATTTGTAGTATAAAGATGTTTCTATATCTATGGATGATGCTTCTTCTTCTCTGGATTTCTCCCCCTTTACAAGGGTTTTCTTTTTGCTTTTACATTTAAGGTATTATACCAACAATCTAGTGCACAATGCCCAAATATATTATAGCACTAGAAATGACCAACAAACCTTGACTTCTTGCCATCTTCTTTATAAGTCTGTTGAAAATTCTTCTTGGAATGTTGTGCTTTCTATGGGAAGATATCATCCACACTCTTTCCCTTATCCACCATAGCCGTGGTGGTGTGTTTCTTCTAACTTTTCTTTATCCAAACTTGTTTATAATTTTTCTTCCAACCTATACTTTTTGTAGAGGCAATTTTAGAAACATTAATACAAGTTGGTATGGATGGTACATTTAATTTCTCAACTAATTATGATAGATCACTGAGTGAATCCATGATATTATTATTGAATTTTGAAGGTATTTTGATAATAGAATCCTCTATGGATCATTGAGTACTTACAACAACTATTTTCTTCTTTTGGGGAGACTCAATATGTGTCTTCTCAAGATTGGTCAACTCTGCTTCCAATTATAGACATCTCATATTGAGGATGACTTCATGGGCTTCAATCATATTCATCTCCTCTTCACAAGAGTTCTTTAATCATTCAACTTAATCTTTAGGAATCTTTACTTTGTTTTGTAATAAAGAGTCAAGTTCTTTGATCTTCTTAGAGTTTCTTAAAAATATAATTCCTTTACATCATTGCTATTTTTCATCTCATCTTTAAGCGCATGGATATTTTCTTCTAGAGTCTTATTGACTGCTTCTTTTTCTTCAACATCATTAAGACACTTTGAAGAACTTACTTCAAATTCTTTTTTTATTACTTCAAAGGCTCCGACCTATTTGGAGACATTTAGACATTAAATAATTTTTATTTTAACCCTTTCTCCAAAACATCGGTTTATTCTTCCAGATGAGTGATATTTTCTTGCATGCAATGAAATAATCCACAATCCAGGGATGTACTCTTTACCATTTAGAATCATTGTTAATCTATTAACTAATATTTTTTTAGTAGTTGTAGATTGATCATTACCACTTGTGCTATTATTTTTATGATGAGAATAATTTCCAAATATAATAACATATACCTATTGATCAGTTGAGATAAGAAGGTTTTCCATCTTCTTGGTGGGGACTTGGGACACCTTCTCATTACATTCCAAGTTTGTTGAGTCTTCAATGTCTGTCAAATATGGAGAAAAAAATGCTTCCTCTACATTAGATAAAAGGAACTTCTTCTTCAACTTTCTCATCTCCTTATTTTTTCTGTTCATCATGGTCTTGGTTGATATAGACTTCTGTCCTGAGATAATTGAATATTCCCTGAAAGTTCACTTAATTGATTTCTCTGTAAAGAAACTCAGGTATTCAAAAGAGAATAACTTCACTCTAGATAATCCAACAGATATGAACATGTCCCTTTGATACTAATTGAGAGGACCAGTTTGGGATATGCCAAACACTGAGAGGGGGGTGAATCAGTGTTGGGGAATTTTTAAACCAATTCCATGTTTTTTATCATCGTGCCTCCAGACTTGTTAGGATATTCATTCTCTTATTCTCTTTTCCCTATCTCATGCAATCATAGAAAGTAGTAAAAATATGAACACAACATTTTTACAAGGTTCACTACACAATAAGAGCATCTATGTATTTTCCATGTATTGGAATGACCACTGCATGGATTCTCCACTATAATGTGATATGTTGTTACCGTGGGTTGACTAAGAAAACAATTCTCTTGTCAGTGTGTCTCCATTCACAAGGAGGTGGGAAGGAGATAATCTCTTCCCAGTTCGAGTCCCTACACTCGGAAGGGAAGAGAGATAATCCACTTCCAACTTACAGCCACTAGCTGGTTCTTTATACTTCCTGTGATGATAGTCTTCTTCCTTATTCAAAAGGTAGGGTGTAATCTTGATCTATTTCAGTGCTCTTCACTTGATTACTTAGAAATAAGTGGGCAAGCAACTCTCTTCTTTCATTATCTTCTTCTCTAGTGCAAAAACCAACAACACTAGTTCTTCTTCTTTATTATTCTTAGTGAAACAACCGACTGCACTGATCTTCTTCTTTATTTAGCTATAATCACATACAAATAATTTGATTATTAAAACATTTTGGATCAGCTCACATAGAATAATCTAAGTTAAACTTTCCTAAATAATTTTCATCTTTCAATTGGGCATATGTTGTTCTTCTTCTTCCCTTCTCTCTCTTTAACAGAGTATATTAAGGAATAGTACAACTGTTTCGTAATCTCTTTCTCCAATTCTCAAAACAAACACATGAGTGTATTGGTATACTTCCTTCTTAATTTGTAAAAATATGAGTTTAGTTTTACCTTTGTGCAAGCAGGGAGCTCCACAGGTCTTCTTCTTCAAACAGAGTACCTGTGATTCTTCTTTACAGAACAAGGGATGGTTCATGGATATATCTTCTAGAAGCACTAAAAATGTGAGTATTCACTAGTTGTGTACTCATGGGATATCTTTCACAAAACACAATGAGGGTTTGAGAAAACCGGTCACTTGTTTGTGGTTTCTTCTTCGCATGAAGGATGCAATTCACCTTCTTCATGTGAAACATCACGAGTTCATAGCACTTATTAATGGACCATAGGACCCTCAAATTTTTCATGCACCATTCTAGGTGTCTTGCATGTAAAATTAAAACCTTGCATGTAAAAACACATTTTGGTGTGAAAAGGTCTTTTTGTGCAACTCTTCTTTTTTTCACGCAGAACATCACTTTTGGAGCAATAATCCCTTTTTCACACACCACTTCTTCATTTCGCACACTACTCTATAATTTAATTTTTCCACACAATAAAGATAGGGATTTTTATAAGTGTGGAGCCTTAATAAATAAGAGGGGGGCACCTCATTTTTTTAGGCATTTTGACCCTGTGCATAAAAGCCCTTCATGTGCTCAAAACTATCTCTCACTTCTTTCTATTATACGCACTTTCCTATATTTTCGCACACCATCTGGATTTTTCACGCACCTCATAACTTTTCCATTTTTCATCATTTTGAACATGAAGCCTCTCTTGTGCGAAAAAACATCAAAACCACCTTTTGCGCCCAACCAATTTTACGCACACAAGTCTGATGTTTTGCACACATTGTGCGAGCATCTCCAATTTTTCACACACCTCTTGACATTTTCATTTTTCAAATTTTAAATCATGATACACCAATTGTCTGAAAAATTCCACACTAGGTAACATATTGCACGCAAAACTAATCTTTTGTGTAGTCTTCCTGATTTTCATGCACTCCCAGAATTTTCCTTGTTTCTTCGTTCTAATTTCAACACAACCATTTTCACAAAAAATTCTATGCCATGTTCCATATTGCGTGAAAAACCAATCTCCCAAAGAGCCTGATTTTTCATGCACAACCCCAATAATTCATGCACAACCCTGATCTTTCATGCACCATCCTTTACCAAAAACTGATGTCTCCATATCCTATTTTTCATTGCCAAAATTTTGGAAAACACATGGAAATAGTGCCAGCTTAAATATATGATTCTTCTCTATGATGTGGCACCTTCAAAAGCTCTTATGCTTTCATAACGAACTCTACCAGCATATTTACTTCCAATCAAAACTATATATGACTAGGAGCACCTTTACTCCCCCCTTACCTTCATTTTGTGTGCATCCTAAGTTCTCTTATCATATGAAATTTGTGGAATACAATTTATTAAAGAATTATCTAATTTATCACCATTCTTGATTGTTATAGACAATGTATCACCTTTGATACAAGAGCTTTGAACTTTGGATCAGAACAATAATAATCTGAATTCACTTCATGGAGAATTTACCATGCATGAAATTCAATGCAATGATTTTATAATAATTCTCTAGGAATCCTCACTTCAGTCGATCTCCATTAATATTGGAGTCCTTATTCATCTTCTTCTTCATTTTGACCAGCATTGACAACTATTAACAACAAATACAGTATTTATACACAAAGTGGTCCCAACAATCTCCCCCATTGCATTTGTTGTTAATACCTTAATGTTCTCCTCATATGAATGTGTCAATGTCAAAATGTGAATCTTTAACTCCCCTTTACTTTTAAAACATTCATTCCACTTTCTCTCCCCCTTCTTGATAGGAAATAAAAAGTTCAGGGTAGAGAGGGTATCATTTCATGCTTATGAAATGTGCCATAAATCATTTCACTCTAAGTCTACATGAGCAATGCTCAGTGTAGAAAACCAAAGGATTAGATTTAGACACCACAGTAGTCCAACACCCACTAAATATGACACCTCAGTAGATGAAAATCCATGTACTAGTATTTAAGGGATTTCCAATTTAATTACAGGCATAGGATAATAAGTGTGATATGAAATAATCAACTTTAAACTTATTAACTTACTTCAACAAATGGATCCAAAACACTCATGTGCAACTAATAGGATAAGTGGTCTTGGGGAAATTTTACTCATCTTATGTCACTGATTAACTTTGGTACTCTCTCTTTGTAGAATGATATTTATTTTGAGTAACCATGGATGAGAGATTTAGAAATAACATACCTTTTCCTATGACATGATCTTTAGACAATCTTCAGAGTAATTGAATTTTATATATATTGATGTTGATATTGATTGTGATAATGACTGAGTTAACTTCTTCATGTGTATCCCCCTCAAAGGAACATTTCTAATCACTGAATCCCATGTTCTCCCCCTACGATCATGCCTCACCATCAATTGTTTGTATGATAATAACAAATACAATACACAAAGATTCAAGGGAATAAGTTGGATCCTCTTTGATTTATCAATGTGAACAACAAGGTTGAGATGATTTCCTCAACCATTATGTGACATTATTCACACTTTCACAACTAATCTTCAATGTTGACTATGATTCTGTAGACCTCACTATTTCTTCTATCTCTTTGTGTGTGGATCTTCTTTCTTCAAGGGATATTAAGGCACTAGAATCTCCAGGTGAAACATTCATCTTCTTGAGGAATTATCGTTGGGATGGAGTAAATTCAAAGCATTTTCTAACAGCATGACCATCCTTATTACACCACAAACATATAACTTTTTTGTCTTCATGTAGAATCTTCTTTAGAATCCAAGGGCTTCTTAACATTCCACCCCAAAGTATTCTTAGGAGTGTTTGATTTTCCCACTTTCATATGTTTTTTTCCCAAGGATGATTTTTCTTTCTTAGAAAACTCCTATGATCTAATTTTCTTATTAGCTTTGGGTACGTATTGAAAGGAACATGCACCATTCATGTGACCACTCCTACTACATTTATCACAGATATTATCTAACATTCCAAATATGATTGCAGTATATAGATGTTTCTGGATCTGTGGATATTTCTTCTTCTTCTCTGGTTTTCTCACCCTTGATATGGGTTTTCTCTATGCTTTTACATTTAAGGGATTGTACCAACAATCTAGTGAACAATGACCAAATCTATTACAACACCATCATTGACCAACAAACCTTGAATTCTTACCATCTTATTTATAAGGTTATTGAATCTCCTTCTCGGTATATTTTTCTTTCTATGGGAATATATCTTCTACACTCTTTCCCTTAT
Source organism: Viscum album (assembly GCA_963277665.1). NCBI lineage: Eukaryota > Viridiplantae > Streptophyta > Magnoliopsida > Santalales > Viscaceae > Viscum > Viscum album. The sequence continues at coordinate 1,170,727,654 of OY728130.1, forward strand.
CCACCATAGCCATCGTTGTAGGTTTCTTCTCACTTTTCTTCATCCATAATTGATTAGAATTTTTCTTCAAAACTGCATTTATTGTAGATGAAATTTTAGAAATATTAGTATAAGATAGTATGTATGGTACCTTTACTTTCTCAGCTGCTTGTGATAGATCATTGATTGAAACCATGATCTTCTTATGGAATTTTGAAGTTATTTTGTCCTTAGAATCCTCTAGGGAGCATTGAGTACAGGCATCAACTGTTTTTTTATTTTTTGGTGACTCAATATGTGTCTTCTCATGATTGGTCAACTCATCTTCCAATTCTAGAAATCCCATATTGAGGATGACTTCCTGGTCTTCAATCAAAGTCATATTCTCTTCCCAAGCCTTCTTTAATATTTCATCTTCATCTTCATGCATCTTTACTTTGTTTTTTAATAAAGTGTCACGTTATTTTATCTTCTTAGAATCTTATTCCAAATATAACTCCTTCACATCATTGCTATTTTTCAGATCATATTCAAGTGCATGTATATTCTCTTTTAGTGTCTTATTGACTCCCTCTTTTTCTTCAACATCCTTGAGCCACTTTGAAAAACTTACTGCAAATTCACTCTTTCTTGCTTCAAAGGCTCCAAATTTCATAGAGATATTTAGATATTCAACAATTTTTCCTTGTAAGAATTTCTCTAAAACATTAGTTTCTTCTTCTAGCTGAGAGATATTTCTATGTATGTAGTGAAATACTATACAAACCGGGGAAGTAATCTTTTTAGGAATACAATAAAAATCATTCATAATTTTTCAAATGAAATTTCTTGATATGTTGTACATTGATCATCACCACTTGTGCTAGTATTTTCAACATGAGAATAATTTCTAAATGTACTAACACGTAACTGTTGATCAATTGAGGTAGGAAGGTTATTCATCTTCTTGGTGGGGTCTTGATCCACCTTCTCATTACTTTATATGTTTGGTGTGTCTTCAATGTAATCTATATATGAAGAAACAAATGCTTCCTCTTCGTTAGATAAGAGAGAAATTATTCTTCATCTTTATATTATCCTTCTTTTTTCTGTTAATCATGGCCTTGGTAGATATAAATTTTTTTCCAGAGATAACTGAATCTCCATTGAAAGTGCACTTCATTGATAGATCATGAATAAAACTCATGTATTAAAAAGAGAATAAATTCTCTATAGAGAATCCAACATAGGTGAACTTGTCCCTATAATACCAATTGAGAGGACAAGTTTGGGATATTCCTAACACTAAGAGGGGGGGGGGGAATCAGTGTTGGGGACTTTGTAAACCAATTCCAACATTTTATCCAGGTACCTCTGGGCCTGTAAGGATATTGACTCTCTTATTTTATTTTCCCTATCACATGAAATAATAAAAAGAAGTTAAAATATGCACATGATATTTTTATAAGGTTCACTACTCAATAAGATTATCTAGGTCCGGGCCATGCATGGGAATGACCAGTACATGGATTCTCCACTATAATGTGATATGATGTTAGAGTGGGTTAACTAGGAAAATAGTCCTCTAGTATGTGTGGCTCCCTACACATAGCGGAGGGAAAGAAATAATCAATTCCCATTGTGAGTCCCTACACTCAGAGGGGGAAGGGAGATAATCCTCTTCAAACATGAATCCTCTAGATGGTTCTTTATATTGCCGGTGAAGATAGTCTTCTTCTTTATTAAAAAGGTAGGGTCTTCTCTTGAGCTATTTTAGTGCTCTTCACTTGATTAATTGGAAAATAGTAGGCAAGTAATTCTCTTATTTCTTTCTCTTCTTCTCTAGAAAAAAACCTAGCTTCACTAGGTCTTCTTCTTTATTCTTATTAGTGAAATAACCGATTGCACTAATCTTATTTTTTCTTTAGCTGGAATAAAATACAATAATGTGATTATTCAAACACTGAGGATCATCTCACATAGCATCATAGGAATTAAACTTCACTGATTAATTGTATGCCCACAGTTGGGAATATGTTATTCTTCTTATTCTTCTCTTCTCTCTCTTTGACACGGTATAATAAAAAAAAGTACAGTAGTGTCTTAATCACATTCTTCAATTCTCAATACCAACACATGAGTGTATCGGTATAATTCATTCTTCATTTATGAAAATATGAGTTTAGTTTCACATCAATCTCATCATCACAAAAGAAAAAACACCCATACAAATGGTGTAGATAAATCGTGCAATAAGAGATTATTCACCTCTGTGTAAGTAGACAGCTCCATGAGTCTTCTTATTCACATATAGAACGCAGGATACTTCTTCACAAAACCTGGGATGGTTCACGGATATATCTTCATGTAGAACTAAAAGGGTGAGTATTCACCAATTGTGTACTCATGGTATCTCCTTCAGAAAACACAGCGAGGGATTGAGAAAACAAGTCACTTGTTTGCAGTTACTACTTCACACAGTGGGTGCAGTTCACCTTCATAGCAAGACACCTCAAGAGTGCATAGAACTTGTTAAAGGCCAATGGGACCCTCAAATTTTCTTCACACCCTTGTAGGTGTTTTGAGCATAAAATTAAAACCTTTATCATAAAAACACCTTTTGGTACAAAAAGGACTTTTCGCGCAACTCTTCTTTTTTCACGCAGAACTTCACTTTTCACACAACACTTCCTTTTTCGCGCGACACTTCTTCTTTTTGTGCACTACTCTATACACCAATTTTTTTATGCGTCAAAGAATAGAATGTTTCTAAGTGTTGAGCCATAATAAATGAGATGGGGTCACCTCATATTTATAGGAATTTTTGACCATGCACTTAAAATCCTTTCTGGTGCATAAAACTATCTCTCACGTCTTTCTGTTACACGCACCTCCCATTATTTTCACGCACTGCCTGGATTATTTTGCACACCTCATGAATTTTATATTTTTCATCATTCTAAATATGATTCCTCTCTTGTCTGAAAAATGTCAAACCCACATTTTTCACCCAAACAATTTTACACGCACATGTATGATGTTTCCCTCACATTGTGTGAGCATCTCATATTTTTTGCGCTCCTCTTGACTTTGTCATTTTTCAAAATTCTAATCACGATACACCAGTTGCGCAAAAAATTCCACACAGTGCTCTACATTTCGTGAAAAAACAATCTTTCTCACAACCTCTTTTTCGCACACATTGCCCAATTTTTGGCACACTCCCTTCATTTCCCATTTTTATTCATTCTGATTTCTAAACACCATTTACACACAAAATTCTATACCATGTTACATATTGGGTTCAAAACCAATATTTTTGTACGAACTGATTTTTCACACACAACCCTAATCTTTCATGCACAAATCTGAACTTTCGTGCACCATCCTTTACCATAAACTGATGTCCCTATCTCCTATTTTTCCAACGGAAAATTTTGGAAAACATTGGAAAACAGTGCCACTTTTAATATATGCTTCTTCTCTTTGATGTGGAATCTTCAACATCTCTTCTTCTTTCATTAAAAACTCCACCAACATCTTTCCTTCCAATCAGATCTTTATATGACTAGAAGAACCTTTACTCCCACTTTCCTACATAAAGCTTGCATCATAAGTTCTTCTAACATATGATATTTTTGAAATACAAATCAGCAAAGCATCATCTGATTTATCACCATTCTTATTTGATGTAGAAAATGTATCACCTATGAAACATGTGATTTGAACTTATGATCAACTCAATAATTGTCTGAATTCAGTTCATAGAGAATTTTCCGACCATGAAATTCAATTCTATGATTTTATAATAATTCTCCAAGCATCCTCACTTCAAATGATCTCCATTATCTTTGGAGTCCTTCTTCATCAACTTCTTCATTTTGACCTGCATTGACAAATGTTGACAAAAAATACAATCTCCATAAACAAAGTGGTCCCAGCAGTCACTCGGTGACCCAAAAGGGTCCATCATATCTGAGAGCCAACTTTACCTATTTTCCAAGCTAATAGTGAACCAACCAAGGAGAAATCATCAAGAAATACCAGTAACCTATGGAAAACGCTAAAAGATGATGTTATTGATCCACATAATATTCCAATAAACCCTAAGCTATAACCAAACACTATATTATATCTGGATTCCTCATATGTTTCTACTGAACCAAACTCAATCCCACCGAATAAGTTTTTCTCACCGCTGACCAATAAAGAGTTGTTCTGTAAGTGCCACCATACATAGCCTTTGAAGGCCCCATGATGATTGATAAATGATACCTATTGTTTTAATAAAATTAAAAAAAAGTCCCATATGGTTATCTAAAGATCCACCAAAATACAAGATAATGTCTTAGATCATATCCTTTAAAATGTGAATAGAATAATTTATCCGACCATATGTATCTAGATGAAATAATTAATCAATCATAATAGAGTTTCCATTGCCACTTAAATACTCTTCCAGAACCTAAATGTAATCCTATGTTCCCTATCTAAAACAATAGTAGAAAGAACCCCATGTAAAATTATAATCTTCTACACATACAACTTACCTAGATCTTTAACTTTAGTGGTGTCCCTGATCAAAATAATGTGAGCTAACTTTTTTATTTAATAAATCCCCAATCAAATAGAATTTATCCATAAAAGAGTCTATGGTAATCAAACTAAATTGTCCATGGATTCCTTATATCACTTCTAAATCATCATTATAATATTTTGGAGAAAACAATAAGGTTTCATATACGTTTCCTTTACCTATTGGCATGTGTAATAGTGGGAAACATAATCAGTAAAGTCACGCTTTATACCCAGCCACCAAAATTAGTGTCCCATGTCATAATTAATATTGATAGTGACCAGATAAAAATACCATGAATAAATATGATAATCAAACAAAACTAATATTCTCATAGACTATGGGATGGAAACTAATCCCCAAAACATAGAATTCTATCTAAAGAGAGAGATCAATAAAAAATGATATCCCCACTATATAGGGTCTCTCAAATTCCTATAAACTGATAATCACACTGCTAAATATGTATTATATACTCAAGTAGAGAAGATGATAACTAAAAACAGGTGTGAACCATAACGAAAACATCCTATTGAGAATGAAGATGCACCAAAGTCAAAAACTCTATAATGTTCCAAATTTCCTTCAATTCCAAAATAGTCTATGATGACACCTTACTTCTGATAGCTCCTGTAATGACATTACCCTTCCTTGGGGTGTAGGAGATATCAATGTAAAATTTATAAAGGTTTTCTAGGATAACAATTTTTGCAATACTTAATTCTTTCTGTGAAAAGAGGTATCTTAGACTCTTATGGTCAGAAAGGACTCTGAATCTCTCCCTGAAAAGATAGTGCCGCCAAAACATAATCTCATGAATCACTGTATAATTATCTAAATCATGAGTATGATAAATATTATCATGTTATTGAATCTAATGAGAGTATAAAACTACCACATGACCATCCTGAATGATCGAACAACCAAAAACAGCACCTTAAAAATCATAAAATATTGCATACCCCTTACCGAGATTGAGATAGATAAACATATGATCTAATGTAAAAAAAATTAAATCTCAAAAGAATACATTCACATTTCATCCCATGTGAATTTCACTCCATTCTTGGTAAAATTTGTTAAAGGTGATTCCAACTTTGAGAAATCCATGAAGAACCATCGATAGTATCTAGAAACATCAAAGAATATCTGAATCTCAACTACATTTCATAGATACTCCCAAGATAAAATACCTTTCAACATATCATGATAAATTAATAATAAATTATTACAGATCACATTCCCCAAGAACATAACTTATTATATCTAGAAATTTCCTTCTGTCTCCTTTCCATAAAAATGTTTACTCCTTTGGATTTCTAAAACCAAACTAAAATTGTGCTTGTGATCCTGCTTGGATCATGAATATATAAATTACAATACACAATCAGTACTATAAAATTATCAAGATAATAATAAAATATATGATTCATCAAATCCATAAAAAATTTATGAGTGATAGTCACACCAAATATAATCACAATATATTTACAATGGCTATATATGATTTTGAAATACGTCTTTTGTATATCACACTCCTGAACTATAAGATGATGACATCCCAACTGATGTTGAATCTTCAAAAACCACTTTCCCCAATTTAACAGAGCATAAAAATAATCCAGACACAGAAAAGGATACTTATTCTTAACCATCACTCGGTTGACCTTCTTACAATCCACCCAAAATCAAATTGAAGTATATTCTTTTGAGAAACGAGCACTGGGGTTTTTAAAGTTGAAACACTAGGGTGAACAACACCCTTTTCCCTTAGGTCATCCATGTGATTCTTGAGCTCTTTTGGATACTCGGGTTCTATATGATAAAAAGGTATTAAAATTAGCTATGTACCAGGAACTAGGTAAATCGTAAACCTTACCTACCTCTCAAGAATAATACCATTGAAATAATCATAAAAACATCAGGAAAATATAGAATATCCATTGAAATATCAATAATAGAAGAAACAAAATCAAGATCAGTTGCTATCATAAACAATAATCTCTTGGGATCTAGGTAGAAAGGTCATTCATGACCAATGATTTGACCCTAGTTTCCTTGAAACACCAGTGAGCTCCCATAGTCCTCTATAAATGAGACATGTCAGTGATAATAGTCAACCTATGCATAATGAGAAACAATGTAATCCATCTTAATTATGATTTCAAATATACCTATATCATGGATAATAAAATCCCAAACTAACTCAACATCAGCTATCAATAGTGTGCAATTACATAAAAACTATACTCTTTCCTCCATCCAAGTGGTGTTTTTAACTCCATAACAATGGAAAAGATCTATATTGGATATTTAATCATATATAAAAATGGAGTGATATAAACTAGTGTAAATCACTAAAATAAAATAAATAAATCAATATTAAGGATTCAATATAGTTGGTACCTGTCACTGTTATGGAACCTACATCTACCGTAGTAAGAAAATAATCTATTTCATGAAGTTTCTTCACTCCTAAGTCCTTTGGATGGATCCTTACAGTTTCTGATACATCTAAAAATATCATAGAATCCATTAGAGCTAAAGTAACCTAACCATATTAAGGTGTATAGATATCTTGATAGAAATATTGTAGGTGGACATAGCGCCCAAAACTATTACACATCTTTACAGTTTAAGTACAAGAAAGACATGTGTGTCCCACCTTTACACACTTTTAATAAGACACATGAATACCACTATATACAATTAGAGGTGCTGAAGAGGTCAAATGTTGAGAACCACTCCTATGATGATAACTTCACTTTCTCTTTTCCCCTAGAGTTCCCTAAAGTGGCCACTAGATGAAAGAAAAGTGGAAGAGTCTCTAACCATATCTTCTATATTCATATATTCTATCAAATCCCTAGATAATATCTCTTCATAAGTCAAAAATCGACAGTATTAATACATTCAATTTGGTAATTGATCACAAACCCTATATGTATTTATGATCTCTTAGCTTTTCATTTTTTATAACCTATAGTATTAAATGAATCAGCTCTAAAAACTAATTATTGTATGCTGACACTAAACACTCTCTCTACTATAAATAGATAGACTCTAGAGGATTCACCATCATCAATGACTATGGGAAAAAATATTTGATGAAGATATTCTTGAAACCCATACAATCTAATCTCATGCTCATATTCACCTATATCGTGGAATCCTACCATAGCATTCTTGGACCCTCAATTCTGAATGATGCACACTTTAACATGATACTCTTAGCTATATCTAGGAATTTGAAAGTAAGACCAATATGTTCATGCCATTTATCCACCAGTTGAGGTTCATTTATACCTTTAAAGGTTGGTGGATTCTCATGCAAGAAATCCCATGATCAATCTATGTCTTCTATAGGTCCTGATTATAACGTAATCACTAGGTTCTAATCTTGCAGTACATTATCATTGATAGCATGAACTTCCCACAAGATAGCCTCAATAAAATTATAATCCAAATGAGGATTCCCTAGATGAGAATTAGTTGCACCCTCCTGAGGAAATTGAGGAACATGTATCAGAGACATATTGCTACAAAACAAAAAAACATAAATGATTAGAAAAAAATAATCTAATTTCAAACCAGAAAAACTATAAACAACAAATAAAATTAACCTCAATAACTCCAAAAAAGAGACACAAATACTAATATACCTTGGAAACTAGAGTCTAATCATGGTAAGTGATGTCTATGAACTCACCAAAATCTACCTTTCATGTTTCTAAAATCCAATCTTTAGCCTACTAAACATCTTAAGATAAGAAATATTGAAGAAAGACCGGATATGAAACTAAACAATGATAAACCTGACCCAAATAACATCTAAAACTGGTTCTTAGCACAAATATTCACATACCCAAAAGTCAGTCTTAATCTCCATGGGCTGGAATCTTTCCCAAAATAATCAAAAAAATATAGGGAAAATTTTCCCCAAACATGAGGTAGAAAACATGATATATATACACACATGTATCGAAATAAAAATTGGAAGAAAATATGAATATATATGTACATATATAATAGTAAGAGACCAACAGAAGTGAAAAAAAATAAAAAATGTAGAAAAAAAATCTCCAAGAGATACTTCCAGTAGAAAAGGATAGAAAAACCAAAACAACTGCTCTAATAGACTCTATATGATAGCGTGGGAAAACCTAGACGATCTCACAATTATGCTACCTAAACCCAGCTGATAGAAAACCTCACCACCTCATTGCCTTTCCCTACATCAAAATAAATAACCAGATCTATAAACCAATGAAATGGTATGTACGATGTTAGCTAACATGTATAGTAGGGTCCCAACCTAGTGTTCCATGTCAATTATTTGATTAGTAATACAATAATTCTCTTAGTTAAATAAAAAAATGCATGATATATATATTTAACTTTTTTTATATCAAAATCATGGAAAAAAATAAATTTCCACATTTCTTGCATTTTAAAATAAATTTTGGTAAATCAGTTTCATAGAATTTCATATACATATATCAAAACAGATATATAAATTCAAAGATAATCTGGTATAAAACTCATATCAAATATGTGGTAGAATAATTTAAAAAAGTAAAAGCTTAAATAGTAAAAATTGTCCAAACAAAAAGCATGGTTAGCATCACACTAGTGAACCCACTATCACATGATTTTTAAGACACCTCTTTCTATATATAGACAAATTTACATGCATCAATACTTTATCCATATGAAATGAGTATATATATTAGATGAACACCCCATAAAGTGAACCCCCCCAACATATCAAACAATTCCCTAGAAAAACATGACTGCGGAGAAAAAGAAACCCCCATGAGAAAACCCTCCAACAATAGACAATAACTATTACTATACCTTTCACCTAATATCACCAAAAAATCCAATATTCTATATTTTACAAATAATTTCATAAAACCATTTTCATAAAAAACATAACATGAAAACCTTTTCACAAAATAATTTCAAAATAGCATGAAAAACTGTTCATTTATCAAACCTAGGGAAAAATCTTTTATAAAACCCCATTTTCCCACACACAAATAAGATCAGTCATATAATTACATTTAATATAACAAAAAAATAAAAAAACTAGATAAAAAAAATTACACAACATAGGTTAGAGGTAGAGCCACCTACCATAATACATGGGGCCCATATTCTTATATAGGATCCACCAACATGAGGAAAAAAAGAATGAAAATGGAGGCCCTAGAAGAAATCTACACAATCAAAATGGATGCAATTTTAAAAAATGGTTGGTGGAGAATAGGAAACAAGACATACCTATAAAATTCACACCTTTCAGGTGAAAACCAACAAGTAATCGGCCCCAAGAACAAGATCACAAAACAAATCTAAAAAATAATCATGATAAAAATAAACATGGGTCAACATATCAAATAATGCAATGAAATGGTTCTACTCCGACCAATAGGAATGAAGAAGTAGAAATTATTACTCACTCTGAGGAATAAAATAAACAACCTTGATGATGAAATATTTAATGAATCAATCTAAAAGATATTAAGGTCTCCCAAATAACTGGGGAAGATCTCTAGGTAGATATGGGTAGGCATATGGAATAATGAATGAAATTTCAGCCATAAAGCCTCCTATAATCCATGTTCCCACTATTTAGAAGGGGTGTAATCCCTTTCCATGTCATGTAATCTATGGAATAACAATACAAAAAAACCCATATCCTTTTTATTTAATACCTGATATTTAACATTACATTACATATAACCATTACATGGAATTTCCACCCTTCACATTGTTTACCAGGTTCACGTCACCTTCCTATCAAACAATAAAAACTTTGTACTCCATATAGAATATGAAAATTCCATTCATACAAGAAAAATTACATATTTATAAATGATAACTAAAACCACCTCATATGTTCTCCAAGATCTAGGATAACCCCACTAATCCATTACTTGTTTATACTTGGACTTCATTAATTCAACAAAACACAGCTCTAAAATTTGATTCATTTTCCCAAAAAAATGTTCTCCATCCTCAGGAGTCCCAAGATGAACCTATTTAATGAGTAAAACACTCAAATATAAGGGAATTACCTGAAATATGGTAATATGATGTTACATTATATCTAATAAACAAACATCTATACTGGGAATCAAATATAGTGAATTTTAATAGTTCTATGATCAAAAAATTTAATAGCATTTTATGTAACCCTCCACTAAGCTAAAATTGTATGACATAATGGTATATAGTTATGTAAATAATTTACACAATAAATTATTTTATGAAATATAGTTTAAAACCCTTAAATCAATTTAATATAGAATAGGGTATTCATAATGAAAAGTCATTGGATGAACATAGTTCAAGATAAAACATTATAACTCAGTGAAGTGACATTTGACCTATTAATATACCATACAAGAATCATAATCAATAAGTTGAGATGTATTATATAAGTATTTATGTGGTTTTAATTTAAATACACATAATTGAATTAGATAATACCATATAATTCAATTAATGGTGGAAATTTCCTAATTTATATAATATATGTTTAGTAAGATGATGATAACTTATTGAATGAAAATTAAGTTATCATTTACTTATAGAGTAACAATTGAATCAATAGGCATTTGAAGAAGTAGATATTATTTTGATTAGTATATATAATGAAATAAAAAAATATGATAAAAATACGTCCATGGGTTTTAAAAACATTATATAAGGAAATGATGGTGAAAAATGTATCATGTTACAAAGAATCCGAATTGAGACCAAGAAAATACATATAACTGTAGAAATTTTATATTCAAAACCCATAGAAGGATATGATTTAAAATGTATCATTAAAACCCAATAAAAATTAGTTTATCATGAGAAACAATATTGAAGGGGTATTAAATATACTATACAAAAGAAAACATGGTGTATAATAATAATAATGTCTCAAGGATTTGAAAATTGAGACAAGAAACCCTTTTTACTTGTCCTGGCTTTCGTGAATGTAATTTAAACTCCCATATCAAAAAAATGGATCAATGAAACAATTAATTTATAACATTACATATATCAAGTATCTTTAATACTCTTAATATGTTATTCTATATATGAATTCATGTTTTTACATATTTTCCCATAATAAATGTTTATTTTTTCATTGTTTTCACTAATTTCACAAAAATTACATTACTATTCATTCTTGATGAAAATTTATGCATTAAGATATCATAAAAGGTTCTTTAATTTGGTTTAAAAGATATTTTTAATGAAATAATTATTTTTTATGATATTATTGGTTAAAACCATGAAGATCAAATTAGTGAGGATCATCTTTTAGTGATTTTTTACAAACAAAATCAAATTTTACAATTAATGGGTTTAATAATAATTTTACCAATATAAAACCAAATAATAATAATAATTTACATATTTATATCAATAATACCCATAAATATGTTCCCATGTTCATCCGTGATATAAATTCATATCATTGTTCACATAGGTTGTTTAACCGACGCAAGCACGAATATACCCCGATTAATGATGATTATGTTGTTGTTTTATTATATTTAATTGTACTAGAATTGAAATGATCTTATATACTATTATTATTATGATATATTATAATATCTATGATTTACATGAATATTTAAAGTATAATAAAATATTTTACAATATGAATAATACGATTTTCCCCTCAGTACTAGTGTTTTAAATGATTGAAATAACGATGATCATTTGTCATCCATATAATTAATAGGTTATTATGTATATTATAAAAAACTATATTTATATAAAAATAATAATATTTATCCATTAAACCCATTATTATGACTATACATGAAAGGTTGCAATGAATGATGGGACACATTATTCCATAAAGGTGACAGTTCACACGTACACATGCTTGATGAATTCATTTTCCATAGAACAATATAGATGGATATTATTTATTTATCAATAATGAATCTAAAATATGTTATAAATATAATACTTATATGTTAAATTATATATTAGTACTATCCTTATATGTTGTTAAAGTATAAATAGAAACAAGTTGCGTCATGTAGGTGGTAGTCCGCATAATGAATGATTGACAATTCCTATTTTCTAAAAGGGAAAGGGAATGTTGGTTAACTCTTGTACAATAATTAAAGTAACTTATGAATATATTAATGATACTTTTTTATCACTTTATTATGTAATAATGTAATTTTATTAATAATAAGTCTATATAATGGAATAGAAAAGGTAAAGGAGTGGTTAGAAATCTATACCTCAGTACTTACATTATCTTTTTATAAAACAGGGTTAAACAATTAAGTGATAATAATTTATAATACCAGAATTTCGTTAATATTTGTAGGACTGTTGAAGATATATTTGGATAGGTTTTTGTTTTAACTAGTTGGGTAGTGTTTAAATGGTAATTGAGGATAGAAGTACCCCATTTAAAAGTCAAAAAGGATAGTATATTTTTAAATACCAAGAACCATTCAATAAGGAGAGGTCACTCCCTTGGAATGTGGATCAACATTGATAAATAATGGATAAAGAAGAGATAATGTTGATAAATTACTCATACACCCAATGCGACACATTTTTTAGACTTGTTTTCAACTCATTACCATTAAATATTTCACTTTCACCCTTTTCTCTTTAATTGCGGTGACTAGTTTTTACATAAGGAAATATATCATGTATACCCAAAATTAAATTGGCACTTTTTACACAATTTTTAAAAACAATTTCCAATTTGAAATAAGTTTTATTTTATTCAATTTTAAAATTTTATAAACATAAATTTTAAAATATTATTCGATAATATGTTAGAAATAAAATTTAGAAAAAATATAAATTATGCACTAAAATTTCATATATGGGGTTTTATATTAAAATGAAAATATAAAAATTATATATCCCAATATAAAATAATTATATAGTATTATAATAATGTTGTAAGAAATTATAATTCATACTTATGTATTAATAAATTCTTAAAATTTATGTTATTTGTAAAATGGTTCGGTGCACTCTTAACCATAAAATAAATCTCCTTTTAGAAAATTAAAAAATGAATAATATTAAAATATTAATATGATTAATCATGATATAGTTTATTTTACCATATTACAATACTAGAAAATATTAGTTTAATTTTTATAAAAAAAATACATAAAAATAATGAACTCAAATTTTACATGAAAATATATTTTTTAGAATATTAATTGTTCTCATTTGTATTTCCTACCATTAACTAATTTTTTAAATATTGACCACTGATTCAAAATAATTTTTTTATCGTCATTAATTATAATTTTCCAAAAATTTAAATTTGTATCATATAAAAATAATTATTTTGGAAAATAAATTTCTAACCATTAAATGATCATATTGGTTGTTTGGCTATACTAATTGAATTAAAAAGGTATTAAAATTAAAAATTATATCCCATTATATAAATATTTTATAAATCATTTTCCCCTCTTTATTCAAAATATTTTAATAAAATTATTTTAATGTACATACTTAATATTTATTTTTTATCTAAATATATGAATATATCATTTCTTATTGGTATTGTGTGCTGAGAATGATATAAAAAACACAGAATTATTTAAAGTTAATAAAATATTAAAATAATTGGGTGCTACATTATCCACCTTTAAATAAATTGCAACCTTATAACTTTAATGATCACTAACTCCTGAAAGTATGTGATTTTATTCTTAACATAATTATTATTTTTCATATAACTTCTAATATAAAATCAATCTTACCATCTTAGGATATATAAAGTTACTTTCCTGTCCTAAAACAACATAAATCTTTTATACAATCTTATACACAGGTATATATGTACCATAAATATATATTCTTCAAAACATACATTTTCCTAAACTATATAAATATTTAATACATTAAACCCAAATAAAATCATAGAATCTTGTAGATATTAACATTATTATTAACCCTCACATGGGATTAACCACTAGTGCATAAGGTCACACATGATTCAATATATTTCATAATCCAAATATGATATAAAATTTAAAAAAAATATCATTGAACACTTTTCATTAAAATTAATAAAAAAAATTATGCTATCAGTACTATCAAATATAGTTTAATCAAAATCAATTTGTATTTTATTACCTCAATAATAAGAATATATTAATGATATGTTTTATTAATCCATCATTCATATGTTTTAAAATTGTTATACCAACAAATATATCCTTGTTTTAAAAATATATTTTTCAGGTTATTGATATCATTTAAGATATGATTCTAGAACAATAAATGATAAACTATTAATGGTCAATCCATAAATATTTCAGATAATACTCATAAATTATAGAATATTCCATAATATCATCCATAAATATCACTCCCTAATAAGAATAAAAAATAGTTTCCTAATTAATTTTCAATTGAAACATCAATCTCACTACATTATGTACAACTATAGAAATTAAACTTTTAATCATAATAATAACATACTAAACTTCACATCCATTTAAGTATAATCATTTATTTGGTTGTAATACAGTGATTTCTATATATGTACTTATCAAAACATTATATACATGGTCTTGTTTCAAAAAAATATAATAATATAAATGGTTATAATAAAATAAAATAATATGGATGTGAAAAAATAAATCCAAATATATCTTCTATTATTACACCTCTATTTTTAACATATGATACTTTTTCCTTAATATATGAATCTATTTGTTAAATATATGGTTATACATGACAATATTTCTATTAGGTTCTCTAATCAAACTTTATAACATCATACTTAAATCCTTCACAATGGTTTATAAATAGAAGGTGATAAAGAAAACCATATCCATTAGGATTGTCAACCCAAGTGTGCAGTTATGCCTCTTTTTTATGCACTAAGTGACGATCGAGTTATCACCCAATCTACCCGTTTGGGGTTATTACCCTAATGCACATCTTTTTTAGACCATGTATTAACTTGTAGTATCCATTAAGAGAATTAATTTATATCATAATTACAAAATATCTACTTTACCAATACATCATGATATTATACTATATAAAAAAATTCTCACATAGAATTATCCATTGGGTTTTCATTAATGTTATTTTATCATAATCCCCAAATAAAATTTATAGTGTTACCTTAATAGTAAATAATATAATATACTAAAGGGTTATATATAGCTTTGAAATTGTGTTCATCCTTAACTTTTCAACACTTTAATTATCATCAAAAATTATATTATTCTATAAATTTATTTAAACCACTCTAAGATACCAAATTTTCTACCACAGTCTCACACACCTTGTTCTAGTTCCATAAATGCAATCTTTACATACTAAATTTGATATCAAATATAAATTTTTTGACACAACTATCCCATAATTACATAAATCAGCTAAAAAATTATTATAATAATATACCAAGACCTTTTAGGTTTATATATTTAGAGAATTTGGGGAAAACAAAAACTACAAAAACCTATGTATTTCTTTACTGATGTATATTTTTCCACTATATAAAATTTTATTTTTCCATAACAAGTCATGGGAATTATCTACATAGATATACTATAAGGCATATCTTGTGTAATAATTTTCTTCATAACCTCAGGAAAAGGAAACATACTATGTTTTTCTCTCAAAAAATACTATGGGAAAACATAGAACAAATAAAATCCTAGAAAAAATGTCATATATATTATTTCATGAATAATTAATCATCTTAATACCATAATCAATAGAAAATAGAAAAATAATATTTCAATGTAAAACAATAAAATTAATTATATAACATGGATAATAATTATATGTACCTTAGTGATAAAGTTCATATTTTCGATTAGCTAATCCCATTCCCAAATATAATACATCATGATCATACTATCAAGGCCATATTTCAAGACAATATATTATTCTGGGTAGTCAAACACCAAAAACAAAAACATTTTTTCCATGTGAGTCTTACAAAAGTATCATAGGGATATGTAAGGATTGGAATCAATCGCCGCATGATTAATTCCAATGAACTCTTCATATGAGATAATAAATAAATAATAAAAAATCAGAATTTACAATAATCAAATTTATTTGAATAATAACATACAGAACCCTAATACTTTTCCCCATTTATATAAAAGGAATAACATGAACACAACCCATATGTTGAAAAAAGGTATATTTTTAAATAATAAATATCCAATCATCCTATATAATTCATAAATATATTTATTAGAATAATAAATATATTAATTCCAAATATTTCCCCCATAAATAAATGGTACATCATTATATATATACATCCATTGACAAAAAACTAGATTGAGTAATAGTATACACTAAATTCAATAATATCACCAATCAATTTATGTAAGGAATATAGGTAAACACCATTCATGAAAAGTAGTTGAAATAATTTTATTCACAAAGAAAAGGAATTTCATTAAAAAAATTAAAAGATAAGACTATGTAACTCAATAAAAAGAGATTTAAGCTATCAAAATCCCTTAAATATAGCATACTCAATAAGTTAATAATTATTCAAAAAGTATTTATGTGTTATTACTATAAATCCACAGATTAAATTAGAGAAAAAAAAATAATATAATCAGGTTTATAATGTCCCAAATTTAGAGGATATATGTATAGTACAATGATCATAAATCAATAAACGCAATTTTAGTTACCAAAAACACTTAATATTGGGGAAACAATTGATTCAATAGATATTTAAAGATGGGTATATGATTTTGTTTAAAATATCCCATGAAATGTAAACAATGTTGATAAAAAATATCCATGGTATGTAAATAAACCATACAAGGAAAACATTGTTCACAAAATGTATTATGTCTCCAAGAATCAGAATTAAAACAAAAAGTCTTAAAACTTTAAAATATTTCATGTTAAAATCTCTTTAAGTATATGAATTCAAAGTAAACATAAAATAAAAAGAGAACTATAATGAATTTATAAAATATATAACAACCTGATATTTTATGAACTATTTTTTTCAAATAAGTGTAATTTCTTTAAATTCTTGTGTGAGAGGAAACACCAAGTTCTATTAAACCACAATATACGATTAATATTATTCATTAAAACATTTCATTATTAACTATATTTCAATTTGTTGGGTATGAATAGGGATTAAAAAAAATAAGAAATTTTTATCGTTATGAAAGAATAAATTAAATTCATTTGTTATCAATATTTTAGAAATTAAAATAAAAATTCATTTGAATATAATAAAAAGTTTTTTAAAAAAATATTTTAATGTAATAAAAGTGTTTTTAACTTAATAAATTAAATTAATTAATATTTAAGAATGAATTTAATGAAATTTATATTTAAATAAATAATATATTTTTTCATTTTTCAATTATTTTTCTTAAATATGAGACAAGAATAAATATAGGGTTATGTTTAAAAAAATTCTAAAAAATTTGGTTTCATCACCTTCTCCACATATATTTTAAAAAGAATTACATTAAAATTTAGAAAATTTATTTGAAATAATAATAATAATTTTCTAAATATTCATGGATAAAACTTCTTGAAGTAATTTACTTAGAATTTTATAAAAAATAGTTTATTTATTAATTTTAAAAAATACTACTTTTTATTAAAAAAATATCATCTTGTTTGAAGAATATATAATATCAATTTTATTTTATGATTGTTCTATAAATAAAATTTTTACAAATATATAATGATTATTACAATTTTTGATAATTTCTTCATTTTCATATTTAATTTTGATATTAAAATATGTTATGATTTTGAAAATTTTCACTTTGGAAATCCAATTTTTGATCACCTCTATGGAATTAATGTTAAATTAAATTCTACTACTTATAATATTTTAATTATATAAAATAGATTCCAGATTTTAAAAAATATTAATTTTCATTATATAATAATGTTAAATTAATTTGGTTCATAATGATTAACAAAGAAAACAAAAATTAATTACCATGATTAAGATTAAAACAGTGTTTTTTGCGTTCCATACACTAGTGTTCAAATTAATTTTCCAAAAAAATAGTTTTATTATTTAATAAATATGATTTCATATTTATAATAATTGGGTAAAAATATATAATAATGATCATTTTATTTATACTCATAAATGATAAATTACCTATATAGAAAGTATAGTTTCCATGTTGAAAGATAAAATTGAAGAGTAAGAAAACATTGATGTTAAGGAACAAATTTTTTAAAAAAAAATTAAGTGTATTTTATGTATTTATTGAAAAAAATATTCCTTTTAATAGATTATTTATCAATTTTTTCAATTTTTTTGAGGGTTACTTCCGATTATTGAATAGTTTTGGGTATTTAAAAAAGTCACTCCTCATCCATTATAAAAGGATACCTCATCCCCCCGGTTCTTCTAACAATATATGAAATTTGGATCAAAAAAATAATATAAAAATGTATCCCTAACATCCTTATCCATGTTATAGAGCTTATTTGTTTTCAAAAAGACAAACCATGGGGTCCTAAATAAGATATCCAAAGGAGGTTATTCTAAGCGAAGGTAATTAACTTCAATAAGATCTTTCATTTTACTCCTCTGCTTACCACCTTAACTGATGTCTTAATAATTTAAAAATAATAACACCAGTATCTAAAATATACTAATATGTTATCATCAAGATGAAATGACCTATATGTTTCTCGTATTCCATCAAATGTCGAATTAAACTGTCGATTGTGTGTATAGAAGACTAACTCCCCATAAACTGATGTAATAATTTTCCATCACCACCTCTCACGACTAGATATAATGATGGGATTAATTATTATATAATATATTTATTATATTATAATAATTTTTCATTTATAATATCACATATACCTTCTTACATTCTATTCAATGGAAACATGATAATGTCTCTCATGTGTATGGATGATTACAACCTCGCAATCTAATTTTTTAAAAAATTAACTTACATTTTACAAAGAATTTAATAATGAAAAATATAATTAATATATGTGATATATATGAAATAATAATGAACAAGAAAATTTTATATAATATTTACCATTATTTTGTATAATCCCTCACAAAAATGGAAATAATATCCAAGCATAGGCATGGATTAACATTTCTATCAATGGTGTATTACATTTTCTATCTCTAATGTTTACGGACTACCATTAATAAATATATAAAGAATATTATATTAATAAATATAACAGATAAACAAATTAATTTTTAATACGTAATATAGAAAATCAAAATGTGAACTAAATATACTATATGTGCACAATTATTAACATAACGGATAAACAAAGTCATTTTTACTCAAAATGTGATAAACAAAGTCATTTTTACTTAAAATGTGATTTTAATAAGTAATTGTTAATAAATGGGAAATAAAATACGATAATAAAATCCTATATGGTAATATGTGCACAATTATGAATATTTCATATATATATATATAATTAACAGATATTTATCATATATGATATTCAAGTGTGTGAAAAGGATATCAGGACATAAGGTAAGAGATTATTGTCTCAAATTGTCTTTTTTAAGACATGCACCATGTGGTACAAATATCTTTTTTTATGAGGTGTATATAATATCCAATTATAATGTTATATAATGAATGAAACATTTTGTTATATATAAATTTACTATTTATGTATTTTATTTCATGGGGATTACAATTCAAAAGATACCAATGAGTTAAATGCATTATATTACAATCTCATTGTTTGTTGGGATTGTCTATGATTCTGTTTCAAATTAAAATATCATATGGTATACCTCTTAATAAATAGATTAATTTTCTTATCCATTAGTTATTTCTAAAATATAAATTTTTGATTTCATTTCTCTTTTTTTATGTACTCAGAAGGAAATTTTGTTTTTAAATTAACTTTATTACTCTATTCAGGCTAAATCACATTTTATAGGATGTTTATGTTTTATAAAAATGATTTAACGAATGTTTTAATATTCTAAAATGATATTTTTATGACAATTTTAATCATATATGATTTTTTATATAATTTTCATTAAGTAATATTCCTCTTACTTTGTAAATATTTCTTTTTTTTATTTTACCTAAAATGTGACTAGAATTATTAATTTAACATGTTAAGAATGAAATAAAACCCAACATGTCACAAATAATTAATGTTTTGATGATTTAATTATACTTTTCAACGGTTATTTTAAAATAATTATTTTACAATGTATTGTTAAATATATTTATAAAAATTTCATTTTCAAAGATAAAAGATAATATTAATTAAGAAATCTTCCATGCGATCTTTCAAATTAATTATCCATCTACGATGACATCCTTTAATGTTACATAATATTTATTGGTAGTATAAGGAAATGGAAATATATATACATATATATTTATGTAGATATATCCTTTTTTAGATTTTTTTTTGTTTTTGATGAAAATATGATTATGAAACACATTGCTTTTATATGGGTTATGATATGAAAAAATGTTTATAAATCTAACTTCTTTTCATGGTTTATGATATGATAATTATGTTATGAATCTCATTTAATTTCAGGGTAAGTGATATAATCAATGTATTATGATCTTTTCGAACATTTATATATGATTTTTAGTTTTTATGAGTGAGACATATATCTCACTACAATGTGATTGGTAAAGATTGAGATCTCATGTGATAAATTGGACTAGAATAGGGAGTGAATCATGTCTGGAAAGTTAATATGTCCACAATAATATTGAATTGAGTGAACTATGACTTCTATGATGGTTGGGGAGTGAAAAAAATTCACTATGAAATTTTAGTGAGTGAACCTTGACTTCTATGAATGTTTGGGGAGTGAGCCTTGTGCAGTATGATAGTAATGGAAATGATACTTGACTATAAAGGAAATAATTTTCTATGATTATTTATAAACAGAAAATATATGTATTATTCTAATTATATTATTTCATGTTTCATGTTGTTTTATTCCTTTATGATTCATGTATTATGAATTACCTTGGTGCATTAAATGACTCGTGTTTATGATCTATGATATTCAGGGTATTGTTTTCAAATATTATCAAGTTTGGGTGCCCTTATGGTCTTGTTATATTGATATCTCCATTTATTACCCTTAATATGAATCTCATCTCACACATTCTTATGTTTCATTTCCCCAGGTTGTGAAGAAAGATATTATGTATGGAATGTTTTAAAAGGATTATAGGTATGGAGGACTTAGTGGGAGATGATATTGTTCACTTTTGAAACAATTGGTTGTGTATCAGAGTTTATAAATCCACTAGAACTATAATATTATAGTGTAGATCATTATGTTATGTAATTTTTATTTTTCACATAATATGTAATATATATGTATGATATATTCGGTTCATTACAATTGGTATCAGATAAAGGTTCAGTTATTCTTTGGAAACTATGATGAAAAAAGTAGTGAATAACCCATATGATGATTCTAAATATATGATAACATTATAATGTTTATGTAAGGAAAATATTGTAATGTTTTCTAAGAAATAATTACTTATTTTGAAACTATAAGTGGATTTAGTTTTGAAACAGATTCATTTAGGTGTTACAAAACTAAAAAGAGTTGTTTGAGTATATATTGATCACTATTACGGTGAATGTTGAGTGTGACCTAGCTACACACCTGTTCTGACACTCATGTTGGAAATTATTTGGTTAATCTACATTTTTATTATGAACCATTATGATGGATTTGAATATATGGTAATCACATATAACCTTGGTTAAAACTAATGTGTTATTGATCTAAAAGATAAGTTATAATTTAGTCATCATATAAATTATTTTTCATAATTGTGTTTTTTTCCTCTATAAAAACCATTTATCAATATACACTTTTTTAGTCAATGGAAATAACTAAAAGGGATTGGGTTAACATTGAATGAGATAAAAAAAAATTATGGGAGATTGAGTGGTCTAATACCCAAAGTGAATGTTATTTTGAATATTCCCAATCAGTCATCATGTTATATGATTAAAAACATCCACCTTAACCAAATATAAAACTCATAAAAGAAGATAAGGATTATTTTCACTAAGATATCATGTTATGGATAACATGGAGTAAAGAAGACTCAATTTCATATATTTCAATATTTTTTTAAGAAACACCTAAGTGATTTTCTTAAATAGAAATAATGATGTTTTGAGTGTGTAAAAGAATGACACAAAGAAAGTAATTATTGAAGAGAAATTAAAAGTTAATTTAATGTAACATATGAGAATAATAATCTACATGTGGTATCATAAAATATTGAATGTTTTAAATTTTGAAAATATAGGAATTATGAAAACCAATATCCTATGGGTAATTATCATGAATGAATCGTCCAGTTCGTATGTGTAATAGTTTATCTTCTGATAATGAAGAGACTATGAATTACATATAAATGGTATTGGATATTATAATAGTATTGTTTCAATTAAATGATAAAATAATAAATAAAAGGAGGAGGAAAAATATTAATACATGATTCATATTTCATATTATAGGAAATATTTATTAAGGGATAAGGTAACGAATCCCAGTTCATAGTTTAAGAATGAAGTATAATGATAAAAGTGTTTATATATTTCAATTCTTGAATTATGTAATTACAATCATAAATATATAAGGATTTTTCTATATAATTTTTCATTAATTATTTATTGACTACTTTTAATTGTAATGATGACTTTGAAAAGTTATTTAAAGATAAGGTTATATGTTATGGAAATCACAAGATTAAGGGAAGAAATCATGAAATAATTTAATAAAATTAAAGAAATTTAGTCTAGTTTTGATAAAGAGATTATTGATATATATTATGTGAATTGGATAATATTTATGACCATGGAATAGATTAATAATTATTTAATAGTTGTGTATATTATCATTGATATAGTTTACTACATTTTTTCTATTTTTTTAATTTATTAAAAAAAATATGTTGTATTATTTATGGTATGCGGAAACACATATCTATTCATTGAGGTCATATAGAAAGTATAGTTATGAAAATATATTAAGAGAATATATGACCAAGGTATTAGCATATTTTATATGATATAATGAATAGAAACATTATAATATTGGAAGAACTGATATTATTTTGATTTTTTGAAATTTAGTGACCTTCTTTATAAATTTTAAAATTTGGAAGTTTCATAAGTTTAACCATTTATGGAATTTTTTATATTGAACATTGGATATGTTTTTATATATTGATGTATTATATAAATACTTAAAGATTTATTCATGGTGGATAACCTGAAAAAATCATGCTTTCTGTGATAAATATATATATAAATGTAATTAATTATCATTCTTTTATTTATATTATGTTTTGTTAGTGTGTCGAGAATGGAAAATTCATCTTTATTTCATAGAGTAAGAGATAAAGTGAAAATTGATAAAAGTATGATAAATGGATGGGATTGATATTTTGAAATGGAATGAAATCTAGTAAGTAAATATTCTCATGAAAATTCCTCAACATTATAAAAAGAATCCTGAAATTAAAATGATATATGTTTATATACATTTCGATGAAGTAATTGACTTTTCATGAATCACAAAAGTATAGATTGTTTGTCACTAACATTCTCCTAAACATGTTATCTATTAATCTATATAAGTATATTTGATTTATTTATCTCTTTAATTTCTATATTTTCACTTCCTAACACTGATAATATATTTAGAACCTAGTTATTTTATTTCCTTCATAAATTTATATCTCTCTGTTTAAGAGTAATTTATATTATACCTTTTTATGATGTAGGTTTTCTATAAAAGAATTTTCAAATACCATACCCTTGATTATTTATATCATGTTCAAATTATGAGGATGAAATTTATTATAGGGGTATAAGGTAAATCCTTGATATTTTTTGAAATATTTTTTTTCAATTAAATTTAATTTCCATGATGGCTTGCATTTCACACAACAAATAGTTCATGTAAATTGTAATACAAAATACATATGATTATTTAAACCTTACAGTTATAAGTTAGCCATTAAATTCACTGGTATGAATTCGGATAAATAAATTCTTAATAATAAATGGTTTACACTTGAATAAAGTAAATTAAATTGGTATGAATTGATTCAGAATGAAAATAATTTACAATTTGAAAGTAATGGAAATGTTTTTTATTATTCTCCAATTATTTTTTTAAACGAAGTGTTTTTATATTAATAAAATTAAATTATTCAATATTGGTGAATGATTCAACTAAAATTGATATATTTTTCAAAATAAAAATTATCATTTATATAATATTTTTTCTCTTCAAGGGATAAGAATAATAAAACATTCTATTTGAAAAAATGTATTTTTCTTTAAAACAAATTTGTCACAATTTTCACACTTATTTTAACAAAATAATATTATTCCAAAATTTAAAAAATCATTTGAGAAAAAAAACATAATATTTGAAATATACATGTCAAAATTATCTACTAGTGATTTTTTGTGAATTTTATAGAATGATTAATTATACGATGAATTATAAAAATGTATTGATGTATTTTAAAAACTTATTTTTCATTTAAAGAATTTACTTAATCTATTTTATTTTTATATGGTTTAAAATTCACAATTGGTTCCATTATATTTTTTTTAATCTAATTTAAGTAATTGTAATCAATTTTATGATGAATTTTTATATTCAACCATTCTAAACTTTTGAAAGTTTTCCTTTTGGAAAGCCACTTTTTCATCCCATGGGTGGGATTAATATTACATTCAATTCTTCTACTCCTATAATTTAAATTTGAAACAAAATATATTCCCTATTTGGAATAATAATAATTTAAATTATATAATTAGTTCCAATTAATGTTTTTTCAAAATTATTAATAAATAATATAAAAAATAAAAAGCATGATTAAATTTTAAATGTGGTTTAGCGCGCTTTATACACATGTTTTAAAATTAACTTTCCAAACACATCATATTTTTATTTTATAATTCTAATTTAGTATTTGTAACCATTCTGTAAAAATTATCTAATAATGATTATTTTATTTCAAGTATAAAATGATTAATTACAAAGATAAAAAGGCTAGTTACCATATTAAAACTATAATGAAAAAATTAAGGAAACATATATTCAAGGGAAAAAAATTTATAAAACATTTTTTTATGTTGGAGGTGTGTATTTACCGTATCTTCCCACCAATCGTCTAATTATAAATTTTAGAGAAAGTTGGGGTGTAATGAATGCAAGCCCAATTGCCCGTATTTGGTGCCTAACTAGAATAAATTGGCATAGATACAAGATTAAAATCCCAAAAGAATAAATAGTTCAATAGTTTTTTAAAACTAGATTATATACATTGTAACCATGTTATATTGGGAAAATTAAATAAAAAATAATAAACAACAAAATCTAAAAAAATGCATCCTTGAAACTCATTCAAAGATATTTTCTTTATAAACTAGGGAAATAAAACTAAATAATGGTGAGATCAAATGCTCAGTAATGGTTAAATATAGTGGAATAAACAATGAATTATTGAGAAAAATCTATATGTAAATGTAAACAACTAAACACACGTTCCCTGAAATCAATAAGTTTAGAATGATATGCTTCAATATATTTTTTTAAAAGTGAAAATCTCATAGATAATAATATCTAAACTCCAAATGTATTTTATGATTAATTATTATACATCATATTTCATAGGAACATGAAACATTTACCATTAAGATCTATTGTCAAGACAGTTTAAAACTATTGGGTAAAACCCCTTTTTATTTGGACAAATTAATCAAATAAAGAGACTAACGATGCATCGAGGGGATGGATTTATCGAATATCTAACCATATATTTTCTTTCCAAATAATTCTTAATTTTTCAAATAATATATTTAAATTAATGAAAAATGTGCCTTATCAAATATATATATTTAGTAATGGATACATATTTATCAATATTTTCTCACTTAATCAAAACGCTATAAAAGAAAACAACGTAAGTAAAAATGGAATTCAGTTTAGGAAATAATCATAACCATCACACTAGAAAATGGATATTAAAGATAAATGTAATGAACAATTAAAATGATGAAAATAAAGTTATAGTTTCAAGATAATGTTAAAAATCATGAAACATTTCACCATAACTTTTTCACTTGGAAATTTTCATATTAAATCTCATTGGATGAAATAATTTATATCAAAAGATAAAATACCATGAGGAATGACTTATCCAAGATATTAAATGACAAATTTTAAATATATACACAACATAAATTTGAATTTGTGCATAATAACAAATAATTCTCAATATAATGTAAATTGAGACAAAATGCCTTATGTTACACTCCATTTTAGATAAACACAATTTAAACTCATGTGTAATGGTTTTAAAAATGTTTTTTAACATATAAAATAAATATATTAATTTTTATAATGTCATATATTATCCTTTTAAAACATCTTATCATCCTTTTGTTAATATATATTTCATTATTTTCACCCTTTTGATTGTTAATTTTTCTATTTTTTGAGTATGTTTTAACTTGTTATATTTTGTTCCTACTACATAAATAATGATTTCACTATATATATAGGGTAAAATATGATGTAAATATAATGTATATTGATCATATAAACATTTAGAGTAATCTATATAATTAGGTGATAGGAAATGAAATACACCCTTCATGGAGACTGTAGGTTGTATATATGCATGAAAATTATCTCCATTTTGTTGTTATATTGAAAGAAATAAAAATAAATGATTTATATTTGTATTATAATTATATTATGATATTTAAGTATTACATATCAATAAAATTATTAAAACTATCCCTACTTTAATCTATTTAATTTGTGAATGAATCACGACACTTCGTGAGGCGGTAGTCCGCCGTACATACGAACGACATTATTGTTTTCCCACAAATTAGAATATATTAAGGAATGTTTGTAATTATAATTAAATAGGAATAAATAAATCATAAATACCATAAATATCATATAAAATCATTATTTCCATCATTATTGCAAACCTTTAAAAGTCATTGAGGAAAAATGAACGACATTGGTTCGTGGTGCGATTATTGGATGTACACATGAACGGTGCTTTTAAAAACCATTTGATAGAAGTGTGTGAATTTGAATATTTTACCCATAACATTATAATATCTATGTATATTAAATATATTGAGTTTATTATATATTTCATATATGAAAATAATATAATGAGGTGGACAAGGAAATAAAATAAAAATTCTTTTAGAAGAACCTTAACTCTTCTTCCGGTATCCTCTTTAGGTTCGAAAAAAATCCATCCTAAGATATGATTATTCTGAATATAATAATAATACGATTAATATTTATAATCTTGGGAGTTATTTTTTTATTTCTCTTCTTAACGAAACTTCTTTTAGATGTGTGAATAAGGTGTAGAGGTGGTGGACTTTTATAAATAGGGAAGAGGACACACTTGGCATTTTTGAAACGTAGTTAGGATTACCTACGTTTTGACCATAAAATAGGAATAAATAAGAAAAAAAATTATTCATTAAGGGGTAAAGTTATAATATTTATATAAAAAAGGTTTTAGAAAAGTTTTAGGTCATTTTTACACCTTTTATTCTATGCTGAATCGTTATGTAAACTCATTTTTTACGTTAATCACTGTATTTAATTTTATCTGATTTTACTAATAATTTTGGTAAACAATTAATATGACTTAATGAAAAATTATATACTATAAAAATTCAAATTATGGAATACATTTTTAAAAATTTGAATCACAAAAAGGCAAAAATTAATTTTAAATTAAACATAAAGACGGGATGAGAAAGTTGGTTCTCAAGGTGAACAAGTTCAAAAGTTTACTATGTATTTATATCCAAATTAAACATAAAAACATTTACAATAATATATATTGGATTAATAAACTGATAATTCATTTATTTTTTCCTTA
The DNA here is from genome assembly GCA_963277665.1 of Viscum album. Classification (NCBI taxonomy): domain Eukaryota; kingdom Viridiplantae; phylum Streptophyta; class Magnoliopsida; order Santalales; family Viscaceae; genus Viscum; species Viscum album. Next base: position 1,170,756,160 of record OY728130.1, read on the forward strand.
AAATCAGCTTAAAAATAAATCAAACTTATAAATTATTTAGATAAAAATTGGTTTTCAATTAAAATGCAGTATTTTTCCCGATTCATCAAAAAATGGAACCTCTCGGAAAAATACAAATAACTCACCCTAATATTATTGTGAAATTTAAATTTAAAAAATTAGTTTCATTTTTCCATTATATGTTTTTAAAAATATAAAAATTTATTTTTGAAACAAGTGTGTCGTTATCCGAGAAAACATCCTTTAGAAAAATACAAACTTTTATGTAACATTGAATTTATTTATTAACTTTTGTGTCTAAAATCTATAAGATAATTGTAAAAATATTATTTAATATATAATATATAAATTTAATTAATATCATCGGTTAATATTAATTAATTTTATTTATTAACACAAACCATAATTGGCACATAAATAATACCTTTTATAAAAACATTTATATTATTTTCCTTTTTTTATTATTAATTTGCACTTAATTGGTAAGAATTGAATTCAGAGATATATTTTCAAATGTTAGTAAATCATTTTAAAAACCATAAATTTAACTTCTATGTGATCATTTTCTTTTTAAATAATTTTAATAATATATTTTAGGTCTTATGTGTAATGTTAGTCGTTGAAGAAATTCATTATTATGTATAATACAAGATAACTATGTATTGCATGCATTGAAAGATATATAATAGATTAAAATTATATAAGTTTGTATATTTATATTAAATTAAAAGGTTGTTATATTCTGTTATATTTTTCATGTTGCGTGTAATAAACTCTATTGAATAAAATCTTTTTTTTTTGAATTTCGTGGTGTTGCATTCTCCCCACCTTAAATAAATTATATCCTAGAAATTTAAAATTAACATCGACAATAAAGGGTTAAAATTTTTAAATTTCCAATTTAGAGATTCCAACATTATAAAACAGTTAATTAAACATCCTCTTAATAAGATAGAAGGTTATGTATATTATTTCGGATTAATCACATTACAAGGCTTCAAAATAAGAGAACATTGATGGGAAATGAAAACATGGACATATAAGAGAATGAAAAAACTAAAATATTGAGGGAGAGATATATATAACATGTTTAGGAGTAAATTATTTCCCACAAATCCAAAAACCCTATGGGTGAAAAGTTCATTGATATCATGAAAAATGAAGATAATATGAAATCATTTATGTTTCAACCCCATTTCAGAGAAATTCTTCCACTCTCAAAGTATATAAGAAAATATGCATACTTAATACATTTTTATACAATTAAATAAATTGTATCATTTGGTTGTTCCTTGTACTATTTATACTTCATCACATATAAAATGTTTCACCATATGGTGATGTAATACATTATTCTCTAATACATTTTCCAAATATCAACTTATACCATTTTATAAATATTTATCCTTAGGCACCTTAAACAATATCAATATCCAAAATATTATTTGGATACTAAATTTGTAAAAAAATGAGCATATCATTTACTGAAAAAACATGATGTGTCTCTAAATTATCACATAACAAAATTGTTAATACATTCATCACATATTTTCTTGAAACACAGTAATTACCTGAATTACCATAAAACATTATTAAAAACATGCAGTCTTACTTATTACTTAAGTAATACATATATTATTGGATATATTTCATAAATTAAAAAATGATTTAAACCCAATAATGATGGAATAATATTCTTTTTAAATGAATCGTTATTGAGTTATAATATTTTAGTACTATCCAAATTAATTTACCCATATTAATCATCTATTTATCTTAGCATCATTATCTCAACATCAGGAACATATTATGGGTTTTCTTTCCTCAATCATGTGTTTTTTTAAATAATTTCAACTTTCAACTGAATGATTTTTCATATTCATCAATACCATTAAACATATACTTTCAAATCCATAATGAAAGAGTAATCTAGTATAATTCTAATGTGTTTTATAATACTTATAACTTGGACGTCACTTTTAAATACTCAAATGATGAAATTCTTGAATCCAAACATACGTATATTAATCATTCATCATCTTCTATGGAAATAGCATAATCTTGAACATAATATATTAAAATCTTTTGGGGTATATTCCTTAGATTATTGAGTTATTTATTCTATTAGTGTTCCATCTCCATTCAGTTGAAGCATTGTACATTTGAAACCTTTTTCTTATTGTATAAATCACAAGCATGGTTCCATTTCTCATCAAACTTGTAGAAAACTCCCAAACCATTAAATAACATTACAAAAAATTTCATTCCATAATTATATTATTTTGGAAAAATTATTCTTTTCATTTCATTATCCATATTTTCCCTAGATTTCATCTAATTCTCTTGAATAACTCTTAATCTGTAATAATTAAGGAATTATTTCTCTTTCTCATTAGAACATGATATTATGTCCTCATATGATGAGAATGTTTGGGAGACTACATCCCTTCGAAATATTGTATTAAGACCATAAAGATATTATCTTTTTCACTCATTAAATCATATACATTAGTTAGGTTCCCATTCCTCCTTCTAGGAATCATTTCTAAATGACAACATACACTAGATGAGGGCATTTCATTTTCAAACATACTGTATAGTCACAAAACTAGAAAAATACTTAACATAATTTGAAAATTTTATGTGTATATAATCATATAATCATAAATAGGGTTTCTTTTATTTGATATTATTTACATATTCTCAAATTATATAGTAGGGTAATATTCTATAATCTGTGTATTCCTAAATCTAGTTTCTAATATTTATAATAAAAATTATTGGATACCAATTATAATGATCCCAAACCCAGTATCCTGAAACCAGTTCCTTTCATTATTACATTGGTATAGATACACGATTCAAAACTCAAAGGATTGGATAGTTCCAAAAAAATTGAAAACAATATTACACACATGGTACCAATATTACATTTTTAAAAAGATAGAAAATGGTATCCTTGAAAATCATACAAAATTATTTTATTCATAACCTAGGGAAAGGAAACAAAATAATAGTGAAATAAATTTCATAGTAAGGGTTAAATACAGAAGAATAAATTTTTAATAAATGGGAATAATTAATATGGGAAGGTAAATAATTTAACACAAAGTACATATATAAATAAAGTGATAATTAAACAAATCCATATATTTTATCATAGTGAAAATATCTTATATAATAAAAGATGAATTCTGAATGCAGGAAAATAATAAATATTTGACATAAATATTACTAGGAACATGATAAATATAGCATAACGATATATTCTCAAGATGTTTTAATTTTTTTTGTAAAAACCCATCTTATTTATCCAACTTATTTTTCTCATGAGACTACAGATGCATTGAGGGGCTTGCATTAACTTATACAAAACCCAAGCCTTGGGTATCCAAATAATTTTTCATATATCAATTATTTAATTAAAATCTATGAAAAATGAGCCTTATGAAATAATCATATTGAATAATGAATATATATTTATCAAAACATCTTAATTTAATCAAATAACATTCAAAGTAGACATTGTATATAAATAATCACAAAAATATTTCACTATACTTTTATTACTTGTTAATTTTCAAATAAACTACCCTTAGATGAAATAATTAAAACTGAAACATAAAATACCACGAATAATGAATTATTCATGCTATTATATGTAAAAGGGATATTATATACACCACATAAATATGAATAAGTTTGTAATAAGAAATAATTCTCAATGGAAGGTAAATTGAGAGGAGATCCCTTACTTTATTCTCCGTTTTGGTTAAACTCTATTTAATATCATTTATAACAGTTTTAAGAATATTATTAAATTATTTAGTAACCATGTTCATATTTATAATATCACAAACTATCTTTTTAAAACATATTAGCATCCTTTTATTAATAATCTTTCATTATTTTCAAGATTTTTTGTGTTAGTTACCTTGTTTTTTAGTATGTTTTGACCTATCATTTTCCATTATAGTTACATTGAACATGATTTAATTATAAAAATAAGTTAAATCATTATTTAAGTATCATATATATTCATTATATATAAATTTATAAAAATCTATAATATTTGGTGAAACGAAATGAAATATACCATTTAGGGTGGTAGTAGGTCATACATACGCATTAATATAGTAACCATTTTGTTGTCCAAATGAAATAGTGACAAGTAAATGATTTATATTAATATTATAATTAAATTATCATATTTATGTCATATATATATAATTTTTTTATTAACCCCATCCTTAATATATTCCACATAACTTGTGAACTAATCACATTGCATTGTGAGGTGGTAGTCTGACGTACACACGAAAGACGTTATTGTATCCCAAAAAATGGAAAGTATTAATATATGATTTAAATAATAATTAAATAATCATAATACAATAATAAATAACATATATTACATATATATTCAGTAGTTATATCATTATTCCCAACCTTGAAAACTATTAATAGAAAAATAAACATCATTGGTTTGCTTTGTGGTTGTCCATTGTACACCCAAACAATTATTTTGTAACCCATTTGATGGAATCTTCTAATTTTTTAGAGCTTAAAAATAAAATAAAAACATATAAGTATAATTATTATATTTATTTTATAATATTATCCATATAAAAAATTAATTTAATATGGTGTATAAAGAAATAATATAAAAATTATTTTAGAAAAACATTACGTCTTCTTCGGGTATCGTCCTCAGGTCTGCACTAATTCCTTCTTATGTTGGATTTTATCAAATATAAGGATTATATTATGAGTGTAAAAAATTTGGGATGTAATTTGGCTTTATCTTTTCCAAACCAAAGTGTATTTAGAGTTGTGAATAAAGGGGAGAGTTGTTGCACTTTTATAAGTGGGGGGAGAGGACACACTAGTCATTTTTTAAAAGTGGTTAGTCGTACACATGTATTTAAATAAACTATTCTAACATAATATAATATATTAAATCCTTGAAGGGTAAAGGATGAAATATGGCCATAAAATGGGTTCTTTAAAAGTGTTGGGTCAATTTTACACCTTATATTCTATGTTGAATCATCAAGTAAGCTCATATTTACTATAATCTATGTAATTTTTCTTATCTTCATTAACTAATCATACTGGTAAAAAATTAAGTGGAACATATTAAACATTATAAATTATTCTGATTCCAAATATGGAATCCATTTTCCCATATTAAAAATTAGTTATGTGGTTGAAATTAATTTAAAATTAATCATGTAAACGAGACGAGACATTTGTTTTTTAAAGTGAAAATGTTTGAAAGTTTAATATGTTATTTTATCTAAATTCAACATAAAAATTAGTAAAATAAGATTAATTATATTAATATATTTATTATTGATCTATTTTTAATTTAAAACCAATTTAAATGAAAATTCATTTTTTCAATAAAAATTCAGTTTTTCACTATTCATCAAAAAAAGAAATTTCTTATAAAAAATAAAACCCAATCACCCCTAACATAATTCCAAAATTATTAATTAAAAAATTAATTCTCAATTTAGAAATAACATTTTAAAATTTTCAAAAATTTTGTTTTAGAACAAGTGCTCCATTAAAAGGCAGTAAAACTACCTTTTAAAAAATACATTTTTTATATATAAAATTGAATTTGTTATTATAAAATGCCTATAAATTATATGGGATGAATTTAAAAACATATTATTGAATATATAATATATAAATTACATTAATATTATCCATTAATATTAATTAATTTAATTTATCCATATAAAATTATATTGGAACATAAAAAATTGATTTTCTAAAACCATTTTCTTTTTTACTAAATTGATTTTTATATTCATTTTTGATTAATTGGGATCCAATGAATTCAAGCACATATTTTTATAATTTATTATGTAATATTCAAAAAAATTAATATAATGGGTATGATATAATTTTTATTATGAAAAATAATAATAGAATATCGTAAAAATTGTTCTTGCCTGTAACTAAGTTCATAAAATAAATTCATTACTACATATAATGAAAAATAACTCAATATTGAATGAATTGAATTCTATAAAATAGATAAATTTTATTTAAAATAGTAAATATATTATAAAGTCTTGATATATTATATATCATTATTTTCTTATTGTTTCATTTAATACAATCTGTTGAATAAAAATTTATTCTTTTATAATTTTTTGTTGTTACATGGGGTGAGTGTGACTTTCCATTATTGAATAGATTTTGGTATTTACAAAAATGTCACCTCCAACTCCATTATAAATTTCCTCCTCTTACCATCACAAATTATCACATTATAAGCCATATTAATTGAAAAAAACAATAAAATCTATCCCCAACATTATTATTCATGTTCAATATATTCTAGACATCCCTAAAGACTAACCCTAAGGTTATAAATAAGAGATCGAAATGTGTTTGTTCTAAGAAAAGGTAATTGGCTCCACTAATTTCATTCATTTTAATCTTCTGATTACCACTTTCATTCGTATATTAATAATTCCAATATTATTAGATAAATATCAACCATATAATTATATGTTATTATGTTTTTGGAATTACCTATATTCATCACATATTCTCTCAAATGGGGTATAAAAATATCGATAATGTGTATGGAGGACTGTTACCTCGCAAATCGATGTAACTCATTTTCCATCATCGTGTCTCCCAAATGGATATAATGATTGATTTAATGTTTACATATGAAATTTTATATCGTATTATGCTTATGTAATTATAATATCGCATATATCTTCTTAGAATATATTATGTGGGAAAACAATAACATCACAAGTGTGCACAATTGACAACTACCTCGTGAAGCGATGTCATGCATTTTTCACCTATAAATTTTATGAAAGGTAATAAGGTTAACATTAATTAATCTATCATATATATATATATATATGAAATAATAATGAATCAATAATGTTTATATATTATTTATATTTATTTCATTTTATTCCCAAAAAAATAGAAATTGTGTCCAGGCGTATATACGGCCTACCATCACAATCAAGGGTAGATTTAATTTTCAATATATGAATTTTATGGATTAAAATAAAAATATATATACTGAATAAATATTAAATTTAAATCATGGTTAAAATTAAAGATATTTTGGAACCATGATCACTAAAAAAGAATCAGAAATACCAAATCAGAACATATATGAAAAACAATGCAGTTATTACCAGAAATGTGATTTTACCAATAAATTTTTAATTAATGGATAGTATATAGTTCTATAAAAAGAAAATGTGGTATGAATTATATCATTATGGTTCTGTAACATATGTTTATTAGACTTATATTTCTTATATATGATATTTGAATTTGTATGAAAGATGTTGAAGCTTAATGTAAGTGATTTTTGCCCCAAAATTTCTTCTTTGAGGCATTTGTTATTTTATGAAAATATATTCTATTTTTATGTTTATATAATTCCATGTTTGAAATTTTATATCATGAATATACTTTTTGTGATATGAAATGTTTTTACTTAGTTTATTTATTTCTTGTGGCATATTATTCAAAAGATTCCAAGGTGGTAAATGCTTTATGTTACAATACCATTATTTTTTAAGATTACTTATGATTACGTTTATAATTATTAAAAAGTATGATATAGCACTCATGAAACACATTATATTTAATCTAAACTATTTATTTTTTTAATATACATGTTTTACATTGGTTTTACTTTATTTATGTACTCATGATATGGAAACAATTTTTCAATGGAAATGATCACTGTTCTTTTCTTTGGTTGAAAACCCTTTATCTTCAATGTCCATGTTTTCAAAAAATTATTTTAATGGAGTATTATTATTGTTTTAATATTTTTTAAAGTCATTTTTACAGATGTTTTATTTTTAATAAAATGTTTTAAAAGTAATCTTTATATTAATTTCTAAAAAATTCCTAATTATCTTCTACTAAAAACATGAAAGGAATAATTGTTTTAACATTTACATAATGAATGCAATTTCCCACCATCGTGACCAATCAATTATTTATTTATTAATTTATATTTATCAATGTTTCTTTTTCTTAAATGTACATTCATAATTGTTGTTAAAAATATAGTTCTACAATGGTGATTTTAAAAATGAAAATTTTATTTTCCTTTCGAAATGTTCCATGTGATCATTTAAAATCATTTTTCATCTTAGATGACATCCTTTGATGTTATATAATCTTTAACGGGGTCATGATCTAATGATTCAATATTAATTTTATCTCTTTATGGTTTATTTATATGATGAAAATATTTTAATGGATCTCATTTAATTTATATGGGTTATGCAATAGTAAAATGATTATGAAGACCATTTATTTTTCATGGGTTCTAATATGAAAAATGTGATGTGCTTACCATTTCTTTTAAATGTTTATGATAATATTAATTCTTTTTTATATTTTGGGACATGTATGTATGATTTTTATTATGTGAGGGGTAGGTCCAATAACTCTCTCGAATTAATTAAGAAATTATTGAGATCTCATGAGATAAATAACAAGGGAATATGAATTGATCCAAGTTTAATAGGGGATAGTTTCCACTATGATGGTCATGGGAGTAAACTATGACTGTTGTGATAGCTTAGAGAGTGAAAAGAAGCCACTATGATAATATTTGGATTGAACCATTAATATTGTAAGGGTTAAGGGAGTATACCAAAACTACTATGATAACCTTGGGAATGTGTTATACCTAATAATTAAATGATTTTATTTTCTTATGTATGTGAAATTATTCTATATCTGATTAAAATTTTATACTCCCATGTATCTTGTTCTTTTATTACATAAAAGATATGTCTTGTGAATTGATAATTTTTATTCCATGACTCATGTATCTTATTTATGAAATATAGGTTATGTTTTTAAATGTTTCCCATGTTCTCATGGAATTATGCTCATGTTTTGTTGATATATCCCTTGTTTACAAAAATAGAGAATCTGATCTAACCCCTTAAAATGTTTCATTTCTATAGGTTATGAAAAAATCTATTATTTATAAAATTTATAAAAAAAATTATAGTTATAATGTAATTAGTTAGAAATGATATATTTCTCTTGTCAACTAGTTGTTTATGTATATATTTTTTCAAAGGAAATAGACCTAAATGATGATAGAGTTGATTATTATATTATGTACTGCATATTTATCCACTAATATGTAATATTTATGAATGATGAGTTTTGGTATTTTAAAAACTATTTAATGGGTATTTGATACACTGTTTCAATGAAAACATTTTTTATAATAAGAAGTATTCCTCTAGGAATTGAAAATCAAGATAAGAAACCCTCACCTATATTCCTTAAATTCAATAAAACAATTTAAAAAGCTCTCGCATAAACATAGATATCAAAATAAATTAATACAGAACCTTTCACATATTCGTTTTATTTATAATCATCAAATTTTTCTATTATCTATAAGAATTCTATTTTGTTTCTTACCTATTTCCATATATCCAGTGTTTATAGTTTGATATTTTATTCTAGTTTCATAAAAATGGTATTTATATTCATTATTTATAAAAAAATAGTCATTAAAATTTCATTGAAGTAATTTTACTTGTTTTTATTGATATTTATAAAGGTGAATTTTTATTCCAAACCATGAAGATGAAATCAATGATGATCATGTTTTCATTGATTATTAACAAATAAAAAATATTTTTTAATAAACTATTTAAACAAAATTGTTACAATTAATAAATCACAAAAAACTAATTTTTATAAATTCAAATCATATTATGATAGTAATTTTTTTCTCAATTCATCAATGATATAAATTCATTTCACTATTCCATTAGGTGGTTAAACTGTCTCAATTGAGAACATACAATGACTAGTGGATTATTATGTGGTGTTTTATATGTAATATAACTATAATAGAATCATAAAAATACTATATAGTTTTTATTACTGAGACATATTTCAATTTTAAGTATTTAAAATTAAAATTAAATTATATGAAAGTATTTTAAAATTTAAATATTATGTTTTCCCTCTTACTAAGATTATTCTAAATGATAGAATTAATGATCATAAATTGAGTATCATATCTTTAATATCCTCTCAAATGTTTTCTAAAAAAATTAATGATATCATAAATATCATATTAACTAATAAAACCCAATATTTGGACCATCCATTAAAGGGGATAATATTTTTATCATTTAATAATATAGAATATTTTATAAATATTATACTTATATATTAAATTACTTATTATATTAATTTTTTATGGTGGTGAATGAAAATAAAATATGTTTAGTTATGGAGGTGATAGTCCACACATCAAACAAATGTCAGCATTATTTTTTGAAAATTAAATGGGAAAGGTGGTTAATTGTTGTACCAACAATATAATTACAAAATGTTATTATAATGATGCTGACTTTATTATTTTAAGATTGTGTAATGTAATTTAAGAGAAAAATACACAAAAAGAAATAAAAAGTGGAATGTGTTGTGTGAGATTAGTATCTCACTACATGGATTATCTCCACTGCAGTTGGGGTTAAACCATTAATGGGAGGTTTTTTGATAATAACATAACCTCCACAAGAGTTATTAGAGAGTTGTCAAAAAAGGTATTGGTTGAGTTTGGGCTGGTCTATTTGGTTAATGGTGTGATGGTAAGTGAGGGGAGGACTACTGAATTTACATATAAAAAGGGATGGCATTTTTTTCAAATGCCCAAAACATTTTAATAAAGGGAGGTTGAACTCAAGGAAAGTATCTCAAAAATTTATTTATAATAGATAGTATAAATACATGAATTTATAGAGCATATAGTGACTCTTGAAAGGGCTTGGATGAAAAAATCCTTGTTAAAAATTAGCATCAATGAGATGAGAAATAACTCATGTGTGATAGGTATCTTCTCTAAAAAGGAGGGGGAATGAAGTGGAATTATATTTATTGAAATTAATGGAGAACATAAAATAATGGATTTTGAGGAGGCATAATATCTTTTGTTTCTTATTCAAAGGAAAAATATTGTTGATCTCATGGGTATGTATTTGAATATTCTTTAATTTGAATTTGATTTTTAATTGTCCAAGAATTTGGGTGCTAAGTATAACAACCCAGTTCTTACTTTAAGGTATATTTATCTTTTTTCCCTTTTTTTCCTTCTATGTTTTTTAAAAAAATTGGTGAAAACTAGGCATGTACTAGAATTAGACTATCACACGACCTGATATAGGGTTACACACCATGTAATCCCAAGTACACGCAGTGTACTCTATAACCATGTAAGGGGTATACATGATGTGTAGGGATATTAGCAGGGGATTCGAAGACTAAACCATGTACATGTCGTGCAATGCCTAGTATATTCCATGTAGTCATGTCGGTAAGACCTAGAAAGTATGTCGGTGAAATTTAACCAAATTTGGAATAGTAAAAGAACCTACATGGCGTGTAGTCCCAAGTACACATTGTGTGATTTTTAAATTTTACTTAAAAATGGATGTGGCCTTGTCTTCTAGTTCTAGATAGATCCCTCACAGACCAGCAGACTAAAACTTCATTTTTCTCTTAATTTATTGTCTTATGTCTGATTTAAACGTCATCAGATTCATTAGAACCTGGTCAGTAAGATCTTGATTCAAATTGAGCCATTATTCATGTCTTCTCATTTCGGCCAAGTAATAGGATTTTGCTTTTTATGCACATTAGGTAGATCTACCGTGTTCTCGACCAAATTTGAGGCCGACACTGGATGAAAATTATCATACAATTATGATGTCGGTGGAACATATCTTGTTTTTTGTTTTTGTATACATTTGGATGGCATATAATTTGGCAAAGCTTGAGGTAATTTGAGTGAGTCCACATTATAACTATTGTAGCATATTGAATTGATTTTTATACCATTGGGAAATTTTTGGGCTTTCCACATACCAAAATAGTTTGAGTGAGGCTTGGTGAGAGATCATTTCTCATTGGGTTATTTTGGTTGGGGTTTCAAAATGGTTTTAATTGTTTTTCGTTATTTTAATCAAGTATTCTTATATTTTTTAAGTTGTATTAAACTGATAAAAGGCATTAAAGGCCTTAGTGTTGCTATGTTATAGTTAATAGAAAGTGTAATTCAATCTATTTAAATTGAATTACTTTTTTAAAGTGTTTTAAAGTAAATATATATAGGTAATTTTTGGGATTATATGTGTTGAGATCCTTGGGGTTGTGATGGGCATGACCCAAGGTTGGGATGGCATGGCCTTCTGGATTGAGTGACGATGATTGCTAGTTGGGATTCACATGGATTTTCTTGGGTGGTTTTAACAATAGGATTGGGAGTCGTGAACATTGGTTTAAGGCATTTTAACTACCAGGCTGGACATGTCCTGAGATACATGGATGGAATAGCAATAAAATTGAGCAACATGGTCGTAGGGGCATGAGGTTTCAATGATATTTTGTATTTGATTCTTTATTTGGTGATTTCCACTCACCTGTGATGGCTAAAATTCCAATTGAGTTGTGTAAACACATGTATACTCCATGATGAGATAGTTTTGACCACTTGTGTGGGTAGAAGACCTCGATAGTGTGGTTTTTGTATTTTTCGTTTGGGGGTTCTTGTTGTAGAAAGCCGTGTGGAAGGTGAGGAGCCTTCAGTTGACAGTGATGACGCTATCATGTTGGGGCCTGAGGATTGACAATATTGAGGCCATGGTCCTGGATATTAATTTGAGGATAGACATCATTGTTCCTCCTATTGTCATTCCATGGGACTATGAGGGTTTTTTAGAAGGGGTTCGTAGACTGGGTTACTATCATTTGGGCATGACATTGGGACATTAGTACATGAGACACAAGGTTTTAGGAGGCACATGGGGATTGTCTATGTGATTTGGGTGGAACCTGAGGGTTCACCACGACTTTGTAACTATAGGAGTACCTTGGGCCATGGGCCAAGGACCATCTTTACTTCTTAGATTCCAGTGATTGTCAAAGCTGGTGACATTTCTAGGTGGCTGTTGAGCTAGTATAGGTTGTGTTTATTTATTGTATCATAATGTTTACCATACATAGATATTCACTTATACTTAAACACTTATACTAGGTATGCACCATTAGGTGGTATCCTACTGAGATTCATCTCACACCCTATAAGGGACCTTCGGGATGCATATAGACTTTATTATTTTACGTATAGGTAATATATTTTATTTAGAATCTAGATCGTAGTACTATTTTTCATAGAGATTGCTATGGAGCTTGAGGTCATGCCTACCATGAGTTTTACTATTTTTTAGCTTTAATTCATGTATCTGCATGGTTGTTAATATATGTTTCTATTGTGGTTATCCATGGATTCCCTTTTTATACAGACATGTGGTTGCATGCCTTCTTGGTTTAGTAGTGGGTCCAAGTTGTGTTTAGAATGATGTTCAATTTACCAACCAATTTAATTGTTTTTAGAGTGATTCCACTTTTTATTAGCTATTGGATGTGTTTTCGCTCTGCAGTTCTGGTTTGAGTCTGTTGCATCATTTATTTTCCAGTGTATTATATGCTATTATTCTTGGACTGGTACCTTTAACTTCCTCATAGAGGTTATTTCCTCCCCACTGAACTTTTTTACACCCTTGCGACTAGTCAGAACCCTTTGGTATTCTGGGAGGTGTGCCTAAGGCCTGTAACACCCACCTTGATAGCAAAGTTTGGGTGGCTGCTCGGGTTTGGGATGTTAAAAAGTTGTATCATAGGAGTTTTTTTGCCTATTTTATTAGAATTGCTATTTTTTTATCGTAGATTTGAGAGAGGTTGTTTTAGAAACCAAATATCAAATTCGTTCTTGGGTTCCTATAGCCTCATGTACGATGGATGGATTGAGTTTCCTTGGGTTGGTTATTCTCTTTTATTTTAATTCAAATTATAGTTTATATGATTTATACCTTGGTGGATCACATGGTTTGTGATGATAATTAGCTTTGATATGGGACCCTGAACATGGTATGGTAAGGGAGAATTGGACTTAGCCCGGTAAGGAAAGGCATGGTTGTTTGTGTTTTGATATGCACATTTTTTGTGTAATTCAATTTCATATATGTATGTATGAATTGTGAAGTGATAATTCCATGTGAATCATATAAAATTTTATGAATTTAAATTCTAATAAAATGTGAACTGTGATATTTCATTCTTTATATATATGTAAAATTTCAGTGTCCTGAGAATTCAGCCTGGCTCTCATAGGAGCATGCATGTTTTATTGTTGAGGTGATTTTTGATCACCAGGATTTGGAAACTATGTACTCGGTTTGAAACAACATTGGTTGTTAGCAAGATAATGGCCTGAGGATTTAATGATATGAAGATCTATCAAGGGCGAGTAAGGAGGTCATGAGGCCAGGATTCTGTGGGCATGGTCGTGATGGGGGAGAGTAAGGTTAGTTGTTTTGCACTACCTTTTTTCTACTTTCATTATCTGTATTATATATATATACATATGAATATATATATTGTTATATATTGGGGTTGTGTGACCATTTATAGTATTCAGTGGGTTCCTCTTAGATGACTCGGATGGAGTGTCAGGTGGGTGATGGTATAGTGTCATAGGAAAATGATCAGGTTTAGACCTCTAAGGGTCAGGCAGAGCATGAGCCGCAGGTACAAGCTCAGGGGAATGATTAGGTTCAAGATCTAGTGTAGGCTGGGTAGCTATTGGGTTTGACATCATTTGGGTCACGGATTGATGATTAGCTCTAATCTAGACCATTACATGACTTATAGGGGATTGATATAAGTGCTCTAGGAACAAATCCATCTATGTCTTACCATACTCGATTGTTCCAATCACAGCACCCGCCACTTTTTTTGGTATGAGGGTGGTCCACATGCGTTTGAGAACTAGATAGAGAGATTGCAGAAGATATTTGAGCATCTTGAGACACCTCGAGGGTGGATGGTCAAGCTGGAGACATATATGATTAGGGGACCGACAAATCATGTGTGGTATGTAAAGGTTTAGGCTCACAGACACGAGGGACTAGCCAAGTAAGACTTTTAAGATAGATTCTTGGAGCACTTTTTCCCATAGTAGCTGAAGGTAGAGAGATTTCGGGAGTTCTTAAGCCTTTAGCATGGTGACATGTTTTCCATGGACTGTTCAGCTACATTCACGGATATTTCTCTATTTTCACTAGTTCTTTTAAGAGATGACACCTCGAGGGTGAGGTTTTTTGAAGATGTATTACGAAAAACCATTCGAGTGCAGGTAAACATCTTTATGCCGGACACGTTCTCATAGGTGGTGAATTGGGTGCTCGTAGCTGAGGGTAACCGGAATGACATATCTCACTTGAGTCGAACGAAATCTTCAGGTGATCGTTCAAATGGAAAGAAACATGTTCGAGATAAGTTTCAATAGGGTGGTCAGGCCAAGGACTCATCCGGACCACCTTGGGTAAATTCTATGGTGGTTTTAATTTAGTATGGGCATCCAAGTCATCTATGGAATCAGTTTTGTAGGCCTTCAAAGGAGTGTTGGGAATATAAGTAGTTTGGGAATCTTGAGTGATTCTATAGGTAGCCTTCTCAGACATCTAGTAGGCAGGCACCGAGGCAGGAACATGCTTCTGAAATCAGTTTAGGATCAGTACTAGGTGAGGGTATCCAAGGTTCAACTATACACAGAGGATGTGGCAGAGATAGTGGGACCCAGTCATGGGGTCAGTGGCTGGTGACTAGTATAACACCATATGGAGGTTAGGCTTTAGGCAGTTGTTTGTCCAGCTAGGTGTACGTTGTGGAGCTACTAGCTTCTGAGCAGGCTGGTGAGCCGATGATGGTTAGAGGGTTCCCATGGGTGTGGGTTTTATATTCCTTTTATTTCTATTTGTCATGGCTTATTAAGGAAACTCTGTTTTGAGTGAATGAGGTGGACATGATGTATGTGGACTGACCAGATGTTTGTCAGTAGGTTGGTACAATCTCAAATGTGTGATTATATATATATATATATATATATGAGTTACTTGGAATAAGGATCATATTTGGATGCTTGTTTTGGGATGCTGAAGATTTAGGGAATCCATGGGATGCGGGTTACGTGAGGTGATGAGGAATTGGGGCATCGTTGGATATAGGTAACTTGATGTGCCTTGGTCAATGGGGCATCGAGGATGCTATTGTGATTGAGGTTCAAGGAATGGGGTTGTTTTGAGCATCTATAAGATGTGGGACCCTATTGTTCCATGAATTCTATGGGCTATAGGTGGTCACCGATATGGTGCAGGATATGTCTGGGAGCCGAATGTGACATTGGAGCACATGATGAGGTGCATGGGGGATGAAGCATCATAGGAGGACTATGGGTCTATAAAATAGGTCTATATAACTTTGATTGATTAGAGATTTGTTCTAGAGTTGTTCCGGAATTTTCCTTCACCGCCCATGGAATGGAAATTCCGGGATGAATTTCATTGAGGTGGTATGTTTGTAAGAACCTAGTTCCTCCATTGAGTTACTGGTAACTTTTTCCTTTTTCATTTTGATTTTTTTTAGAAAACATGGGAAAATGGTCATGTACTAGAATTACACTATCACACAGCCTTAGATACGGTTACACACCATGTAATCCCAAGTACACAGCATATACTCTATAGATATGTAAGGGGGATACATTGTTTGTAGGGATATCAGTAGGGGACTAGAGGAACAAACTATGTACACGTTGTGTACTGCCTAGTACATACCTGGTAGTCATGTCAGCAATACCTGTAAGGTATGTTGGTGAAATTCAGTTGTATTTTGAATAGTAAAAGAACCTACATGACATGTAGACCCATTTACATGCTGTTTAATTTGTAAATTATGCTTAAAATGGGCAGTATCCTCATTTTCTAGTTTTGGAAAGACTCCTCACAAACCACCTGTCCAGGACTTCATTTTTCTCCCAATTATACATATTATGTTTTATTTGAATGTCATTGGATACATTTGAACCCCCTCGATAATATCTTCATTCATCTTGATTTGTTCTTCATGTTTTCTCCTTATGACCAAGTTATATGAGGTTGATTATTTATTATTTTTGTGTAGATCTACATTGTTCTAGGCCAAATTAGAGGATGACGCTAGATAAGAATTATTGTATGAGTAAAAGGTAGGTGGTTCATACCTTAATTTTTGGGTGGTGAGACCTCTAGAACTTACTCATATATTTTAAGAGAGAGCCCATTATAGAAATTTTTCACATTGAATTGATTGTTAAACTCGTGGGATGCCATTATGAATCCCACATACATGAATTTCTCGATAGAGGCTGGGTGAGAGGTCATTTCCCATTGGGTTACTTTGTTTGGGGTTCCAGAATGTTTATAATTGTTTTACATATTTTAAACTAGTATGTTTATATTTTTTATGTTTCATTAAACTGTTTGGAGGAATTTAAGACATCAGTACTCATTTGTTATAGTTATTTTCAAGTGTAATTAAATCTGATTAAATTTAGTTACTTTTTAAAAGTGTTTTAATGTGATTATATATATGAAATGTTTGGGATTATATGTTATGATACCCTTTGGGTTGTGATGGACTTATCCTGAGGTATTTATTGTATATCCATTAGGATTAATCACTTGTTTGGAAAGGCCCAAATTTTCTTCTTCTTTTTATCCATGTGGTTGGGCATCATGGACATCGGTTTGAGGCAGTGTGACTGTCAAGTTGGGCTTGTCCCAAGATACTCGGATGGAATGACCATGAGATTGAGAAAAATTGTCATAGGGGCATGAGGTGCCATAGATATTGTGTCTTAGGTAATTTATTTAATGGTTTCCGCTCACCAATGAGGCCAAAGATCCAATTGAGTCATGTGCACATAGGTAGACTCCATGATGAGGTGGTTTTGACCACTCATGTAGTTTGAGGACCCATATATTTCATATTAGTTATTTTTGGTTTGGGGGTGTGTGCCGCATAAAGCGACATAGAAGGTATGAAGCCTTAAGTTGATAGCGATTAACTTATCAGGTTGGGGGATGAGGCTCACCATTATTGAGGTTGTGGGCCTAGATATTTATATAACAATAAGCATCGTTGTTCCTCAATTTTTTGTGACATGGGCTGATGTGATCTTTCAAGCAGGGATCTGTATATCGGGTTACTATTATTTTTGTGTGCCTTAGGGATGTCAGTACAAGAGACATTCAGTGTTAGTTGGTACATCATGTTAGGAAATTTGATTGGGCAAGAACTTAAGGGTTCACTAGGACTTTGTGAATACGGGATTTCCTTGGACCATGGGACAAGGAATCTCATTTCTTCTGAGATTTGGTCGATTGCTGAAGCTGGTGACACTCCCTGGTGGCTACTCATTGCCTGTTAAGGTTGTGTATATTTATTACATCATACAATTAACCATACGTAGAGATTAATGTCTTCATAAAAACATATACTTGGTATGCACCACTAGGTGGTATCCTACTGAGATTTATCTCACACCCTACATGGGGCCTTTTGGGATGTTGTAGACTTTATGGTTTTACATAATAGTATGGGATTGTCCTCAGGAGCTGGATCAAAGTACTGTTATTCATGGAGATTGGTACGGACCTTGATGTCATGCCATGCTAGAGTTTTACTTTTTTTAGATTTCATTCCTATATCCACATGATTATTATTATATGTAGCTACTGTGGTTATCCATGGGAACCCTATTTATATTTACATGTATAACTTTCTTTGGATTGATGACTTGTTTTTTAGTAGTGGTTACAATGGTATTTATCATGGTGATTTGATTACCTTGTTTTGTATTTGTTTCTATTTTTTTTCGTGGTTTATCTCCTATTGGATATGCTTTCACTCTACGATTCTGGTTCAAGTCTGCATGGGTCATTTATTTTCCATTATATATTATGTTATATGATCAAATTTGTAACTTTATCTTCCTCCCAGAAGTTAAAGCCTCCCAACTATACCTCTTTACACCCTCTCTACCAGTCTATAACATTTGGCATTTTGGGCTGTGCGCCTAAGGTTAGTAACACCCGACACGATATCACTATTCAGGTTTCTATTCGGGTGTGAGATGTTCCACCAAGTGTGTCAGAATTGATTGAGTTAACATTTTTTTCATTTTTCATATTTATTTCAATGATTTAACCCCTAAATGTTTATCAATCAGAATTAATTTCCACCATTTTTTTATTTTTTGTTGTTTTCTGGGATAAAATTTGAAAATTTCATAATTTTGGAATTTTAATAGATATTTACAACTTTTGAATTTTAAAAATAAATATTAAAAATTGATCCAATTTGAGTAATTAATTTTTTATTTTTTCTTATTTAATGGGGTATAACTTTATATTTTGATGAAAAGAAAATTTGAACATCCATAGGCCCAAAAAATAGTAATGTTAAAAAATATTTCTGGCTAAAAGAATGGACCACACTTTAGTAAATGTGTAATAACTTAGGATAAACACTATAAATTTGGTTGATTACATTTGGATTTTAAAGATAACAATATAGATAGTTTTATCATTAAATATAATGGAGATATTCTCTCATTTATGTGGCCATTTAACACTTCAAAGTTGAGAAATATTTTGGGAACCCTTGTCCATAAAAAGTATGAATAATTAATTATTTCATTACTTATTTTATACATTTCCTAAAACTATGATATTTTGAGGGTGATATAAAATTCCATTTCTAAAATGTTATTAGAATGACCCTTGAAGATATTTTTCCATATTGTTGCTTAATATAAGCCAGTATTTGGAAGATAGATTCTGTAGGGGAAGCTGGTAGACCCATTTCTTTTATTCATTTATTTTTATTCTTATAATTTTTTAATTTAGTTTTATTTTAAATTTAATTTCAATTTAGTTTATTTTAAATATAATATAATTCATTAACGGATTTTATTTTATATTCTTTTTCAAAAAATCCTTCTTATTATTCTCCATCTTATTCACCTTCCTTTCTTTTCTTTTCTTTTTGAGTACATGGGTGTGTTTTTCTTCTTCTAATTCTCTCATCCTCATTATTTTTATTTTTATTTTTTTTCAATTTTTCTCCTCTTCTTTATCATCTTCACAAAATGACCTCTTACCCAAAAACAATTATGGTCTAACCTAAGGCATGGACTAAGAAACATAAGTGGTGTTTCCAATTCATTGAATGTTTAAATTATTATGTGTTATTTATGTTTTATGTGAGAAAGGGTGATGTACATGAGTGTGGTGATATTCTAACATGAAACTAGACCAAAAATCATTTATATAATTTTACTAAAAAGTTTACCTCTCTTATACTGAATACAACCTCTTCATATAATGGAATTGACCCATTCAGTAGATAAAAGGGCATATGATGGACTCAGTCCTGTATGATGTCACGCTTTAGATTGAGGCGTGCCACAAAACCTTGATTAAATGAGGTGGTGGAATTGTGATTAATAAAGGAATTAAATATTTCACACCACTAAATAAAATAGTATTAATTCATGCATGAGATCTCATAATTGAATTATCAAACTAAATTTAAATATCAATAAGGAGAATGATAGAACCCACCAACCAACCACACAGTTTGAGTTCATTCTTTACTAATTACATTTTTTTTATTGCATGTTAGTTTAATAAATGATTTTATTTTTTTTCCATTCCTTTTATATGTTGAATAAAAAAGAAAGAATAAGTAGTTTAGTTTAATTAGAATATGTGGGTGAACTATAGAGAGGTCTCCTCGAGAAATACATCACTGTTCAGTCCCTATGCTCAAAAAGGCTAGGGTATGATCTATTGTTTTAAAAAATAAAAAGAAAATACAAAGGATAAATGGATGGGGTTATGCAATCTGTCATGCCCTCATTCCAAAAAACACCAAATATAAAGTTAAAATATTATAATCAAACATATACGAAGCATCACAATCTTTTAAACAAAATGATTCAAGATCTAAGAGACCATGAGACCTAGTGACCATAGCTGGAGTTAAATAATAATAGTTTCTCCTACGACCAACTTTCATGAGAGGAAAAGTTTGAAAGCATTCATTATCCACATAAACATTTTTTCCTTAGAAAAAAACATTAATATATGATGGATTTTTTGGATAATCGTCTTTTAAACTTGTCAGTGTCATCATGAAATTAGGGAAATAAACATTCTTTTCCATGCCCTATGATAGGTGTAAATCAAATAACAATTATGTTCTAGTTAATGTTTATGTAATATTGTTCTAAAAATTTGATTAATGTGAGATTCCATGATTGCTTCCTCTCACTCTATTTTTAAAATGGTGATGGTGAGAGAAAAAACATTCGAAGATTTTAGTTTGGTCTACTCTTATTCCTTATTCCTAAGAGTTTCATTGAATATCCTCAATTGAGTTAGGAAATAACCAACCATGTCTTGTTTATCCCAAACAATAAACAAAATCCACTACCCATCCCAAACATAGTGATGATCATGGAGTAGTTCACCACTAATACCTAGTATATTCTATCATATATAATCTAGAACCTAGAAAAATGTGATAAGGATAATTGACCAAATAACAAATCAATAACATAATCAAAAACAAAATATGATAGTACATGATAATAAAAAATACTATTTGAAATGGAAATAAACTTTGAAGAAGAGATAATGAGTTTATATTGAATAAATTTCAAGAAGTAAATAATTAAAAAATTGAAAACCCCCTTTCCCCAATCACTCATAATTTTACCCCTCCATTTTATGGGTAACTAAGAATAGTGGGGATGAATAATTCATTACCAAACTAAGAAGAAGGAAAGTGTAAATAAAAAAGCACAATAGTTCTCCTCCAAAATCTATCCACATAAATTTTTATCCTATTATATCCACTATATGGCTAAATCTCCTCAAGGGTACTTCTTATGATATTCAAAAAAAAGTTATATTATCCCTAAATATATCAAAGCCTAGGGATTTTTATAAAAGAATTTATGACATAATTTTACATTTTCTGGCAATGGATTTTCTAAATTGTGCTCTAATTCAGGGCACCCAATAGCCTCATTAATGAGGAAATATCCCCATGATATTTAATGTTAAAATTTTTGTTCACAATATCATTAAAATTAATATATAATCCCTTAAATTGGAGGGTTTTATCCTGATTTGATCCTCATTTACTATTTTTAATTCTATTCTGTTTGGCAGAAGAATTTTTAAATTTGATTTATTTTTTTGGGTCAATGGATGATCTAATTTTATTTTTCTTTAGAATAAGAAGGTCAATCCTGAGAAATAAGAAATACTAAATAATTAATCACACTAATTGGATCAATATTGTAAAATTTATGCTCAAAATTCTAATGTGATGAGTATTTTTTAAAATTTCTGAATTATGAAATTTTCCCATTTTATCTCAAAACAGACCAAAAATAAAAAAATATGCAAATATTACCAAATAGATAAATTGGAAGGGATTAAATAATTTAAATACATATGAATGATGAAAATATAATCTCTATTCATACACGTACACACACACAAGAGTGTGTATATAGGGTGTCAGCTAGCAGGTTGAGTAAAATCTCACCATAGATTTTATGAAATTTATTTTAAAAATATATCATGAACACTAGATTGAAGTATAATAAAAAATAAGGTTTTAATTTTAATTTGGAATTAGTGAAATTAAATCTCATACAATCACTTTAAAGAATAAAAATATCCATATTTAATAAAAATTACCTAAAACCCACACCTTTTAGAAATAATCATTAACAAAAAATAGGAAAATTTATAATGAAATGAAAAAAAATCATTTTCCATTCAATTTAATCATAAATTTCAAAACAACCCTTAAAATAAATTTTGAAAACTAATACCACTATTATAAAGAATGATACAAAAAAAGTACCATAATGTAATTGTGAAAAAATAATGTAATAAACATTAAATGAGTGAGACTAACAAAACTAACATAATGGGGGATATTTATTAA
The DNA here is from genome assembly GCA_963277665.1 of Viscum album. Lineage (NCBI taxonomy): Eukaryota > Viridiplantae > Streptophyta > Magnoliopsida > Santalales > Viscaceae > Viscum > Viscum album. Next base: position 1,170,779,134 of record OY728130.1, read on the forward strand.
GGAATTGGAATCCCCTAACTAAGCCATCCAATTAAGATCATATGACAATATATACACCTGACAGTCACCAAGTATAGTGAACCAATATATTTTCTAACACTTATAATGCTATATCCCTTGATCTTTAGAATGGATAACTAAACAAGTCACTTACTAGTTGGCGAACTACATAATATACTTTACTAGTAAAGGTGAAAAAATAAGTAGTAGAAATGACCTGATCATGATCAATATTTTCATGCTTTAGCACTTGTTTACCCATGACCAAACATCCTAGATATGTGAAAAAATCAAATAATAACCATCATAAGAAAAAACAATAACTCTCACCACACTTCTAACACCCTAACATATAAAGACCCCTTATATATATCAACATATCACCACATACATGACCATCCATCAATGCAAAAAACTGGAGGCGTGAATAAGGTCTCACAATTTAAATAAAACCTTTTCAAATTAGTGCTAAATGGTTCTTTACTAAAAACAAAACTCGGTGTTCCAATTCATTATATACTCTCCAAAACCAATGTAAACCTAGTTTTTTAAATACATGTAATCAATGATCTTTTTTTGAAAACCATGAACACATTTTGAAAAAAACAGATTTTCATGACAATTTAATTCATAGAAAAAGGCCTATTTTTCTTCAAAACCATTTTGAGGATCTCCAAGTGGAATTTTATAAACAATTGGCACACATAAAAATTTATTTCAAAACCAATATTAAAAATCCTTAAAAACCCTAGTATTCAAATATATTAAATTTATTAAAGCAATTTATATTTTAACCTAATGTATATCATATTTCAATATATTAATAAAAAAATATAATACCCTAGTATTCCATGAAAATCAAAATAAAATTAATGGACTAAAATAAACTTCTCAAAAATAATTAAAATGAATGAAAATGTGTTTCTTTCCATAGGGAACACATATACAGGGAATAACCACCTTCTACAGTTCCAAAAACACTAAATCTAGATGTTAAAACCCACCCAAATATTTAAATCCCAATGATCAGAGATGTAGGGATCATGGTTGAATAATGAATCTCTGAGAATTAAGATTTAAAGGAGGGAAAGTGATATTTTATTAAAAGATATAAGATTACCTTATAGAATAATTTAAATATAATGTTAGGGTTCAATATTATAAGAGGATGTAAGGTGATATTTCCATACGGATTAACGAGAATCGATTGTATGAAATGAGTGAGGAAGGAAGAAGAAATAGGATTAGATCGAGCTTGGGACAAGTATTAAATCAAATATTTTTTGAATAAAAAAAATTGATATGAAGGATCTGTGGAATGTCCTCGATGCTTAAAACATAGACCTACCCCAGTAGTCCATCCAATAACATATCCTATGGGATGATTCATGGAACTCAAACATAACGAAGAACAAGGGATACTAAACCCTCTAGGAATTATGGGTTATCTTGTCTCCCTTAAAAATACTATTCATTTTGAGAACCTTGACATGTCTATGATCACAAAGAAGCTGCATAAACATTTCACTTTTGGGAAAGGGAAGAATTAAATATCCAATTTCCCAATAACACAACCCTGAAACATACGTCATGGAGTATGTCATCAGTAACTATCCATAGAAAAGTCACCCACTCTCTGTCATGGCCTTTAAACTACAACATTATACAATATACACCTTTATAGACTACCCTTACATGACACACTTACTACCCCTAAAAAATTCCCTAAATGGTTTAGAACCAGGATTACCCGATGGAGCACCGTAGTTAGGTAGACCAAAGGCCTTTGGGGACATCCATTATGGTGTTGCCTCCTAGTGATTTAGAATGGACTATTTAGTTGTTTTTTCATAAGCAACACTTATATAAGGGAACCAATGGTCCCCTTACGTAAAAGGTATTCATAATAGTACAGTTATACAAATCAGATCATGGACTGCCTCTTATGGCTATATATAATATCCAAACAACTAAAATCTAATAAAATATCTATAATTATATAAAATATTAAAATAACCCAAAATTATATAAAATTTAAAAAAAAATAAAAGTGATAGCATGGTGTGACAATTATCCCCACTATGACACTTTCTTCCCCTTGAATTTTAGTGGCCCTAAATATATGGAAACAGAAAATTGAAACCTCCACACCTCATTACGAGATGTGAGAGGGTTTGGGAAGAACTAAAGAGGGTCCTACTAATGTAATACGTCTTAATTGATATCATCAAAACAAAAGAACCCTAAATCACAGTCAAATCTAATTACTCCAATCACCACAAAACCTCAACTGAAGACCTGAAATCTTCAATGTAATGTAGACATATTAATGCCTCCCAAATATTTATAATATTGATAAAATGGTGAACTAAAAGGGAAAAAACGAAGATAAGACATCCACCAAATAGAACTAGTCAAAATTAAAATGAGTTACAACCCAAGAAATCATTTGAAAGACCACACAATGGTTACAACATTATTAATAAGTATCCAAATATTCTATAAATATACTTCACCCAATCCCATAGAGTAATAACATGACCCCTATCATGGGTTATAACAATATAAAAGAAAATAAGAACCTCAACCAAGAAACAACACCTCACAGTAATCGAAAATATAAATACAAAAACCATCAAATTATTTCAAAAAAAGATACGTTGGTACTAGTTTCCTGATCACGAACCCAAGGTTCCCCATTTCATTCTAGAATAAACATTTTTTCATCTTGTAAAAATTTTTATCTATAGAATCACATCAAAAAAACATAATAAAAGAAAAAAATTCCGGAAAAACCTAAAGGAATATACCCACAAAATTCTAATACATAGTCTTTACCCAACTTTTGACTCATTAAACATGAATCTCAATACTACTTATTTCCATATCAAGAAATAAAAATTTTATTTTAATGCACAAGAATCTCAATGAGAAGTAATAAAAATATCTAAAACTATAAAAAGTTTTTTGAAAAACAAAAATTCATCTTAACCAACTATCAAACCAGATACATCTTTCAATTACCCAACACAGAGAATTTTCATAAATATTATAGGAATATACAATTGAAAAATCCCTAAAACACATAAGAAGCACTTTCTAAATGAATTGGGACATAATGAATCATAGTAGACTATATCAATACAAGGGTTACCAACAACTAAGAAATATTAAAGAAGTCTCAATTTGGATACAAGATCAAAGGACATTTGGCTTCCACCAACCTATATATAACTAGATGGAGTCTCAATATAAAATATCATCCACTGTAAAAATAAAGTATCTACCTCATGGTCTGACCTCAAAAACAAGATTTTTTAATTTCACATATGTCCATTATTTAGGGAATACTTCAAATAATAATATGTATAAGAAAAAACAGTTATTTCCTCATAGATAAATCAAAACAATCACACAACCACTAAGGTATAATTCAGAAAAACAGAATCCTATTAAAATAAAAAAAACCTTAATCAAACATAAAAAAAAAAATTTTCATAAACCTAAAAAATACCCTATGAAGAATAATTTTAAGACATCTATAAAAAAATTACACATTTGAAAAAAAAATTATAATAAAAAAACCAAAAATTATAACATGATCATTCAATTTTTAATATTAAACAAAACCATTTATATATTTGAAAAAACTTTAGAAACCTTTTTGAAACATTATCACCATTAATAACCATTTTTAAATAAAATTCATACATTCCAAAATATTTATAAAAATCCTCACCTATATTTTAAATCATATCCCAAATATTATAATAAATCCACAGAAAAACATGTCTTAAAAATAATCATTTTACAAATTTTCTCTTTTAAAAAACTATCAAAGAAATTTTTCAGATATAAATTTTCATTAAATTTCCTCATTTCAATTAAAACAACCATTATAACACCAAAAATGACACTACAAAAAAATGCACTAAACACAATGTGAAATTAGTTCTAAATGCAATAGAAAAACAATCGTGTATCCATCTCTATCAAGTGAGAATTAAATTAGGTAAAATTTGGAATTTAATGGCGTTCAAATCTCAAATTCAAAAGAGATGTTGATCAGAAAATTGTAGGGTAAGATGATTTTATAGAAAACTAACCAAACATAAGGTTTCCTCATTGAATCTCATAGAAAAATCGGTTTGGGATCTAAATTGTTTGATAGCCCATACAAACTAACAATAAGCCTCATTTATTCTTACATTTCTACCTCAAAATGAAAAATGGGCTACAACAATCATATAATAAGATAATATAGGACCTAAGTATCATCATTTGATATAAAAAACAATAATTAATGAATAAAATTAAAAGAATCCACTCCATCTACCAATGGAAGCTTGGGTTGAAGCTGAGAACGAGATTTCCAACTAGTAATGAGGGTTCAAATAGTATAGTTGTGAGATTATAACTTCGGTAAGAATCTATACACCAAAAATATATAGCAAATATAAATACTAAGCTAAAACATCATAGTATATGGATAAATATAATCCCAATTTTATAAGACTTTTTACTTTATTCAAACATAAAATAATATAAGAATAATATATGTGGTAGGTTAACCAAATTGAATGAAACACTAGATAATTCGATAAATAAACTATAGAATCTACCAAGAATATTTCCAGTAATTTTATATAACTTCCTGATTCATCACATATACAACCTACAATTGAGAACTTACCCTTTTCTAGATCCCATATCAAGAAATCTACAAGTGCATCGATTTTCCCATGGAGTGTGTGGTTAGAAAACAGAAAAGAAAACCAACAATGATCCCTTAAAATGAGTGAATATATATATGTTTTATAGAACAATATAAAAGTAATGAACGAGTTAATAGTAAAGCACTAAAATTTCATGTCATCAGGTCTTAACTAAACTACCTTCAACCCCATCCCCACCTACATCAATATTATATCTGTAATGATGAAAGTATCAAGTATTGAATATCTCAAAATATTCCATAATTTCCACAAATAGGATCATAACCCTATTCCCATTTGTTGGATTTTAATGTTAATCTATTAAGGTTATTGTATGCCTGAACCTAATGTGGTCATTTTTCCTCTCATGAAGGTACATCCATCAAATATTCCAGATGTATTGAACAATATTCATGAAGAAAAACGCAATAAGTACTGAATTTGATTAGTATTACTCATTGAGACCCACTTACAATGGTAGATATTGGTCTGTTCGAGAGATAGAATGTGATTCTTAGTAAATCGGGGCTCTGATCCTTAAACAATTCAATATTTCCTTATTGGATCACATAAGAACCCATAAATTTATCCATATCATCCTGTATATATGATTCATACCAAGAGAAAGAGAAAATATTTAGATAGGTCAAAAAATAAAGAATAAAAAACACATACCAAGAACTATCATTTCCTAAAGTGTCATGGCCTGGCCCATCAGAACCGTTCTAGATTGTAATAAGATGAGGGTTACACCCCAAGCCTGCCTCAAATAGGGCAGGGGATAGTGACCATCTTTGAGTGTGAATTCAATTCCCATGGGGTGCATTAACCTAATTTACAAGTACACACTAACATTATCATCTCCATGTAACAATGGATAGAATAAAAATAAAAATAAACATATATGGTGTAAACTTTTATCCCAAAACTCAAGGAATTAAATTATAGTACATGAAAAGGATACAAAATTATAAACAGAAAAATACACACCCGAAAAAAATGTGGTACCAACATGTCAAAAATATAGACCATGGAAAATTACTACATAGAGTCTGGCTTAAATCTCCAAGAGAGACCACCTTAAATTTTTATCACCAAGAACTATTGTGCATCCTAGAAACTCAGATATGTAATATAACTAACGATTTTTGTATAGATTATATAAGACACATCCCATTTGGTAAAATCCCATGCATGGGTAAGTATATATATAAATATATATATATATACTAAGACCCAAAAATCACCAACAATAATTAATCATTTGGGAGTGGTTAGATCAACACCATGATGTTATATTAATCATAACATGATACTAAACCATAACAATAACTAACCTCGATATAATCAATAATAACACCAGGTGAAAGAGAAAGGGATTCTCCATGTCCAAATTCCAGCAATGAATGACGATCCATCCTGTAGATCTGATGGACCAATTTTGATTCCAAAAATCATATGAAAACACAATACAAACCATGTTTTGATCATCTCATCCTTTTAAGTTATAACGGATTCCCTGATCCTCACCACTATGCCCCACAACTAAGGGGCACAATCAGATAACCATCCTACCTTAGGATTTAAGGTGATTCTTTTCCTAGATAACTCACCTTATAATCCATATAAATATGGTGATTCTCATCTAAGGAGTCTTAGTACTTTAGTATTACACAATGATGATCTTATTTCAACTTAGAATATCATAATTCTCAGATAGGGGATCTCACTATGTCTCTCTAGGGGATGCCATAAACTCAATCTGGAAGTCTGAATATCATAATAAATAGATAATGGATTTCACTAAGTGCCTCCGGGGGATTACTACAACCCCAACTGTAATAACTCTCTTGATAGGGGATCAACACCCATGTAATTATTTTACAAAGATAAAAAAACTCCACCTAATGATAAATAATACATGATAGAGGATACCACACCATGTCTCATAGAGGGATATTTAATATCTATATGAACCAATATCATAGAGGGGATCACACTTGATGGCAAGGATATGATTCCATAGTGAAACCACTTGGGGATGGACCAGGGGAACACACCTAACATGAAATTGTATACGTGTACATAAAATTAGCACCCAATTAGCACCACCTTGTGTCTCAACAATCACACCCAAATAGAGGCCAATATATAATTATACTAAGAAAATAACTTATTATAGAATACTTGTATTCCTAAATCGTAGTCCTAATGTTTACGATATGTGACAAATAAGTAAATATGTGGAGTACATGGTGTGTTTCCACAGTATACAGTGTTTCTATCAGGGCCAAACCCTAGACATGTACCAATATGGTACTCAACATTTATAAGGAATATAAATTGTTTTAACATCAGGTTACATGGAGTTTAACCTTTCCTTAACAGAAAAGTAATGTCCTCTCTTACACATAGTATGGTTGGTATTTTGATAAAAAAACTATGTGTTCTTTGAGTACATGACATGCCCTATAAGCCTCTATATATAGTTGTGACCTCTAGCCCAAACACATGTACCTCATCCTATTCCTAGGAATGTTTCCCTATTCCCATGTTATTATTCCTTTCCGGGTACACTAGAAGTCTATCACTATACTACTATATGGCCATTTCCTCCTCACATGGTGTGCCTTCTAATGCCCTCAGCCACATAGCAAAGTCCCACTACACAAAATGTACCCACAATATAAGCTATGTAATTCTAGAAACCCATTATTCAATAAATGGGAATAAAATGTTTCATTTTATTTTATACTACATGTCATTTGATTAAGATTTATGAAAATGAAATCCCTTCAATCTTCACAAAACCCTCTTGTTTCCCAATTTTCCATAGATAAACACCAAGGGACCTATAGCTATAATAATAGGGATCTAAAACATAAAAAATTTCCTATATGGGGTAGGAACATAAAACCCATAAATTTTCATACATTATAGTGAAGCATAGAAGCATCATGTCCACATACGCATCCTGAATATGCTATATGATGATCTAGGAGTGATCATCCACAATAATATAGAACTATGGCACCACTTCTTTCCAGATCATCTATCATATACGGGAGAACTCTCTCCCTCTCCACCTCACATGGGAAGCCAAAAATATGGGTAATTATACCACTCATAATTAATTAAATAATGTTAATTATTTATTTAATTTCTTATAACTTCCTTCAGTCACCATTCACTTGATTCCAAGCTTTAACCAGTTTTACGTTGTGCCTAGTGAGAAATAAAAATACCAAAAACAATTATTTAATTATCTTTTCTATAAGAGGATCCACTTATAATTATTATCATTCTTAACAAAAAATAGTTCTACCACTAAATATTAATTTTAAAATCATTAATATCATGACAATAAGGTCGTATGAGCCTTATAATTTTTCATCATCTCTACAACCAACTCCATAAATATTCCTTGAAATATTAAATAGTATTACACCATAAAAATATGATCATAACACTCTCCCCACCTTACGTATTTTTCCCCAAAAAGAAAAAATGATACTCACAGGAGAGGATACCAAGATCTCAATTGTATTTCTCACTTGTAGGATCTGTCCTGAAGGTTCTTGTGCTTTCAACAAGAAATCACCCTAGGGAACACTTTCTCATGATGATTCCTCTCTTGTAATGCCTCAAATTCAACTAAGAACCTCAATAAGGAAATGTCACTCTCTATTACCAGCTCATCAGAGTCTAAATAGTTTAATGAGTCATGAAAAAAGGTCCCTACCAATGATATGTAGAATACATCTAGTACTTAACCTCACTATGGTCATGGGTTCCAACAAAATGCCACCCCGATTACCCAATGAATTAATGGGAAAAGGGTCCTATGAACCCTGATGATAACCTTCCATCCCATCCAAAACTCTATAAAACTAGATGAATATCTCTCAGAACACATTTTTTCATTGAATAACTCTAAATTATAATAATTTTGGATTATAAAGGACTCCAAAAATCTCTATATATTCCTTATATTCCACTAGATAAATTTTAACCTCTATAACCATCTCTTGTACACCCTCTAGAACCTGAAATGTAGTCTCCCACTAGCACAAACCAGTAGAGTTCTGAAATGAAAGGTCCAAAATATATAGGCTCAAATGGTGATATTAAAATAGTGAAGTGGTAATTTATGTGATAAAAAAACTCCACCAGGGTTATATTATCCTAAAAATCCATCAGTTGATAGTAACATGCAACTTCGAATCATGTCCTCCAAAAAACGGTATGGTCTGCTAAACCTTGCCAACTATCTGGGGAATAAAATCTATGATCCACCAAAATTAGACAATAAATAATCATCCATCACCTCCATATTTAATATTTAAATATATAATCATTTCTTATAATAGTCATTGAGGTAACTACATAAATCCATTCAACCACATGCATACACAAGAGTCCCAAACTCTCCACTAAATTATACTCTCTGGTGTTTATAAAGTGGGATAACATAGTGAGTTTTTTAACAAGTAATAATAATGATTCATGAACATTAACTTATAATTGAATACCCATCATGAAAACCATGATTTCAATAAAAATTCATACCACCATCTATGCACCTCACTCATCAACTAATAAGATGTGGGATATCAATAACTAAACTCAACTACAAGCTTCCACATCCTTGTTCAACAAACCTGATGTCAATGAATCTCAATGAAACCACCCCTATTTTTGGTGTACTACTAAGGGAAATAAACTTATTCATCCCCTTTTCAAAAAAAATAAATTTTTTTATGGTTCATTCTTATATGGATAAAATACCCCTGCCTTCGTAAAATCTATTTAGAAAATTTCAAGTGGATATATGGTCACGTGAGTCATCAAACAAATATATCTATATTCTACCACCTTTACTTGTTAAAAAATAATAATGGTAGAAACTATTAACTAATTATGCATTAATCCATCCACAAACTCAAGTGAATACTATAAATTGGTCAATTTTTTGTTATCTCATTTGAAATAGTGGAAAGAAACGTCACTATGAGTATCTGCTACCATATCCTCACCCATGGGTGACTCTTAGGATAGAATATCCTCATCCATTAATGGGTCCAATTACACTACCATATGTGGTAAGAAATAGACCATGAATTATACCTCTATAATCCAGAACAAACTCTAAAATATCTTCCCTTAAATATAGTAATATTGGATCATGTCTAGAACCATCCTCATATTTCTTGAATTCTCAAACACTAACACTGAGTACATAGGGTTTCCAATGAAGAATACTAGGGAAAATGAACTAATAATTATTAAGGAACTCGTTCATAAGTCTAAAAACACTAATGGGGCCTCCAACATGAATGAAGGTATCACTATGTCCCAATGAAACCCTAGTGTCTTTAGAAATACAACTCTATTACATCCCCCTCTAAATCCTAGGGTATGTTATAAACTTTTATAAGGTCGAACTCCTCGAACCCCATTTATCCTATCTATATGTTAAATAATTCATTGATTATTATTGGTGTATACTCCTACATGATAGAAACCTTGTTTAGGAAATGACAATAAAAAATTAACCTTGGTATTTTATCAAACTCAAAGGTGAAAAATGTAGTGTTGTTCAAGTGAACACATTGAATATAATAATGTGATTTTTCTTTACAAATCCTCTAAATGCACCATCATTGCACAGATCTATCCAAGATCCATTTAGCATGATAGTGAAAATATCATGGTACTCCAAGGGTTAATTTCTGTGAATATTTATCTCTTGGTGGGTTATTAAACATAGAAAGTCCTGAAGAAAGACATAATTATGCCCATCCACCACTACATTATGTTTAAATATCATACCATTCACCACTCCAAGGGTTATACGATACAATTAATGAGTAACTGGTTGTATCTAACATAAATTATCTCATCCTACTCTACATGGGTTTTTCGATGATGTAAATCCTCACCCCTTCACAAAGGACACGCCACATCCTTCTATTGAAGTTGGCACCTGATCAAGGATGTTATACGACCAATAAATACCAAGGAAAAACTGTAGGGTCTCAATGTCTATATGGAAATATTTCGTCATGGGGATCTCTCTCCTCCATGAGTCCATTTATAGTATCACCAAATTATGCGAGCATTGATCCCTTCTATGAGAGCCTGCATACATAAGGGAAATGATAAAAAGGATCCAATGGTATTTTTAGGTATCAAATAGGATATATTATCAGGGAAAAGTTGCTTATTACTCTATTCTAAAACTTTAACTGGAGTAGTGAAGACACATGTGACACCTCAAAAAAACACTTAGAGACTCCATGCCAGAAGTTACTTCTTCCTAAAGTTATAATTTCCCTTTTGGGTAGCTCACCATAAAAAAGTCCTACTCTAACACCTGGAATATAAAATTAAATTAAAAAAATTCAAAGGAACTAGTCTACCACACCTAGAAACTATTTTTATTTGGTAGAACAAACTCATCTACATGGTTTTGTATCACATCCCTAGAACATGTCTTCATCGGGGAAGATTCCATCTTCTTCATGTTCCTAAGGCCACATCACGAATATATAACTTTGGTCTCTACCTACACCCTATGTAACCTCAAAAAATTCTTTCCACCATGTCCTCCACCAACAGTGGTCCTATCCAAGAACAACATTCACACCACACACTCTTAAAAGACCTCTACTATATGAGAATGGGGCATGTTTCACCAAAAAACCTAGGATTTATATATATATATATCATGAAAAATGAAATAAACATATGTGTTCCCTATATTAACACCACAGATCCAACTAATTCTCACTAAATAAGACTGGTTTTAGAATAACCATCCAATCAGATGGGTTTGGAATGCTAAAAACCCAAACCACTACCTTGCATACTCTACTATTTTTGGGTATTGAACTCTATGAAACATTAGTGGTCTCTTTCACTATAACTTATATATTGTGACAAACCCATTCACATCATCACCCTATCTTGTTGGAGAAACATTCTCCCAAAAAGATGATGATCCACAAACATCCCAAAACACTGAAGGTGGAACTGTAAATTAATCAATATGTGGTAGAACTACCATGTTCCCTGTTAGAGGTAACACATCCTGAAAGGATCCCTAAACAATGTACTCAATTGGTCATCATCACAACTCCATATCATATCCTATAATTAAATAATCATGGATATATCTCAAAAGTTATTAGGACGTGAAATATTCAAGAGCATATATGGGGACATTACTAAAAATGGACTACCAAATGAACAAATCCTTTATGATAAATATACCAATGGTTCCCTGCAACTAATTTCTTGGTGTTTAATTATTATATATTTAGAAACTAAACCTCATGTTATGTCTAACACTGTACATTGACATGGGGAAATAACTCCTCTGATACCACTGTGTAATGAACTGACCCCCTGGACCCTCCAAGCTGGTAGTAAGCCATGGGTGACACCACAAACCCCTAACCAATGGTCCAGGAACTATAAAAACCACCAATTGAATATATTACACATATGGGAGTAATTAAACTAATATACTAGTGAGCACCCACAAAACCATCTCCATCAACCAGTGCTGAGAATGAAAATAAAACTGAACATCTAGGGTGTAAACATGCATGCCCAACCCATAGAAATAACATCATATTAAAATAATGGGGTATAAATTTTAATGGAAAAAATACATGACAAAAAAAATGTTGCCCCAATATATCAAAAACAAGAATTGGGGAAAATACTGGAGAGGGACAAACTACAATCTCCAAGTCCAATCGTCGTACACAGTCAGTATGAAGAACCATTGTGCTACCCTAAAACTAGGAATTCCTATATCATGAAAATTCTACCGATCATCTTCATAAGACACATCATGTGATGGATAATACCATAAAATTTGAGTCCATACATAATAAATAGTCCCCTTGAAATCAAAAAATAAAAAGAATTAAGGGGGTTGGTTTAGATCAAAATTATGTTGCTTTGTCAATCAGAACATGAGACCGAACCATAAAAATAACTAACCTATATATGATCAATAGGAAACCTAATTAAATGATAAATATGATATCTATAACCACAAAATTGTTAATAATAATGATCTATATTATAAATATACGGTTCTAAGAATGATTCTCATTATCAAACACAACTTCACCAGAATCATTTTGGTGTGTCTACACAACCCCATAATCAGTAGGGATGTATGTTAGCATTTCAAATTCCCTCCACCGCGGAGGGGAAATGATAACACAATAAGCATACCTAAGGCTTTAAGGTGAATATCATCTAGGGATACTCAGTAAAATATCTATATAACATCAATCGAGATCATCCAAGGATTCATGCTTAGTAGGAATACCACAAAGAGGGTCTTGCTAAAACTTATCTTATCGGGATAATATGATTGGGGCTCTCACCTTGGGCCCTTGTGGGGTACTATTAACCCAATATGGAAGTATAAATTTCTAAATACATAAATATGGGATCACACCATGGGCCATCCAACAATCCTTACAAGAATAAACCTCCATATTTGGGTTCAAAATGCATGTATGATGGTCACATTGATACCAAAAACCCCTCTTAGGGAATATAAATAAATGATAGAGGATCACACCCTAGGTCCCATTGAGGGATACTCAATATCTATATAAAGAATTCCTATAGTGATTATAATAGGAAATTATTAGGATGTGATGTAGAGACCCATACTTGACGTACATGAAAATTACTTTACATTTGCAGAATAATTAATACATAACAAAAACCAACACATAATGATCGTAATAGTTTAGTGTCTTTGTAAACTCGAAACATTATATTCTAAACATGGTGAAAGATATTCAACATCTCCCATAATGATCTTCCCCTTTTGTTTTCCTACCTAAAACCTTTGTTTATATCCTTGGGAAAAGAAAACATATAAAGGGTGTGCTCAAATGCTCAGTAAGGGTAAGCATGGAGAAAATAAAAAAGACCATATACATTTGAACTTAGAAACATGAACATAACGTTTAAACATCAAAATCTTGAGAAATGACATAAAACATGGCAGTACGTAAGGCATAGATCATAATGGAACATCAATCATGATAAAATAGCATGGTAACAAAACATGTAATTGTGGAAAACCATTAAGCACGTTATATGATTTCCATAGTAGCCAAAGCATTGCTGCCAAGACCATCTTAGTGGACAAAGTCCATTCCTGAATAGAGTTCACTCCTCATTCCAGTCATGTATCACTGAACCAGATTAACTTACATTTCTGGACATGTCTATCTAATGAGATATAAATCTTTACCCAATGCATTGGAGGGAGATATAGGTCTCACCAGTCTCATAATGAAACCATTCTTGGGTGTGTCACAAAATCATAAATCATACATCATAGCATAACCCATGTAATAAAAATGGGATTCTTAAAATCAAGCCATCATAGCATAATCCATATAAGATAAAAGGACTTAACAAAAATAATTTCATCATAATATAATCAAATAAATGTAATAATAGGTATATAAACAAAACCCTATATTATCTTAGATGGAAAATAATTTTGATAAAACACTTGAACTCCATTTCTGTGGAAAATATCCATTCTACTTCAAAAAAAAATTTCCATTCTCTACATGTCATACAAATAAAAGAAGTTAATTGAAAATAAACATGAAAACTTGTAAATTAATCTTCATAGAAATAATTCATTCATGTCTTTTATGTTAAAAAACATTCTTCTCGTACTTTTTCCAGAAAAGTCATGAAGTACCACGTATGGTAAAAAAAAGAAATATTCCTTCCATAACACAAAGTAAAAATCAAATAGGGGTAAAAATAACTTTAAACATACATGGAAGAATATTAAACACTTTATGAAAAACATTTTTATGGACATTGATGAAAAATATAACCCCAGTAAATACTTACGTATAAGCAATCTCAGATAAAAATGAGATTGAAAAATTATCCCTTACCTTAGGTCTGATATGCTTAGTATGTATCTGAACCTCCTGTATAATGATTTAAATAACATAATTTACTTATTAAAGAATCATATTCATTGTTATGATATCATATATGGTCCAGTATGACTTTATATTACCCGTTCTTTTGTAAATTCCATGTTAAAGCAGCGTTTTGGGTAAAATCGTTTTATTTATCGTACGTGTTTGGAATTATTGTTATTGATATTAATATTAATTATATTATCATTTACATAATTCCAGATTTTAAATCATGATTTATATATCATATATATTGAGTACATATATTTATAATAAATATATGAATGAAATGAAATACACCGTTCCTTGAGACGGTAGGTCGTACGTACGCATGGACGCTGTTTTCCTTTCCTTATTGACTTGAATGGAAGTAAGTAGATGACAAATATATATATAAATAAATCCAGTAGATTTATCATGTCATTTATTTCATTATTATTTATTATATATGCTTTATAATCATTCTTTAATGGTTAACATGGAGATTGAATCTCATCGCGTTCTGGAGACGGTAATCCGTACGTACGCACGAGTGATGATATTGTTCCCATAATTATTGAATTGAATTGTAGTGGATGATATAATATCTCATAATAAGTATTATGTTATAATAACTATATATATTTATTCTTTACACCATTATATCCATCCATGTAAGGTGGTGGTGGAAAAATAGATTACACCATGGCGTAGAGACGGTATTTCGTACGTACACATGCGTGGTAATTTCATTTTTCATAGGATGTATAGAAGGTGAAATTGGGTTGTTTAATATTTATAATAAAATATCAGTATATTATTTATACTGATGTTATTAATTTATAATAAAACAACTAATTAATAAGAAGTTGAATAAGAAAGAAACTCGAAAGAATCGGTAGAAGAGATTACCTCTTCTTCGACGCACCTCTTTTATCCTTCCTCTTATGGCACTAGAGTTGGTATTTTGAGGAGACCAGAACCTATATAATGATTATAAGGAAGTTTAGAAGGGAAATTGGAAGGGGTTGGCTGAACTTTAAGGCTCAAAAGTTTGTAAAGAGAAGAGGAAGGAGGTTCCCTTTTATAAGGGAGAAGAGGGGCACCTTGGGAAAAACTTAAAATATTATTTTATAATAAAGTCATATTTGGTTTATAATGGATCAAAAGTGACTTATTTAAAATATAAATGGGAATGGGTCGAAATAATCTCAACCAATAGGTTTTAGACAAGTTTAGGTTACTATTTTAACATTATTATTTAGATTTAACTCTAATTTAAATAATTTACTTTTACCGTGTCTTCTTATTTTCTTACACAATATGGTTAAGGAACATACTATAACAAGACAAACAAACCCCAAGTGGTTCATTATTAATATATATAACCTTATCTATGTCATTTTTCCGATCCGTATATTTTTAGGAATAGAATATCAATTAATAATATAATATTGTTTTAAAAACTATTTTATCTCAATTTTGACACTATTTGGTAATTGATTTTTGTACAAATCATTACAACTTGATTAGTTCTAAAAAAGTTAATTGAATCAATTATAACATGTCATATTAACCTAAAAATTAGTGTAATTCATAAAAAGTCCCAAATTACATTTATTTGGGTATTTATAACATCAATTATGTTAAACTTTCATTAATAATGTAATTACTGCATCATCATTGTGTCATAAATAAATTAATTTATTTAATGTCTAAAAATTATAAATAAAATACCAATATATAGGAAATATTTTTATCTTTCTAATTAATATTAATAGTTTAATTTATCTTATGTATAGCCTTATATTAAAAATGTTTTATTTATTAAACTTTGATTTTAACTCCTTTAACTCTTCTTTGAATTAAATAATAATAAATGTCTTAATCTAATCCAAGTGGAGCTAAATAATATATTATATTCCTAAGGTTGTTTTTGGTCAAATTACACTTATCCAATAGATTTATAATAGGTTTTAGGGTAATAATAATATCATTTTTACCCTTAATTACCCTATTTTCTTTTAACCATGGTAAATAAAAGTAAAAAGTTACTATTGACAATTTTTTTTATTGAACCATATTTTACTACTTGATATTAATCGTGTGTCTTTGATTTTCTAAACTCCACTCACATAAGCTGTAAAATTATGTTTTAAGTAAATTTTCAAATTCTCCTAGGAGGTGGTTAAAAGACGTTGAAAAGTTTAATAAAATTTCTATATATCTAAAATTATTAAAAAATGACTCCAATGAATTGCATTGAAAATATATAGGTATTATGTAGATATTTTGACCTAAAATAAATTAAGATAAAATAAATAATTATTTAAATAAAAATTTTGTTTTAAACTATAAGTCAGTGTTTTTCAGTATTCATCAAAAATTGAAAGTTTTTAGAAAAAGACCAAAATTTCACCCAAGGCTAATTTTGATATTCCAAATCCAAAAATGAAGTCCATTTTGAAAGATAAAATTTATATAATTTCAAAAAGTTGGTATTACTATTCATAACGGCTAGTTCATAATAATATTATAATAATATCTTGTTTAGTGAAACTCGGTATTGTGTACAACACACGCTATTGAGGAAGGTTGATCTAACATGCAACACAAGCCTAGAATAGTGTTTTTGTATAATGTAAGATAATACTGTATTGCATATAGTGAAAGATAATCTTTGTGTAGCATACAAATAAGACATAAATTAAATTAAAAAATATATTTCTCATAAAATCTAGGGGTGTTACATTCTACCCCCCTTAAAATGAATTTCTCCCTCGAAATTCAAAGAGGTTATAAATTGTTTACTACTTCTAAGTTTCTTTCATAGAAACCCACATCGTAAAAAGGAATACCAAAACTAAATTTTAAAAACTAAAGTACGAAACAAAACCATTGCCCAAATTAACATAGGTAAAAATATGGATATGGAAGAGAAATCTAACCATCAAGTTATGATGGAGAGTGGTAGAGAACATGGCCATGAAGAAGCCATCAATAATAAAGCCATAAATTTTTTATGATCTTTGGTACCATATGATTCATCGGGTTTGAGGGTACTATGACAATGTTTTTAGTTTTCAAGATCATTTCCCTAATGTTGAAGAATTACATGAAATACTTACTTGATTTTGGTACAATCTCACCATTGTTCGTGCCTTGAACAATGTCCACTTCATCTCTTAAAGAAATGAGGTTGAATGTTTCATTCGTGAAGTGTTAGCAGATCATGTGATAGAATGATAGGTCACTCCATCTGTCTTTATCACAAAAATATTAGCACAATATATTAAATATTCACAAGTCCATCTATGCTAATATTATTCATATATGGTTGCTAAAATGGACTTATACATCATCTATCATAGCGCTAAATAAAATAAAACTAGTTTCTACTAACCAGGGACATTCTGTAGGCCAGTGGTAGGCGATAAAGTCCTGTCGCACTTCGCTTGTGTGTTCAATTCCCATAGCCTTGTTCGATGCGATGGGATATCCCCCGTCCTGCAGGTTGTCCTTTTTATAAAACTACATTATTATTACCTTCCATCGAAAAATGTTCTAGACTTAAACAATACTAACTTATGTCCAACATAATCCATTCCAATCATTAGGCTTATCCAAAATACTTCTATCCAATCTCATATTATAATGAAAAATATTACCAGAGATGTCATACAACAAGCATGTGAATACAGTCATTTATCACCCATGCATTATAAGATATATCTTGTTGATCGCATTTGAAACATGTGAATAACTTAATCATGTATTCTATTTATAAATGAACACCCATTGAACATTAGTGAAGACATGAATGCTATCAAACATTAACCCTTTCCACATACCAAAATTCCAAAAATTCTATATACTCAAACCATGATATCACTTTGTCCTTATAACAATCCTAAGCTCATGAAAACTATCAAACATATTATTTTCTCTTTATCCCTTCATTATACGCATATCATATTATTTCCAAAAATATTTCAATCACTTTTCATGGTTACCGGTACCATATAATTATTGAAAACAACAGTAAACCAATACATAGATATTCCAAAATTCCACGATACTATAAATGAGATTCCACAACACTATTTTGAAATCCCATTACATAAACACTTATTCATTCCACCACATCATCGGCATACTCAATCATCACAAATAGTGATCTCATGTGACTTCCCTTTGTCTTTTTCCTTAAGATATTGTTTATGTCAATCATCATTAACCCTTGGATTAGGGCATTGGTTATCATAATGCCCCATTTCCTTGTAATTGTAGCATTGAAGTGTTATTGGTGCGTTCTTTGTATTCTTTTCTCTATTCACATTATTAGCTACATTTTTCCCATTACTTCGACAATCAACTGCTCGATGACCTTCTTTTCTACACTTAAAACATTTTCTAGTACCTTTTTGACAATATCCACCATGGTTCTTTCCACACATTGAGCATAAAGAAACATTCATCTTCTTTTCACCATTGTTCTGTGATTTTTCCATGAACTCCATCTTTCGTTTCTTGTCAAAACCATGAGATGGATATGTAACACCAACTTCCATTTACCTTGATATCACAACACACAATTTATTCATAGCTACTGAAGTCTCTTATAGCTAATTCCCTTCGAAGACTTGGTTTTAAGCCACTGTAAAATTGATCAAATTTACTTTCAGGTTGGATGATAAATCCAGATGCATATTTTAAAAGCCTTGTAATATTTTCCTCGTATATACAAACAGATTCATAATCCTTTTGCTTAATCTCAAGGAACTCCTTTTCCATATTCGTTCGAAGAATACTAGGAAAACACTTATTGAAAAACAAGTTCTTGAACTCATCCCATTCCATGGATTCAATTTCATCTTGGGGCTTTGTATTCTTAACTAGATTCCACCACTGGTCTGCTTCACCTTATAAACGGTAAACAAACAAAATGAATTTTTCATGTTCTGAGAAGTGAATTATGGAAAATATCTTTTAAATGGTAATGATCCATTGTTTAGCAACAAGTGGATCATAAGACCCACTGAAAGAAGGTGGACGTTTCCTCATGGACTCAATAGAATATTGTTCCCTTATATGCTCATTTGGAAGTCTAGAATGATTCGTATCTTGTGAAACTATAGCAATAAAATATTTCAATCCATCTCCCATAACATTGTTTTGTTCAATATGACAATCATTTCATCATCCATTACATTGATCAACACAGTTCCTTCGGGTTCCAGCCATCGTCTAAAACCCAAAAAGAATAGTGTGAGCCAAAATCATGATAGGGAAAACAACATAATAAAGGGGGAGTAACTTCAATATATAACATCTTAGGTTTAATTAGAATAGAATTACCATAATTATATTACTATAACCTATACTTATACTTAACCTTAGGGGAATCCCTAGACATACCTTAGACATATCTCTAGGGATCTCACTAAAGTTTTTGCATCCTAGTTTCCAAATGATAACTAAACCTTTCCTCTCATACCAACTCTAGAGACCCATACATGACGTACATGGACATTACATTACTTTGGCGGAATAATTAATAAATAAAAAAACCAACACTCAAAGATCATAATAGTTTAGTGTCTTTGGAAACTCAGAATATAATCTTCTAATCATGGTGAAAGATCTTCAACATCTCTCATAAAGATATTGCCCTTTTTTTCTTACCTATAACATTTCTTTATATCCTGGAGAAAAGGAAACATATAAAGGGTGAGCTCAATTGCTCATTAAGGGTAATAATGGAGAAAATAGAACAAACCATATACATTTGAACTTAAAAAAATGTACATAATGTTTAAACATCAAAATCTTGAGCAAAGACATAAAACATGGACGTATGTAAGGCATAGATCATAATGGAACATCAATCATGATAAAATAGCATGGGAAAAAAACATGTAATTGTGGAAAACCATTAATCACATGATATTATTTCCATAGTATCCAAGGCCTCGCTTCCAAGACCATCTT
Organism: Viscum album; assembly: GCA_963277665.1. NCBI lineage: Eukaryota > Viridiplantae > Streptophyta > Magnoliopsida > Santalales > Viscaceae > Viscum > Viscum album. Next base: position 1,170,799,817 of record OY728130.1, read on the forward strand.
AGTGGACAAAGTCCCTTTCTGAATCGAGTTCACTCCTCATTCCAGTCCTGTATCACTCAACCAGATTAACTTACATTTCTGGCCATGTCTATCTCATGAGATATAAATCATTACCCAATGCATTGGAGGGAGATATAGTTCCCAATCATCTCATAATAAAATAATTCTTATGTGTTCCACAACATAAACATAAATCATTCATCATAACCCAAAGAATAAAATGGGTTTCATAAACATCATCCCATCGTAACATTATCCATATAAAACAAATTCATAACATTTTATCATAAGAAAAATAAATACATGTAAATAATAGAGACATTATACTTGAAACATAAACATATTAAATAATATCATCTTAGATGGAAAATGGTTTTGATAAAACACTTGAAATGAATTCTTGAGGAAAATATCATTTCTTCTTCAAAATCATTTTCTTTTCACAAAATTCCATGAAATTTTAAAAGTAAAGGATTTTGTTGAAAACAGTCATGAAATATTATAGAGTAAGCTTCATGAAAAAAATGTGTTATGAAACCGTAAAAATCTATTCATGCCGTATAAGTTAAAAAAACATTCTTCTCGTACTTTTGCTAAAAAAGTCAAAAATTACCACATATGGTAAATAAAATAAAGATTACTTCCATAACACTAAGTAAAAGTCAAAGAGGGTTAAAAATGACTTTAAAAATACATGGAAGAATTTTAAAAACTTTATGAAAAACATTTTTATGTACATGGATGAAAAATATAACCCCAGTAAATACTTACGTGTAAGCAATCTCGGATAAAAATGAGACTGAAAAATTATCCCTTACCTTACATCTGATATGCTTCGTACGTATCCAAACCTCCTGTATAATGATTTAAATAATGTTATTTACTTATTAAATAATAATATTCATTATTATGATATCATGTATGGTTCACTTATGACTTTATATTACCCATTCTTTTGTAAATTCCATGTTAAAGCATCATTTTGGGTAAAATCGTTTTATTTAATGTACATGTTTGGACTTGTTGTTCTTGATATTATTATTAATTATATCATGATTTACTTACATCCAGAATTTAAATCATGATTTATATGTCATATATATTCATTATATATATATAATAGATAAATGAATGAAATGAAATACACTGTTCATGGAGACGGTAGGTCGTACGTACGCTTGAATGATGTTTTCCTTTCCTTATTGACTTGAATGGAAGTAATTAGATGATATATATATATATATAAATATTTAAATTAGCTTTATCATGTCATATATTTAATTATTATTAATTATATATACTTTATAATCATTCTTGAATGGTTAACATGGAGAATGAATCTCATCGCGTCGTGGAGACGGTAATCTGTACGTACGCACGAGTGATGATATAATTCCCATAATTATTGAATTGAATTGGAGTATATGATATAATATCTCATAACCAATATGATGTTATAATAACTATATATAGTTATTATTTACACCATTATACGCATCCAAGTAAGGTGGTGGTGGAAAAACAGATTACACCACGGCGTGGAGACAGTATTCCGTAGGTATGCATGTGCGGTTATTTCATTTTCAAAAGGATGGATAGAAGGTGAAATGGGGTTGTTTAATATTTATAATAACATATTAGTATATTAGTGATACTTATGTTATTACTTTATAATGAAACAACTAAAGAATAATAATTCGAAGAAGAAAGAAACTTGAAAGAATCGGTAGAAGATATTACCTCTTCTTCAATGCACCTCTTTTAAGATTCATCTTATGGCACTAGAGTTGGATTTTTGAGGAGACCAGAACCTATATAATTATTCTAGGGAGGTTTAAAATTTAAATGGTCAGGGTGTTTTTGATATTGAAGGCTCAAAATTGTGTAAATAGAAGACGGAGTGGGCTCCCTTTTATAAGGTAGGAGAGAGCACCTTAGAAAAAACAGAAAATATTATTTTATAATTAAGTCATATTCGGTTTATAAAGGATCTAAAGTGACTTATTTCGAAGATAAAGTGGGTATGGGTATAATTCCTCTCAAACAATAGGTTTTAGACAAGTTTAGGTTACTATATTAACCTTATTATTTAGATTTAACTCTAAGTTAAATAATTAAACTTCTACCGTGTCTTGTTTTTTTCTTACACTATATGGTTAATAAACTTACTATAACAAGCCAAAAAACTCAAAGTGGTTCATCATTAATATATATAACCCTATCTAAGTAATTTGGCCAAACCATATATTTTTAAGAATATAATATCAATTAATAATATAATATTGTTTTAAAAACTATTTTATATCAATTTTGACACTATTAGGTAATTGATTTTTGTGAAAATCATAACAGCACTATTAGTTATAATACGATTAATTGAATCAATAATAACATGTCATGTTAATCTAAAAACTATTTTAATTCATAAAAAGTCTCAAATTACATTTGTTATGTATTTATAACATCAATTATATTAAAATTTCATTAATAAGGTAAGTACTGCTTCATCATTATGTCATAAATAAATTAAATTATTTAATGTCTAAAAAGTATAAATAAAATAAAATTATATAGGAAATACTTTTATCTTTCTAATTAATATTTATAGTCGAATTTAGCTTATGTATAACCTTATATTAATAATGTATTAGTTATTATACTGTGATTTCAACTCTTTTAACTCTTCTTTGAATTAAATAATAATAAATTTCCTAATCTAATCCAAGAGGACCTAAATAATGCTATTATATTTGTAAGTTTGTTTTTGGTCTAATTAAACTTATCCAATAGAATTAGGACATGTGTTAGGGTGATAATAATATAATTTTTACACTTAATTACCCTATTTACTTTTAACCATGGTAAATAAAAGTAAAAAGTTACTATTGATCAAAAATTATTTTTATCTTTTTGAACCAAATTTCACTCCTTGATATTTACCGTGTATCTTGGATTTTTTAAATTCCACTCACAGAAGTGGTAAAATTAAGTTTTATGTAAACTTGCAAATTCTTCTAGGAGGTGGGTAAAATACGGTGAAAAATTTAATAAAATTTTTATATAGCTAATATTATTATAAAATGACTCCAATGAATTACATTGAACGTATATAGGTATTATGTATCTATTTTGACCTAAAAAAATTTAAATAAAATAAATAATTATTTAAAGAAAAATTCAGATTTAAACTATAACTCACTGTTTTTCACAATTCATCAATAATTGAATTTTTTCAGAAAAATACCAAAATTTCACCCTATGCTAATTTCGATATTCTGAATAAGAAAAAAATTCCATTTTGGAAGATAAAATTTATAAAATTTCAAAAATTGGGTATTACTATTCATTAAGGCTAGTTCATAATAATATTATAATAATATCTCATTTAGTGAAAATCAGTATTGCATACGACACACGCTATCAAGGAAGGTTGCTCTAGCGTGCAACACAAGCCTAGAATAGTGTTAGCGTATACTATAAGCTAATACATTATTGCGTATAGGGCTAGATAATTTTGGTGTAGCGTACAACACAAGACATAAATTAAATTAAAAAATATATTTCTCATAAAATCTCAGGGTGTTACATGTGACGCATCCTTGAACCCTCAGGGGGGCGGACCAAGGAAGCATCCTAGTTGATAGATTTCTATTCATCACTAAAAGAGGAATATTGTTATAACTATCTCACGTATCATCATCAATTCCCAAATAGTGGCCATTTTTTATCTCTACATAGAAAACCAATCAAGGTAGGCTACTCAAATGACTTAATATCTGTCCTAAAGATTGAGATTCATGAGAATGAAGTTTATGAGTCGAGTACATAGAATTTACTGAAAATACGTTGAATTTAGATTTTGGTCAATCCCTGAACATGTATCTTCATGGTACTCAATGTGTGTAAGGAATATACACATTGTATAAATTAGGATACACATCATTTAACCTCAAATGACCACATTTTTTATTTTCACTCCTACACATGACTTGGTAGGCCCTGTGACAACAAATGGTGTGTATATTGAGTACATTGTTTGTTTTTTCCCCACGAACATATGGATTTTTTCTCAATCCCATTCTCATTTACTTCATCTTGTTCCCTTGTATCTCATCCCATTCTCATGTACTTAGTTATGATAGGGTGCACATGTGGTCTGTATATGTGATACTATACAGCCATGTCCTCTTAAAATTATGTGTCACCTCATGTTCTTATCCATATATACATGCCCCACAACACAGCCTATACCCTCAATACATGGAATGTAGATCATAAAAATCATTCATCCACAAATATATTATCCACACTGTGTGTTCTCGTATACCACATCCCATGTGATTGAGATTTTCAAATGGGAAATCCTTATATTCCTCCCATACCCCTTTTTTTAATTTCTCACATATGGACCCTCAATGTGTCCATAATTGTCATAATAGGGATATAAAACAACAAAATAATGAATATATGTTTATTAATTCATAAAAATCATATATATTCTTATATTGTGGGGAAAATATGAAGCTTAAAGTGTTGATATGTTCCCTAAACGTGTTACACCATGATCTAAAGTAATCATCAATAAAAATGGAGTTTCATGGTTCCTCCTCTCCTTGTTTTATCCATCGAGAAAGGGAGAAGTCATCTCCCTCTTCTCATCACATTAGAAGAAAAATGGGTGGTGTTATTCAAGACCTTATAATTAATTAAATTAAATTAAATATTTAATTAATTTTTCACATCTTCCTACAACCACATTTCATTGGAAGGATGTTTCTGACCAATTTTATGTCATTCCTAAGGTAAATCCGACATCCAAAAAGAAAACTTTTACTGGAATTTCTAATTTTAGGATCCATTTGAAAGTTGTTCCATTATTTATAAAACAATATCTAAAGGTGTTATGATATATTTAATTTTTTTAATATTAGTACCCCAAGCATCTCTGGGCCTTAAAATTATACTCCACCTCTATAGACAACTCTTTAAATTTTCCAATGTCTTGCACAAAAATGGGACATTACATAAATCATATAGATCCAAGTGAATTTTATTTTGACGGGATGAGAATATAAAAATAACCACCACTGAAGATGACATGTTCAATATCATTAGGCATAGGATAAATACTAAAAACTGTCAGGGAGTGTTTTTATTTAAAACTCAAATATAAAATTATTTTAAAACCCATGTATGGTTTGTCCACATGGTTTACTAAACTCTGAACATACCATTTGAGGTTTATTGAAAATTATGGAAACCCACATTATTTGGTAAAACGTGTCCCATTTTTTTTACATATGTATTGATTCAAATAGTTATCTTGGAAATTTCATATTGTTGAATCTATTCATGTGTTAACAATGTGCCACCCATTTCCCTTCTATAAAGAGACGAACAGTTTTCTTAAGAGAATCTCACAGTTTCCATTGATCCTGCACAAACAATTCACCACTTAGTTTCCTTTAAAAACCACAAAAAACTTCTAGAATATACAATATACTTCATTCAATAAAATAGTATCTAAAAAACAATAAAATAATGATAAAATTAATGTGTATTAAATATAAAATATTTACACCATTAAAATATCCCCTTCAATTTACTTATTTTCATCAATAAGTGTATTTAGAGTCTTAACACAGAAAACAAATTTCATTAAACTTGTACACCATAATCATACTCCCAAGTCTCATATTGGATTCGAACATGATTCCACATAATTAAAACAAGGTGCACCATTTTCCCTCATCACTTTCATGCTTTAGTAAATACTTTTCAACATGTTATCCACAAAAAAGTGAATCTAGTTCAAACTCAAGAGCATAATTTTTTATCACATGCATATGGTTAGGCTCATACCTCTAAAGATGTGGCACTAGAAAACATTATGTGTACCTATAAATTATGGTGGAAGATCATGAAATGACCCATAATTTTATGAATAATTTTTCCATTCATAAAATTATGTAATTTATTTTAAAGCACATATATCTCATTGATAAATAAAAAAATATATTCTAATCGATAATTAATGATACATTATTTTAGAAATTACACTATAAAAATTCCAAATATTATAGGAGGACTATAAATAAAAAATATGATTATAATAATATGACAATTTGAATCAATTTGATCCGCCGAAATTACTAAAAAAAATATGTAGAAACAAAACATATTTTTTTAATAAAATTTTAATTTATAAGATGAAATTATATACAAACATAATATTAAATATTATTTAATAATGAATGAATGGGATGAGTTGTATTTATGGGAGTTATTGAACCTATATGTCCATTATAAATATGATTGTTAGAATAATAATATGATTGTTAGAAAAATACTCTGAATATTAGAAGTAGAAATAATACCATTATAATAGTAATCTCAACCATGGAAATATAAAATAATATTTAGTTATCTTATAAAATGAAAATATAATATAGTTATATCAATGTACGGGTAAATAAATGTTTTATAAATGATAAATTATGTGTTCGTATTTTTATAAAACATAAATATTTTAATCCCACTTTTATAATATATGTAATAATTTTAAAGAAATTTTATTTACATAAAAATTATTTCTAAATTAATATTATGTTTTATTATAATGATAATATAATTTTATTAGACCTTAAATAATTCCTCAAGGGGTCTTATATTCGATTATAATTTTAAAATATCTATTTTTCAAAAAAAATGAATATTTTATTTAAAATTAAATTTTCTCAAATTTAAAATAATAATAATTAATTGTATTTTACTTTTTAAATATACATGTCTAAAATTATTAGGGTGAGCTTTTGGTATTTTTATAAAATATGTGAATTTATATGAATAGTGAAATATGGTAATTTAAGGTATTTAACGTTAAAAGAAAAATACAAGAATTTATTTGTCGTGAATTATATAAGAACAAATTATTTTTTACTAACATGAAACATTAACTATATATATTCAAAATAAACAATACTCGTGATTTTCTTGATCCAAAATAATAAACAACTGGATAGAATAATTTAAAACACCCCTCTCTTCCCCTTATAAATATCACCCCTCGCAACCCCTTCTCCAAAATAATTATATTCCATGATGCAATTCAAAATATCTAAAAATCCATCAGTACCCCCAATATCCCCACATCCAAGTGATTATAGTCTAACCAAAAGTCCAATTCCAAGTTTCTCAATGTGTTCCTCAATGAGGTGATCTTCAACAGACAACCTTCTCAAACTACCTCTTTTAATTTCTTTTCTTCGTCTAATTTCTCTTCATTTCATTCACACATAAAAAAAATCCGATATCATTTATATAATATATTTATATATTAATAATTAAATATTTTTTATCCATCCCTTTTCTCATTTCTTCTTATTCAAAGAAACCAAACCATTATCCAGATTTTGCTGGTTAACTTTCTCCATGGATAATAACTTTTTTTCCATTTCTGCCATCAAGGAAGTTCATAAAATTATTATTATTATTAAATAATAATTTAACAATAATATTATAACATATTTCATGGTCTGGAATTAATATATATGCATAATATTAAATTAAATAAAACTAGTTCCTGAGGGTTAATAAAACTGCCTAAATGAACTAACCATGTAACGAAAACATTTTTACATAAAGAACCATTCCCATGTTAGACAAAAAAATGATATATGATTCCATTTAAACATATGTTATTTTATGAATACCATTTTATTCCAATTCTGGGTTTTTATTTCCATTTGAAAAAAACATCCTTATTTATAAAAAAGTGAACCGACCATGAAATGAATGCTCCCATAACAAAAAAATTTGATACTTATAACTCATTGAAATGGTCATAAATGAACATAATAAAATTATAAGACATAAAACATATGTTTAAGATATTTGGAAAAAATTAATTAATTATTATAATTTGATTATCCAAGAAATTATGTGCTACTATAGAATGAATTCGGACATCAAGTATGGAGTCTCTTCAAACCTCTCAATTTCATTAAGGTCACATTGTATCTCTATTTTCCTCAATTTATCTTTTCATTATTCTTATATATGATTGATATATTCTTTATATATGTTATAAACATATATATATATATATATATCAATTAATATTTTTCTTATGGGTATATACATGTTTTAAAAGGTTTCTATATCAATTCCTCTTGAAAAGTAAACCTGGTTAAAGGGAACGACTTTATTGCTTACCCATTTTATATCACACTCCATAAAATGTTTTAAGCAATAATTATTTTGTAAAATAATTTATTTTATCTTGAAATAAATATTTTAGTTAATTTTTAGTTTTATTTAAATAATTATACATTTATCCTCTTTAATGGAACATTATTCTTTTCCCTATAGTTGTACTAAAGTGGAACGATTCTAAAGGTACCTAAACACTATTTTCAAGTTCTCACTTTAGTTGAACAAAATTATTCATGATTGACCATTATTTTTACTCTATGATTTTCTTGAAATTATTTAAACCCTTATTTCATGGATACCATTAGGATAAACCCTTTGGTTATGCCTTGAGACATATTACAAAACCTATTCATTTCTATGGGTAAGCCTTATGATTATTCCTTCTGTATGATTTATTTTTCTATAACACATATGCATGTAAATGTTTTTATGGGTTTACCCAAATATTGCACCAATGCATTGGGTAATGTTTTTTCTCCTGACACATTCTCTATGGGATTATGTAGAATACATAATCCATTATGGTACATTTTCAACAATGTGATATCATCTTGGAATTTAGAATTGATTCATGTCTATGTCAAGTTATGTGTTGCTACCACATTTCTATATTCACATGATAAAATTATTTCACTCTCTATGTGTTATTCTTCTATATGTTTAATTTTGATAAATTCCTTTTATGTTATAATATTATTCCTCTAACTCATTTTTATGCTTCTTTTCCATTTTTATTCCCTTACTGGGATTCCTAGCTCATCCATTTTTTCTATTTATTTCCTAGGTAATCCTAGGAATTTTTATAAGCTCAAAATAACATAAAAGATAATTTTGTAGATTAAAAAATATATGATTTATTCTTATTTGGTGTTTTCTAATTATGAACAAATTTCTTAAAAGTCATATATACTTTTAGTCCTAAGTTTTTATTTAGAATTTAATTATAATTAAATTCAAGTAATAATATGTGTAAAAGGATAGGGTCACTATAGTCAGTATCAAGGGATGATATAGATAATTTTTTGGATTAGGGATACAAAACATTTATAAGAAAACTAGGGATAATTATATCACCATGGATAACCAAAATTGAGACTTATGGAATCACAAGTTAGGATTTACATTTCATTTAAAAGTTCATCCTTATATGTTCATACATTCTCTTTTATATGCTCATTAGATATGTATTCAATCCCTCCCCCCTTTTATTTTTCATTTTTTAGTTAATTCTTTGAAGTAAGAGCAACCATTATTATAGAAAAATAATAGGTAATGTGATTATTTCTATAATTATATTCCAAACCTGATTTGAATGGGAGAAAAATATTTCATGAAAGTACTGGATCAACTGGATCAAGTTATGTATAATAACATGAATCATGTGGAACACCCTCATAATACTAAGAAATATCTAGTTTTAATAAAATAATCTATGTGACAAAGGCCTCCTAAATATTTTGGATCTTTTGATCCCCTCATCATGATACAATGGATTAACTCCATTGAGAATATATTCTTTGTCCTCAAGTTCTCAAATAAAGGGAAAGTCGTGCTAGGATTATATCGTTTGGAGCAGAAAGCTAATAAGTAGTGGAAACATTTAAATAAAAATAAGTCAAAAGAGGATATTTATTCCAAGGAATCAAAAGGGTTCATGAAAATATTTTTCAAAAAATATTTAACCTGAACTATTCTTTATGAGTAAGAGAGGGAGTTCGTAGGGCATAACAAAAAAATATTATTATATTATGGAATACAATTAAAACATTAAAAGGATTGCATGATACACCTATATATTTTTTATGAACCCTAAAAGTAAGGTAGATTACTTATTTACTTTATTAAGGTCGTGTCTAAAAAATTCATAAGTGATTTTAGACATTGATAGCTTTGAATAGACTATTTTTTGTCTCTATAAGGTTGAGATAAAGATTGGAGACTCTCAGTTGTCTCTTTGGCTGATAGATAAAAAATGGGGATTGAGTTTAATATGGGATGATCAACAAATAAATCCCATAGAGGTAAGAAAACCCAACATCCCATATGTCAATATTGTTCGAAGCATCATCTTGGAAACTATCTAAAGGGGAAAAAGAGATGCTTAGAATGCATAAAATCAGTGAATTAGGCTAATCATTATTGAATGGATATGAATAATCCCACTAATTAAAAATATGAAAGTAAGGTTTAGATTAAAAATCATCCTGTAGTATAGTATTTTATCTATAAGGAACACCATATTTATACAAGACAAAGCCCAAATCCAAAGGTTATTGGCGAGAATAAAAGACAAAACCCACAGTAACTCCCCATTTTTTGTGAAATATTTTTTTCTAATTAATTTGATCTTTTCAATATTTTTCGTTTCATACAACACTGAATATATCTTATGTTATATGAAAGCACCATGTTATTATTTCTTTGTAATAAACACTAAATATGGGTTTCACTAGACAAAAAACAAAAATTATCATGTAGTATAAGAAACCCTATGTGTGTATTGTCTTACACATAATTCTGAGTTCCTTCAACAAACTACATTACACACAAGACATAATTTTACTGAACAAAAACGTAATATTAATATTATTGTAAAAATATTATTATAGTTGTAATTTAAATGTTATAATGGATTTTATGAAAAATAATAACTAAATTGTGAAAATATGATTTAAACATGTGTATAAAACGAATCTATTGGTTATCATTTAAGTATAAATTAAAGATATAACTATGTAAAAATAATGAAATTTCATTTCTATGAAAACTATTTTTATATATACAAAAACCATTTTATCATAATAAATTTAAAAAATTATTGATGAATGTTTTTAATAAAATTTATATTTTATATATTCAATCAATTTTTTTAAACTCTTTCCATTAGGTATTATAGGTATTAGGAAATAATAAATCCAATTTTATGAATAAAAAAAATATTTTTCTAAAAGTTAATTTTACAACATTTTAATTGATAACCCATTTTAAATATAATTTGTGAAAATTTTTAAACTGTTTTTTTTTTCATAAAAAACTTTATTTTATAAATTAGGATATAAATATTTACATTGGGTGGCTTTTTGGTATTTTCTATAGAAGTTTCATTTTTTCGTTGAGTAGTAAAAAACTCTAAATTTTAATTGAAACTGCTTTTTGTATAATAATTTTATAAAGTTAAATTATATTTTAAATTGGTTATAAATTAGATTTACATAATTATACATCAATTTTTCGTATTTATTTCATTTGTACTAATTTTACAATGATATTTCATATAAAAACATTTCAAACTTTTAAACATTATCATATTTAAAACATGTCATGTCATCCCATCTTCAGGATTAATTTTAAATGAAATTATACCAGTTATATGATCATAATTTGAAAAAAAATGTATTCTATAGTTTTTTAATAATAATTTATAATTTTAAACAATTTTTACTTAGTTTTGGACCAAAATTATTAGTGAAAGTAATAAAAATTAAATGCAGTTATTAAGGAAAAACGAGCTAAATTAATGACTAATATTAGAAAATAATGTTTTAAATTACCCTAAACTTGTCTAAAATATTTAGAATATTTCAAACAAAAGTATCTAAATTTTTTATTTTGAACCCTTTTGGGAGAAGTAAAATATAACGAGAACTCTACTCTTTTCAAGAATATATATTATATCATTTTTCCCACTTATAGAAGGCCTCCTCTCCTCCCTAATTACTAACACATATCAAGACATTTCTCTCATCCCAAACCTTCCCAAATAATCTCATAACATCCCTAATCTCAACCTAGAATCCTAAATTTTTCCCAAAAGTATACCAAGTTAGTCCTTTTTTGCAAACCAGAAGGAATTACACAATGAATAGATAACATCGTTCAACATTCACTTTCAATTTATTTCTTTATTGGCCCCATAAATTATTCTTATTATATGATTATATAATATAATAATTTTCATATATATAATTATATGTTTTTATTCTATGTTTATGAACTACACTAACACACCCTTCAATAAAAGTTTATAAGTAATCATTATTTTTGTGTACGACGGACTATTGCCACACAAATTGATGTGCTATCTTCAACTAGTTCCACATTTCAAGGTTGAGAATAATGATTTAATTTATTTTTATATATGATATATATTCTATTTATGATGTATTTATGCTTTTGTAATTCTTATATAAAACATATTTGTATTCTTCCCATTTTGTGTAAATACGATAACTTCGTTTGTAGACATGTGGACTACCACCGCCTTAAAACAATATGATTCGTTCACACTTTAAATTGAATTAATTAATGATAGTTTTAGTGGAATTATATGATATATATGAAATAATAATTATACTGTAATTATACTTTTATAAATATTTATTAATATATGTCATTTACATTCTTTCTTTCAATATACCATGAAAATAGATTTAGCATTCATTATTACATATAGCCTACCATCTCCCTTAAAGGTGTGTTTAATTTCCTACTTATATATTTTATATATTCTTATAATAACAGGTATATATATATATGATATTTATCTCATTTTTAAAATCTATAAATAAATAATTAATAACCTAAGTAAGAGGATGAATAATAATAAGTCAAAACATATACGAAAAACAAAGTGGATATTCCCCGGAACATAACATTAACATGGAATTTTTAATAAAAGAGTAATATAAATTCATATTTTGTATTATATGTATAAATATGGTCCTATTGAATTTTTTTAATAAACTTATCTATATTATATAAGGTGTTTGAACATGTATAAAGCAATTCCAGACTTAAGGTAAGAGTTTTCTCATCTCACTTGTATTTCAATGAGACTTATGCATTATTCACCACAAATTTATTATTTGTGGTGTATAAGAATCCATCTAATGCATTATATTATTATTATAGTTAAATTTATGGGTATTTATATATCCATTTTATGATATTTATTTCATGGATTTTGTGTTTCAGAAGTTTCCGAATTAGTAATGTAGTTTTTTGTTTTAATTTGTGTTATTTGATATACATGACTTGTTATGCACCTAAATTTATTTATGGATTCAATATAATTAAATTGGATATATTATATAATTTATCCCCTTATTTTCATGATATTTTTAGCATCATATATTTTTATTCCTTCATGGGGATTATGATTTAAGTTTACCAAATTGATAACAGTTCACTGCTAAAATCTCATTGTTAATCGGGATTGTTTAGGATTATTCTTCATTGATTAAATATTATGATCCATGTCACGAACCGAATATGGTAACCATCAAACCAGAACCAAACCCGGCTCATGGAAAGACTTGAAGGGCTTTCCCCATCCCCACGGGCTGGAACAAGTGCCCGGGTATCATAAAAATTCATTTGGGAACGATTTACCCGAGTTTGGGTTCATAAGATAACCAAAAACAAACAACAAACCAAATCTGAAAAATTATGCCAAACAAGACTTAATAAAATTCAGAAATGAGTATACTAGTTTAAATAAGACAAAATAGGTCCAAAGGTACATAAAAGTATCAGCAAACAGCCCATGAGACTCCACACGACAAGGGGTCATCACCCACAAGCCTTCTCCACAACACCGCACCATCGAGAGAAACTAGCAACCCGAACCGCCATCACCCAAGGCTTTTCCTTTGCCTGTGTCAAACATGATCAAGTATACTTACACCCAAAGGTGTAAGTAGGGTGTGATTCTAAGCCCAATAGGATATCACCCAAGGATTTCAAGTGATAGGCATTGTAAAATAAAAGGCTTGCAAGAGTTATAAATAGATAATAGTGGCATTTATTTCTAAAAGTGAAACTTTGAAAAGAAAATAACTCTCAATGGGGATAACTATAAATAATGTGTGAAATTGAATAAAACAATCAATCTGCTGCTTTTCACATCCCAAAATACCATAAAGAAAGTTTAAATGCCAAAAAGGCCACGAGCACCAAGCATAGGAACACCCCTAGGTACTAGTTTGTTGTGATCCCCAAGTACCTCGTACCTCGGTGAAAGTAACCATAACGAAATTCATTCTCGTGCACGAGCCACTAGTAGGGAGCATACCCATAACCTAGTGGTCTCCAATCATCTCCATTATAGTTTTGTTAGTGTTATCCATGTCAGACTTGCTAAGTGAACCATGGTCAAAACCCTTCCGTTCACTAGCGTACTAGTACACGTTATCCCACCTAGATACCCAGGTTTCCCGTATTGTGCTCAAATAGTCACCACATGCTACCAAAATCAATTTTCACATATAAATATCAGTTCTGGTCACACACATTCAAAACAGTATCTACACCTTCTTTTCACCTTTTGTATAACTCCATAAACCATTTATAATTTCCATAAAACAATTTCAAGAAAATTAATCAAATGTTGCACGTTAAATTCATCTAAAATCCCATATTTAAAACTAAATTGAGACCAATATTATACCAAAACATAAATTTCAGCATCAAAATTTTTTTATAAATCCAATCCCTGAATTATAAAACAACACCAACAGGCACAACATGGGTTGCACATGTAAAACACCCATTTTCACACAAGATTGGCACTTAAAAATCAACCCCTTTTAAAATTCTACCCAAATCAATTTTTGAAATCAAAATACTGAATGATGAACATAATGGAAACATAAATACAGAAATCCAACTCATTCTAAAATACCTACATATGAAATCAACTACCAAAAGAGTCAAAACCCCCAAATCCTTGTGCGTCACTTCAACCGCACCTCCGCCGCACCACAAAGGAGTAAGATTGAACCTAAAACCAGAGGATTGGACCAAGAAACTCAAAACTAAAACCCTAGGTACGAAACCCCATCTTCTGGAAATTTGGGGATTCAATAAAAAGGGAAGAACCCCTAAGAAGAAGGGAGGAATAAGGAAGAGAAACAACTTACTTGTGAAATTTGGACGTTTTTTGTAGCTTCAGAAGTTCGGCCCTAAATCGCGATAAATATGAGCTCCAAAGAGGCTAAAACGAAGATGGGGGTGTTTTTGGATTCGATGGTAATGTGTGAGAGGTAGAATCACCGAAAAAGGATAAAAAATAAATATTTTATGAAAGAATTACAAAACAATTTTAAAACAGGAAATGGGCTTTCGGGTTGGCCCAATACCTAATTTGATCACCCAAATCCAAGATCCTAATGAATTTTTAAGGGGCCCAAAATTATTTTGTGGTTTTAATATTTAAATTAAGGTCATTTTGGAAAATTAATGGTTGAAAAATGTTGAAAAACGAAGGAGTTATTAAAGAAACAAAATTTACTTTCAAAACTGGAAATGGGCTCTCAGGTTGGCCCAAATTTTGGAAACCCACTATTTCCTTCAAAAATGCATGAAAAACCACCAAAACCAAGCAAGGATGTAAATTAAATGAAAAATACCTTTAAAATATTTCATTTATGTGACAATTCTCCCCCCCATGAAGGACTTTCCGCCCCAGAAAGTCAACATGAGGCTTGATTGGAAAACAAGAACGGGTACTCTTCCTCGACCCACGAATTTCGCTCCCATGTCTCATGTGTATCATTTCCATGCTGCCATAGAACCCAGACTAATGGAATAGACTTCCCTCGAAGTATCTTCTCTTGGGAGTCCACTATTTTCACTAGCCTCTCAACAATAGAAAATTCAGGCTCTATCTCCAGTTCCTCCCAACTCAACACATGGGACGGATCCGGGTAGTATTTCTTCAACTGAGAAACATGGAAGACATCATGGATGGACGTCAACTGAGAAGGTAAAGCCAACCTATATTCCACCTTTCCAATATGTTTGATGATCTAAAATGTCCCGACATACGGCGGAGTCTGCTTACCTTGCTTCCCTAATCGACGATGGCCTAAACGAGGGGCCACCTTCAAGAATACTCTGTCACCCACAGAAAAATCTAGGTCTCGACGCCTCCGGTTAGCATATGATTTATGATGACTCTGAGCTGTCAATAAATGTTGCCTGATTAATTTTACCTTCTCAGATGTCTCCTGCACCATACTCGGCCCCAGTAGTGAGGTCTCACCTACCTCAGCCCAACAGAGGGGGGACCGACAAGGCCGACCATAGAGCGCCTCAAAAGGATCCATTCGAATCGAGGATTGGTAACTGTTATTATAAGGAAACTCCAACAATCCAAAATTGGTATCCCAAGAACCTCCAAAGTCTAGGACACATGCACGAAGCATGTCCTCCAAAATCTGATTCGCCCGCTCTATCTGACCATCCGTCTGTGGATGGTATGTTGTGCTCATCATAATCTGGGACCCCAAGGCCTTCTAAAGGCCATCCCAGAACCGAGATGTGAAATGAGGGTATCTATCTGAGAAAACTACTGATGGCACACCATGGAGTCTCACCACCTCATGAAGATACAAACGGACCAACTCATCCACTTTTGATGTATCTCTGATCGGAATGAAGTGGGCTTATTTGGTTAGACGATCAATCACCACCCAAATGGCATTCTTACCTCGAGGTGTACGTGGTAATCCAACAATGAAGTCCATGGAACCTCGTCCCACTTCCAGGTAGGAATGGGTAGTGGTTGGAGCAAACCGGAGGGCCTTTGGTGCTCTGCTTTCACCTGCTGGCATGTGTAGCATCTCGACACAAATTATGCTATGTCCCGTCTCATACCAGGCCACCAAAACTGCCGACGGACATCATAATACATCTTAGTGTCACCCGGATGGACAGCCCACTGAGACTGGTGGTTATCCTGCATCATCACCTTCTGTAGAGATAATGGCACTACCGAACAACCCTTGAAGCAAAAGATGCCCTCGGGAGACGACGACCAATCAGAGGATGTCTCCCCACAATGAAGAAACTGCTTTGATCGCTGACAAAGCTCATCACTAGGTTGTTCCCGCTAAATCAACTCTAACAGAGAAGGAGTCAACTAGATGATCCCCAAGAATTCCCCTCCACTATGTTCCTTGGTCTCCACATGCATCTGAGAAAATATCCCCATCAATGTCCACTCATCACTGGACGTCCTAAAAGCCTACACTGGAACCCTTCTGCTCAAGGCGTCGGCCACTACATTACCTTTACCTGGGGTATAGACAATGTCAATGTCAAACCCCTGCAAGTACTCGATCCAGCGACGCTGCCTCAAGTTGAGGTCCTTTTTTGAAAAGAT
Source organism: Viscum album (assembly GCA_963277665.1). Taxonomy (NCBI): domain Eukaryota; kingdom Viridiplantae; phylum Streptophyta; class Magnoliopsida; order Santalales; family Viscaceae; genus Viscum; species Viscum album. The sequence continues at coordinate 1,170,817,197 of OY728130.1, forward strand.
ATAAGCCAAGATTTTGTGATCAGAATAGACCACAAACTTCTCCCTAAAGAGGTAGTGACGCCACGTCTTCAAAGGATGCATCACTGCTGCCAACTCCAAGTCATGGGTTGGGTAGTTCTTTTCATGTGGCTGTAGTTGGCGAGAGCCATACGCCACCACGTGATCATCCTGCATAAGCACGCACCCAAGACCCATACCTGAAGCATCACAATAAACCACATATCCCTTTCCAGCCTCTGGTAAAATCAGCACGGGGGGCAGTAGTCAATCGCCTCTTCATCTCCTCGAATGATGCCTGAAATTCTGGACCCCATACAAACATCACCCCTTTATGGGTGAGGGTAGTCATCGGTGAAGCAAGCCGAGAGAAATCCCAAACGAATCGCCTATATTAACCAGCTAGGCCAAGGAAACTCCTGATCTCGAACACATTCTTCGGCTGCTCCCATGACATAACCGCACTAATCTTATCAGGGTCCACTGAAACTCCATTCTCTGAGATCACATGCCCGAGAAATCTCACCTCCCTGATCCATAAACTGCACTTTGACAACTTTGCATAGAGGCGGTGATCCCGTAATGTACCCAAAACGACCCTCAATTGATGTTCGTGTTCCTCCTCAGAGCTAGAGTATACCAGAATGTCTTCCACGAACACCACAACAAAGGAATCAAGATATTGATGGAACAACCTATTCATAAGTGCCATAAATACTGCTGGATCATTTGTCAATCCAAAGGGCATGACCAAATACTCAAAGTGGTTGTACCTGTTTCGGAAGGCTGTCTTTGGGATATCTGACTCCTTCACCCTGAGTTGATGATACCCTGAACGCAGGTCTATCTTTGAGAACCACTTTTCCCCTTTAACTGATCAAACAAATCACTTATTTTCGGTAAAGGGTATTTGTTTTTAATTGTTACCTTATTCAGCTTTCGGTAGTCAATGCACAACCGGAGGGATCCATCAGCCTTTTTCGCAAACAATACAGGAGCAGCCCAAGGAGAGACGATCGGGCGAATGAATCCTTTGGATTCTAAGTCGTCTAGCTGTATCTTTAATTCCCGCATCTCGGTGTGGGCCATGCGATAATATGGAAGAGACATCGGCTGTGTTCCCGGTGCCAGATCAATCGAAAACTCCACATCCCGCTCCGGGGGAAAGCCTGAAAAATCATCTCGGAATACCTCCAGAAACTCATTCACTACATGAGTTAGTTCACCTTCAGGGTAAAGACCATCCTCTAGCATAAGAGAAGATAACTGGAAGATAACACTTCCCAACTCTGGGAGTGGAGGCCCTACGCGACCTGACCGAGGATCCCATTCTCCATGAAAAACCTGACGACTCTAATCAGGTGTCGTGAAACTCACACGTCATCTGTAGCAATCGATGTGTGCCTGGAAGTGTACTAGCCAATCCATCTTGAGTATGACATCAAAAAGGATCATATCTAAAACCAAGAGGTCCCACTCCATCTCAACCCCTGACATAGAAAGCGCACAAGATGGGCACCTGAGACCCAGATCCTTCTTCTTTCCCAGCGGTGTCACCAACTCCATTGCGAATGACATCTAATCAGTTGGAAAATTCAGAATGTCCACAAAACGGGAAGAAATGAATGAAACAAAGGCACCAGTATCAAAAAGAGAAGGAGCTATAGAAGATGAAATCAAAACGGTACCTCGAACAGTCGACGGTCCCGCCTCTGATCCTGCTGGTGCCTGATCCACTACATGGAGATGTCCAGTCTCTACCTAAAGACGACCGATAGTCTGTGGTTGTGCCCTGAACTGGCTTTGCCCAGAAGATGACCCATCCCTACCACCATGGCTTCCAAATAGAGATCCCCCAGTCCTCGACGGCTCAGACTTTGCTGGCACTCCTCTGGGAGCCATGGACCCTTCCCCACTTTGAAGTGGACGCGCTATCCCACAAAAGCGTTACACGTGTCCCATACCTCCACACTAGAAACAGGTCTTCGGAGGATGAGGGCATGATGGACGGATGTGCCCGGGATTCCCACACTGGTGGCACACGACCGATCTCGTATCAGAATCCGCTGATGAAAACTGCCTGGAAGAGTTCCCTGAACTCCCTCCTCCTTTCTTCACATGATCCTCCCGCTTCCTTTTCTTCTCTGAGGAGCTTCCACTTCCCACTGCTGATACAGAACCGTAGAAACCATCCCTACCTTTTCTATCAATCTCCACCATGCACGCCCGATCAACGACCTCAGCATAGGTCCTCAGCATAAACAAGAACACCTGGGAGTATATCTCTGGTCTCAAGCCTTTCTCAAACCTCTGGGCCTTCACTTGCTCATTAGAGACAATTTTTGGAGCATACCAAACCAACTCAGCAAAACAGTTGGCATACTCTATCACAGATAGATTTCCCTGAAAAAGTTCCATGAACTCTCTAGACCTGGCATAAGCCAACACCTCAGGGCAGTACTGTTCATTGAAGACAACCTTGAAATCTCCCCAGCGCATCTGCTCATTCTTCCCAGCCTGAACCATGACTCCCACCATTTACGGCTGGGACCCTCCAACAGAAAGGAGGCACACTTCACCCTGATCTCCTCGGGTGTTTCCAGGAACTCAAACATACGCTCGATCTTCTCGAGCCATTCCTCTTCTTCTTGGGGTTCTGAGCTGCCTCGGAAGGTTGGAGCCTTATTTTTCAGGAAATCTTGGGCCTTGTCCTTTCTAGGACTAGTCTCATCCTCTCTAATAGGAGCTGGAACTGGAACTGGTCCATATCCTAGAGCCTGGACAGCCTGGACCACGGCCTCGACTAGCCTCTGATCAATTGGTGTGGGAGAACTCTCTTTGGCTTCCTCCCATGGGTGCGTGAGAGCCTTCCATGGAGGCATGTTGCTACAAAATGTAACAGTCACAAAATAATAATCAATACCACAATTCTGAAAATTTTAATCAAATACATCAAATATAAATAATATAAACACATTTCAGTAATGAAATAAACAACTACAACACATCCGCATGATGTCCACATGTGGTCTGAAGCCCACACGTATCACCTGGAAGCGAAGTCAGTCTTTAAATTCCAACATCCCCTGGTGACTCAGGGTATGCCATGAGAGGTGCGCGCCAGAAAACCTACTCACAACCAAAACCCCAAGCCCCGACAGTCCTAGCTCATGTCAATCTCGACTCATCACAAAATAACAATATAACCCAAAAACATTAACCACCTCTGATACCATTTTTTCACGAACCGAATCTGGTCGCCATAAAACCGGCACCAAACCCGGCTCATGGAAAGACCCTAAGGGCGTTCCCTATCCCCACGGGCTGGCACAAGTGCCCGGGTATCATAAAAATTCATTTGGGAACGATTTACCCGAGTTTGGGTTCATAAGATAACCAAAAACAAACAACAAACCAAATCTGAAAAATTATGCCAAACAAGGCTTATTAAAAATTCATAACATAGTATATGAGTTTAAACAAGACACAAGAAGTCCAAAGGTAAATAAAAGTAGCAACAAACACCCCATGAGACTCCACACGACAAGGGGTCATCACCCACAAGCCGTCTCCACAACACCGCACCATCGAGAGAAACTAGCAACACGAACCGCCATCGCCCAAGGCTTTTCCTTTACCTGTGTCAAACATGTTCAAGTCTACTTACACCCAAAGGTGTAAGTAGGGTGTGATATTAATCCCAATATGATATCACCCAATGATTTAAAGTGATAGGCATTGTAAAATAAAAGGCTTGCATGAGTTATAAATAGATAATATTGGCATTTTATTTCTAAAAGTGAAACTTTGAAAAGAAAATAACTTTCAATGGGGATAACTATAAATAATGAGTGAAATTGAATAAAACAATCAATATGCTGGTTTTCACATCCCAATATACCATAAAGAAAGTTTAAATTCCAAAAAGTCCACGAGCACCAAGCATAGGAACACCCCTAGGTTCTAGTTTTTTGGGAGCCCCAAGTACCTCGTACCTCGGTGAAAGTAACCATAACGAAATTCGTTCTTGTGCACGAGCCACTAGTAGGGAGCACACCCATAACCTAGTGGTCTCCAATCATCTCCATTATAGTTTTTTGTGTTATACATGTCAGACTTGCTATGTGAACCATGGTCAATACCCCTCCGTTCACTAGCGTACTAGTACACGTTAGCCCACCTAGATACCCAGGATTCCCGTATTGTGCTCAAATAATCACCACATGCTACCAAAATCAATTTTCACATATAAATATCAGTTATGGTCACACACATTCAAAACAGTATCTACACCTTCTTTTCAGCTTTTGTATAACTCAATAAACCATTTATAATTTCCATAAAACAATTTCAAGAAAATTAATCAAATGTTGCACATTAAATTCATCTAAAATCCCATATTAAAAACCAAATGGAGACCAATATTATACCAAAACATAAATTTCAGCATCAAAGAATTTTTATAAATCCAATCCCTGAATTATAAAACAACACCAAGAGGCACAACATGGGTTGCACATGTAAAACACCCATTTTCACACAAGATTGGCACTTAAAAATAAACCACTTTTAAAATGCTACCCAAATCAATTTTTGAAATCAAAATACTGAATGATGAACATAATAGAAACATAAATACATCAAGACAACTCATTCTACAATACCTACATATGAAATCACGTACCAAAAGAGTCAAAACCCCCAAATCCTTGTGCGTCACTTCAACCGCACCTCCGCCGCACCACAAAGAAGTAAAATTGAACCTAAAACTAGAGGATTGGACCAATAAACTCAAAAAAACACTAGGTACTAAACCCCATCTTCGGGACATTTGGGGATTCAATAAAAATGGACGAAACCCTAAGAAAAAGGGAGGAATAAGGAAGAGAAACAACTTACTTGAGAAATCTGGACGTTTTTTGGTGCTTCAGAAGTTCGGCCCTAAATCGCAATAAATATGAGCTCCAAAGAGGTGAAAACGACGATGGGGGTGTGGCGGGGTTCGATGAGAATTTTTGAGAGGTGGAATCACCGAAAAAGGATAAAAACTAAATATTTTATGAAAGAATTACAAAACAATTTTAAAACTGGAAATGGGCTTTTGGGTTGGCCCAATACCTAATTTGATCACCCAAATCCAAGATTCTAATGAGTTTTTAAGGGGCCCAAAACTATTTTTTGGTTTTAATATTTAAATGAAGGTCATTTTAAAAGTTTAATGGTTGAAAAATGTTGAAAAACTAAGTAGTTATTAAAGAAATAAAATTTACATTCAAAACTGGAAATGGGCTCTCAGGTTGGCCCAAATTTTGGAAACCCACTATTTCCTTCAAAAATGCATGAAAAATCACCAAAACCAAGAAAAGATTTAAATTAAATGAAAAATACCTTTAAAATATTTCATTTATGTGACAATCCATATCTAAATGATAATTATAAATTTTACTCAAATATGTTTTTTCATGATTTATTTAAGTAATTCTATCATATTACATTATGTTTTCCTTAATATAATTAATAAATTTATTTTAAGAAAATATAACTTTTTTGGTCCTAAATATGTGTTCTTCCAAAATCGTGGTTTCTAAAATATGTTATTAAAATATTTTCAATATTTATTTTTAAGTTTTCAATATTTTGTTATAGAATAGGTTTTAAAAAAAATTAAATGCTTCCATAATAAATTATTCAATGTGGTTTTCAAAGAATTGGGTTTTGAAAAAGTTTCATGTTTTAAAAATGCATTTTCATATAAAGATTATTTTCCTTTAGAAATGTTCCAAGTTATATTTAAAAATTCTTCCCCATATATGTTGAATTCATTTTATATACTCTATTATTTACTGGGGACATGATCCAAGGACACCATTCATAATATTTCATTAAATGGTTTATATTAGTAGGACAGGTTGTTTATGAAACCCATTTCTCTTCCACATGTTATACCATGATAGAAGGATTATTAAACCTACTTGTTTTTTTGGGTTATTATATGATTAAATTATTATTAAACCTACATATTTTTTAAAAGTTATGATATGATGAAATTTTTATAATACTCATTTCATTTTATTTTTTATGATATGATATTTTTAAAGCCCATCTATTTTTATGGGTCATGATGTGATGAATGTTTTATTATCTTATTAAACATTTATAATTAATTTCATTATGTTAATGTTGTGTCATATATCTCCCTCTAATTAATTGGGTAAGAATAAAATTTTTATTTTATCGAATTGTACGTGGGAGGGTATCTAAAGCCCAAAAAAAAGTGGGTGCACAGGAGGGAATCCCAAGCCAGAAAGACGAGGGTACATGGAAAGGAATTTCAAGCCCAAAATAAGAGGGTGTGTGGTAGGGAATCCCATGCCTAAAACAAAACAAGGTTTGGAATACCAATCCAATAAAAGATGGTATATGTGATGGAATCAAAATCTAGAATCAAAAGAGTACATGGGAGGTAATCCCATATCAAAAATAGGATGGTACACAGGAGGGAATCCCAGGTTTGAAATAAGAGAGTATATGGGAGGGATTCCCTATCCCAAAATAGAAGAGTACACAAGAGGGAATCTCAATCTGATATTAAGACAATACAAAATAGGTCATCCAAAGCCGAATTAGGTACACAGGTGAGTATCCCATGCCTAACATGTTATGAAGGTCTTGGTAGAAATCCATGACATATGATTTCTATAATTATTTCTATTCCAGAATTCTATGTCTTATTCCTCTACTATGTTCTCTTATATTATAATCTAATTACATTACGATTCGTGTCTTATAAAAAAATTATTTATTCCATGATTCATGTCTATGATATTTTTTATGCATGGTGCGATCTTCTAATGTTATGCTCATAATGACATACCCATATTCCTATGTTATTCTTATATATCTACCTTGTTTACCCTTACTGAGCATCTAATCTAACTCATTTCTAATGTTTCCTTTACATAGGTTATGAATGACTTTTTTATGTAGGATTACTATAGTGGAATATAATTAAGGTATATGTTGAAGATATTTCACCAAGTTCGAAGATTATGTTTTTGAGTTTCCAAACACATTGAACTATCATGGTCCTCGAGAACTTTTTTTTATAATGTCGTAAATAATAATTTAAAATAACGTAATATCTATGAATTTTAATCTTGGATTTATATAATCTATAAGGAATAATTTAAGGGAATATGCAATCACTATTGGTGATTAGTATGTTGGTTATTAATTTATGAATTGAAAAAATAAATTTTGATTCTGGTTAAAAAAAAAATTTATATCATGAAACATAATCAAACTTGTAACACCCCGACCCTAGTTACCCAGATTCGGTGCATTATTACATAACATTGGCATGATCACAAGAAAGATCAAGTCTCGAAAGACCAATTAGTTTAGTAGCCTTGGAAATACTAGATATATTCATAAAGTTTACATTACATCATAAAATGAAAACTACAACAACATAGTCTCCATAGTCCACACTCATATCCCCACATACTATCCCAGCAGGTCATTCATAAATTACTTCTTCACATCCTTGGAAAAATAAAACATAGAAAGGGGTGAGCTCAAATGCCCAGTAAGGATAAAAACATAGCGGAAACTTTCATAAATATGCATAAACATTTAAGGAAATGTATAACTAAAACAAAATCCTTTTAAAACTTGAACTTCAGCGTAATATGGCAGAAATAAAATGAAATAATTCCATATACTTATTCACATGGATATTCTTCTAGTCGAATAATCACATGCAATATCAATAACCACTTTCATACTAATGGAATGCATAATTCCATACAATCATAACCACCTATCCAAGGCCTTGTTCCATGACTAAAAATAAGATTTTGTCAAGGCCTTGTTCCAAGACACTAGTTTGTCTCACGAGTCCTACAGATGCATCGAGGACCTAGAGCGGGCTCCACCCGTCACATATTAAATCCAATGCATTCCTCATATGAACAGGTTTAAGCATAACATAAACACTCGTATTAAAACTAGCATACGAAATGTCAATAGTTTCTCTATAAACCATTAATGGTATAAAAATAACACATCCACTATAAAACAAATCACAAAGCCTTCAATACAATATGGAAGTTTTGTATCATAATAAATCAACATTAAATATTCATAAAATCCATCAAAGGATGTTGACATAGATGAAATCAAAACTCTTTTTAGAGAAATATCTCTTCCTATTTTGAAATCACTTAAGTGTCACATAATTATGAATTAAAACATTTACATTGAAAATTTTCTTATAATATTGTAAGGTAATCTTCGTAGATTTTATAACGGCGGAAAATGGCCACACCCGCCGTATAAGTTAAAAAAACATTTTTACCTAAATTCTATAGAAAAGGTTAAAAAGAACCTTGTTTGGAAAACGACGGAATGATTCCTATATAAACCTATTATAAAAAGTCAAACAAGGGTATAAATTACTTTAACCCATATTCTAGTAAATAGTAAAAAAAAATTTGAAATACATTTTTAAGAAACATGGTTGTGGATGATAAAGAATTCCAAGTAGATTATTATGTATAAACAACCTCGGATAATGAAGAGATTGTGAAATAAACCCTTACTTTTTTACTTTTCCTTGTTTGAGGGTAGGTTAACCTCAGGTATAATGGTGAAATAATTCTTATTAAATTATACAAGAATAATATAAATTAATATGATATCATATATGATATTTTAACATTGATTTGTTAATAATATCTTAGTATTATCGTTGTTTCGGGTGTTAACTTACTCGTTTTTCTTTTATATGTTTTGTTACGTAAGCCATGTTTGTCATGGATATGTTGTATCTTATTCATATCCAGAATGATATCATGTCCTTAGATACTATTATTAATCATCAAATGAGAATTAGACTTCAATACACTAGTGGAAATACGGGATTTAACGTCGTCGTAATAACGTCAGTTTTTTAAAAACCGACGCGAATAGTATGTGCGGGGAATTTTTGGCGTCGGTTTTACAAAAAACCGACGCCAAAAATAATTATGCGTTGATATTTCGCGTCGGTTTTTAAGAAAACCGACGCGAATAATATTACTATACATATTTTCCGCGTCGGTTTTCTTGAGAACCGACGCAGAAAATAAATTTTTAAAAATGTTTCGGCGTCGGTTTTCATGAAAACCGACGCCGAAACTCATAATTCCGCGTCAGTTATTTTAAAAACTGATGCAGAAAATAAATGTTTAAAAATTTTTTGGCATCGGTTTTCATGAAAACCGACGCCGAAACTCATAAGCGAACATATATTCCGCATCGGTTATTTTAAAAACCGACGCCGAAAATTTTAAAACAACATTTTGGCGTCGGTTTTTCTTAAAACCGACGCGAAAAGTCTTTTAAAAATATTCACGGTCAGAAACCCTCATTTTGTTCGTTCGTCGAAATCGAGTTCCGATGTGGCGCTTCGGACTCCCGACGACCTTCAAACTTGATTTGCGATCTTGGATGGCCATTGTTGAAGGTTTTTTGTCGTCTGCACGATTTTGGGTATGTGTTCTTCCTATTTATCTCTTGTTTCATATCCCATTGTTTATTTCTTTATCAATAACCCTATTTTGCGTGATTTTGATTATTGGTTAGATTTTAGTTGTAATTTATCATTATTTTTTGTTTGTATTATCATTGTTGGTGTAGATTTGATATTGTTTGTTTTTGGAAGTAATTATACCGGTCGCAGTTTGGATTTAACATCTCCATTCGGGTTGAACTTCAAATTTTTTGTTTTTATTATCATTATTCCTGTTTAAAATGATCTTTCATTACATTATGAAGTACTATATTTTTAATTCCATTTCCATTTTAATAAATTCTTCTTCAAAAAAATAATTTTATTGTGTTAAATGAATTCACTCACATTTTTTCATGTAGTTTGTTGTTATTTCATTCCTTCTTGAGATTTACCATGCCAAATTCCTCAATTCTCTTTGGTTCTCATCATTTAACTAAGACATGAATAATTACCACTATCTATTATGTTAAAAAAATTTGAATAATTATTTTCATGCCATTATATAATAAATAATTTTTCTTGCAATGTCCATAATACGACTAGAATCATAATGTATTGTAATTATTTCTTCGTATATAATAATATAATCATTATCCCTCTATTAATCTTCAAAAATACCTTTCCACTTTCATATGTGGGGTTAGATTCATGCATTTTTAATAAATGTCCTCTTAAACTAATCTCATTCCATTGATTATATTTATTCATCTTTCTCTCCCTCTAAATAATAGTCATGAAATGATTTACTTCCCCCTCTAAGTCATAGGATGCAAATAAAACATTCTCATGATCTAATCTTTCATGGATGGATAATATATTTCTCTTCATGTTGATCCATTCCTTGACATGTTTTGCTGCAATAGACCCATGGATGGGGGTGTAAGTTTTCACCTACAATATGCAATGGAATTTTTATCCCTCCATAATGAATTTATATGTTCATAGTTCCCTATTATAAAACTCATGGATTGAGGGAGTTTAGTTATCATAGTCACCAAAAATTGTATCATGTCTCTTAATACACATTGTCTTAAATAAGGATAGTTATTGCACTATTTTTCACATTAATTTTTCCATGATTCATTCATGTTACATCAAATGAATAAAAAAATAAATATAGTGTGATCAATAGTAGTCATAGTGAGAAATCATATTATCTTGTATGTCATTCATATAATATTTATATAATGAAACTTTATTTTCAAAAAATGAAACCTTTGATTTAACCATTTTGTCCTTGTATTTCAATATAACACACATGTATATAATATGAAAATAAACTGTTTACTCTATTTGTAAACGTGTTTCATATCTGATGTCTTTTATCTGATTATCAATAGTTTTTATGGAATATGTTTTTGTTTACAATTTATCGGATAGACATTTAAATGTTTCTATGTTTTAATATATTCATCAATTATATTGTGATATCAGGTATTAATGGATCATAATTGGATTTATCTACGAAGAACTACTAGTGAATATGAAAGAGGAGTTGACAATTTTTTGGAATTTTCTAAACGGCATAATCAAAATATTGATTTGATTTTCTGTCCATGTGTGAAGTGTGTAAATATGAGAAAGTTAAACTTCAGAGAAATCAAGGATCATCTCATTTGTTATGGTTTTAGCCTTAATTATACACGTTGGATCTTGCATGGTGAAAGAACTGAAAATTCAACATCCAATGTTGATGACGATATTCATAATGAGGCAGAGGATCGTATTGAAGAATTAATTCATGATTTAGGTGTTGAAACCATCTAAAAAACCCCAACTGTTGAACGATTGTATGGAGATTCTGAGAAACCATTATTCCCAGGTTGCAGTAAATATACAGTGTTATCAGCAGTTTTGAGATTAGTTAACTTAAAAGAAAAAAATGGGTGGAGTGATAAAAGTTTCTCCAGTTTACTTGAGCTTTTAAAAGAGCTTCTTCCAGAAGGCAATGGGCTTCCAGATTCCAATTATGAGGCGAAGAAAATATTATGCCCAATGGGATTGGGGTATAAAAAGATACATGCTTGCCCCAATGATTGTGTACTGTATAGGAAAGAAAATGAACATTTATCAAGTTGTCCTACATGTGGAACATCGCGCTATAAGATGGATGAGAAAGTCAACTCAGATTCATTTTCAGGTGATGTCATGTAACGTTATGAAAAATCAATTTTTTTACTTTCCAATGATATCATCCAGTATTTTTTTCAAAAAATTCTGATAATTCAATTCTGATTTATTTTTAGGTACCAAAATCAAAACTCCATCTAAAGCATTTTGGTACGTTCCAATTATTCCTCGTTTGAAGCGTCTATTTTCAAATTCAAATGATGCAAAAAGGTTAAGATGGCATTCAAATGAGCGCATTTCTGATGGTAACTTACGTCACCCTGCCGATTCACCACAGTGGAAGAGTTTTGATAAAAAATTTCATGATTTTGGAAGTAAAGTTAGAAATATCAGAATGGGATTGTGTACTGATGGAATGAATCCATATCGGAGCCTCAGTAGCCAACATAGTTCATGGCCTGTTTTGCTAGTACTTTACAACTTGTCCCCACATCTATGTATGAAGAAAAAATATGTTATGATGAGCTTGATGATTTCTGGACCAAAACAACCGGGAAATGATATTGATGTGTATCTTACACCATTGATTGAGGATTTAAAACTGTTATGGGAGAAAGGTGTTACAGTTTTCGATGCATACAATAAAGAGTATTTCCTTTTGCGTGCTATGATAATGTTCACTATAAACGACTTTCCTGCGTATGGAAACTTATCTGGATATAGTGTTAAGGGACATAAAGCATGTCCAATTTGTGAAGAACAAACTTCATATTATCAATTGCAGAATGGAAGAAATACAGTGTACATGGGACATCAAAGATTTTTGCGAATTGATCATCCTTATCGTAGATTGAGAAAAGCATTTAACGGTTTACAAGAATACAACCTCCCCCCTCAACCATTGTCAGCTGAAGAATATTATGACAGAGTGAAAGATATTGATTCAACATTTGTAAAGAGAAAAAGTTCTGGTTTACAAAAACATATCTGGAAGAAGCAGTCTATTTTTTTCGAACTACCTTATTGGATATTTTTAGAGATAAAACATAACATTGATGTTATGCATGTTGAGAAAAACATATGTGATAGTTTGATTGGAACTTTGTTAGACATAAAAGGAAAGACAAAAGATGGATTACATGCTAGATTGGACTTGATATTAATGCGAATACGTTTGGAGTTAGCTCCCGCTGTGAAAGGAAAAAGAACATATTTACCTCCGGCTTGTCACACATTAAGCAAGATTGAAAAGATGAATTTTTGTCAGTTTCTTCATGGTATTAAAGTACCCAGCGGTTTTTCTTCAAATGTGAATAATTTTGTGTCATTGAAGGATTGTAAATTAATAGGTATGAAATCACATGATTGCCATGTGTTAATGCAACAAATTCTACCAGTAGCAGTGCGTGGTATATTACCGAAAGCTGTCAGGAAGACAATCATCAGGTTATGTAATTTCTTTAAATCCATTTGTAGCAAAGTAGTTGATCCAAATTTGTTAGATTTGTTGGAGAATGAAGCAACTCTTATTCTTTGTCAACTAGAAATGTATTTCCCACCCACATTTTTTGATATAATGGTTCATCTATTGGTTCATTTGGTGCGTGAGATAAGAATGTGTGGGCCTGTTTATTTAAGATGGATGTATCCTTTTGAAAGATATATGAAAATTTTGAAAGGATATGTTAAAAATCCTTATCGACCAGAGGCCTCTATTGTTCAAAAATATATATCAGAAGAGGTGATTGAGTTCTGTACTGATTATTTGAATGAGGTGGAGCATATTGGTCTCCCTCTATCTCGACATATGACAGTTGACAGAGAAGGTAGAGGGGTTCGAGGCTTAAAGGTAAAGTTCATTCCACGTGATGAAGTGATGAAAGCACATTTATACATTTTGAACAACACATATGAGGTTCAACCATATATATCCTCACATATTTCTGAATTAAAGTTACGATATCAGAAAAGAAATGAAAAGTGGTTGATGATTGAGCATAAGAAGACATTTGTTTCATGGTTTAAGGAGAAAGTCACCTCAGATATATCTGTATCAGAAACATTGAAGTGGTTATCAGGGGGACCATCTTTTAATGTGATCACTTGGTCTGGTTTTGATATCAATGGCTACACATTTTACACAAAAAACCTGGATGACAAGAGTACCGTTCAGAATTGTGGTGTGATGGTATTCGCTGAAGCAGTGCATTTTTCGAGTGCCAAAGATAAAAACCCAATTTCTGCATCAACATCATATTTTTGAGTTATTGAAGACATATGGGAAATTGATTATATTAAATTTCGAGTCACTGTTTTTAAGTGCAATTGGGTTGATAGTAATAGTGGCGTGAAACATGTTGAATATGGGTTTAAACTGGTTGATTTGAAAAGATTTAATCACAATGAGGAACCATTTATCTTGGCGACACATGCAAAACAAGTATTTTATGTCATTGATCCATCGAATGATCAGTGGTCAGTTGTTTTGCAAGGGAAAAGATATCATTTGGGTGATGATGATGATTCTGATGATGCTAGTGATTTACATGAGCCTTATTCATCTATTATGCAATTTTCAGATGATTACAATGAATATAAGACAGACATAGTGCATGCAGTACGTACCGATCATGATGAAGGGACGTGGGAAAACACTAAATTAGTCTCCTAATTTTTCTGGTAAATATTTATATTTTGTGTCTATTTTTAAAACTTACAAATGCATGCCTCATTTTTTACATATTTATTTTTCATTTCCTTGTTTCTAATTATTCAGTTTTCTAATGATATGCAGGTACCCAAAATTTCATTACACTTTCTAGTAGCAATGTCAAATACAGATAGAGAGGAGCAGTTACCGAGGTATATCTATTTTGACATATTATTAAATATTCAGTAATATACATATTTAATGAAATAAAACTGTTAATTTATAAAAAAAAATTGCAGGACTACTGATGCGTCCTCGGCGGAGGAGACTTCTCCAGTTACTACTCAAAAATCAAGTTCTCTAGTTGGTAAACGTGGTATTACATGTTTACCAAAACTATCACTCGCTCGTGATGATAACAAATTAAACATCTGTTTTGATGATAATAATAATGCAGTTGGCCCAAATGCAGTTCAGTTTGTCAGTTATATAGCGATGCAGAGCCGTTGCAGGATTAGTATTTTATATCCTGATTGGAAGTCAGTGGACAGGACGGCGAAGCAACAGCTTTGGGAGGCCGTGACTGTAAAATATCTTTATTTATTTATTTTATCTCATTTTTTTAATATTATATAGTTTAAATGACATATTTAATTTTTTCAATTACAGATGACATTCAATTTTTAGGAAACCAAAGAAATTAGGAAAAGACATCTCTCTTTAGCGGCGGTTCGATGGAGAGATTTTAAAAACAAACTGACGAAAGATTATGTTTTTGGAAAGATAAGGTTTGAAATCCCAAGTCTTAAGTATCCATATATAGATGAAGAAACATGGAAGCGATTTGTTGACAGTCTTCAGGAAGAGAAATTTCAGGTATTGTAATTGTTTTATATTTTAAAATTTATGCTATATTTTCCTTATTACTTATGTGTTTATTTTTATGTAACAGGCCTCCAGAAGATCTCATCAGGAGATCCAGTTGAAAAACGTATACCCTCATACTTTATCACGTGGAGGATACTCGTATTTGGAGCAGAAAATTATTGAAGAAAAATTTGAAGCATTAAGAGCTCGATCAAGTAGTGGTTCAGAAGAGGTCCAGTACGGTCCTCCATCTCCTCCCACTCGCCATGAGAAATGGAAACGAGCAAGAAGAAGAAAAAATGAACAATATCTTACAGACGAAGCTCATCAAGTGGCTGATAGAATTGTATGTAAATATTAATTCTTTGTTAACAATTTTCCTTTTTTATAATTTATAAACACTAATATAAATTTTTTATTTTTCATTTCAGGATGAACTTCAGGAGAAAGAGACACAGGGCTCTTTTATCCCCGAGGGTAGGATGGATATCCTAGCCACTGCTTTGGGAAAGACTGAACACCCCGGCCGTGTTAGAGGATATCAAGCGGGTGTTAGTATTCGGAAGGTTTTTGGTAAGAGTAAGCAACCAAGAGACCCGGAAATCGAATCCTTAAAAGAAGAGCTGTAGGATATGAAACGGTCTATGGGTGATCAAATTCAAGCAGCAGTACAGAAGGCTTTATTAGAACACTTGGCAAGACAATCACAGTCTGCTCATCCTTCCGAGGTATATTATTTACTGTTAACAATTTTTCTTTTCTATAAATTATAAACACTGATATAACTTTTTCATTTTTCAACATTCTCAGCCTACTCACTCAGACTATCCTGCCTCATATGCTTACCCAACACCGTCTGGGCAGCCTTCCAAGGTATATTATTTAATGTCATCAATTTGTCTATTTTATAAATTATAAACACTGATATAACTTTTTCATTTTTCAACATTCTCAGCCAACTCGCCCGGACTACCCTGCCTCATCTGCTTACCCTGCCCCGTCTGCGCAACCATTTGAGGTATATTATTTTATTTAATTTTTAATCAATTTTTCTATGTTATAAATTTTAAACACTAATATACCCTTTTCATTTTTCTTACTTCTCAGCCTGCTCACCCTGGCTACCCTGCCCCACCTGCTAACTTTGAGCCTCCACCTCCTCCATCGGATCGAACCTTATATTGTGAGTTGTTTGCGGGAGATCCTCATGTACATATTGTTGCGTTAGGACAAGTATATTTTTTGGGGGACTCGGTACATCATCAGCCTATGCAGATGGGTCAGGTTAGAGTATCAGTACTTGTTATTATAGATCCTACTTCTCTACTACCATTTCCTACTGCGGAGATCACCAGTGTTGGGGAATGTATGGGCCATTTTTTACTTTGGCCAACTGCACTTCTTCGTTATATTTCACATGAGGTATGAGTTTTTTTAACTAGTAATTAGAAATGATTCCAAATTACTTATAATGTTTTCTGACATTTAACTTATATAGGAATATCTGAAAGCAAAAGAAACTTTACAAATGCAGCAAAATGTTCAGAAACAGTCGGCTGTAGATACTTCCGATATTTCTTCTGGGATGAAAAGATTATCTCAGTGCTCTTCTTCCTTGAATTTTATCTATGAGTTTAGGATGACGTCCGATATATGTGGAAGAAATTATAAATTGTGAATATTGAAAGAAGATATCATGAATTTAGTTAATTTTGAAGAGATCGGGCTGAATGTGGTGCAGTTGTTTTCCATGTAAGTAAATTGACGTTTGAATTGCTATTTCTTTAATAAAATATTGTTCTGTCATTGACTAACTATATTTTCTTTTTAAATTAGGTATCTATACAGGATTCTTTTACAAAATGAAACTACAAGCATTTATAGCTTTATAGATCCAGAGTACATTTCCTTGGAAGTCAAACATGTGAAAAATGATGAAAGAGTTCAATATATATCCGAGAGATTATCACAAACAGAGATTCAGTGCTGGTTTTTTTCATTTCTTGATAAGTAAGAATATCAACATAATTTTGAACTCATGATCATTATAATGTCATTAATTATGAACTTTTTGAATTATAGGGGGAATTGGATGTTAGGTGTATTTTGCCCAAATGAATGCACCTTATATTGGTTTTTCTCTTTATTAGGAAAAGTGCGTAAACCGTTTTCCAACTTATTAAACAGGTAAGTTGTTTTTTTATTTTTAGAAGTTTGTTATGTTTAATTTTAATTGTTTACACAAGTTTTATTAGTTCTTATATAAAAAAATGCAGTTCATGGAAACATTTTACAAATGAAAAGAAACCAACGAAAATCAAATATGTGGAAGTACAGGTAATTAGTTTTTATATTTTTGTTATATATTGGGTTTCATTATTAGTTAAATGTTTTATAACCGCAGTGTCATCGTCAAAATGGACATGTTGAATGTGGTTATTATATTCTACGATTTATGTACGAGATAATCACAACTGGGGAAACTACTGATTTTCATAAGGTTAGTTGTATTAATTTTTTTATATATTTTCATCCACTTTCTTCTATTTATTAATTTCATATCATTCAATATTATTGTAGGTATTCAATGATTCACATTCATATTCTCAATCTGATATGATCCATATTCAATCTACTTTTGCGGACTATTTGTTAAGTCTGATTAAGATTTGAGGTATGTATACTAATATTTATAAATAATAATATATATGGGTTTAAAAAACTAACTCTTATGATATATTAGGTGTTTGAACCTACTAATAATCAAATGAATGCTTCAACAATAACAAACAATGAGCATGTCATATATTTCAGGTACGTGTATTTTAATTCTGCTTTACTGAGTTTTCTCAAGTGCCTCTGCAAAAACTGTTTTATTGAATCTACTAATAATCAAATGAATCCTTCAACAATAACCAACAATAAGCATGTCGTATATTTCAGGTACGTGTATTTTAATTCAGAATTAGTTATTGTATTTCTTTTCATTGTTATTTCTTAAAATCATTTGTCTGTACAGTGACAGATCTGTAGGGTGGTACTTCGATCATGAACATAGAGATTCGTATAGCGAAATAACATTCACAAACACTAAAAATTGTCTCCCTTGAATGCACACCAATATCTTCTAGTCCTTTTTATTTTTTATGCAAATAAATATCGGAAAATGATTGCCGAGAAGCATATCACATAATACCTGAAACAGCGCTTAGTGGGTTTGCACAAAGATAAAATAGAAGGCGTCAATTTTTAAGGTATGTTTCTTTATGTCTATTCAATCTGTATTTGATTTCAATTTTCTAACCTATTTTTTGCACTCAAACTTATTTCTCTGTTATTACATAACTTAAACAAATAACAATAGTGAATGGGTAATGCACGTCTATACAGAGCAAATATAAAAACCTGAGGTTGGGGGTGGTGGGGATCCTATGGTGAAAAGACACCCCCACCATCTTCAGTGGGGGAGGTGAGGAAGAGGTTGCATCGGCTGAGTGTTCCTGGAATTTTGATTAGGAGTCGTAACATTTCATTTTGGTAATTTACTTTGTGAAAAAATGAATGATTCAAATAAATTACACATTTTTATTTAATGTTTATTCATTGCACTAATATCTTGGATTGATTTTTTCACGCACATCTCCTTAGTTTAATTACTATTTTGACAGGATTGGTGCTATCTATGGGAGGAAACTTACAATGATTGATACTGAGTATGGTTAGATTAAGAAAATGCACCATGTAGGTACGTGTATTTTAATTCTGCTTTACTGTGAGTTTTCTCAAGTACTTCTGTTAAAGCTGTTTAATTGTTTTTGTATACTTCGTTAATTTTTTTCAGGGTTCCGATTTGTTTGGAGGAGAAAATATATGTATTTTATTTAAAAAAAATTACGGCGTCAGTTATTTTAAAAACCGACGCCGAAAATTTGATATGGCGTCGGTTTTTCAAAAAA
Source organism: Viscum album (assembly GCA_963277665.1). Lineage (NCBI taxonomy): Eukaryota > Viridiplantae > Streptophyta > Magnoliopsida > Santalales > Viscaceae > Viscum > Viscum album. Next base: position 1,170,836,293 of record OY728130.1, read on the forward strand.
CCGATGCCGAAAATCCTGTGTAAATTGGTTTTCCGCGTCTGTTTTATATAAAACCGACACTGAAAACCTAGTCGACTATATTTTCTGCGTCGGTTTTTTAATGAACCGACGCGGAAAACAATGTCTAAATGTAGCTTCGGCGTCGGTTTTATAAAAAACCGACGCCGAAGCTCATAAGCGAATTATTTTTCGCGTCGGTTTCTATGAACCGACACGAAAACTGTATTTTTAACGTTGCCTATAAACACGTCGGTTTATAACCGACGTTAAAAATTAAAAAAAAACCGACGCGAAAAAGTGTTTTTGCACTAGTGATAGATACGATGGAGAATGAATCTCATCGTGTTCGTGGAGACGGTAGTCCGTACGTGCGTACGAGCGACAATATCATTCTTTTGATATTAAAATAATATATAATTGGATGGTATATCATATATACAGAATCATTATCATGTTATATTTATCATTTACATGAATTACATATCATTATTATACCCATCCAAATAATAATTTATTGAATAACAATTACACCACGACGTGGAGACGGTAAGTCGTACGTACGCACGTATGGTGACATGTCATTCAAGGGATGAATAGAATACTAAATATGGTTGTAAAATATTTATAATAACATAACATTATATATAAGATACTGGAGTTATTATTTTAGAATGGTAATAACAAATAAAGAAGAAGTTGAAGAAGAAAGGAACTTGAAAGAGGGTGGTGAAAACATTACATCTTCTTCGGGTTCTTCCTTTTGATTTGATCAAAATGGACCCTTAGGTTGGATTTATGATAAAACTAAGGCCTCTAGTTCTAATTGAGGGAAGTTGAGAGAGTATTTGGGTAGGGCTTGGCTGAGAAAAAAATCTTCTAATGTGTGAATTAGAGAGAAGGGGGAGTGACCTTTTATAAGAGGGGTGAGGGGCACCTTTGGAAAAGCTAGAAATATTATTTTATAATATATTCATATTCGGTTTCTAATGTCTCCAATGTGGATTCTTTAAAGGTTAAGGTGGTGGTGAGTCGAAAACAACTCAACCAATAAAATTTAGACAGGTTTGGGTCATTATAGTAACCTTATCTCTTAGTTTTAACTCTTAGTTAATTAGTTTGACACTTACCATGTCACTTTATATTTTTATATTATATAGTTACTAAACTTACTATATACCTTCAAACGACCCCCAAGTGGCCCATTAATGATACACCTATCATGATATAAGTATCGTGGCTGAACCTTAGATTTTTAGGAATTGAATATAAATTAATAATATAATATTTGTTTTAAAAACTCTTTTATGTCAATTCTGACACTATTCAATAATTGATTTTTTTTAAAAATCATAACAGAATGATTACTTCGAAAAAAGTTAATTAAATCACTCCTAACATGTCATATTAACCTATACAATTATTTTTATTTATAAAAAGTCTCAAATTACATTTATTTGGGTATTTATAATATCAATTATTCTAATTTTTCAATAATTAGGTAATTACTCCATCACATTTGTGTCATAAATAAATTAAAATATTTAATGTCTAAATATTATAAATAAAATACAATTACATAGTAAATACTTTTAGATTTCTAATGAACATTTAAAATATAAATTATCTTATGTATAACCTTATATTAAAATTTTTTTAGTAAATAAACATTGATTTTAACTCTTTTAACTCTTCTTTGAATTAAATAATAATAAATGTCCTAATCTAATCCAAGTTTACCTAAATGATAATATTTTATTCCTAAGGTTGTTTTTGGTCGAGATACACTTGTCCAATAAAATTAGGGCATGTGTTAGGGTAATATTAATATCATTTTTACCCTTAATTATCCTATTTACTTTTAACCGTGGTAAATAAAAGTAAAAAGTTACTATTCACAAAAAATTATTTTCATCTCATTGAACCACATTTTACTCCTTGATATTAACTGTGTCTCTTAGGTTTTTGAAATTCCACTCACAGAAGTGGTAAAATTATGTTTTATGAAAAATTCAGTTTTTTAACCACTTAGTGGTTTCACTATTCATCAAAAAATGAAGTGTTTCAAAAAATACCGAAAATTCACCCTAGGCTAATTTCGATATTCCAAATCCAAAAATGAAGTCCATTTTGAAAAAATAAAATTTATAAATTTCAAAAATCGGGTATTACTATTCATAACGGCTAGTTTGATTGGTTGTGGTGTGTTAGAACTCGATGTTGGGTACAACACACGCTATCACATTATTCAAAGAGAAGCGTAACGTAGAAGTTTGGGGTGTTACACTATCCCCTCCTTCAAATAATTTTGTCCTCGAAATTTTTAGAATACTACAGCTTGAAAAGACTCGGGTGGTTCTTCATCATAAGTTCATCGGGTTCCCACATTGCCTCTTCCATCTTATGGTTTCTCCACAAAACTTTTACCAGACGAGTCGTCAGGTTTCTCAATACTTGTTCTCTCGTATCAATAATCCTGACGGGCTCTTCGCAATAAGACAGATCGGGTTCCAGTTCTAATTCCTCATGGGTGAGTACATGCATTGGGTCAGGCATGTATTTCCTTAACAGAGATACGTGGAACACATTGTGAACTTTGGAGACACTTGGAAGCATTGCCAAACGGTAAGCTACAGACCCAATTTGTTCTAGAATTTCGAAAGGACCAATGTACCTAGGACACAATTTACCCTTCTTACCAAAACATATAACTCCCTTCCATGGAGATACCTTAAGGAGAACATGATCATCGACTTGAAATTCCAAATCCTTACTTCGATTATCAACATAGCTCTTCTGCCTACTTTGAGAATCTTTGATATGGTTTTGGATTACCTTCACCTTTTCCATCGTTTCCTCTACTAGTTCTAGGCCTACATGTTTTCTTTCACCAACGTCATCCCAACAGGTTGGTGTGCGACATCTCTTTCCGTATAACGCTTCATATGGTTCCATCTGAATACTTGAATAGAGGCTATTGTTATAGGAAAATTCTACTAGAGGTAAATATTGATCCCACATACCCTGAAAGTCAAGTGATCAGGATCTCAACATGTCTTCTAAGGTTTGAATAGTATGTTCTGATTTTCCATCTGTTTGGGGGTGGTAGGAAATGCTCAATTGAAGTTTAGTATCCAGGGATTTCTGAAGACTCTTCCAGAATCTTAAAGTAAAATGGGGATCACGATCAGAATCAATCGATAGGGGTACTCCATGAAGTCTCACCACTTCATTAATATTTAGTCTTTTTAGACGTTCTAGTGGTAGATCTTCTCTTATAGAAAAAAAAAATGTGCTGACTTGGTACGATGATAAATAATAACCCATATTTCATTGTTCCTTCTAGGAGTATTTGGTAGCCCCATGAAAAATTCCATCGTAATATTGTCCCATTTCCACTCCGGTATGGGAAGAGGTTGCATGACTCCTCCAGGCTGTTTCCTTCCAGCTTTCACTTGTTGACAAACCATACATCTTGACACAAAATCAGAAATCTCCCCCTTAATGTTGTCCCACCAAAAATGTTCTTTCAAGTCTCTATACATTTTGGTGCTCCTAGGGTGTATAGAGAAATTGGAACTATAAGCATCGTCCAACAATTCCCTTTTTAGATCAGGTATATTGGGAACACAAAGTCTCTTCCCAAATTTCAAAATTCCATCTTCATACACAAAGTCTCTCAATCTCCCATCATTCACAGCTTTAATATTCTTTTGAAATTCTTCATCATCGGTCTGAGAACTCTTAATCCTTTCTAGTAAAGATGGTTTGGAAACCATTTAAAAAAGCATTGATGTTTCACCTTTCATGGTGATTCCCATATCCAACTTTACTAGATCCATGAAAATAGCATCCCTTTCAATTCTCATCATGTTCAAAACTCCATGATCTTTTCTTCTCAAAGCATCTTCCACCTTATTTGCCTTCCCTGGGTGGTAGTGTATCGTGCAATCATAATCCTTAAGTAGTTCAAGCCATCGCCTTTGCCTCATGTTGAGTTCTTTTTTGAGAAAATATACTTCAAACTCTTGTGATCAGTATAAATGTCACGTTTTTCACCATAGAGTTAGTGTCTCCATATCTTAAAAGAAAATATCACAGCTACAAACTCAAGATCATGAGTTGGATAGTTTTGATCATGAATTTTCAACTGTCGTGATGCATAGGCAATAACCCTATCATTCTGCATAAGGACACAACCATGTCCTTTCTTCGATGCATCACTATAAATAACGAACCCATCATTCTCCGATGGTAGAGTCAATATAGGATCATTGACTAATGTTCTCTTCATTTCTTCGAAACATTCTTCACACTCTTTTGTCCAAAAAAATTTAACCCCTTTACGTGTGAGCTTTGTTAATGGGTTAGCCAACCTGGAAAAATTCTGGACGAAACGTCGATAATAACATGCTAAACCAATAAAACTGCGTACCTTAGTTATACTCATCGGTGCAGTCCATTCTTGGATTTCCTTGGTCTTAGAAGGATCAACAGAAATTCTATCTTTAGAGACAATATGGCCAACAAAATAAATCTCCCGAATCCAGAATTCATACTTGCTAAACTTCCCATATAATTCATGTCTTCTCAGAGTCTTTAGGATAATTTGCCAGTTATTTTCATGATATTCGTAGCTTTTGGAGTATACCAAGATATCATCAATAAATACCACAAAAATATCATCGAGATATTCCTTGAAAACTCTATTCATTAGATCTATGAATACAGAGGGTGCATTAGTCCGCCCAAAAGGCATTACCGTAAACTTGTAATGCCTGTACCTTCTTCGAAATGCTGTCTTCGGAATGTCTTCCTTCTTCACACAAAATTTATGGTATCCAGATCGAAGGTCAATCTTTGAAAAGTATTGATCTCCATGCAGTTGGTCAAATAAATCATCAATGCGAGGTAGGAGATACTTGTTCTTTATTTTTATAGCATTGATGTCTCTGTAGTCGATACATAACCTCATATATCCATCATTGTTTTTAACAAAAATAATAGGGGCTCCCCATGGAGAAACACTAGGGAGAATAAATCCCTTATTACTCAATTCCTGTAGTTGTTTCTTTAGTTCAACTAATTCCACATTGGCCATTCTATAAGGGGTCTTCGATATAGGCCTTGATCGAGGAATTAAATCAATGGAAAACTCGACTTCTTGTTCTGGAGGATGTCCAGGTTAATCGTCCAGAAACACATATACATATTCTTTCACAATAGGTACATACTCTATTTGAATATTCCTTTCCTCACCCACAGTCATTTCATTATCTTCCTCCCCAATAATTGAATTTAGTTGAGCTAGTGGGTGTGGATCTAGATAAGAATTAGGTGGTGATGATTCTGCTCAAAAGATAAGGTGTTCCCTATCATCATCATCAAAAATCGTAACCTCCTTCTTACAATAAATGTTCGCATCATGGTCCGAAAGCCAATCCATACCAAGGATTATATCAAACTCAATCATAGATATGACGATGAGATCAGTGGATAAAGAACATTTATTTTCTCTAATATGGTTGGTTCACAAAACATTGTTGTAATGATTCTTCCCTTAGGAGTTTTAGCTAACCACTCCCTTGTTAAATAAAATTGGAAATATATAATTTTCTTAGAAAACTGGGAAGATATGAAATAATGTGATGATCCAGAATCAAATAATGCATTTTCTAAACACGAGGAAACCATTAAATTACCTGCCACCACGTCTTTTGGAGCTACTACCTCAACAGTAGTGATAGCATAAGCTCGGCCTTGATCCCTTGGCCTTTTCTGTGTTAAGTTCCCCTGACACTTAGGAAATTCATTTTCATAATGTCCCATCTCCCTGTAATTGTAGCATTGGAAATCAGTAGCTTCCTTCGTCCCCATGAAATCACGAGCTTGGTGTCCTTTTTAACCACACTTGTAACAGACTCCCATTCCTTTTAAGTAAGTACTGGGGTGTTTCTTCCCACATTTACTGCAGGATGGATATTCAAATTTTCCCTTATTCCCCTTATTTCCATTCCTATATTGATCAGTAGATTTCATCTTCTCTTTCTTTTCTTTAATGTCATAAGACATAGAGAATTCCTTCTCTCTCTTGATAGCACATGAGACAATATCTTCATATGATGAGAAGGTTTGTGAGACTAATGTTCAATGGATAAACGGTTTTAACCCATCAAAGAAATGATCAATCTTACTTCTTGGGTTACGTATATAATCTCCAACATACATTTCTACCCTTGTAAAGTTAGCCGCATACTTTGCAACATTCTCATCCTCCTTTTTTCTATGACTTAGAAATTTCCTTTCCATATCTTCTCGATGGTCACTAGGAAAGTATTTTTCTAAAAATAGATCTTTTAACTCCCACCATTCCATATTTGATACTTCATCATCTTCTTTTGTGTTTTGAATCAATGACCACCACTGATCAGTATCTCCAGTGAGGCGATAAACTACCATGAAAACTTTTTCCCTTTCACTACTCCCCAAAGCCTGAAATATTTTCTCTAGGGAACTTATCCATCACTCAGCTACTAATGGATTTATACTCCCATTGAATGTTGGTGGTTGCTGCCTCATGAAGCGATCAAACATTGATCCTCCATGTTGTGGATTAGGGTGATCCATACAGGTAAGGTTATTATTCATAACCTGAGTGAGTTGTCCCAGTATGGTTATTAGCTGATCTGCAACAGTTGAATCACCAGCTCCACTATAATAATCTTGAGGAGGAGGTAAATCCCTACATGGAGTGCGTGCATTGATACGATTTCCATTTCTTCCACTAGGCGCCATTTATAAACAACGGCATAAACTAGATCAGTTTATGAATCAAAATACATAATTCCATACTTACACAACACTTAAAATAAATTGAACTATTTATCGCTATAATACATAATCATAAAAATGTTTTCTTTGAGGATGTATATACTCATAAACCCTTCATAATGATTTGTAAAGAAAATGAGAGTTATCCTAATCATATCCCCTGGGAGTGTTGTAACCAAGAGTGCAACAAGGCCCGTTGTCGTGCACCAGTTCCCGTTCGAGTCTAGCTCAAAGCAGTGTTTTCAGGTTTTACCCCTAGGTACATCTGTGCCAGAGCCACCTCTACCTGCTCGTATCCAGACAGGGTTGTATTTCTCGGAAAACTCTCAAAATCTCTACAATACCAAAATTCTAGGAAGTTCTTCTATACTAATCATCACTGTCCATCTTAGATCTATGTTCTCTAGTTAGAGTTTATCTAAATCTAGCTTCCAAGGTTTCTACTAAACATCCTTTGATACCATCTGTAACGCCCCAACCGCAGTTACCCAGAGTCGGTACATTATTACATAACATTGGCATGATCACAAGAAATATCAAGTCTCGAAAGACCGATTAGTTTATTAGCCTTGGAAACACTAGATATAGTCATAAAGTTTACATTACATCATAAAATGAAAACTACAATAACATAGTCTCCACAGTCCACACTCATATCCCCACATACTATCCCAGCAGTTTATTCATAAATTACTTCTTCACATCCTGGGAAAAATTAAACATAGAAAGGGGTGATCCAAATGCCCAGTAAGGATAACAATATAGCAGAAACTTTCATAAATAAGTATAAACATTTAAGGAACTTTATAACTAAAACAAAAGTCTTTTAAAACTTGAACTTCAGCATAATATGGCAGAAATAAAATGAAATAATTCCATATACTTATTCACATGGATATTCTACTTGTCAAATAATCACATGCAATATCAATAACCAATTTCATAATGATGGAATGCATAATGCCAAACTATCATAACCACATAGCCAAGGCCTCGTGCCAAGACTACAAATAAGATTTTGTCAAGGCCTGGTTCCAAGACACTAGTTCGTCTCATGAGACATACCGATTCATCGAGGAGTTATAGCGGGCTCCACCCGTCACATATTAAGTCCAATGCATTCCTCATATGAACAGGTTTAAACATAACATAAACATTCGTATTAAAACTAGCATACGAAATGTCAATACTTTCTCCATTAACCATGAATGGTATAAAAATAACAAATCCACAGTCAAACAAATTACAAAACCTTCAATACAATATTGAAGTTTTGTATCATAATAAATCAACTTCAAATAAGCTTAAAATCCATCAAAGGATGTTGACATAGATGAAATCAAAAATATTTTTAGAGAAATATCTCTTCCTATTTTGAAATCATTTAAGAGTCACATAATTATAAAATAAAACATTTAATTTGAAAATTTTCTTATAAGCTTGTAAGGTAAGCTTCGAAGATTTTATAACGGCAGAAAATAGCCGCACCCTTCGTATAAGTTATGAAAAACATTCTTACCTTAATTCTATCGAAATGGTTAAAAATCATCTTGTTTGGAAAACGACAGACAGATTCCTATATAAACCTCTTATAAAAATTCAAACAAGGGTATAAATGAATTTAACCCATATTCTAGTAAATAGTAAAAATGTTTTTAAATGCATTTTTAAGAAACATGGATGTGGATGATAAAGAAGTCCCAGTAGATTATTACGTATAAAAAACCTATGATAATGATGAGATTGTGAAATAAACCCTTACCTTGTAATTTTACTTGGTTGAGGGTAGGTTAACATTCTGTATAATGGTGAAATAATTTTTATTAAATTATACAACAATAGTATACATTAATATGATATCATATAATATCTTTTAACATTGATTTGTTAATAATATCTTAGTATTATTGTTGTTTCGGGTGTTAACTTACTCGTTTTCTTTTATATGTCTTTATAAGTAAGCCGTGTTTGTCATGGATAGGTTGTATATTATTCATATACAGAATGATATCACATCCTTAGATACTATTATTAATCATAAAATGAGAATTAGACATGAATTGATACGATGGAGAATGAATCTCATCGCGTTCATGGACACGGTAGTCCGTACGTACGTACGAGCGACAATATCATTCTTTTGATATTAAAATAATATATAATTGGATGGTATATCATCTATATAGAATCATTATCATGTTATATTTACTATTTACATGAATTAAACATCATTATTATACCCATCCAAATAATAATTTATTGAATAACAATTACACCACGACATGGAGACGGTAAGCCGTACGTAAGCACATATGGTGACATGTCATTCAAAGGATGGGTATAATACTGAATATGGTTGTACCATATTTATAATAACATCATATTATATATAAGATACGGGAGTTATTATTTTATAATGGGAATAAAAAAGAAAGAAGAAGTTGAAGAAGAAAGGAACTTGAAAGAGGGTGGTGAAAACGTTACCTCTTCTTTGGGTTCTTCTTTTTGATTTGATCAAAAGGGCTCCTTAGGTTGCCTTTATGATCAAAATAATGCCTCTATGTTAGAAGTGAGGGAAGTTTAGAGAGTATTTGGTAAGTGGTAGACCGATCCAAAAGGCTTTGAATTTGTTAATTAGAGAGAAGGGGGAGTTCCCTTTTATAAGAGGGGTGACAGGCACCTCTGGAAAAGCTAGAAATATTATTTTATAATAAATTCATTTTCGGTTTATAATGCCTCCAAAGTATATTATTTAAATTTTAAGGTGGTTATGGGTCTAAAACCACTCAACCAATATAATTTAGACAGGTTTGGTTTATTATATTAACCTTATCTTTTAGTTTTAACTCTTAGTTAATTAGTTTGACACTTACCATGTCACTTTGTACTTTTATATTATATAGTTAATAAGACCCCCAAGTGGTCCATTAATGATACACCTATCTTCATATAAGTCACTTGGAAAAACATTATATTTTTAGTAATTTAATATAAATTAATCATATAATATTTGTTTTAAAAACTCTTTTATGTCAATTTTGACATTATTCAATAATTGATTTTTTGTAAAAATCTTAACAGAATGATTACTTCAAAAAAAGTAAATTAAATCAATCCTAACATGTCATATTGACCTATACAATTAATGGTATTTATAAAAAAGTCTCAAATTACATTTATTTGGGTATTTATAATATCAATTATTCTAATTGTTCATTAATTGGGTAATTATTGCATCACCATTGTGCCATACATAAATTAAATTATTTAATGTCTAAAAATTATAAATAAAATACCATTATATAGGAAATATTTTTATCTTTCTAATGAATATTTAAAATCGAATTTATCTTATGTATAACCTTATATTAAAAATGTTTTAGTAAATAAACTTTGATTTTAACTTTTTTAACTCTTCGTTGAATTAAATAATAATAAATGTCCTAATCTAATTCAAGTGTACCTAAATGATAATATTTTATTCCTAAGGTTGTTTTTGATCGAGATACACTTGTCCAATAGAATTAGTACATGTGTTAGGGTAATATTAACATCATTTTTACCCTTAATTACCCTATTTACTTTTAACCGTGGTAAATAAAAGTAAAAAAGATACTATTCACCAAAAAAAATTCATCTCATTGAACCACATTTTACTCCTTGATAATAACCGTGTTTCTCAGATTTTCGAAATTCCACTCACAGAAATGGTAAAATTAAGTTTTATGAAAAATTCAGTTTTTTATCTACCACATAGTGGTTTCACAGTTCATCAAAAAATGAAGTTTTTCAGAAAAATACCAAAAATTCACCCTAGGATAATTTCGATATTACGAATCCAAAAATGAAGTCCATTTTGAAAAATAAAATTTATAAATTTCAAAAATTGGGTATTACTATTCATAACAGCTAGTTTGATTGGTTGTGGTGTGTTAGAACTCGATGTTGTGTACAACACACACTATCACATTATTCAAAGAGAAGTATATCGTAGAACCTTGGGGGTTACAGAACTATTCATGAAACACATAAAAATATTAAGGTAGATTTATCATTGAGAATCATGAAAGGGAAAATTATAGTATTTATAGTTTATATCTCTTACCTATTAAATGTTTATGGTTTGAACCTTCGATAGAATCATTTATTTATTCCTTTGGGAAAGTTTGTTGCTATACTGGGAAAGGATTTTATATATTCATATAAATTCAAAACCAAATACTGGTAGAGGGATATCACATAAAACTTCTCAAGGTATCCACCAATTCTGTAAAAATGTATTGAGGTGGATGAATATCTTTTGGATTCTCCATATAAATAATGGGTACTATTATTTTAAGTGTAATTATATCTAGAATATATGATTGAGACAAAGGAGAGGATCATGCTTGATGACATGAACATTGATAGTAACTAAACACAAGTGTTCCATTAAGAATATCCCAATATTCCTCTGGACAAAGAGGTGGAGTTCTATATTGAACTCATACATGGATTTCTTCCCATATCAAAGAATCCTTATAGGATTTCAACCATTGGGTTCGAAGAACTAAATAAGCGATTATTATAGAATATATAAAGTGTTTTTATATGCTTAAGTGATTCCTCTTGGTATGTGTTTATCCTTTTCTTAAAAATGAAGCATAGAACAATGCACCATTGCATTGGTAATCATGATTTCAAAAAAATCATGATAAAGAAAAAGTACCCTCTCCCACATGTAGATTAATTGTTTATTCAACTATGTGGGGCCATTTATTTATATAAGGTAGATGTTCGGTTGGGATATCACCAACTAAAGGTGAATAAGGAAGATATTACAATGACTGCCTTTCGAACATGGTATGAACAATATGAATTCATAGATATTTTCTTCAAACTCACTAATTCTCCAGAAATTTTTAAACATAATGAATAGTGACTTTAGATATTGCCTCAAAATATGTGAGGTTGTCTTTATAAATGATATTTTGATACACTACAAGACCAAGTAGGAGCATGGGAATCTTTTTAATACTCTGATAAAGGCTTTTAAATGTGATAGATTTTAGTAAAATTACAATAAATGTGAGTTATAGATGGAAGAAGTATCTTTATTAGGGAATGATATCCCCATAAAAGGGAAATCTATAGACCCTTATAAGATAAGGATAATTGAGGAGTGTCCTAGACCAACATTTATAATCGCGATCATCAAATTCCCTGGTCAAGGTTGGTATTATAGATGATTCGTGAGAAATTTCTCAATATTGTGAATCTCACTAACCAAGTAGACTCAGAAGGGTGAAAAGTATTTCTAGACTAGTGAGTATGAACACTACTTTAAAGATTAAAAAAATAGACTTATCTTTTCACCACTACATACAGTACCCACAAGTGGGGAACTAATTGTGGCATACAGAGATGCATCAATGAAGGTCTTATGTTGTTTACTGATGAAAAATAATTAAATGATGGACTATGCATCATGGAGGATAAATTTTCATGAGAAAAACTATCCCATGAATTATCATGAGTCAGAAGCTATGATCTTTGGATTGAAAATCCAATGGAATTATCTCTATTCGGAGAGTTTTGAGATGCAAACTTATCATAAGAGCCTTAAATATATATTCACATATATGTATATTAATAACATGTGGTTAATATGGTTAAATCTCATCAATGATTATGATTTCTCAATCCACTACCATCTTGATAAAGTAAATTAAGTAGAATATTCTCTTAATATAAAGGACCCTACAACTTTACCAATGATGAGAATTAAGAAGGATCCAATCTTCTTTGACTTTTAAAGGATGATCATGGAAATCATAAAAGAAGGAAAATTTTCATTCCTTTCTCAAATTATTTCACAACTATCCATTTGAGTGAAGATAAAGTATGCATAAAGAGATTATGTGGAAATTCATAATAAGTTGTGAGCTATCATAAATGGGAAATCCTCAGAGTTAAAATTGATAAGGAAGGGGTCATACAATTTGGGTCACAACTATGTATACCCTAAAATCCTAAATTAATGGGGAGATTTTTAATGATACATATATATTGACATTCTCCATCCACCTGTGAAGAGAAAAGTTGTTTCTAGATAATCAAGAGCACTATTGGTGGGAAATTATGAAGAATGAGATTGTTGAATATACATTAATGTTCTTGGTATATCATAAAGTGAAGGCTGAAAGGTAAAATTTTAAGGGTATGATGCAACCATTTCTCATAACTATATTCAAATGGGAAAACATCACCATGGACATGGTCAAAGGACTTCCAAAGACATCCGGATGAAATAATATTATATTGTTTTTTTTTGGATCATCTTACAAAGACTTCACCCTTTATATCAATTTTAGAGGACATCTCACTCAATAAACTTGTGTGGATGTACATCCTAGAAGTAGTGAGGCTAAATTAAGTGTCATTATAGAATATATCTAATCAAGATCCAATATTTACCTCAATGTTATGGAAAATTATCTTACACTCCAAAAACATGGATATGAACATTAGAACATCCTATTACCCCTTGAATTACATCCACTCTTGGTATAATATTTATACATTAGAAGATAGTTGTGATAATCTTTGATGGACTTAAAATGATGATGGGACTGACATCTTCCTCATGTAAAATTATCAGACAACAATAGTTTCCACTCAATCATCCAAATGGATCCATATGAATCGATTTATGAGAAGTGATTCAAAACACATGCATGTTGGGATGAAATTGGTGCACAAAATTTGTTGAGACATGAAATGATAGAGGAAATGGTAGAAAAGGTGAGGTCCATTCTATAGCACATCAAGACTATATAATGTTTAAAGAAGATATATAGAGAAAATAACTAATGGGATAAAGAGATTGATTTCAGAGATAAGTTATTCCTCCAAATATGTAAATGTAAGAGATTTATGAAATTTGGGAAGAAGTGAAAGCTAATCCCCAAGTATATCATCCCCTTTTGGATTCTTGATCTCATCTAAGTCATGTACTATTAACTATACCTTCCATCAATAATGTCATAATTACATGATGTATTCTATGTATCCTTAGTATGGAAGTACATACCATATCCCTCACATGTACTAAATGTAGTGGTGGTACATCTTGAAAATGATATCTCTTATAAGGAGAAGCTAGTGAAGATCAATGAAAATAGAGTGAAACTTCTACACAATAAGAATACTCACCCAATCAAAGTTTTTTGGAGGAACCATAAATACAAAGAGGTAACATTTAAATCTAATGAAGCGGTTAAAGAGATGTACCCTTTCTTTCTTTCATGTTAATATACAGAATGAAATTTCGAGGGTGAAATTTTATAAGGTGGAATAATGTAACAACTAAGAATTTTATGAATGAAATTTCCTTTCTTATAATTATTCCATGTATTATGAAGCACATAAATCACATAGATAAATAAAAAACATATTCTCATAAATGGATATTGATAAATTAATCCTAAAATAAAACTTTAAAAATTTGAAATATTAGCGTGTGATAATAAATAAAAAATTATAAAATAAGAATAGGATAGTTTGGATATGCTCAATCCACCAGAATGACCTCATTCATAAAAAAATTCTGAAATAAAACAAAATTTAATAATAAAATATTCAATTTCAAGATAAATTTATATATAAATAATATAGTACAAAGAATAGAATGAAGTATGAATGGAATAAGTGGTATTAATATGAAGTGTTGAACCCGTATGACTGTTATAAATATGACTGTTGAAATAGTAATATGACCATTGGGATAGTAATATGATCATTATTAATAATTATATAACCATTAGAATAGTAAAATCACCTATTTTAATTTAAAATAATATTTAGTAATCTTAAAAAATTGAACTAAAATATTGAATAAGTAACATTCTTAAACTATATCTTTTAATTTCATTTTTTCTTAAACCTTCTCCTCACCTCATTCATCTACAAAATAATAATAAATATATAATCATGTATATACTAAAATTTTATTTTTCTAATGTAATATATTAAATTCTGTCATTTTCCCATCCCATCTTATTTAAATAATTGGAACCATTATATAAATAATGATGGTTAACAGTATCTATAGATAATGAATTTTTTTCATTACCCCCTTCAAGGTAGGTCATAAAACAATTATTATGGATAAATAATATTAAAATAATCATATTATAAATTATTTTGTGTTATGTTACATATATATATACATAATATTAAATAAAATTAAACTACATCTGGATGCTAGGTAAAATTACCTAAATAAACTAACCATGTAATGATAACATTTTTACTCAAAGAACCATTCATGTGTTAGAAAAAAAAATGATACATGGGGCTATTTAAACATCAGTTTGTGCATGAGTGTTATTGTTTTTAACTTTTAGAGTTTTATTTCCATTTTATAAGATCTTCTATAATAATAAAAAAGTAGAAAGATCATGAATCCATGAAACTAACTCTCTCAAAACAATGAAAATAAACCTTTTAAAATATCAAAATGGAAATAATTGAACTTAATAAATTATAATAAATAAAATATTTGTACAATATATTATGAATTAAATAATTAATGAATCTTTTTTTATTACCCATGTCAATAAGTTCCAGTTGGGAATGTATATGTACACAAGGTAAGGGATCTATCTAGACCACTATATTTCATTTAGGTGACAATTTATCTACATTTTCCTCAATTTATATCTTAATTATTTTTATATAATTCTCTTATATTCTATATATATGTTCCAAAAATATATCTCTATCTCAATTCATATTACTTTATTAGGGAAATACTTGTTTTAAAATGCCCCCTTCTCAATTCCTCTCAAAAAGAAAACCCAATTAAAGAGAACTTCTTTGTTTCTTACCCATTTTCTTGTACACACAATAATATGTTTTAAGAGAATAATATTTTGTATAAATACTCATTTTATAAGGGAAAAACTATTTTATTTCATTTTTTATGGAAATAATTATGTTTTTATCCTTTTAAAAAATCATTATTCTTTTCCCTAAAACATCACTAAAGTGGAACATTTAAAAAGCTACCGAAAATATATTTTTCATATTCTCACTTCAGTTGTATATAGTTATTCAAGATCTGTTTTTATTTTTGATTTATATAAATCCAAGAATTATGAAATCCCTCTTTTCATGGATAACATTATCATACACCCTTTGGTTATACATTATGATATGATTATGAAACCCATTTCATTCGATAAGTAACCCTTATGATTATTCCTTGTGTTTGATTTCTTTATTTGGAATAAATATTCATGTACATTTTATGATGGGTTTTAACAAATAGTGATGCAATTAATAAGGTGAAGTTTTGTCTCATGAGATGTTATTTTTGGCATCAGGGAGTAAACATAATCCATTACAAGACTCTAATTACTATGTGATATAGTCTTCATGGTTATCATTGACTCATGTTTATGTCATTTTAAGTGTGGTTCTCAAATTAAAATATTTACAAGATAATATGATTCTATGTTCTATATTATATGCCTCCATATGTTTATTTATTATCCATGATGTGGAATCCCACCTTTATATTACATAACTTTTCATTAAATTTACAAACAGAGGATCTTTTAAAGTTTAGTTTCATTAAAATATGGTATATAATACCTAATAACATAAAACATTTATATAAAAATGAATGGATTATTAAGTGGTTCATTATATGTAATTTTATTTAAAATCATAACATGGGGACATAAAATAATGGAAAAAGAGAGCATAAATCCTAGTAAAGAAAAGTAAGGGAAACATTTCACAAGTGATCTTGGGGAATATTAATAAAAAATGAGGAAAATCATTATAGACTGATCAAGAGAGAATGAGGAATGTAAAAATAAAAAATGAAATGAAAAATAATATGGAAATGTGACTTAAAATATTATTTTGGAAATTCATAATCAGATCACCAGGGTCTACCACTGAGGTGTCATAATTGAAAATTACTAATGTTATTCACCAACATATCACAAAAAATCTCATTCAAGGTGACCCCTTATCTGCAATCATGTTTTCCATTGATGAAGAATACCTTAGAAGACTCTTTACTCGCCTTGTTGACTAAATAAACTCAAACCCATTCAAGCGGCCCGAAATCTAAATGTGCCTAAACATCTTCTATATGCTGATGACATTATCCTATTTCTCAATGGGAGCAAAAGGAATATTCTGAACCTCAAATCGGTATTATCCAACTATGATAATGTCTTCTGTCAGAACATAAGCTAGAGAAAAACATCAATCTTATTTGGAAAAAATTTCCCCACTAATAGGAAATCTATCATCATCGAAAACCTAGGTATCAAGTAAGGTACCCTACCCTTCACTTACATGGGTGTTCCCTTATTCTGGGGAATACCTAAAGCTATTTATTTCACTTATGTTGTTGATCAGGTTATCAGTCATCTTTGCTCCTACAAAGGAAAATCTCTATCCATGGCTGGCAGGGTATATCTTGTTAAGTCTTACATTATCTCCAAAATGGTTTACTCACTCATGATTTATAAATGGGTGGCTTCTCTCTTTAATCATATCAATGGGTACATTAAAAATTTTGTTTGGATAGGCATCATCCTTGACAGAAAGCTTGTCAACATCCCTTGGACTACCTACTACAAACCATTAGAGAATGGTGGTCTAGACATAAAGAACTTCAAGCTCTTTACTGCAGCCCTTCAAGGCAATCTTACTAGTAAATTAATCAATCATAATTATTATTTCATTGATTTTCTTTAGAAAAAATTCCTGGAAAAATTATAAAAGGGAAACTTGAGCTATGTCAACTATTCGATCTAGCCCTCCATCAGATACTCTTTTTCCAACATTATGAATAACTCTAGATAGATGGTTAGTATGAATTCCTATCTTAATTTTTGGAAGGAAAATTGGTCTGGCACCCCCTATTATTACCATGTTGCCTCCTAACTCTTCCCCTGATAACCTCAATTTCACTATCCAGAAGGGGATTCATCACATAACCCTAACCTCCCTGAGTCTCTTATGCATATTGTTGATAATCATCCCTTCTCTGATACAGATGATTTCCTCATTTGGGAACCATATCACAATGGTATTTTAGACTCTAAAAGTTTTTACAATCATGGTTTCTCTAACTCTACCCCCCTTTTTAACTGGTTTAAACACTTTGAAAATGCTTGGATTAAGCCCTCAAGATTAAACCTTATCTGGAGCATTTCCCATAATCGCATTCCTACTGAAGTCTCCCTTCAGTCCAATGGCATCCAACTCTACTCTCAATGTCATATGTGTCGTCAACATAGAGAAGATACTAATCACCTTTTCTTATCTTGTGCCACAACTTCTACTCTTTCGAATTATATTACTCACCTGTTTGACACTAGATGGATTCGTTCTGACTCCATTGTTTCTCATTTAAAGTGGCGTGTGGAAGTTTATTTCTCGCGACAAATCAAGAATCTCTTCCTTTCAGTTGTTGCAGAACTCCTCTACATTATCTGGTATGATATAGATAATATCATTCATCATAAACACTCCTTCAATTTTAATGAAGGTCGGACGATAATTCTCACTACTATATAGGATGCTGCCTTTACTCAAAAATCTTTGTGTGACAACTCTGTAAGTGACTTCATGATCCTTCAGCATCTCAGAATTGAAGGCATTTACAAAAAACCGAGGCACACAATTGAAGTGTTTTGGCAGGCTCCCATTCCGAGTTGGATCAAAGTCAATGTGGATGCCACTTCTATAGGAAATCTGGGTCTAGCAGGATCTGAAGTTATTTTTAGTGATTCTCTGGGTCACTATCATGGATGTTTCTATGGAAGCTACGGAAACTCCTCTTCTCTAGAAGCTAAAATTATGGATGTGATTTAGGATATTGAATTTTCAAAAATCAAAGGCTGGAATGACATTTGAATTGAACGTGAATCAACCACCATTATTCAATCCATTTGGAATGGAGAGATTCACCTTGTCTGGCTGCTTTATTCCCGATAGATGAACTGTCTTGACTCGCTCCGAGAGATCAGATTCATTACCACCCATGCTTATCGTGAAGCAAATATAGTAGCTGATGGGCATGCCAATAATGGAATTAACCAAAGTGTTACTTGGTGCGAGGACCTACCATCTGAGATTCTTACTCTCTATGATAGAGATTGTAATAAAATCCATTCTTTCATAATTTTTTAGTTTTCCCTCCTTTTTTAATAAATTCAGCCTTGGCCTTTGACCAAGGCATCAACATTAAAAAAACAAAACATCTCATCGCTAGAGATTAAAATATTTAACCAATGAATTATAAAAATATTAGGTAGAACCATTAATATGTTCTAATTTCATTTGATCCATAAATATCATAGTCAAACATTCATAAATAACCAATTTAGAATAAAAGAAATGGGTTTCTTATCATGTCATTTCTAAAGTGATTAAAAACGTGATCATTTTTTCATAGTCTTTCCAAAGAAAAATAATGAGGGTTTGTTTTATGTTAATACCAAAATTAAATAGTTTTTTTATAATATATGAATAAACATGGAAATTAATGAGTCTTGGGTATTCACATGAATAAAATAAAAGATAATTTCTTGTAGAGAAGTGGAAAATTTTGAGAAGTAAATTCTTCTTCATTAATGGTACAAAATTTTTGTTATAGAAAATGTAAAATGCGAGTGGAAAAGTGTATCCCATTGATGAAACAAAATATTTATTTAATTTAATGATAAAAAGTATGATAAAATAAGTAAATAATAAAAATTATAATACATAAACAAAAGGAGTTTTTTTATTTGAAGAGAAAAGAAGGATAATTCCTTTACCGTGAAAAGTAACTCCTAAAACATGAGAATTAGGATCTTTTTGGATTCCAGACACCTAAGGAGGACTCCTTGGGAGGTAAAGATATTAGATATTTATCAAGTATGGATTTGGACTGAATGTAAATGCGGAAATGGGTGGTAATTTATAGAAAAAGTGGGGCAATTTTATATTAATTTCCAAATATAGGTCGTAGAAACCTATCTTGTGGAAAATGAAAAACCATTGGATTCCCAATGTATTTTCGCATGGTATTGGACACATGGGTGATATTTTATATTATTTTAACTCACAAGATTAATCAATAATTTTATATTATTTCCTTTTTCATGTAAAATTATTGTTTCTTTAAAACTAATGTTTTTAATGTTAAAGATTCTATTTTACACTTTGGAAAGTAAATTATAGATTTAGGAATTGATTAAAATAAATTAAAATAATTGATATTAATAAAACAAAATATATTTGGTCATGTATTCTGGTTAATTAGTTATTAAATCATTTTGACATAATTATGAAGTCATTAAACATACTAAAAAATGTAAATAGTATTTTTACTATTCGTGAAAAAATTAAGTATTTAAAAAAAATTATAATAAATTCACCCAAACCTAATTTTGAAATAATGATTTCAAAACTGATATTTACTTTATTATAATAGTTCTCTAAATATGAAAATTATATATTTTAAATATTGTAATCTTTATTTATTAAAAAAATAGTGAATTGAAATTTTATAGTAAAATTTATGACACATTAGAATATTAAAAAAATTTATCATTAATATTTAAATAAAATTGTTTTTGTTATAACATTTCATTAAAATATGTATTATTCATAATATATTGGTTTATTATAAATAATTATATATTTTCTAGAAATTTAAAATCTACCAAAAAAATCAATTTATCAATTTCCATCTCAATTTTATTATGTAAACCTATTTTTAAAATGGAATACATTGAATAAAACTTTTATTTATAAAATGGAATTTCCCTTAATGTAATTTGGGCCTCAACACATAACCACTTATAAGACCCACATATGATATAAGGGTAAGGTGTTTTATGTTCATAGATTCATGGGGTGGCTCAGCTAACATCACATGAGGGTTGATTTCCACTAACAAGAACTTCTCCACCAAGAGATTGAATTATACCTTCACTATTTGTAGCTCAAAATGCGCTTCGTCAAGAGAAACCCCCAGTGATGCTAACTCCCTCCCAAGATCTGAAAAATGAGCTTCATCTGGCATGACTCTACAGGTTAAACCTATAGATTCATCATCATGTATTATTTACTCTTTATCATTTCTACTTAGGAACACAAATTATGTTATAAAAACATTATAAAAAAGAGTATATTTTCTAATGGTCATACTGAACAATGTTCATTTTTAGAAACGATCATATAATGGTCGAAACTAAATGGTCACATTTCCCTTTATATTCACTTAATTATTAAATATATGTGGTCTTGTTCTGTATAATATAAAATAACACACATTTTTAGAAAAAATACATTATTTATAATATCTAATTCATTACATTATTCTCCTCGTAATAAATTTGATACTCAAAATTTAAAATTACTCCCTCAGTTTAGAAAAGGTGTGGGTACTTCGGTATTATTATCACCTCTGGTTTCCAAATGGCTTATTAATATTTATAGTTCCTCCAAAACACATTAATGAGGTGGGTAATCTTTTTGTATAGAACCTTGTCTCTATGGTCCAAGATCTCCACTGAGGGCTCCTCATAAGAGAGGTAATGTTCCATTTGTACCACCTAGGGATTTAATACATGTGAAGGGTTGGGTGTGTACTTCCTTATGAGAGATATGTGGATTAAATCATGAACATGGTCTAGATTTAGTGGAAGGGATCATCTATAGGCCACTTCTCCTATGCAATCAAGGATTTCATAGTGGCCAATATACCTGTGACTATGCATCCCTTTCTTCCAGAACCACATGAATCTATTCCATATTAATATTTTATTGAACACTTTTTCCCCAACAACAAACACCAATTCAATTCAACAGTTATCATCATAGATCTTCTGCTAACTATAAGTATCCTTTATGAGTTTTTAGATGTAATAATCCTTTTTTGTTATCTCTTACATAATATTAGGCCCAATTATCTTTCTCTTACCAAATTCATCCCAACAAGTATGAGTTATACATCGCTTCACATATAAAGCTTCATAGGGTTTTATTTTAATACTAAAATGGAATTTATTGTTGTATGAGAAATCAACTAATGAGATATGTTGATCCCATCCACTTGTAAATTATATTGAGCATGTTCTTTAAGTCCTCATGTGTTTGAATAATACTTTCATATTGACCATCAGTGTGGGGTGATATGTTGTAGGAAAATTTAATTTGGTATCATAAATGATAGAATGTGTCTCTCCATTCAACCTCACCGCATCTTTTATGTAAATCTTGGGAATTTTTCAAGAGATAAATCTTCCCAAATAGCGATAAAATGGGTAGTCTTGGTGAGTTTTTCTACTATAACCCATATCACATTATTTTCTTTCAATGTTCTTTGGAGACTAGTGACAAATTACATAGTGATATTTTCACACTTTCATGTTGGTAATGTTAGTGGTTAAAATACCCCTTTATAAATTTGTCACTCCAACTTCACCATTTGACATACCAAGAACCTTGCAATGTAATTAGCAATCTCTCTTTTCAAATTATCCCAATAATAATGACCATGAAGATCCATATACATTTTAGTGTTTCAAGGATGTATAGAGAATATAAATATTTGACCTCAATCCATTTTCTTCTTCTTCATATCTAGAATATATGGACCACAGAGCCCTGTAATAAATTACTGTTCACCATTTGATCAATATTGAACTAAAAAAACTTCCCATTATTCTCAGTCTATACCTTCATTTCTAACAACTTATCTTCGCTTTTATCTTTCTTGATCTTCTTTATTAATGATGGATGATAAATAATTTTGTATATGGTTGATGGTTTACCTTACCTTACGATTTCCATGTCCTTTTTTACTAGGTCACTGATCAAAGTATCTCTTTAAATCCTCATCATTGCGAGAAAAATATGTCATTTAATGTTTAATGAATCATCGACTTTGTTTTCTCTTATGGGTTTATAATGAATTAAAAATAACTTTCTGTAAGAATTTCAGACCATATCCTTTATCTCATGATAAATTCCTTTTACCATAAATTATACATCAAACATTGGAGGTCTGTGTATATATAACATTTCTCAACATAAAAAGAGTACCTTCGTATCTTAAAGGAAAAAACAACTGCAGCCAGATTCATGTCAAGAATAATATAATCATACTCATGTGGATTTAACTATCAATATTTATAGGAAATCACCTTTTTATTTTTCATGAGGACTCACCAAATACCTTATAGAGATGAATCACTAAAAATAAATAACCCTTCTCTGATAGAGGGTAGAGTTAACAAATGTAACACCCCGCCCCTACCTCATTGGCTTGAGGAGGCGGTGAGGGATACTTGGTATTAAGCAATGTTCCCAAGATGCCAAAGGATGGAAATAAATGCCCAGGGCTTCAAGATCAAGTTGGGGAAAAAAATTTCCTTAAGAAAAAACCAACCAACCCATCCACTAACAGCCACTATATGATTCATGTCAATTAAATTACCCAACCAAGAATTTCCAAAAGACAACCAAGTTTTCCCACAACACAAATCAAAACCAAAACAACCAGACATCTCCACACAACATCAGAGTACACTGCGGAAACTAAACAACAAAACACCCCCAGCCCTCACACCACCATAACTCCACACCAATCTCCAAGATCCAAGCTCCACCAAAGGATCACAATGCTCCACTAAATGAAAGAGATGCCTTACCTTTTCCCACGTCACGATACACAACATCTGCAAAGACACCAACGTGCCAAAGCAGGGGGTGAGTACTAAAACTCAGTAGGTTTTCCCCAAATGACATCCCTACACACGCCACTAGGATAAAAATATTAGAACAATTATATAAAACAATTTATTTAAATTAAATCACAAGTAAAACCATTCTCATAAGGCAAACATGCCCTTACCAAGCCATCACACCCAAACCAAGCAACCTAGGGAAAGCCAACCAAACATGCCACAAGACATTTCATCATTCACACATTAGCACAACCATTTCCACCTTGCAAAGAAATGAACAAAAAAAACCAAACAACCAAGCAACCAAACAACCAAACGGTGGAGTTTTCGTCCAACCCGTTAAGCCATTCACAATAAGTGGCACTTCCCGTCCACTTACCATTGTTGGTGTCCCTTCCATACAATATCCATCCCCATTTTATAGTGGTACTTTTTTCTACTTACACACAACATTAATACAATCCAATGCTAAGCATATAACCCACCAAGGTCAAAACCACATGCAATCAACCAATTCCATTGCACATCAATCCACTTCAATAAATCACCCATTTATTGAAAACCAGTTTCCATGCCAGACAACATTTCAATAAAACAACCCTTTTTTTGAAAACCATTTCCATCAATCATTTTCACAAATCAACAATAGAATCCCTTTTTAAAATCTCCATTTTAAAATCCACAACAATAGAATTTCACCACAAAACCCTCTTTTTCCCAAAAACCCCAAAACATCATCCAAGGGATTTCAAACCAATTTTGCACATGAAACACAATTAATTTCAAGAACAACAAATTAATTGTAACAAAAACCATTATCTCTAACCAAGTGGAGTCGAGAGAGAAGCCTCCTACCTTTACGGTTCCCGAGTAATCAACCCACGAACAACCACACCTCAAATCCGACGAACGCACCACCGAAACCTCTGTAGATCCCTTTCCCTAACATCCAAAATCCATAATATTAACATCAAAGGCAACCAAAGACCTATACCTACACACAAAATGTGTAGATATATAAAACCAAGAAAGGGAGGGATGTAGATCTAGAGTAAAACACAAGAGAAACAAGACGAGGGATTTACCCAGGAGAAACCACCTTCAAACCGCCAAAAAACCTTTTCAAAATCCTTCCGAACCGAGTGGGAGAGCACCCTTAACCCCTGAGAACCCAAAATCCCGCATGAGGCTTGGGTAGTGGGAATATTGGAGAGGAATGAGGCATGCCTGAGTGAGCCCGAGTTTTAAAACCCTATTTTTAAGTAGCCACACGGTTAGCCCGCATGGGTTGGCAAACCGTGCGCTAACTGTGCGCACGCTACTACCTCGGGAGAATGGGTCCACATGGTTTCCTCGCATGGTTTGAAAAACTGTGCGTAGGCTGTGCAAAGCCTACTGTCTCCCTTCCACAGTTTCCAGGGGAATCCACACGGTTTCCACTAACTGTGCTCCCCTTTAAAAGCCTTAAAACTCATCCAAAACCATTCCAAACTCTCCCACCCCCTTCCCAATTCATCCCATAAACTTTAAACACCTAAAAATTTCTATAAAAAAGGCCACATACCTCAAACCTGGGGTACTAAATTTTCCCTACCATTGGACATTCCGTCCTCAGAAATTAGTGAACCCACCCTTTGCCGAAAGAGCTCAGGCCACTGCTCGACCATTTCATTCTCCCACTCCCAAGTCTCCCCTTGAATCTTACCATACTACCACAAAACATGAACTAAGCCGATGATTTTACGATGCAAGACATTATATTTCCTATCCACAACCCGCACTAGCACATGCACCAATGTAGCATCCAGTTCTAGCTCAACATGATCCCTTCGAATCACATGGTCACGATCTGGATGATACTTTTTCTATTACGACACATGAAACACATTGTGAACTGCACTGAACCTAGGTGGAAAAGCCAAACGATAAGCCACCTCATCAAACCACTCAAGAATCTAGAAAGTTCCAATATACCTTGGAGATAACTTTCCCGGCTTTCCAAACCGACGATGTCCCAACATAGGAGAGATCCTCAAGAAAACATGATCACTCACCTCGAATGACAACGACCATCGACAATGATCCGCATATGATTTCTGATGACTCTGAGCCATATCCATTCTCTTCCTGATCAACTTGATCTTCTCCATAGTCTCTTGGACAAGGCTTAGTCCAACCATCGAGGACTCGCCCATTTCCACCCAACATAGTGGAGAACGACATGCCACCCATACAATGCTTCAACTGGAGCCATCTGTATGGATTCTTGATAACTGTTATTATATGAGAACTCATCCAATGACAAGTGCTCCTACCACGAGCCACCAAAATCCATTACAAAAGCCCACAACATATCCTCCATAGTTTGTATCGTCCTCTCTGATTGACCATCCGTCTGAGGGTGATATGCCATGCTCATCATCAACTGTGTCCCCAAGGCTTACTGCAAGGTTTTCCAGAAACGAGATGTATACCTAGGATCTCTATCTGATATAATCGAAACTAGAACACCATGCCTCTTTACCACCTCCCGGATATAGATTTTGGATAGATCCTCCACCGTATGAGATTCATGAATTGGGATGAAATGGGCTGACTTAGTTAGTCGATCCACTATCACCCAGATGGCATCGTGCTTTCTGACCATTCTTGGGAGACCTGTGAAAAAATCCATTGATATCTTCTCCCACTTCCAAACAGGGATTGGTAAAGACTACAACATTATTGTTGGCCTTTGATGCTCTGTCGTGACCTGCTTACAAGTCAAGCATCTCGAAACAAACTCAGGCACACTTCTTTTCATACCAGCCCACCAAAACTACTCTTTCAACACTTTATACATTTTCTGAATTCTAGGATGAACAACCCACTTGGAATGATGATACGCCCTAAGAAGATCCTCTTGAAAATCAACCGGTACAACCATCCTATTTCGAAAACACAAAACTATATCTCTATTCAGTTGCCAACCCTTAATGGTTTCCACACTATTAGGTCTCTACCCCATGGTCACACACTCAGAATCAGATATCTGTACCTTTCTAACCAGACCAACCAAGTCAAGAATCAACAAAACTGGAAAGAATACGGCTCTATCACCCTGGTCCTCACATTCCAACCGCCTATCGGCGATAACTGACATCAACTGCCACTGGTCTGATGCATGTTTCACCGCCTGAGCATTTGATTTTCTACTTAATGCATCCGCCACCGAATTTCCCTTACCTGGTGTGTACATTAAGTCAAAATCAATCATTTGGAGATATTCCATCTATCTCCTTTTCCTCAAGTTCATATCCATTTGTGAGAAAATGTGTTTCAAGCTATTACGATATGCATATACCGTAAATTCCTCACCGAAGAGATAATGACACCACACTTTCAAAGCATGGACCACTGCTTCAAACTCCAAATCACGAGTTGGGTAGTTCTTCTCATGCACTCTCAACTACCGTGAGCCATATGAAACCACATGATTCCCTTACATGAGAACGCACCCCAAACCTGATCCCGATGCATCGCAATACATCACGTACCTTTTTCCTGATTCTGGAAAAACCAAGACTGGTGATGATGTAAGGAGACCCTTTAGCTCTTTGAAACACTACTGACACTATTCATTCAAATGGAATGGACAATTTTTTCTTATCAAAGCTATCATCGGTGAAGCAAAATGTGAAAAATAATGAACAAAATGCCGATAATACCCAGTTAGACCAAGAAAACTACATTACTCAAACATATTCTTTGGTGGTTTCCACGAGATAATAGCCTCTATCTTTTCCAGATCCATTGAAACACCCATTTTAGAAATCACATGGCCATGAAAACGAACATCATGTATCAAAAAGTCACACTTTGACAATTTTTCATACAACCAATTATCCCTCAAGATCCCCATCACTGTAACCAAGTGCTTCTCATGTTCCAACCTTGCCTTTGAATACACCAGAATATTGTCTACAAACACCGCCACAAATGAATCTAGATATCTCTGAAATATCTAATTCATCAATCCCATGAACACCGCTAGTGAATTCGTTAAACCAAAGGGAATAACCACATATTCATAATTTCCATATCTACTTCTGAAATATGTTTTAGAAATATCCTCTTTCCTCAACCACAATTGATGGTATCCAAACCTCAGGTTGATATTGGAGAACCACTGGGCTCCCCTCAACTAGTCGAACAAATCATCAATTCATGGAAGTTGATATCTATTCTTTATCATAACTTGGTTATGTATATGATAATCAATATATATACTCAAAGTTCCATCTTCCTTTTTCACAAAACAACATCGGCGCTGCCCATAGAGACATGCTAGGCCTGATAAACCCTTTGTTTTCTAACACTTCCTACTTGATTTTCAATTCCAGCAATTCAGATGGTGTCATCCAGTAAGACGGAAGTGAGATAGGACTGGTCCCTGGATAGAGATCAATTGTAAACTCCACTTCTCTTAAGGGAGGTAACCCTGAGAATTCATCAGTAAAAACATTCATGAACTGATCCATCATTGCTGGAGGAGCACTCTACTCAACACCCTCTACCGATTCCAACGACGAAACCGCTAACTGATACGATAACATACCCACTGCTGGTGCCAACAAACCCATTGTACCCTGCCTTTCATGCTTCTCTCCTCTAAAGAGATTTCTAACGCCATCGTGTGTCGTAAAATCCTTTTTTCGCGCATCAAAATCAATGTGGTCCTTAAACGCCACCAGCCAATCCATTCCTAGGATTACATCACACCCATCCATCTCAATCATTGAGAAATGACATGCTATCTCAACCTTGCCCACAACGATACAAAATTATCTACACAAGAAGGCTCGACACTCTCTTCGACCCAGAGGAGTTTGAATTTTCAAAACTGAGGGCATCATTTCTACCCTTAAACCCAGCAAATAAACCACACATGCAGCAATAAAAGAGTGCGAAGAACCCGTATCAAACAACGCTTTCATCAAAGTAGAATTTAAAAGAATAGTACCTTGCACCGTGGATGGTCCCGACTGATCATCCACCACAACCTTCTCAGGTCCAAACACATGTTTTCTTTCCACACTCTTCTCTTTATTACCCTACTAAGGTGTCGTGGTATTCCGAGAATCACCATGACCAACTTTACCCTACTGCTGAGGGGTATGTTGCTTCCCCCGTCCCGTCGAAGCATACAACATCTGCGATCCCTAAGGAGTTTCACGCACACCCAACTATGGAGAATTTTGAAAATAATGCTGCAGATTCACCATATGCTTACAATTATGAAAAACTCGAGGTTGTGTCGTACAATACCTCTTGATTTGGCTCGTAGAACCACACTAAAAACATCCCGGCATTCTCTGGGGCTTCGGAGGAAGATTTACTGATCCTGTCGTCGGATTATATGCCATACTTTCTCCCTGGGAATAAGTGTCCCTACTTCGCTTGAACCCAGTGTTAGAGTTCCCACTATTCCCCATGGGTACCACCATGATTCCCCCGCCTGGAGCTCCCAACAGATCTCGCTCAGCCACTGAGGATCTATTCACCAGCTCTGTGTAATCATCTATACAAAGCACCTCAATCTTTGAACGGATTTATTGCCTTAATCCCGCTTCAAAGATCCTTGCCTTCAACGATGTTCTACCCACCACCTCAGGTGCAAACCTCACTATGTTCATAAACTTAGATGCATACTCTTTCACAGACATAAGCTCTTGCCTCAAATTAAAGATATCAGTCATATGCTGAAATCTTAATGTATGTGGGTAGAATATTTTATTAAAAAATTCCTCAAAGCCATCCCACATCATACCCTGGTCCATCCCATCTTGTACTACCAACCCCCACCACTGAAGGGCTAGATCTTCTAACATATACGTGGCCAACATCACTTTCAGCTCTACTGACATTCCCAAGAAATCAAAGATCTTGTTTATTCTATTCAACCATGATTCTGCCCTCTCTGGCTTTGAATCACCCCTGAAGATGGGTGGGTTATGCTTTTGAAATTGAACCGCATGATCCACATGTCTTGGTTCATTCACTTTGTTTGCACTTTCCATAGCTTGGAAAGCTTGCACTATGCTTTTCACTAGATGCTGGTTCACCTAAGGCTCAGGTGCCACCACATTCTCAGCAGCCTCCTTCGGTTGGTCTCTAAGACGCCTACCCAGTTCCATCTCTATAAACAGAAAACAAACAACAATGAGTCTCACATCCGTATAAATCACGAAATCCCATTTCAAATCACATTACACAACACTATCACAACAAGTCTTTCCACCAGTTCACATTTTCCTCATGTTCCATGTTTCACCATTTTGAAAACCAAACCATTTTCAAAATACCAATTAATTCACAAGGAAATTTCACACATTCATATGACATCATAAATCATCATTCCCCAATGAAATATGCATCCTAGAGGGAAGTCATTTCTACCATCCATGCCATGCTCATATCATTGGCTACACCCACGACAATGAGATTTCCAATGCCTATAAGTGTCTCCAAACCACTTATGTACCCAACTCCCTAGTAACTTGAATTTCAGCATAAAAGGGTTAGCTACGTCCGTTTATGCTATATATTCCATGTTCCGACAATCCTACTCCTGGCTACCATCCTGACTCAAGGAATGTAACACAACGAATGTCAACACCAAACACGAGAATGAACTCTAAAGGACAGAACAATCTAATACCACTTGTAACACCCTTCCCCTACCTCATTGGATTGAGGAGGCGATGGGATACTTGGCCTTTAGCGACGTTCCCAATACGCCAAAGGCTAGAAATAAATTCCGAGGGATTCAAGATCAAGTTGGGGAATGATTTTCCTTTAAGACAAAACCAACCAAACCATCCACTAACATCCACTATATGATGCATGTCAATTAAATTACCGAACCAAGCATTTCCAAAAGACAACCAAGTTGTCCCACAACACAACTCAAAACCAAAACAACCAGACATGTCCACACAAAATCAGAGTACACTGCAGAAACTAAACAACCAAACACCACTAGACATGACACCACCATAGCTCAACACCAAGATCCAAGATCCAAGTTCCACTAAAGGATCACAAAGCTCCACTAAAGGAGGTAGATGCCATACCTTTTCCCACGTCATGATACACAACATCTGTAAAGACACCAACGTGCCAAAGTAGGGGGTGAGTACTAAAACTCAGTAGAATTTCCCCAAATGACTTCCCTACACATGCCACTAGGATAAAACCGTTTTCACATTTATATAAAACAGTTTATATAAAATAAATCACAAGTGCAACTATTCTCATAAGCCAAACATGCCCTTACCAATCCATCACATCCAAACCAAGCAACCAAGGGAAAGCCAACCAAACATGCCACAAGACATTTCATCATTCGCACATTAGCACAATCATTTCCACCTTGCAAAGAAATGCACAAAAAAACAACCAAACAACCAAGCAACCAAACAACCAAATAGTGGAGCTTCCGTCCAACCCATTCACCCATTCACACTAAGTGGAACTTCCCATCCACATACCATTGATGGTGGCCCTTCTGTCCACTATCCATCCCCATTTTATAGTGGTACTTCTCACCACTTAAACACAATATTCATACAATCCAATGCTAAGAATATTACCTACCAAGGCCACAGCCACATGAAATCAACCAATTCCATTGCATATCAATCCACTTCAAAAAATCACTCATTTATTGAAAACCATTTTCCATGCCAAACAAAATTTCAATAAAACAAACCTTTTATTGAAAACCATTTCCAACAATAATATTCACAGATCAACCATAGAATCCCATTTTAAAATCTCCATTTTAAAATCCACAACAATAGCATTTCACCACAAAACCCTTTTTTCCCAAAAATCCCCAAAACATCACCCAAGGGATTTCAAACCAACTTCGCACATCAAACACAATTAATTTCAAGAACAACAAATTAATTGTAACTAAAACCATTATCTCAAACTAAGTAGAGTTGACAGAGAAGCCACATACCTTTCAGGTTCCCAAGAAATCGACCCCTTAACAACCACACCTCAAATCCGGCGAATGCACCAACGAAACCTCTCTAGATCCCTTTCCCTAACAACCAAAAGCCTTAACATTAACAACCAAGGCAACCAAAACCCCAGATCTACCCAAAACAAGTGTAGATCTAGAAAAACAAGAAAGAGAGGGATGTATATCTATAGGAAAACATAAGAGAAACAAGAGGAGATACTTACCCGGGAGAAACCACCTTCAAACCGCCAAGAAACCTCCTTAAAATCCCTCCAAACCGAGTGGGATAGCACCCTTAACCCTTGAGAACCCTAAATCCTTATTGAGGATTGAGTGGGAGGAAGATTGGAGAGGAATGAGAGAATCCTGAGTGAGCCTAGGTTTTAAAACCCTATTTTTAAGTAGTCGCACAGTTAGCCCCCACAGTTTTGAAAACTGTGTGCTAACCGAGCGCACGCTACTTCCTCGGGAGCAAGGTTTCGCACGATTTCCTCGCACGGTTTGAAAAACCGTGCATAGGTCGTGTGAAGCCTATTGTCTCCCTTGCACGGTTTCCTGGGGAATCCATATAGTTTCCACTAACCGTAATTAAATCGTGCACCCCTTTAAAATCCTCCAAACTCATCCAAAACCATTCCAGACACTCCCAAACTCTTCCCAACAAATCTCACGCACTTTAAACACATAAAAGTGCATAAACAAAGGCCACATACCTCAAACTGGGGGTACTACAACAAAGGTGAAAAAACCAATATATTCTTCAGAACTTCATAACATTCTTCACACTCTGTTTTCTAGATAAACATAGCCCTGTTTTCTGGTTCTTGGTCAGTGGATTAGAAATTTGTGAAAAGTTTTTCACAAACACCATATAATATCCTGATAAACCAAGGAAACTATGAATATTAGTTACTATTGTATGATTAAGCCACTCCACCAAAACCTTTTCCTTGAAAAGATCAACTAAGATTCCTTTATTGGTTATAATGTGCCCGAGGAAAGAAACATTTTGTATCCAAAATTAGCATTTTATAAACATTCCAAATATCCCCTAATTCCCAATAGTATTAAATATAACCCTTATAAGATCCTTATGAACATCACAAGTTTTAGAAAATATCATAATATCATTAATAAAAACTACTACAATGTTTTCATGGTAGTCTATAATGAATTTTTTTCATCAAATACGTAATTATGTAATGAGAATTATTAAATATAAAAGTCATAAAAATTAACCCATAATGACCATATCTTGATCGGAAGGTATCCTTTGGGAAATATTCTTTCTTCACTCTCTGTTAATGAATACCATATCAATCATAAATATTGATCCCCATGGAGATAGTCAAATAAATCATTAATATTTGGAATATGGTACTTATTCATCACTCATATCCAATTAATTTATATATAATAAATTCGTAGATGCATTGATAAACCCTTATTCTTCAATAATATAATAGGTGATCGGTAAAGGGGATTTACATAAAAGAAACGATGGGCACACAGGCTATATATTTTAATGAGTAGAGAAAGTACACATGCAAAAAAATTAATTTAATAATAAATTAAAAGGAAACCAATCATATACAATTTTCTGGTCTAGCTCATGACCAACCACATGCATGAAATAAATTATTCATTTATTAAAACTATAATTCAATTATTTAATCATACTTATTTAAGATAAATTATGATCGAATCGATTGATTATTATATTAAATTAATCATTCCTCTTACCTTAAAACGTTTATGATTTTTTTTATTGTACTCCATTAAATTTTTAAACAAATTAATAAATTCATTTAAAATTAATTATATACTTAACTTGTACTGTGGTGGTAACCCGGTGAATACCTTTCCAAAATGTCCCAACATGTATTATACTTATATATACATTTTTCTTTGTGACATGTAGCATGATTATAGAATTATAATTGTAATACAAATCATAAATGATGTGCATATCTTTGAAAATAATGCATATGTTAATTAAACATTTAAATATATGTATATATATATATCAAAAACCTATCATATGTTGTGTCCTAATTAAATTCCCACATGAAGGTACATGTATCAAGGGTTACATAATATAATAATAATTTTTAAATCTATGTAATCTAGAAAAAGTACATGGCGTGTATATCCGACTACAAGACATTTACCCTTCTCACTATCCACCCAAAGTACGTGGATGGGTAAACATCATGTGAGGTGTACATCAGAAATCTTCAAAGTAAAGGGTGTGTCTAGTGGACCACACACCATGTAGATGCCATATTAGATAGTCACCAGCTAGGAAAGCCATGTGTGGGATACATGGCTATACCCTGACCCAAAGAGACTACATGCCATACCCAGAGGGCCACATGGCATATAATCTGGTAACTATGTGGTTCTCTATCCTAGTTAACATGTGGTGTAAGAATTAACTACACCTCGTGTCATAAATAATCATGGATTGACTAATTTATAAACCACACTTGATGAACTAAACACAAATACATGGCATCTAGATCCAAAAACAAAGCGTGTACTATTGTGTTACCTGGACAAAACCCTTGGCCCCTTTAGATGAGTTCATCAATTAAATTTTAAGCATAAAATTAATTAGTTTAGTTAGATCTATAAGAAATGATAGATTAAAAAATATATCCCATCATTTATAATAAAATAAACGATTAAACATGAATGTAAAAAATAAATTAAAATCCATAAATCTTCAATGAATTATTTAAATAATTATAAAATATAATATGCCTTCACTAATAACCCTTGTAGGTTCTAGGCACAGCAGAAGCCTGGGTGTAATGGTGCCCAAATTCATATTTTTCCACATTCAACCAACAATCTAGGATCAATACGATAATTAATGCTAGTATCCATGGAATTGAGTCAATTATTTAGAAAAAAGAATAGAAAATCCAAACCAAGAGATAGGATCGACATATTTTGTGTATAATTATTTTTTTATAATTAAATAATTTCTTCTAAGGTAATTCCTTCTTTATTGACACATTCAGACACATATCTGCTATTGTACTGTCGTTGTTTTTTAGTGATCAAGGATAGATATCCTCTAGCAGTGATCCACACATGCTTCATATATCTCTGGATATTAGGGAAGGAGTCTCTAGGTGCTAGCATAGATGATACTTGAGCTTGTGATGTCCACCTTCGATCCACTTGAAAAATGCTTCCAAATAAATATCTTTCATCTTGCTGAGGATGATATCTATCATTTTTGAGAGCGTTATTGGAGGGGGAGTAACTCTCTAGTCTTGAGAACTTCCCTCTAATTAATTGTGCACAACAAAAATCGTTGCTTGGATAGTGCATGGATAATAAGATAATAATATAACTAGGCATTTAATTCACTAGGTTAATAATAAAAAACTTTTACTAGTGACTTAATTATTTTATTAATCCTCAGAAAACCCCCATTTCGAATAAGAGCATCAACATTATTATTTCCTGACAATCGGTTTCCTTGCAAGTTATAATTAAATTATTATTTATTCAAATAATATTCAATGTTATAATTTCTCATTGGATGATTAACTTGGTCTTCCAATCTTAAACTATATTTATTGAACCTTTATAATGACTATTTATTTATTAAATAAATATCACTACATTATTTTCCAATAAATATAAAAATATTATATTTACTGAATAGAAAATAAATATTTATTTATTATTCCACCAAAATTATATTCTCTTGAATATCTAGTGTCAAAATAAATGTGGTCAGAAATCCATGAATAATTATTAAACCATGACTAGAAATAATCTTTATTCAACTTTTTAAATAATAAATAATATATTATTTAACTGAGATACTGGATACACATAATTAGTGACCCTCTAGGACTCTGTGTTAGTAGAATTAGGAAATGTATCCTAAAGTACAAGTTTAGAAACAGGAAACACAACAACGCACCCATAAAGAAAGAACTTAATTCCAAAATGACATGTAACCTTATACAAATTATTACCATATAATATATTCCCTTAGTATTGATGGCTCAAATAAAGCAGGTTTCATGCATGTTTCATCAACCCATGTTCTTTATTTCACATTATTTGACTTCATGGAAATTAAACTATCCTATAGAACACTATGGCCATGGATTTTTTTTCTCTATATCATTTCCAGAAAATGGCTGGAGATATCAACTTTCGTTATGTAAAAAGGGGAAAAATCCTTTCTCTCATTATTCATTAATAAAGTATTACTCGTGATTCACCCAACATATCCTACCTCATCATAAACATATGTCATTATGGTTTTCACCAATACAACTATGTTTGTGAGTCATAATACCAATAATAATATTAATGTATAAGGACTAATACACACATCCACAGATATGAACATCCATTGACACTTATAAATGGAGATTTTGTATGGGTGGGTCTTGTCCCCATAATATCCTCCTAAAAATTACAAAGGGAATACACCATGATAAAGTTCCTCAAAGTAATATGAGTCTTCACCCCTGATATCCTGTATCATTTGTTTCCCTTTCAAAAATATCACCCGGCTATATAAACAATGTTCATTAATAGTGTCATGGCACTTCCGGGTCCTCATAATAGAAGATATCTACTATGAAATTATAGTTGCACAACTACTCTTAGGACATTATCACATATAATTTAACGAAGAAGCACAATCATGATGTGATAAGGAGTTTATTAATATATATCCAATGAATATATGTTTATCATAAATTATATAGGAATTTCATTCTAGGACACTAACTCTAAAAATACTTGGTCCATGATATCATACATTATGCTTGATTTGTTGAATAGGTCAAAGTTCTAAATTTAATTTAATTGGTAACCATTAAATTGATTGGATTATCAAATATTTAAATTGTTAATTATATGGATCTTATCCCTTACCCTATTTCAAATTAAAATCACCTATAGTGCGTGCTATATTCAACCATTAAAAATATGATTCCATTAAATAATTTAAAAAAGAAGACATCTGATTTCATCATAATAATCTTATGTCTGGGCTATGTGACGCAACCACCTTTAGAGGTGACTTTAATCACTTTATAAATGATTTAGTGTGGACACTAACATGCCCCTTAAGTTTCTTTAGTTTATGTTTTTTATATTATGGTTAATTCATATGGAACCCAAGTCATGTTGTCCCTTATATTATGATTGATGGATAAAGAGCATGAGTCATCACGTTGCTAATATTTTGATTGATAGGTACAACACCCTAGATATAGTTTCCTTGATATTATGATCAATGGGTATGGAACCCTAGGTACAACGTCCCTTATTGACATTTGTTCCCCTTATGTGGATGGCATGGTACTAAACCTCAAATCCTCACCAGTTCATGTCTATATTTTCATATGATTGTATTATATATTCATATATATATATATATATATATATATATATATATATACCTGAGTTCATGTTCTTATGTATTTCAACTTTGGACGATGTTAGTATGGTCGTCCAGGTATCCTTGAGTATCCCGAGCCTAACATGTTTATATTTACATTTATTTCACTTCATAACATTTTATATACCTTCACACTATTTATTTTATAACAATGGAATAAATTAGTGTTGAAATAATTGGTGGTGGATTAATGATTATATAAAACTCCCTTTTGTTCCACTTTTTGGTACTTGAAAAAACCTCATGATTGAATGTTTTTTCTGGACTATGATACTGTGTTGTTTTCATTACAAACTTACGCATGTCATGGGAGATTGGGAGTAGCAGCTGAGTATGTACATAGGCTCCTTCCAAGAGTTATGTCCTTTATTTATTTATTTATTTTTCCATATTATTTTATTTAGATATGTATCTATGTAATATATGTTGAATTCCAACTTTTATTTTATATAATCTTCATGAATGGATGTTTATTTGGATATATCCAACTTACTAGTTTATTATATATATCGTCAAGTTACTATTTTATTTTTGGATACCCTTATTTAATTTGTGATTTAATTATTTTTAGATAATGGTATAGTGGTCATATTCACCCCAATATACCCCCTTTAGAAATTTTCGTATATTCCACGACCTCTGGCATATAGAGAGGTGCAGTTGAGGCCCATTGGAAAACTTACTTGGGGCACAGTTATAATTTTCTCCCAATTCAGGGTGTTACAAGTGTTATCAGATATATATTTTCCTTCAGCCTTACTATTTTGGGATATTATTTTTGAGACTATAGATTATTTAGAACATGGTAAATAGCTTGTTTCTCTATGTGTCCAACCTGCGCATGGGGAAAGACCGAGTGTCCTTAAATGGGAATGGTGTTTATGATATTCTATATTGTATGTGATTATTATTTCACCTCGAGTGACTGGTCTATTTTCACTTTTAAATAATTTATGGATGGTAATATATTTTCCTATTATTAAAAAAGATGAATCTATGTCATGCATCATCATAGACACATAGATATTAACATTCAATTCAAATTAGTTTGTGTGTTCTTTTAATTGGAAATTTACAAATACATGTTGATTTGTGTGCATGTATTATTTATATACCATGCTTGGATGATTTAATTCTTTGGTTAATGTTTTCAAATATTACCTTATAACATCCTGAGATTTTATGAAATAGTTTTGTCTAGATAATATCAATTTCTATATTGTTTTGATTACACATAACACTATGTTTCATTGATAATGTGCATAAAACGTAACATTGATCTATATAAAAATATGAAATATTATTATTATAACATATTCTCTAAATTAGAGGTTATGAATAGTGTCGACTAATTTATTAAAAATACATATAAATGTGCTAATAAATATAAATTTACTAATTAATTCTCATCAAATAATCAATAAATATATATTAAAGTGATTATAATCATTAAAAATATTTTTCCTTAAAAAATATTTTTATTCCTTTTTATGAGAAAATAGTATATACATTTTAGAATTTTTTTTTAAAAAATTTATCACAAATTTTGAAATCATCACATTTAAATTAAATTATTTTTAAATGTTGGTGTTTTTCATAAAATATTTATTTTTCAATGAATAGTGAAAATATAGTTTTTGTAAAAATATAATTTATTTTAAATTCTTTAAGAAAATTAAATGCCCAAATATTTTTATGTTGGAATAATTATTATTTAGTTATTTTTAACTTACTTAATAAATTTTTAATAAACTTTATATTATTTATTAATATATTGTTAATTTTTGTTTAAAAAATAGTTTTTTTGAAAAGTATTTCAAAAGTTCATAATGTTTCTTCATTTTATTTAACTAAAATTATCTATAATGATGAATTTTTTAAATAATTTTATATATTATCTATCAATAAAATTTATTTTATATTTATACAATTATTGTAATTATATGTAGTGTAAATATAAATTCATCTTTTTCTTGGAAAATATTATTCTTGAAATCCAGCTTTGGGTCGCATATATGGGGATTGTTTGAAATTTATTATTTTCTAACTTTTAGAAATTTTATTTTAATGAATAAAAATAATTTTTAAAATAATAAAGTAAAAATGTTAATTGGACTATTTTTTTTGGAGACATTCATAGAGTTTGAATATTTTAATGAATAATTACAAATATAAAATTTTAATTGAAAACTTTACTTTCATTTAAATTATTCATAAAGATAAATTATATTTTATATTTTTTATAGTATAATTACTTCAAATATATATATATATATATTAATACAATTTAGATCATTTTAATCTATTTAATATTTATTTGTTGTGTAAAACCATTGTAACCTTTTAAAAAATTCTATTTAAAAACTTGTTTTCTCGTTGCGCGCATGGGATTAATTTAAAATTAAATTTTGAAACGTATATGAATTTAACTTTGGAAAATTGATTCAGTATTTATATTAAACATAAATTATATTATATAATTTTTTAAAATTAAGTTTTTACCAAAATAAGTAGTGAAAGCATTAGAAATAAAATACTACATCTATTATAAAAATGGGTTTACTAGGAATTAAACTAAAAAAATGGGTTAAAACCACATTAAAACTTCTCTAAAATATATTTTATGGGAATTTTTTTACCCCATAATTTCTATTTATATCTAAAAATTCTATTTTTGTGTTTTTTAGGAGAAAAACATGGGTACTCTTTTAATTTCAAAAAAAAAGTACAAGGGTTCCACTCACCTCACTTATAAAAGGCCACCCCATATCGTCTATTCTTCACCCATTAAAAATATTTTTGGTCTGCCAATAAACACCAAATTAAATTCCAAATTTCCACAATTTTAATTCTATAATACATATTTTTTAATAAATACAATTTAAAAAGGATTTTGTTTCAATAAAAAATAGGTTTCCCGAAGAAGAGAGAACGTTCATCAATGTGTACTATTCTTTAATTTCTTCCTCCATGTCATTAAATTATTATTAAACATTGAATAAATATTGAACTCTTCATATTAAATATACTAATATGTTTTAATGTTAATTTATTTAACTAAAAAAATTCCCACTTCAATCCAATTGGTTAGGAATCATCTTTTTTGAATGCGACAGACTAGCGCCCCACGAATCGATGTCATTCATTTTTTCATTACCACCTCTCAAGGCTGAGTATGATGATGGATTTAAAATATATATAATATTTATAATGTAATTATACCTATGGATTAATTATATCATATATACCTTTTTTACTTTCTATTCTATAGGGTATATGATTATATCGTTCTTGTGTATGGTGGATTACCGCCTTGCGAAGGGATGTGATTTGTTTTCACTAACAATTTATATAGAAGATAAAAAAGGATACATTTAATGAATATATGTGATATAAAAGACATAATTATGATATTAAATATATTTTATCAATATGAAAATATATTATATCATTTTATTTTTTATCTTTTCTCTCATTGAAAGATGAAAATGTTGTTCGTGTACGTGCAGACTACCTCTTTCACGAAGTGATGTGGCTCTATATTTTCACCACCTTACCACGTGGATGATATATATAAGTATATTTAAGGAACTGATATTTTATTTATTATATGATTATATTTATATAAATATAAAATAGTACTTTCTTCTTTTCCATAATTATCATTGGAAAATGGAAACTCTACTCAGACATACGTTTGAACTATCTTCTCCATGATAGTAACGTACTCCATTTCATAAAATAATACTTCATGATTTGTATTAAAAGTATAATTCATGAATAAATATTATAATTATTATATTATTATTATTATTTACATTATGGAAACATGATCAAAATAATATCATTGAAAATAAAAAATCAAGAAATATATGAAAAATGATACGGTTATTTCTCAAAACCTGACTTTATCATAAAATTGGTAATAAATGTGTAATAAAGGACATAAGTATATAATATATGGTACAATATAAATAGTTATGTTTAAATAATAGTTTTATAATGAACTTATATTTATTATAAAATATATTTTTATGAGTGTGACAGATGTCGAGACATATGGTATGGAATTTCCATCTCACTTTATGTTTTTATGAGACAAATTTCATATTCAATACATATTTATTTTAAGTGGTGTACATACTTACAATTAATTATTTTTTTTATTATTATAAAATAAATTATTTTAATTTACATATCCATTCAATTATCTCTACTTAATAGGGTTTACAGTTCAAAAGTTATCAAATCGGCATGGGATTTTTTTTCCAATATTTCGTCCTTGAGACATATGTTATGTCATGAACCTATATTATTCTATGAGGTGTATATACAAACCTTTTTTAATGAAATATTATGAATATATTTATCATCATTATATTCTATTTTTCGTTTAATGTTATTCATTCATGTTTTATACAATTCAATGTCACCAAAGTGCTACGGGTTATATGTTACAATCTCATTGTATTTCAGGATTGATCATGATAATGATTCCTATAATGAAATATCATTATATCTATCTCAATAAACTCTTATATTTTATTATAATATGGTTATTAATTATATTTTCAATTACAAGAACCACTTTTTCACATGTTGTTACTTAAAATAATTGATAACATGTCTTTTTAAGAAATCCAATCTTTATTCCATTATTCAATCAAAAACCATTTTTATCCAAAAAACTTGTTATCTAAAAAATTTAAAAAATGTTTTTAACATTATTAAAATTATATATTAAATACATTTTTACCCATGGTTTCATTTTTAAAAAAAATTAAATTGGTCATGATGTCATTTTCCAAACAATGTGTGGTTAAATTTTACTGAAAATGTTAAAATAATGTTTGTTTCCAACATGAAAAAAATGAATAGGGTTTTCAACTATCATGATTGATCAAATATTTCAATAACAACTTATATGTTTTAAAATTTATTTAAAGTAATTTATTTTAATATTTTTTATTTTTTAGATTTTATATAAATTATTTCAAAATGAAAGGATTTTTAAAATGTATTATTTTATCAATTATTTTTCAATACAGAAAAGTTATTTTACTTAAAAATGTATTAAATGATTTTATATATTCCTTTATATTTTTAAATTTTTTTTTTAAATAAATTTATTTCCATATTTTTTAGGAATTTTTTGTTTTAAGTTTGATTTTAAAAGAAAAAGATATTTTCCTTGGGAAATTTTCCTAGTTCCATTTCAATGTAATTTCGATATAATATGATATCCTTTGCTGATAATTTTAAATTAATGGTGATATTATCAAAGGAAAAAATTCTTATTCATTCTATGACTGGTTTATTTTCTTGTTGATAAGACTTTTTCGAAACCCGTTTCTCTACCACAGGTTATACCATGAAGAAATTATTTTCAAACCCACTTATTTTCATAAATTATACTATGATAATATAATTATTATAAAAACTATCTATTTTCCATATGTTATGACATGATGATTTTTTTTAAACCAATTTCATTTCATGGGATATGATATGATTAATTTTTTATGATCTTATGGAACACATAAATATTATTTTCATTATGATATGGTTGTGACTTATATCTTCCTCCAATGCATTGGGAAAAGATTTATATATCATTAGATAGACAGGACACGAATGGGGAGTAAACCTAGTTCAGTAAGGGTCTTTGCCTAGATTATGGTCTTAGGAGTGAACTTTGACTACTATGATGCATTGGTAAGTGAACCCATAAAAATATGATATCCTTTCCAATAATCCTTGAATATTATGGAAAGGGTTTTATATATTTATCTATATTCCACAATTCCATTATTTATGAAGATTTTATTCTAACATGTATTATGTTCTTTGATTCTTTTATTATTCATGTCTTATTAACATCCAATATTTTTTCCATAAATCAATATTGTGATATTTTATATGTATGGTATTTTTTTCAAAAGTTAATCTCTTTTTATCATAAACTTATGATTATATATTTCTTATGTATCTCCCTTTTTTATCCTTATAAAGACTTTGATCTCACCATTTATTATCATTATTTTTCTTATGTTTTGGAGAAATGTTTTAAGTAGTGTATCTTTGAGAAGAGTACTAAACGATAAGATATTTAGAGAAATTATTGAATATGGTTCCTGAATTAAAAATATTATTTTCCATCTTTCCAAAGGAACTAAACTATTATGGTCCTCAGACATGTGTTTTTTTAATGTAATGAATATTCAGATAAAAATATGTAATATCCATGTATGAAACTCCTAGGTCACAATATTTTATATTATATGAAATTTTTAGTTAACCTTTATAAAAGAGGATGATAAAACTTTAGTGAGACACCTATATATATTTATAAGGATTTTACAAGTGATGTCTCTAATGATAAGTCTAAAGATGAGTAAAATTAATAGGAAAATGTCTTTCCAAAATGGTAAGTTATATAGAGAGTTGTTTCCATGAAATTACATACCTGTGTGGACACTAAATTTGGAGGTGGATCTAGAATAGAGGTAGCTATGTGTAATTAATCCAAACAGGGTTCATTCTACATGATTTTTCTGTCTCTTGGTTCATTATAATGATCCTTACTGCATAGCTAGTTTGAATCTCCTAGGTGATATGATTTTGAAATTCAAATATTTTTTAAACTATAATAAAGGATTTAAATGGATGATGACGATAAATAGCACATAATAAACAAAATTTATCATATATTAAAACGAATTTTTAATTATTTAGATATCTTATATGTTATTTTATGATTAGTTGTGTTTCTATTTTGATTAGAATTTTTTACACTATTTTTTTTTGTTTTAATCCATTGAAGGAACCAAAAGAAACTAGGTTAACATTGAACATGATGGGAAATTTAATAATAAGAATAAAAATGGGATAATGAATCGATTGAAGGATATTTTGATTATTCATTTTTAGTTATCACAAAACATGATTAATAACATACACCTTAACCAACTCTTGGACTCACTAATGAAGATAATGATAGAGTTCATTGAGAGTCTCGGTATTAAATTATTTGGAGGAAATAATACTAATTTTACTATATTTTTATAATTTGGGAACAAGTATTTTATGGAATATCTCTGATGGATGAGAAGATTTTTTGAGAGCAGAAAATAATGACAAAAAAGAAAGTTACTATAATTGAGAAATAAAAATATCAGTTAATGCAATAGATGAGAATAACAGTATCCCTAATATAGAATATTTGGATTTATGTTTCAAATTTAGAAGGTATTAGAATTATGTAAATTAATTTCCTAAGGTGAAATAGCATAAAGAGAATCTGTAAGGTTTCTTGAGTAATGGATTTGTTGTTGAATATGAAGAGACTAAGAATTAAAAATTGCAAGAAGGTGGTATTAATAAATAAGATGTTGAATCCTAATTAGTATTTTAAGATTGAAGTGGGATGATTATAGTATTTA
Organism: Viscum album; assembly: GCA_963277665.1. Taxonomy (NCBI): domain Eukaryota; kingdom Viridiplantae; phylum Streptophyta; class Magnoliopsida; order Santalales; family Viscaceae; genus Viscum; species Viscum album. The sequence continues at coordinate 1,170,880,780 of OY728130.1, forward strand.
TGTATTGTAATTCAAGAATTATGAAATATATAAGGTAATTTAGTATATATTTTTCATTAAGTATTTCAAATAAAATATAGAATGGTGCTGCTAACCAAGAAAATTGATTTAATGGAAAGGTTATACTCATGTAAAACACATTATTATGGGAAATATAACTCATAATATGTTATTAATTATGAGATAATTATTTTGGGTTAAATATATTTTTTGTTTTGATAATGTATATTTGATATTAATTATTTCTTTATAAATGATGAATAATTATTTAAAAAGGTGGTTTATGTCATCATTGATGGAGTTTGTGGAATTTTTAGATTTATAGAATATATCAAATAAAATTTATTTTATGTAAGGATTAAGAAATCATTTATGACTTCCATTTTTTGGTAATTCAATCTTCAAGAGAATAGTTGATGAATGAATTTGATAATTAAATTCAACATCATGTTTTGTTTGGGATTATTAATAAGTTCATTTAGTAAATTTAGTAACCTTTTTTCCTAGGTATTAGATTTTAATATTTTTTAGTGGTCATAAGGAAACCCATTTATGGAATGGTTTAAGTTCAACTTTGGAATAGGATTTATATATTAATGTATTTATTATGAACATTTATTAATATTAGATGACCTATATTAACCATATTTTAGGAAAATTATATATATAAGGAATGTATTATCATTTTGTTTATGGATATTATGATCCTCTAGTGCTTTAGGAATAACAGGTTTTCATTCATTTATTATAGTTAGAGATTATTTGTAAATTGATCAAGGCATAACCAAAGGTTAATATTGATCTTGTGAAACATGAAAAATAAAAAAAAAAAATTCTTATGAAAAAAAATGACTTTACGAAAATTAAATTAAAGTAAAATATTGTCCTATTATCATCTTTTTTTATGATATCAGTTTCATTTTTTACTCCAATTTGGTTTATGGTTTTGCGGTCATTACCCTTCTCTTTCATGTCAAAATATTCAATTTTAAATGATGTTATCCTATTTGTAAACCTAGTTATGAGTTGCATTAGATAACATTAATATTATTGACTATCCCTTTTTCAATTGAATTTTTATTATTCATAGGTATGATGTGGGTTTCTATTAAAGAATCTTCAAATGATAAAATTTCAATAACCGAGAAGAATTTATAAGGTGAAATTAAATATATTGGGGTAAAATTTAACATCGATAAATTTTATGAAATGTTTTTTTAAAATTAATTTTTGTTTTTAGATAGCTTGTGTGACACGTAACACTGAGTTTTTTCGATAGCATGCAAGAAATGTGACACCGAGCATCAACGAACCATGAAATAATATTATTAAAACCTATAAATTAAGTATGTGGTTATGAATAGTATTATATAATTTATAAAACATACATTTAAATATAAAACTTATTATATATTTATTTATTAATTCTTTGTAAATAATCAATCAAGTACTTTTTAAGTGATTATAATCATAAAAAATATATTTCATTCAAAAATGAAATTTATTTTTTCATATGAGAAAGTACTAAAGATATATTAGAGACTATATTTTATAAAATTAACATTATTATTTAAATAATCATATTGGAATTTACTTATACTAAAATAATAGTATATTTGGAAAATATTGATTTTTAGTAAATAGTAAAAAATGTTGATTCTTGAAAAATATTGTTTTTTATAAATAAATTAAGTAATTTAAATTTCCAATATTGTTTTAATATAACATAAATATTTTTTATTATTTTCTAACTCACTTAATAACATTTTAATCATATTTATATGGATCTTTTTATAATATTTTTTTGGGTTTAATAAAGCTTCTTCTAAAAACGGTTTTGATGTACATGATTTATCTCTATTTTAATTAATTAAAAAACTTCCTAAAAGGGAATGTTGTAAATGAAATTTTGATATTATTTATAAATAAATATTAATTTATATCTATATAATTATTATTGTTATGAATAGTTTTAATATAAAATAATATTTTTCTTGAAGAATGTATTTCTCAAAAACTGGCTTTTTCAACGCATCTGTGGGTTTTTCTAGTTTTAAATTTTACAATTTTAAAATAATTATTTGATATGACAAAAATAATTTAAAGAAAAATTTTAAAATTATATTTTGGTTTTTAGTAATTTGTGGAAATGGAAATTTTTTGGATGAGTAGTGAAAAATACATATTTTTAATTAAAAACGGTGTTTTCATTTAAATTATTTATAAAGTTAAATTATATTTTAAATTAGATTTAAAGTAAAATTAATTCAATTATTTGTTTATTAATCCAATTTATGTCATTTTAATCAATTCAATATTTAAATTTGATAAACAACCTTTTAACCTTATTGATATTTTCTCTTTGAAAACAATTTTTCTCATAAGATATGTGGGATTAATTTTAAATAGAAATTTCCACTTATAAGAATTTAATTTAGAAAAAATAATTTTATATTTATAATATACATGATTCATATTATATTAATTTTTACAAAATATAATAGTGAAAATATTAAAAATTAATTTCTGTGGTGACGGAAAAAATGGGTTTAGCAGTGGTTGCGTTAAAATGATAAGGATTAAAATGAACTCAAAACATGTCTAAAGTCTATTTTATTTCAATATTTATATTATATAATTTCTAATTTTATAAAAAAACTTCATTTCTTATCATTTTTGTTTGAGAAAAAATTGGTTACACCATTTTCATTTCAAAACATTACAAGTGTGCCACTCACCACACCTATAAAAGGTCATCACCTCTCCTCTCTTATTCACACCTTGAAACGCTTTTTCAGCCAATAAATACCAAAATTCCTTAATAAATTCTCTCATATCATCATATAATCCTTATATTTTAAATAAAATACAACATATTATTTCTTTTGGTTCCATCCTAATGAGGTTACCTAAATAAGAGATAATATTCTACAATGAGCACTTTTATATTATTTTTGCCTCCACCACGTTAAATTATCATTAAAAAAGTATGATGTTATAAATTAAATATTATTCATATACTGATACGATGTTATGTTAATTACATGACCTTAAACCATCCTCAATTCCATCAAATGGGTTATGAGATCATCGCTCGTGTATACGGAGGACTCCCCCTCACGAACCTATGTCATTCGTTCTTCAAATAACACATATCATGGTTGGGTGTGATTATTATTATAAATTATATATAATATATTTATAACATATTGAGTATTTATATAATATATACCTTTTTATGTTTCATTATTTATGTTATACAATAACATTGTTCATATATACGGAGAACTACCACCTCATGAAGCGATCTGATTGTTTTTCACAACCTCTTTATTTGAAATATAAGAAAGATAAATTTAGTGAATATAAATGATATAAATGAAATATTTATGATATTAATTAAATTTTTATAATTCTTAAAAGTTAATATAAAATTTTATTTCTTACCTTTTCACTCACTAAAATATACTAACATCATTAGTGTATGTGTGGACTATCACCTTTATGAAGATATGTGACTCTCTCTCTTAATCACCACAACACATGGATAGTTTTTATAAGTATATTTAATGAAATAATATTTTATTTATGCAAATATTATAATTATATAAAAAAATATTACATAGCCTTAATCCATAATGATCGTTAAAAGATGGAAACGCTACTTATATGTATATATGTCTTATGGTCACTATGATGGTAACGTAATTCATTTATCAAAACTTTCTTCCATGATTTTTCTTAAAATTATAATTTATTTATAAATATTATAAATATTTATGATTATTATTCTAGATATGATGGAACTATGATCAATTTAAGAGGACCAGGATTAATAAATCAAGACATATAGGAAAAACAAAGTGATTATTACCCATAAATGATTTTAACAAGAAATTGATAATAAATATGTAATAAAATAACATAATTATATAATATATGGTATAATATATATATAAATATGTATGTATGTTTATTTTATATATTTTTAATAAAATTATATTTATTATACAGGTGGTCTTTATGAGTGTGAAAGATGACGAGACAGAAGGTAAGGAAATTTCGTCTCACTTTTATTTCCTATGAGATAAAGGCCATTATCACCACATGTTTATATACTACATTTAATGACCATGAATATATTTTTTGATTCATATAATTAAAATTATTTTCATTTACATTTTTGTTTCATTAACTCTATTTCTTGGGGTTTATGGTTCAAAAGATACCAAATCAATACGGTATTTTTTATCTCAATTTTCTTTTTATGAGACATATCTTATGTTATGAACCTATATTATTTTATGAGGTATATAAGTATAGTCCCATTAAAATGTAATTTCATGAATATATTTATCCTCATGATATTTTAAATTTAATTTAATATCATTCATTATTTTGTCTTATGATTCAAAGTTACCAATTGTTAAGGGTTTTATGTCACAATCTCATTATTTATCAAGATTACTGATGACTATTCTTCATACAATGGAATATTATGATATATCTCTCAGGTAACTCATGTATTTTTTTCCCATCATGTTATTAGTTATATTTTCAAGTAATATTCCCATTTAAAATATTTTTTAATTAATATAATAAAATATATATTTTTATTAAAAATATCATTACTTATCTCTTTAGTCGAAATAAATATTTCTTCCAAAACCATGTTTTCTATAAATATATGATTATAAAATTACTAAAATAATTTATAAAATATATTTTTATGAAGGATTAATTGTTACAAAATTTTTTGAATTGAATATTCATATTATTTTACATACAATGCTCGTTTGGATTTTGTCGATAATGAGAAAAAAACAATATTTTTTTCCATGCCTGATGTGAATTATATATCTTACCATCATGAATGACTAGGGATTTTAAGTTTCCAATAAATGTTTTAAAATTTAGTTTTTAATAAAATATTTTCTTTATTATTTATGAAATTTTTAGATTTTCATGAAATGATTTCAAAAGGAAAATTATTCTGAAAATGTTTTATGTTTAAAAAAAGTTTATCAAAGAATAAATAATATTTTCCTCAATAAATATTTTAAAAGGAAAGGAATTTCTAAATAAAATATTGATTTTTAGTTTTATAATTGATTTTCAATAAAAATTTATTATCCTCAAAAAAATTTCTAAGTGCATTTTAAAAATCATTTCCCGTCAAAGATGACATTTTTTATGTTAATTATTAATACAAGGGATAAAATCCATTGATACCATACTTATTATTTCTCTTAGTTTTTTGTTTTTATGATGAATGTATGTTTATTAAAAACCCATATCTCTTCCTCGGGTTATACCATGATGAAATTATAATAAAATATGCTTCTTCTCATAGTTATTATATGATTAAATAATGATTATGAGACCTATCTATTTTCCACATGTTATTACAAGATTAAACGGTAATGAAACCCATTTCATTTCATGGGTTATGATATAATTAAATTTTTTATGATCTTGTGAAAAAACATAATAATTTTTTCATAATGATGTGGGTGGTATTTATATATCAATCCATTTAATTGGATAAATATTTATATGTAATGGTATTGACAATATTGGAATAGGGAGTAAACCTAATTCATTAAGGGACATTCTCTTCTATGAGCGTTTTGAGAGTGAACCTTGACTGCAATGATGGTTTGAGGAGTAAACTCATTCCACTATGATAGCCTTGGAAATGATCCTTGACTACTATGGAAATAATTTTCTTTTCTTATATGTATTCCATGGTTCTATGTTTTATGACAATGTTATGCTCTCATGGATCATGTTCATGGTTTACCTTCTAATTCATGTCTTATAAAATGAAAATATTTTTTTTCATGACTCAATATTATGATCATTGATATACAAGTTATGGTTTTGAAATTTTATTCTTGGGTTCTTATAACCTTATTCTCATGTAATTATTATGTATCAACCTTTTTTAACCTTACTGAGTTTTTTAGAATCACTCTATCTTAGGTTTATATTCCCTAGGTTATGAAGAATTGTTTTAAGTATTTAATTCTTGAGAATATTACTAAAGGGTAACATCTTTATGGGAGGCACTGAATTGTTTCCCTAAATTAATAATATTGTGTTCTATTATTCCAAATGAAGTAAATTATTTTTGTCATCAACTATGTGTTTTTGTAATATAATGGACATTCATTTAAAAAGATGTAATATCTATTTATAAAAAACCTAGTTCATTGTAGTTATTGTAAGATGAATTTTTTAGTTAACCTTTCTAAACTAGGATAAAAAATTTAGTGAGATCCCTAAGGATATGTATAGGGATATGTATAGGTATATTTATAAGGATAATCTATTTATGATTCATAGTATAGAAAAATGTCCTAGAATCATGGTAACGGATAAAGAAAGTTATTTCAAGATGTCACATCTCATTTTAGATACTCCAAGTGGATTTGGATACAATACATTAGTACCGACTGGTTATTGCTCTAAAAATGGTTCTTGGAACTAGACTTGATCATCACATGGTGCATGAAAATGGGTTTTTCTTTGCACCTAGTTTGGCACACATGTGGGATGTTCTTGTGAAATTCACAAACTCAATAAAAAACATCATGAATGATTTAAATATATGATTTCTATGAATTACATAGTATAAATATAAGGTGTAACATATTAAAAATAAGGTTTCATGAATTATAGATCATATAAGTGATTTTGATGATTACATGTTTTCTTATTATGATTAGTGTTACCCAAACTACGTTTTTTGGTTTTAGTCAATAGTGGATACCCAAGGGAACTAGATTAAAATTGAATGTGGTGAAAATCTGCTGATGAGAAATAAAATATTATACTTATTAGAGTAAAGGATCAGATGATTATGTTTAATTAGTCATCTTGGATCATGATTGAAATCGTGAACCTTAACCAACTCTTGGACTCACGAAATAATATAATGATAGTGTTCAAGAAGATTTAAATTATCGGATACCATGGGGAAAGTGATATTCAGTTTTATATATGTATAGAATGTGGGAAGAAGAACTCAATGAAATGTTTTAGTGGGATAAGAAGATTTTTTGGGGGTGTAAACGAATTACACAAATCAAGTAATTATAAAGAAAAAATAAAAAACTCCATCAATGCAATAAAAGACTATAATTTTATCCCTAATTGATTATCGATGGTTGAATTCCTTAAATGTGGAAATTATCAGAAATATGAAATCAACGTCCTAAGGGGAAATATCATCAATATAATCATCTATGTTTTATGATTAATGGTTTTACTTTTGATGAAGAAGATACTACAAATGACATATGAAAGGAATGGGGTATTATAGAATAAGATGATGATTCACAATTAATGGTTTAATATTATAGTGGGATAATTTAATAATACATATAATTGAATTCAAGAATTAGAAAATATATTATGATTTTCTTGTATATTTTTTCAATTAAAATTTTTAAGAATATATTGATTGGTTTTGACGAGCTATAAAAGTCATTTAATAGAAATGGGATATTCCTGGAAAACATGTTAAATAGAAAGATAGGTCTTAATATGTTTTAAATGTTGAGAAAATGATTTTGTTGGATAAATATATGATTGGTTTGGATAATATAAATTGTATAGTAATGATTTACTTATAACTGATTATGGATTTTTTGACAAAGTGGGTTATGCTCTCAGTGATGGAGTTTAAATCATTTTGGAATTTAAGGAATATATATAATAACATGAGTTTTATATAAGGAATTAGGAATCGTGTACGTCTTTAATAATATGTTATGGTAATTTAGCTTTCAAAATAAAACATGATAAATTTATTTGAAAATTAATTATTACTTGATTATTTTAGGGGTCTAATTACATGTTCATTTTATGAAATTAGTGAACTTATTTATAATAATATAGATTTTAATATATTAGAAGGTTTATATTGATATTTTTTTATATAATGGATTAAGATTAACTTTGGAAGAGTCTTTATTGATTAATGTATTACTTCACTATATGAAAATTTATGCATATTGGGTAACATATTCTTATCGTTTTGTTTTCGTGATAATGAAATATAGACAGAATAAATTATTAATTTATTTTTAGATATTATAATATTTTATTATTCAAGTATAAAAAATTCATCTTCATTTATTCAAGGAGTATATAAAGTATAAATTGATCAAGGCATGACCAAAGGGTGAGACTGTTCTTATGAAATGAAATGAAATAAGGTAGGTATATCTTCTCGTGATAATTATACATCTTTAAGAAAAGGATACTGAAATAAAATATTGTCATGTTATCATCATTTTTTATGATATCAAGGAAAATTTTCATAACTACTTAGTTTATAGTTTTATGGTTTTAAAACATATCTAAATATCCCACTTTCTTATGATCAATGATCTTTATCACTCTCTATAAAAATTTATGATTTTATTCAATATCCAATGTATCACTTATCACTAATTTTATCCTATTTGGAAACCTATTTATGAGTTAATTTAGGTAACCATTGTGTTTTAAATTTCCCCTTTTAAGGGATGTTTTATTGTTCATTTATATGATGTGGGTTTCTATAAATGATTTTTCAAATGTTAAAATAGTGATGATCGAGAATAATTTTGATGATGAAATTCATTTTAAAGGGGTAGAACGTAACATCCCAATATATTTTGAATTTTTTTCAAATTAATTTAAATTTTTAAATATATTATGTTATTCACAACACTGAGTTTTTTCAATAGTGTGCATGACACACAAAATGGAGCTTCGGTGAACCATGAAATCACATTTTTATAAACTAACCATTAAAAATGTTGTTGCGAATAGTATTAACTAATTTATGAAACATACAAATAAAATTCATACTAAATATAAATTTATTTATAAATTCATTTTAAATAATCAATCAATTTTTTTTAATGTGATTATATACATTAAAAATATTTTTTCTTCAAAAATTATATTTATTTATTTTTATGATAAAATTTTATAGATATTTTAGAAAATTCATTTTTAAAAAGTAACTTATTTTTTTAAACTATCTCATATAAATTATCTTATTGTGAAATTTTGGTATTATTCATAAAATATTGATTATTAAGTGAATAGAGAAAAATACCGATTTTTAAAAGACAATCATTTATTTTTTTAAAAATTGGGTGGATTAAATTCTAAATTATGTTTTAAATTAAAAAAATAATTATTTATCTTTAATACACTTATTTAGTTTTTAGTAAAATTTATATTTTATTTTATTATAATAATATTTTTGGGATCAAAAAAGATTTTTTTTAAACTATTTTAAACTCAATAATGTTTCTCTATTTTAATAAATTTAAATAATCTATAATGAGGAAGGTTTTTAAATAAAATTTATATATTATATATCAATATATTTTTATTTATATTAATACATTTTTTATTATTAAACATACTTTTGATATAAAATCATCATGTCCATAAAAATACATTTCTCAAGAACATTCTTTTTTATCTTGTATAAGTGTTTTGTTTTAATTTTTTTTAATTTAAGAAAATTAATATAAAAAAATAAATTTTTTTCTAAAACAAACTTTACAAAATTATTTTAAGGTTAATTTTTTATAATTTTTTTTAAAATATTACATTTTTTATGAATAGTGAACATTACAAAATTTTAATTGAAAAGGAATTTTTCATTTAAATTATTCACAATCTTAAATTATATATTAAACTGGTTTCAACATAATATTACTAATACTATTTATATATTAATAAAATTATGTTTATTTAAATAGATTTAATATTGAAATTTGGTATAAAAACTTTGCAATCTTTTGAACATTTTCTCTTTGAAAACCGACTTTCTCATCGCATACGCAAGATTAATTATAAAATAAATATTTCCTCTAATGTGAGTTGAATTTTTAAAAATTAATTCCTTATTTAGAATAATTTTTTTATTATTTATTTATTTAAAAATAAATTTTTTCCAACATTAATTTCGAACATAATAAAAATTATTTATCGTAATTAGGGTAAAATGGGTTTACTTGTTGTTAAACTAAAATAATAAGGGTTAAAATGCTCTAATACATGTCTAAAATATATTGTATAGAAACAATGTGTCCCTATAATATCTAAGGATCTATACTAATCCCATTTGGATAATTTTGTATGGAAAAAATGGTACACCTTTTTCTTTTCAAACAATTACAAGTGTTTTGCACTCTTCCCATATAAAAGGCCACCCCATCTCATATCTTCTCCACACTTTCAAACCATTTTTTATCGAACAATAACTAAAATAATAACATCAAAAATTCCCATATGTGATCATATAATCCTTATGTTTGGTATAAATCCATACTATAAAGGATTTTGGTGCAAACCTAATGGGGTTACCAAATGAAGAGTTAATGTTTTCAACAAGGGCATTTACATTATCTCTTCCTCCACATCCAATGATTTTTATTAAAATAAGTTGATATATTTACCTCAGTATAATCCATATACATATATGTTATTTTGTTATTTTAGTGACCTAAAACCATCCCCACTTCCATGAAATGGGTCACTAAATCAGCATTCATGTGTACAATGGACTACCACCTCGCTAACTAATTTCATTCATTTTCCCACTACCACCTCACACAGTTTGATATGATGATGGATATAAAGTATAGATATTATAATTATAAAAAAATTAAACTTATGGATTAATTATATCATATATAACTTTTTTAGTTTTCATTCTATAGGGTATACGATAACTCCATTCATGTGTATGGCGGACTAACGACTTCCGAGGCGATGTGATTGGTTTTCACTGATGATATACAAGTAAGATAATAAGAATAAATTTAATTAATTCATGTGATATAAATGACATAATTATCATATTAATTTAATATTTATCATGATTAATATTTAATATATCATTTTTCTTACATTCTTACTCAGTAAAGCTTGATAATAAAATTTTTGTACCTATTGACTACAGCCTTTAAGAAATAATGTGAGTATCCCTTTTCTTAACCATGCCACATAGAAGATAAGTATAAGTATATTTAAAGAAATAATATGTTGTTTATTATATTATTATCATTATTTAATGATAAAATATTACTTACCACACTTCCAAAATGATTCTTGTAAAATGGAAATGTTACTCATGTGTATATACAGCCTATAATCTCAATGATCGTAATGTAGTTTATTTCTCAAAACCATAATTCATAATTATCCTCAAGATCATAAAAAATGTATAAATATTTTTATTTTATTCTTATTATTTTTAAAATAATAGAACATTTATTATTTTAAGAGGATCAAAAATAAATAATCAAGCCATATAATAAAAACAAAGTGGTTATCACATGTAATATGACTTTAACATGGTATTGTTAATTAATGGGTAATAAAAGGACATAAGTAAATAATATTTTATATATATATATATATAATTATGTTTATATAATTTATGTATAATAAATTATATTTATTATACAAGAGGTTCTTATGAGTACAAATGATGTCGAGACAAATGTAAATGGATTTTCCGCTAACATTTATTTTTTATGAGACAAACACTATATTCACCACATGTTTCTTTTATGTGGTGTATATAATTTCCATGAATATATTTTATAATTAGTATAACTAAATTTATTAGTATTTACATATCCATTTTTGGATCTCAATTACTTGGTGTTTATCAAATGTTACCAAACCGATAAGAGATTTTTGTCTCAATTTTCCTTCTTTGAGACATAAGTTATATTATGCACCAATATTATTTTATAAGGTGTATTTATAGACCAATTTAAATTTAATATAATGAATTTATTTATACTCATTATATTTTAAGTTTTATTTAATGTTATTCTATCACAGGGATAATGATTCAATGTTACCAAAATGGTAAGGTTCTTACATTACTGTCCCATCATTTATTAAAATTACTCATTATTATTCTTTAAATGATTAAATATTACGATATATGTCTCATGAAAATCGTGATTTTTCTAATAGGGTTATTTTTTATATTTTCATGTAATATTACAATTTTTACCTTTTTTTAATTAAAATAATTGGGAATATGTTTTTAGGAAAAATCATATTTATTTATCTCCTCAGTCAAAAAAACATTTTCTTTCAAAACAATGTTATATAAAAAATTACAAAATGTTTTTGAGTTATTAATGTGATTAATTAAGTACATTTTTACCCTTGTCTAAATTTTTACAAAATGTTTTGAAATTTATTTTCAAGCCATCTTCAAAACAATGCATGTATGGTTATTACTGAAAATGTGGAAAGAATATTTGTTTTTAACATCCACGACATAAACAGTATTTATCAATGTCATGAAACCTCTATAATTTAATGCTTCCCTTACATGTTTTCAAAGTTATTTTTCAAGAATATATTTAAATTAATATTTTTAAAAATTAAATCTTTTAAATAAATTATGTCAAATTGAAAAGTATTTTGAAATTGCTTTACATTTTAATAGTTTTTTTAATTTGAAAGGGTATTTTCTTCCAGAAATGTTTTAAATTATTTTGGATGAATAAATTATAACTTTTCAAGCTTATTTTCAATTTAAATTATTTCAAAAATGTTTAATAATTTTTTAGTTTTAGAATCTATTTTCAGAGAAAATATATTTTCCTCAATAAATGTTCTTAGTGCCTTTTCCAAATCATTTAATTTTTAACCTTACATCCTTTGATGTTGATTTTTATTTACATGGGATATGATCTATGGACACCATTATTATTCTTTCTCTAAATGTTTTATTTTTTATGATGCCATGGTGTTTATGAAACCCATTTCTCTTCCACGGATAATACCCTTGTGAAATTATTATGGAACTTTCTTCTTTTCATAGGTTATGAAATGATGGAATAGTGATTATAAATCTTATCTAATTTCCAAAGGACATGTCATGATGAAATGTTTATCGATTCCATTTAATTTCATGTGTAATGATATAATGGATATTTTATGATCTTTTTGCACATATAATTATGGTTATCATTTTGATAAGGTTGAGACCTATATCTCTATAAAATGAATTGGGAAATCAGTTATATCTCATGAGATAGACATGATTGTAATAGTGACTAAACCTCATTCAGTAAGGGAATTTTTCTGTAATCATGGTTTTGGGGTGGACCATAACTGTAATGATGGTTTGAGGGGTGAAAACAATCCACTATTATGGAATTGAAAAAAATAATTGACTATTATGGAAATAATTTTCTATTCTTATTTGTATTCTAGAATTTTATGTCTTATTTCAATGTTATTCTCTCATAGATCATGTTCTTTTATTCCCTTATGATTCATGTCTTATAAACTATAAATCACAATTATGTGACTCAGTATTATGATCTTTGATATATATAGTATGGTTTTAAAATATTATGCTCTTGATCTCATACCCTTGGGCTCATGTTATGATTATATATCTTCCTTTTTTACCCTTAAAAAGTGTTTTGAGATCACCCTTTATTAGGATTCCTTTCCTCATGTAATGAATAATGTTTTTAAGTGGGGTATTTTTGAGAATATCACTAAAGGGTAAAATATTAAAGGGATACAATGAATATATTTCATAAATTAAGAATATTTCATTACATGTTTCCAAATCACTAAACCGTCATAGTCCCTAGGCATGTTTTTGTGTAATGTAATGAATATTATTCTAAAATGATGTAATATCAAAATATGAAAATATTTGGTCGTTATATACATTGTATCTTTCCATAATTATTTCCATGATTTCTTGTATTATTACATTGATGAAAAGGCATGTCATATTAGGATAAAACAATTGGTTATTAAATTTTCTACATAAACCTAAATGTTTTTCCCATTTAGCTTGATTGTGACACATTAATTGACCAATTATGATATGTTTATTCTATGGATCATTAGATGTATGGGTTAAAAAATTAATGTTTTGGATTATATGGGTTCCAATAAAAATTTATAGGGTTTGGGGATTTTAAAAATGGGTATAGTAACCCATATAGCAAAACCATTATATTTAAATTTTACATATTATGAGACTGAATGTGAAAGCTTGGTTGTAGTTACATGTGTTTTCAATTATGACTTATAAGTGGAAGTCGATTTATAATTTGGTAGTGCTAATTCATCTAACTGAAACCTGATTTTTATATACATGTTGAATTTGAATTCATTCACACAATTTATTCCCTTATAAAGTCGTGTACCATTACAAATTGGGCATTCTGACCTATAGGACAAGGTTCTTAAATTCATAATTGGCCCCAAATAGGTCTGTTGGGGTAGGATTATTGTGAGATGAACCTAGTAAGGGTGTTTTAAAAATCTTGAATAACATGATGGGACCCTTTTAGGTCTTTTTATTATTTAATACCCTAATACAGAACCCCATTGGGTAATTTTATGTTAAAAGGGGATGGTTATTTAATGTTCCCATGGACACATATACAGGTAACATATAAATGTATGGTGACATCTTACTTAACTGATACCCTTTTAGAATAAAAAAAATACCATTTTAACCTATTTTATATCATTTTATATCTAGTATATATTAATTAAAATTCCAATTACTACCTAAACGATTTTTTATCTATAGATTGGAAACTAAATGTTTTACCAACCAACCCAAATGTAGAAAACAATTTGGCTAAATATCTAACTAGATTAATGGATATTATGATATATTTTTCTATTTCTGTGTGAAACAAACAAAATAAAGTAGTAATTAATGTTTTTGTATACATATAGTACTAGATATCTCTATAATTGGAACTATTTGTAATGTTGAAATTTTTTAGAATTAGTTATATGACATAAAATGAATCCTATAAGAGGGTTTTATTTATTGAATCTTATGTAAGGGTTATTTTGATTTTTCCTTGAGATTTTCCTTGAGATACGAATATTGACATTACTTGTGGGTACCTATTGACTTTTTTCTTGATAATTTTGGGTCTAGTGGTTAGGAGGAAATTCCAAGTTAAATTTTCAGTAATTATCCATTTTTAGATTTTATTCCTTATTGTATGTATAGGTCTTTCTCAGTTCCATTGTTCCATCATAATGTTATGAATTGCTAAATTCTCATGATAAGATTTTCAAGGAGAGGTGTCATTTTGGGTTTGTTTTTACTAATGATGACTCATAGTGATAAAATGATATCTCGGGTATTCAAATGGCCATTTGATAAATAAGTCTTGTTAAAGGTGTAATAATTGTGTAATGTTCTAGTTCTATGGGTTAGATATTCCTATGGCATGGTCAGCTCCCTAGCCAATTGTGTGATCTTTTTTATTATCATTGTTGATATATGACATCAAGTTTAATTCTATTATGTATGAGGTAATAAATTTGGGATGTGTAGTTCCATTGAGAAGAAAATATAAAGAATGTTTTTTTATCTAATTAACTATTGTGGTATCATAGTATCACACATTGATACACATAGTTCCAATAGGTTTATGAAATGATGTATTGATCTGTATATTATTGATTGAAAAGGTCATGTAATACCTTAACCACTTTGTTTTCATGATTCCTTAGACATATCTATAATTACATATAGCCTGTATTCACAGGTTGTCTCAAAAGTAGAGTGAGATGGGAATTGGGATCTCTTTATGAGTGTTGTATCCTTGGAAGGATAAAAGAAGGATGAGTTATCACAATGATTTGATATGAAATTATATAGGTATCAAGCGAAGATACATTGTTGATCAAGTTTATTTTTGGATTTTACACTCATCATGTGAATGGGATTCACTCAAGAGAAGGGTCACATGTACGCCTGAAGGTGACTCCGACTAGGCACACTTGTAAGAATGTAGTATAGCATTAATTAGTTCTTTAAGGCTGGAAAAAGTGTTTTGGAAACACCCAATAACATCATTTGGTGGTTATGGAGTGTGTCTCATGTGATTATGTTCCTTTCTCTATATTGAAATGACTACAAAACTCCTAAGGTGTGGATTTCAGAATCAGTCCTGAAAATAATTTCCTTACAAGTAGAAGGAATGTGATCATAAAGGAACATTAGTAAATGATTATAGTATAAATTAAAACATATTAATCTTTTTTAATGATTTAAATACTAAAATAATTATCTGATATTAGTGGTTGATTGATAGTTAATGAAACCTATGGATACCCATTTTGAAGGTATGTTCAAAGATATATCTTACCTTAATGAGATTGGAAAGCTGAGTAGCATGATCCGATGAGATTAAATGATAAATGAATCATGGAATCATGAGTTGGGAGTTAAAGTAAATTATACGATATGGAACACCAATTATTCTTAGCAAGATATTAGTGGTATGTTCCAGTTATGTGGGGTAATGTTTTAATTAACAGTCAATGAGTTTTTATGTGCATGTCGAGGATTGATTGTTGTAGTTTGATTCATTCAGGCATGGAAACCTTGATCTCTGGGGAAATTAAAGGTACTTCTAGTGATGAGGTATTAATGAGAATTAAATTGGGAACCATAATATTCTTGACCAGCATTTCATCTTAAACACTCTTTGTTACAGAATTTGTGTTTTGAGTTGGATAAAGGATGATATGGAATGTTTTAAAAGGATCATAGATCAGAGTGATAAATAAACACCTATCGATAACATCTTAGTGTCCTCATAGGATATAGGAAATCATGACCCCTATCTTGACATCATTTGGAGTATTCTCAGAGAGTGTGAGATATATGTTGATATAAGGAATGAAAACCAGATGTCCTTCCATGTTTGGTATAAGGGACTCCTCTATAGTGCACTCAAGGAGTGTTGTTAGTAAATCATTATGGTGTGGATTCCAACCATAAGTTGAAGGATGGTGGCCCTTGTGATGGTAGAGTCCTAAAAATTTGGGACATGAAATTAAACAGTAATTTTTGAACTTTTATGCTGCTAAATTAAAGGAAAAAATGATGTCTTGATCAGGATACATCACCCTAAGTTAGTACTTTCTTTGATAGAGATGATCAATGGGGTGAGTATGTACCTTCTGTGGAGGAATAATTTTTTTTGATGCCCTATCTAACTAATCTGATCATTTTGAGAATATCCATCTATGGTTGCTTCAATAAGATATATATCAAAAGAGTTATGTGGATATTAGGGAATTGTGTTATGCACACATTAGGTTGAGATAGGTGTCTTCTAAGGGTCTTCCTAGACATTCAATGAAATCAAGGGTGGCCAATTTCAACTATGACAAATTTGTTAGACCAATGAAATTGGAATGATGGCTGGGATCAATGTCCTCAATTCTAAATAAGAGCATATTTTTAGTAAAAGTACTCATTGTACCATTTTCATTCTACTGGTGTTCTTGGTGGAAAATTATAATAGTGTAAATGTCATTCCTTAGAATTTACATCATCAGTATAGGAATAATGGTTTGAACCCCATAAGCTAGTTGATAAATGAGAAGATAACCTGATCATGTATAGGGTAAAATGTTCTTGGTTAGGTATATCCTAGTTGTCTCATTTTAGTTATAAGAATTGAATTGTGTTTTTATGATTTCAATATTGTTTTCTTAAAGCATCTCTTGATGTAAATTTGGGAATTCAGAAATGAAATTAAATCATTTGAGTGAGAAATATACAACCCAAGTAGGTCTTGTTTTATTTTTTATGTTCCCCATGTCTCCTTGGGGATGATATATTTTAGGTGGGGATACTATGATATCATTTTTAACAGGGATGTAATTTCCAAAGGAATTTGAAATTTCCATTTGGATGATGGGTCAATAATTAAACTACACATCAAAATAAAATTTTGAGAGTTGTAACTCTTAAATATGTTGTTTTTGGATGGGGTTAGGGACAAAAAAGAGAAGTAATATGTTAATATGAGTTTCAAGAGAATTTGGATTTGAGGGATCAATTACAAAAGAGACATCCTTGTGTTCATAGTTTGTTCATGCTTATTATTAACCATGTGTCTCAACTGTGCATCCCACTTTGTTATGGAACCCGGTTATCATAAAAATTATAGGAGAACCTAGAAAACTTGGTGGACCATAAAAGGTGTCATGTAGTTTTTCAAACCATGCACCCACAACCGTACAACGATATAAAATTTCAACAATTTATTATAGGGGAAGACACATAGGATATGCATTATTTATCAAATCATGTGTCTAGCCATGTGAGGTGGTGATTCATATAGATAGTAGTTCTTCATTGGTTGTCCATAGTTAGTAAAATTGTGTTTCTATCCTTTCATGTTCATGTGCCTTAGGATAGTGAAACCATATGTTTGATATAGAGTTTTATAATCATTATGGACTAACCATGCACCTATTTAAATGGATAAAATTTAGTGATTTTCCACTCTAACCATAAATAGTCTTTACCCATTTTTTCCTCAATATATCCATTATCTCCGATTCACAATCCTCTCCTTCATATCCTTATCTATGGTTGATCGCATTCATTTTCACTCGGTTTCAGTACTTTTCAGCCTTGTTAGATTCTAATTTGTGATTCTATGAGTCATATTCCTTAATTTATTTTATTATCCCACAAAATTTGGTTCTATATTCATGAAAGATTATTCTCTATATTTTTAGGTTGGTTGTATAATATTTTTTTCTATCATTTTGGCTTGAATCCATTTTGGAGAATGGATGAGTAATGCAGACTTGGTATATGGTAGGTATACATTGTATTTTCCCTTTATGTTTCATCTACTAACAAAATTCACCATTAGTCCACATTCTATGCATTCTTCATTTTTCCCATAAAATGTAAAATCCCATAGACTAGTTGTTATAGCATAGCCTTAACACCCTTAAGTTCCCATTAAATGGTTGGATATTAGTGACCTCAAATCAGACCACCCATTAGGTGTGTTCTTTTAACTTCCATAATTCATTATAAATTACATAATGGATTAAGTGGTCTAGATAAACCTCTTGGTCCATGATATCATACTTTATTTATGATTTTGGGAATTAGTCAATTAAATTAATTGAATTGAACAAGAAAATATTGAATGGAATGGATTATTAAATTAGAATTTTTTATAATAATATCATGTTTATCCCATGAACCATTCTATAATAAAATGACCTATGGGGTGTTTGATTGCACCACGATTCACTATTTCATTTTCACCCTTACACCACTATGCTAAACTTTTTTTATATTGAAAATTATAAAAATAATAACAAAGTTCATTCCATGTTAGAATCATCTATTTTGGGTTTATCAGTGTTAATAAAGGAATTGTTAATTTATTTGATGATTCCATTGCCGAAGGAGGTGATTTGGAGGTCCCATGATGATGTCTATGAAAATTGGACCAAACTACGTAGGATCCATGCAAACTAGTGGAATCATCTGCACACTCCTACATAAAAGTGCATCCAAATGGGATGATATTTTTTGGGATAGTCCAAATTGTATTTGGCTACACTTCATCTGAATAAACCCAAGACACATTCATCCATATGGTGGCCTAATTGACCGGATTTTTCCATCACACCGATTCTTCATGAAGTCAAAGGTGGTTTGTTGTGATCTATCCATATCTCGGGCCCTAATTGTCCAAATGGTGCACACTTTCTATGGATACATTCAATATGTGGGATAAAACTTTTTTATTTTATCCAAAGCAAGATAACTCTATCTAGAGGTCGAATCCCATGTCACAAGTAATTTTAAGAAATATGTGTTCTCAAAACCACCTTCCTATTTTCCTATAAAATGGAACCATGGTCTCCCTATTTTTAAGTTAGGCCAAGGAGTTAAGTGATTCCAATTTCGAGTTCTATGAGAGTTGTCTTCTCATCCTAGAAGTTCTGGAGTCCCATTTCCTCAAAGGAGTTCAAGGATGAAGAAGGAGTTCCAACTGAGCTTCCTCCTCCTGATGTCGAGCTAAACGATGAGTGTTCATTGTGAGGGAGTTACGCACATGTCAAGGGGATTTTAATTCTTGTATTAGAAAATGTTTTGGATTAATTTGGGTATTAAAACATTTCATTCCATGAATATTACATAATTCCATAATTGAATTCTTGTTTTGATGCATGTGATTGATATACTCTTCATTTTTAACCAATCGGTGTGAGGTTTTGAGTGTGTTCATTGTGTTGTTATGATTGGACAAAATAAGAATCCTTTTAATTCCCAAATTCATGATATTTCAAGCAGTTTTGGAAGCTATTATTCCATTAATATATTTTGGACCTTGACAATACGTTTTTTATTTCAAGGTTTGGTTCTTCACGAAATGAAATAAAGTCATAGTAATTAATCAGGATTCCAATTAATTTCAAAAAAAAAGAATTACTACAAACCTAAATTAATCTCCATGAATGATGATATTGAAAGTTTGTATTGATCTAACAATTCACTCTTTTTTCTGATAATTATAAAACATCACCTTTACTTTTCAACTGTTAAATTCTTTAATTAAGTAATTTTATTTTTAAAATTGTTTTCAAAACCACCCCCTCTTTAAGTAATCTTTATTAAAAATACACACTATAATCTATAAATTATCCTTGAGAGATGAGTTAGGGTCTTCCCTAGACTATAAATCAACCTTAAAAACATAATCAATTTTAATTTCCATCACAGAGCAGTCAAATTTTGGCATATTTTCCAGGGAGCGCTTCATTTTTTAGTGCTTGTTTTTATAAGATATTTGTAAATGTTGTGAATATTTATTTACCTTTTCAATCCTTTTGTGTTATGATTTATTTTTTATTTTGTTTTTGTGATTTTCTTGTTCTATTTCGGGATATTTTCCTCCTTTCGAAACTGGATTGTAGAGGATCCTATGTCAACGACACCGAGAAACAAAAGAGAACTGTTCGAAGGAGGACACACAAAACATCGACACTCTTCATTATCTTTCATATTCTTCTTTTGGAACCAATATGAAAAATAAAATAAACATGCATAACATGGCATAAAATAACAGGACATTAAAATAACTTACATCTCCTAATGTTGATATCTAACCAACTTACTTTCAAAAGAAAGGTGAGGCATCCAATTTTGAACTAAAATTTGGTCTAATTCATTTATTACCAATATTACATGGATTTTCTAGAGAAGATCCACATAAAAACTTATAATAATTTCATACTGTGTGTTCTAAATTATACCCTACGAATGTCTATGAAGAACGATTAAATCTCATATCATTCCCATTTTTCATAGAAGACACTACAAAAGACTGGTTATATTATGTTAATTCAGCACTTAGACGTTGGCCAGACATAAAACACCTTTTTCTTGAAAAATATTTCCCAAACTCTCGAAATCAAACTATAAGGAAAGAAATATATTTTATAAGGCAATCCCAAGGGGAAACATTACATAAATATTGGGAACACCTTAAAAGGTTATGTTCAAGTTTCTCACACTACCAAATAAGCAAACAGCTATTAATACAATATTTTTATAAGGGTTTAATTCCTATTGATAGAAACATGATTGATGTTGCTGCATGTGGTGACCTAGTTGAAAAGACCACAATTTATACAAGAAACCTAACTGAGAACATGGCTCAAAACACTCAACAATTTGTTTAACGGTCCAGTGTACCCATTCAAGGAGTCCATAATGTGAAAAGTGCTAAATTTGAGAAGAAGGTGGATAAAAATATCAAAGAGGTAAGTACCCTTCTTCGAAAACTTTTTATTTTCTAAGGTAAATCCCAATCTCCAACTCCCATCCATTGTTGTATATGTTCTTCTGACACCCACTAGTCTAACCAATTCCCCTAATTAATAGAAACTTCTGAGAGTTGTGGTGCAATCTTTCTAAGTCTCCCCTATAACCAACCCATTAGGAAAGAACCTTACGATCCTTCCGACCCTAGGTGGAAAGAAAACCAAGCCTATCGCCAAGGGGGTATTGAAACCAACCTCAGCAATAATGGAACCAAAAAGGTCAGAGTAGTTGTCTACCACTATCACCCAGAAATCCCCAACCACCCCAAAGGAATTTCAAGCAAACCCCTACAAAACCCGAGCCTAGCCTAGAATATATAATGAAACAATTGGATTCCAAAAATATCCAATTCCAACAAACCACTCAGGAAGTCATACAAGACCTCAAAACCCAATTAGGAAAACTTACTAACTCGGTGTGGGAAATTCAAAGTCACGAGTCAGGTAAACTACCATCTCAACCATTAGTCAACCCTAGAGATAAAGGAAATTTTAGTGCCATCACCCTTAGAGTGAAAAACAACAATAAGGTCAAATGAATCCATCTTAGGGTTATCCCTTCCTAAGGAAACCTCAATCCAAACCATTAAAAATGTTCCAAATGTTGAAAAACCATGTCTTGAGAGAAGCTTCCAAAAGGAAAGAGTGTGTTTTTTTATGATTCTTCTATCCCAACCATTCCTCTTTCATTTCCCCAAAGGACCAACCAACCAAGAAAACACAAGGAAACTGATCTCAATAAAGAATGTTTGGAGACATTCAAAAAAGTGCAGGTAAACATACCCTTGATTGATTCTGTGAAGAAAATTACATGATATGGAATGTTTGTAAAGGAGATGTGTACACACCGAAGGTGAATTAGTGGAGATGAAAAGGTCAGCATGGGGACGAACATATCATCATTAATAGAGCCATCACATCCCACCAAGGGTAATGATCCTAGGACATACTCAATCCCATGAACCATAGGGGAGTATTCATTTTTCTAATGTTATTCTTGATTTAGATGCTTTTATAAATGTGATGCCTCACTCAATTTACTCTTCATTGTAGCTCAGGGAACTAAATCCCACTAGAATTGTTGTTCAACTGGCCGACCAAAGTATCGTACACCCTTATGGTGTGTTAGAGAATGTTCTTGTGAGGTTGAAATTTTTTAATTTTTCTAGCTGATTATTAGGTGCTAAATATGGAAGACGATTGGATGAATGGTCAGTCCCAAATTATATTAGGGAGAACCTTTTTGAAAACTTCCAAAACCAAAATTAATGTACATAATGGTACATTATCTATGGAATTTGGTGGTGAACTAGTCTATTTCAACATCCTTGATGCCATAAAGCACCCCTCAGAAAAACATTACTCCTTATTAATTCAATTGATGTACTCCCTATCCCTGAAAAAACAACTTTTCTTTCCCTTGATCCCCTTTCTGAGTTTTCTTCATTGATTGAATTTCTTGGAAATGAGTCATGAAATGATTTTTGTAGTGGATTATAAAAATTCCATGCATGTATATTAATTGATAATTTCTTGAACATTGAGGATCCAATGAACATCGATAATACTTCTCAGCTTGTGAAAGTTCATTCCACACCTAAGTATGATACCATTAAGAATTTTGATGACATTAGAGACCTCTAAAATCTACACACACTCCCATTAATCCAAAATCCAATTGAATTGGAACTAAAACAACTACCACGTGATTTAAAAAATTATATATTGAGAGTAGAAATAAGTTTCCCACCATCATTTACAGTTCACTCCCTCATGAGCATAAATTGTGACTGCTTGAAAATTTGATGGAGTATAAACAAGCTCTAGGATGGACACTTGCTGCCATTCCTGGTATTAGCCCATCCATTTTACACATCGTTTTTTTGTTAAATGATGAGGCCAAACTAGTGAGGTATGCACAATGTTGAATGAACCCAAACCTCTTAGTAGTTGTGAAAAAGGAGGTAGAAAAATTATTTGCTGCTAGAATTATTTACCCCATCTTTGAAAACGAATGGGTCAATCCCGTTTAAGTAGTTCTGAAAAAATAGGTCTTATAGTAATCAAAAATGAAAATAATAAATTGGTTTGAAATCGTGTGCAGACTAGTTGGCGTGTATGTACAGACTATCACTGACTAAACCAACTCACCAGGAAGAACCATTTCCCTTTGCCATTCATTGACCAAATTCTAGAGAGGCTAGCGGGTATGTCCCACTACTGTTTCATTGATGGGTAGTCTGGATACTTTCAAATCAATATTACCTATGAGGACTAAGAAAATATGACCTTTACTTTCCCATTTGGAACATTTTCCTATAAAAGGATGCTATTTGGTCTGTGCAATGCTCCAGGTACTTTTTAGTGATGTATGGTTAGTATTTTTTCAGATTACATGGATAATTTCATGAAAGTATTTATGGATGATTTAACGATTTGTGGCTCCTCTTTTGATGAATGTTTGAGTAGTCTTTCTTTTTTCCTATATTTCTATATTGAAAAAATATTGTATTAAATTATGAGAAATTCCATTTCATGGGGCGACAAAGTATAGTTTTGGGGCATGTAATTTCAAGGGATGTTATCCAAGTAGATAAATCAAATGTGGATTTCATTTCTTCCTTACCATTCCCTACAAATTTATGGGATGTACAGTCTTTCCTAGATCATGCTGGATTTAAACGTCATTTTATTTGTGGATTTAGGAAAATTGCACTCCCCCTATCCCAATTAAACTAAAAACAATAAGATTTTTTTGATAATGAATATGAGGAATATTTTAATAATTTAAAATAGAGTCTCACATCTCCCTTGATAATCTGGCCACCTTAGTGGGATTTACCATTCAAGCTGATGTGTGATGCCTTTAACTATGCTGTTTGGGCAGTATTGTCACAAAGGTTTGATTGAGCTCCACATTTCATTGCCTATTCCTCACGTACATTGGACCATGCCCAAGAAAACAACACCACAACTGAAAAATAATTTATTTACATTGTGTTTTCCTTGGATAAATTTAGGTCATATATTTTAGGGTCTAAAGTAATTGTATTCCCAGACAATGCATCCCTCTAGTATATCTTTAAGAAACTGGAAACCAAACCACGTATCATTTTCTAGATGATCCTCCTTTAGGAATTCAATTTAGAAATTAGAGATAAAAAAGAGAAAATAATGTAGTGGCTGACCATATCTTTTGGATCCACCCATCCCCATACATTGAATCATCCCCTTGAATTCCCATAAATGACATGTTTTTTGATGACCAACTGTACCGAGTGAAAGATGTTATTCCTTGTTATACTGAAATTAAAGATTATTTCGTAGTATCTTTCATTCCTACTGATTTCAACCAAAACCAGGATGACCATCTAAAACATTAATTCCATTGATACATTTGGGATGACCCCTACATTTGGCGAACCTGTAGTTATCAAGTCCTCAGACATTGTGTTTTCGATAGAGAGTTTTAATTTGTCCTTAGGTTCTACCACACTATTGATTGTGGGGGCCACTTTGGTCCCCAAAATACTGCTCGGAAGGTCCTTTATTCGGGTCTCTTTTGTCCCATATTGTTTGAGGATGCCCATGACTCCTATAAATCATGTCCCCACTATCAATTAATGGGGAATGTATCTAAAAGAAAAGATATTCCAAAAAAGTTGTTGCTCTTCCATGAAATTTTTGATTTATGGGGCATTGACTTTATGGGACCATTCCCTGACTCATTTGGTATTCTATACATTCTATTGGCAGTGTATTATGTTTTAAAATGGGTAGAGGCACGATCAACAAGGAATAATGATCATATGGAAGCTGTGTAATTTTTGAGAACACAAATGTTTTGTAGGTTTGGCTTACCTAGGTACTTTATCAGTGACCGGGGTTCTCATTTCTACAACTGAACAATGAAATCTCTTTTTCATCGGTATGGGGTCGGGCATCGAGTGTCTACTACTTATCACCCACAAACCAATGGTCAAGACAAGGTGTCATATAGAGAATTAAAACAGATTCTTGAAAAATGGTTCAACCCTATAGAAATGATTGGATTCTTAGACTCGATGATTTATTATGGTCTTACCATAATGATTTCAAAACTTTCATTGTCATGTCACCATATCGATTAGAGTTTGGAAAGAGTTGTCACCTCCATGTTGAGATTGAGAACCGGGTATACTGGGATAGTAAACAATGCAATTATAGTATTTCAGGTGACGGTTATCAAAAGAATGTTACAGATTCAGGAGCTAGAGGAAATGAATAGAGATGCATATGAGAACTCTAGGATTTATAAGGAGTGAACCAAGGCTACCCATGAACATCTCATATTTCATCATCAGTTACACATTGAGCCGAAGGTCCTCCTTTACAATGCAAGGTAAAAGTTCCATCCAGGAAAGCTTTTTTTCTCGCTGGTTTGGACCATACAATGTTACTAACGTCTCTCCATTTGGTGTTTTCAATATTCAAAATGAAGAAACCAAACAAAACTTCCATGTGAATGGGAAGCGGCTGAAGCACTTCCATGAATCCTTTCCAGAGTCCCCGATGGAGGAACTCCAAGTTCATGAAGCATTCTATGAATTATAGTTACCATGTTTTATCCTTCCATACCATATTATCTTTTATTTTAGTGAGGAAACTTTACACTTTAAGTGTGGGGTGATGAATATATTTCTCGGTTATTTAGGAATTTTAATCCTTATTATTCTTTTTCTCTTTTTATCTTGCTTAATTTTATTATCACTTTTCCCCCTTTCCCTCCCACTAACCATTGTGTCAGAATATTACTTTTTCTATGCCCACTTTATCAAGGAAAATGATGCCCGTTTAATCATGTAATTTGTTGAAAATTCATGTGGAATTTCTATATTTCATTTTGTTTTAGCATTCAAAAAAATTATGATGCAATGTGAATTTCAGTAAAAATTAAATATTGTGGTGTGAAATTCATTAAAAATTTAGTTCTTTGCCGATTATATAAATATTTGTATCATTTTGAATCCTTTGAGAATAATGGTTCCCTTTTTTGTGAATATTTTAAGGTATAATTATGTCACTTAATCTATCCACACATTTTTCACCCAACCATGATGTGTGAAAATATCTTACTTAATATAAGTTAAATATATGTAAGGTTGATTTTTCTCTACTTTCCAAAATATTTTTTCCATATATTCATTCTTTATCTAATATATTTCATTACTGTACCAGATTGGACTATGTGTGTGTGCTGATTATCTAACTATTGTATGCCTTAAAAAAGTGTTGTATATTGGGTATGTCAAAAAACACCCTTCCTTGACCTTTGTTCATATTATAACTATTAAAATTATTGTCGTGAGGAGATCAAACAAGGGTTGGGACAAGAGTGTGAGATTTTTTCCAAGCGCAACTTTTGAAAAATATTAATAATAATAAATTAGGGGAGTGATGAAATGTATAGAATATGGGGATATCTAGGTCGGGAATTATGGTTTGACTTTTGTTAATTCATAAGTTAGTGGGTTTTGAAATTTTATTGCAAAGGATATGGGGAAAGTTTGGTGGGAAAGATCTTATAAGTAGAAAATTATTAAAATAACTTATATTTACTCAATAAAAAGAGGAAAGAATATCATGAAATGGTTTTCACACACATGCATGGAGAATTAGTGACATGATTAAATTTTAATTTTTTTTCTTTTATTGGTATCATGCATCTCTTGGAATTTAATTTGGATACAAATTTTGAGATGTCTTTTTCAATAAACATTGAGAATAAATCCTCGGTGGGATTTTTTTTTATCACATTTCTATCAGGAATTAAATTTTCATTGAATTTCACATATTTATGAAGTTGTAAATATCTACATACATAATTTTTGGTATTATGACTTTTCCTAGGAGTGAAAATGTTTAGGTGTGCGGGTGTGATTGCACCATGATTAGTTGTTTCATTTTCACCGTTACACCACTATGCTATCCTTGTTTCATATTAAAAATTGAAGAAACAATAACAAATTGAATTCCATGTTTGAATCATTTATTTTGTTTTTATCACTATTAAAAATGTAATTGTTACTTTTTTTATGATTCTATTATATGAGGAGGTGTTTTTGAGGGCCCATGATGATGTCTAAGAAAAATGGTCCAAACTATGCAGGATCCATGCACCCCAGTGGACTCATCTGCACACTGTTATAGAACCATGAATCCATATGGGATTAAATATTGTGGCCTAGTCCAACATGCATTATGCTACATTTCATCTGTAGAAACCCAATAATCATTCGTCCATCTAGCAGCCCAACCAAATTGATCTGTTCAGCACATTGAATCTGCATAAAGTCAAAAGTGGTGTGTTGTGATCTGTCCATATCTCAAACTCTACTTGTCCAGCTGATTCCAAACATTTGGTGGAGAAATTCAAGAGGTGGGGATATACCTTTTTTTGCTACAATGTCTGATAAGGATGTTTGGAGGTCGAAACCCATGTCATAAGTGGTTTTATTAAATCTGTGTGCTTAAAAGCACCATCCCATTTTTTATAAAATGCCACCTTGGCATCCCCATTTGAATGTTCATCCAAGGAGTTATGTTCTTCCAATTTGGAGTTCCATGGGATTTCTCTCTTCATCATATAATTTCTTAAGTCTGCTATACTCATAGGGGGGTCAAGTATGAATAAGGAGTTCCACACGAGCTTCCTCTTTCTCCAAATATCAAGCTAAACGGTGGCCATTGGTTGTGATGGAGCTACGTAAATGTCAAGGGAGTTCTACTTCTTATTTTAACAACTGGGATGGAGTAATTTGGGTGTCAAAACATTTCATTCCATTTATCTTACATAATTCCATATTTTAATTCTTTTTTGATGCATGTGATTAAGATTCTCTTAATTTCTAACCGATCGGTGTGAGGTTTTGAGTGTGTGACGTGTATTGTTCTGATTGGACAACATAAGAATCATTTTTAAGACCATCTTCTTGAGATTTAAATCTGATTTTTAAGCTCTTATTCCATGCATAAGTTATGGATCATGACAATATTATTGTTATGTCAATGTTTGGTTCTTCATGAAATTACATAAAGGCTTAGGAATTAATCAGGATTCCAATTAATTTCAACCAAATAATTACATGAAACATAAATTATTCTCCATGAATGATTCACTTGAAAGTTTGTATTGAACAAAAAATGTACCCTTTTATCTTATAAGTATAAAACTCCACCTTTCCTTGTCAACTATTAAACTCTTTAATTGAGTTATTTTATTTTTAAAACTATTTTCAAAACCACCCCTCCTTTAGTAATATTTTTTAAAAAATACACACTATAAGCTACAAATTCTCCTTGAGAGACAACCTAGGGTCTAACCTAGACTGTAAATCAACCTTAAAAACATAATCAATTTGACGTGTCATGAAAAGGCGGTCAATGTTCCTTCTTAATTCACTAGAAATTTGATATCATTAAATTAATTTAAAATAATACATGTGATGTTAGAAGAGTCATCAGAATCTAGTAATGTGTGATGGAATTACCTTATGAGGTGATTTTCCACAATATAAAAATTTAATTTTGTGCAAGCTAACACAATCCATAAATTTCTTTTGTTGGTTTTCATTATATTGTGTTCGATTGGTATGTAACCCTAGGCATGATTTTCCTTATATTGTGACTGATTAGTATAGAACCCTAGGGATGCCATCCCTTATATTGTGATCAATGGGTATGTCACCCTGGGCATGGTATCCCTTATATTTTGATCAATCGGTAGGGAACCCTCAGTATGACATCCCTTAAATTTTTATTGATGTGTCCGGAACCATGGGTATAGCATCTTTCATGTTATGATTGATGGGTATGGTACCCTGGGAACAACATCCCATATTTATATATGATCCCCATATATGGATTTATTTTGTACTAAACTTTAGATCCTTTCTAATTCATGTATATATTTTCATGAAATTGCCTTATGTATGTATATATATATATATTATGGAATTTTTAAAGATATTACGACTTAGGCCAAAGTAAGTATGGTTGGCCAGGTGTCCTTGTGGAATCCATGCTTGACTTGTTTATATTTACATTTGATGCACTTAGTTAATTATGATATACATTTACACTACTTTATTTTTTAAACATGGTCTAGATTAGTGTAGACACCATTGGTGGTGGACAAATGAGTATATGTTACACACTTTTTGGGCTGCTATTTGGTACCCTTAAAGACCTCATGATTGCAGGTTAGGTCTGGACTATGTTTCTATGATGTTGTAATTACGAGATTGGTTAGATCAATGGAGATTGGTAGTAGTGGTTGAGTATGTACTCCATATTACTTCCATGGTTAATTTTTTATTTCTATCATATATTATTCCACTTATATATGTTTGGATGTTATATATGTTGACATCATGTTTTTATGTCATATCATGTTCTTGCATGGATGTTTATTTTAATCTAGAAAGGTTATCATTTTATTATATATATATATATATCTTTTAGTTGTTAATTTGGTTTCCACTATATTTCTTTTATTTGTGCTTCCTCTTTTTAATATACTGATCCATAGGGTAAAATCCCCCAATTGTACCACCTTTATACTCTTGGTCATAGTTAGTAGCCCCAAGAATATGGGTTGTGCTTGAGGCCTAGTGGAAAACAGACATTGGCCACCATTCTATGGCGCGGATGAGTCGGGGTGTTACACTATGAAGTTCAAGTAACTATGTTTAAGTGACTCTACATTTTACTCTAATTTTTTTCATATACATTAAATTTACTTTACTTCTGACGAACCAATTCTGCATAAGTTGTGAAATGACCATGCATTAAAGTTACAGTGAATTCATGTTTTCTACACCCACCATATGTTGAAAATAAAGTTATTTTTTGAATAATTAGACCTACTTCATGAACAAAAATATTTCTATAAGACAAGTGAGTAGAGTTTCTCACAGTCTTGAAGTGACTGCTTTAAATATTGTAGTGGAAGTAAGAACAAGTCAATTGACAATGAGTATAGATGATTCTAACAGATGAAAAAAATAAGTAATTTTGTGAAGGAATCGTGTGGTCGCATGAAGTAATGATGTTACTTTTTGAAGCATAGAAGCTACCATGTGAAGTAATATGCCTACCAAATGAACTCATGAAGCTACCATATTAATAATTCAAGTGATCATGTGACAAAGTTAATTGACCACATGTTGAAAAGTTATAACCACAAGATATATTGATGTTACCACGATAAGTCACCATGACATGTAACTTTGTGAAGTAACTGTCAGCCAAAGTTATCATTCATTTAGTGAAGACCAAGTGAACATGTCTAGCAGAATCTTTGTGGTATTTTAAAATCCTCAATGGATATATTTTAAAGGATTTATTTTAGCGAAAGTGTAATTAATATAGTAATGAATTTCTTCCAATGGATACTTTAAGAAGATATTCTCTTTATGAAGAAGAGCTACTAGTGGAAAAAAGTAAAGATATACACATAGAGAATAACACATAAGACTTTTGTTCCTGAGAGACATACTAATAAATAGAGGGTTTTTTGTACATTCATGACACTCTATTCTTAACTATTATATATTCAAACTCAGTTGAATTTTTCAAATGACATATTCAAGAACAACTGACTGAAAATTATTTTTTTTATTTTATCAAATCACATTTAAGGAAAAGTGAGAAACCTCAAGTCCATAAAACAACCAAAATAACAGCAAACTAAACCCCAAGCAAAAACTGGTCCTTCCTCTTCCCAGTAACTTAGCATTAAAAGGCCTCCACCAAAGCACGTAAACTCGGCAAACAGTCCCATGCAAAGATTCACGGGCATGGAACCAATGGTCAATCCATACCCTCTAAGTATTCCGCTCCAAGTGACATGAATTAGTGGCGGCCTTGTGCTCTAATCCTAATCTAAGGAAAGACCATAAAATTGCTGGGATTGAAACACCCAAAATCACCTCGGGACACACAAACTGAAGAAGAACTTCCCCATAACCAAACACCTCAGGAAAATGTGAGCACCCAAGCATTAATCAAAAACTGGTAAAGCGGTATCTTTGAAAAACAATTGAACTCTTCCTGATACCGTATCCCTAAACAATCTCTTGGGTATAGCGGATACCTGAGTATGCAGATCTCCCCTTATCAGGACATCAAGTGAAGAAGTAAGCCTATCCCAGACTTGGATGTACACCTCAAGTCTGATTATCCCCTTATTGATTCTCCGAACCAGGGTCGAGTCCTGTTTGTCAATCCAAATAAATTTTTCCTCATTAAGATGCACTTCGATGTCCCGACCCATCATCTTGGTCACTTCCTCTTCCGAGGCATTGAGAAATAACACAAGCTCTGTCACCTCATCATTCGAGCTTAAAATCAACTCCAAGGTTAGTTCAGATTGACCAAGAGGTTCCCATTGACACCTGACCTCACTATCCAACTTCTCCTCCATTTTCTTTTTTGTTGACCGAGTCTTCATGGGAGGTGGTAAGGATTAGTAATCCTTCATACCCATCCTCCTCCCATTTCTCCTATTTCTCCTCGGACTGGACTCCCCTGCAGATAATCTCTTATTGTCTTCAATGTATTCATCCACCCCATTTCCAGTAGATCAATCTGGAAAATCATGATCCATGTGACCAACTTCCATGTTAAGGCCATCAAGGTTTTTCCTGGTAATCTCCTCTTTATAATTCACAACAGGTGCTTCATCTCCCGACCCTACCTCCACGAGTTCTTCAAACCTATTACCCATGCTGATTGGGGTCCGACTTGAGGAGCCCACACCCCCTGGAGTGTTGGAGGTACTCACAAGGTCCTGCTGTAGCTGATTGAACACATCATTTACCTTCGGATTACATTGGTGAATCATGAATTCCTTCCCTATGCCATAACCCACGCTAACCACCAGGCTGCGTTCCACTACTTAGTTTTTGATTTTTTTGATCTTTTTAGTCTTGAACACATTCCCCTATTGTATTACAGTTTTCTTGACACTCTCTTTATCATACTTTTTATTCTATCTAATGAATATTTTTGGAATAGGATTTATATATTTTGGACTACTGACACATAGTTGTTTTCTTTTTATTATCCCAAGTAGAATAGTAGAAAGGCATTGTATATCTTGGACTAGTTGAATTCAGTTGTTTTTTGGAAAACTTTATCAACGTTATAGATCATTTTATTTGATTAATAACTACTTAAAAGTGGGTGGTTTCCAAGTGTAGTGGACTAGGTCACAGATTATGGTTGCTCCCCTAATTTTATTCTGATGTGTGTTTTCCTTTTATTTTTTTTAATAAAAATAAATTTTATATCTCAAATCTCAATAACAAAACTCTAAATTGATTTTTATCCTTAATAAGTTTTTTATATATTCTGTATGGTATATATAAATATGTTTAAAAAGTTAAAAGGGTTTTAAAATTATTTTAAATAAGTTGTAATAGGGCTTCTGAGAATATTTTTGAATGATGAAATTATATAGTTTAACTATTTTATTTAACAATTATGATTTTATAAATTATTCTATTTAGTTTAATATTTTTTTAATATAAATTTTAATATAAACTCAATTCACCACCCTCTTATGTTTTCCACTCTGAAAAATACATCATTAAATGATATTTCTTATTTTTCTATATTAATTGATTATATATTGATTTTTTTTTCATTAATTGGGTATATAAAAATACTCTACCTAAACAAGTAGTGTTAGAGTAATTGATAATAATTTTTTTAAATGGGTTTACTGGCCAATTGAAATATTGATTACTATAATGTTGGGTTTTTTAATAATTATAATATCCTTGATATAAATAACCAAAAAGTAGTCAACTTTATTCATAAATAAATAAAACTGTGTTATTTAATCTCCATGGGTTAATAAATAAGACTATGGTTCCAAACGTTTCATTGAGAAATGATTTTCCGACTAAAATACTAAAATTATCTGTTTCTTGATTCTTTTGAAAATAAATCATGACGCATCCATACATTGAACTTTTTAAAAATAATATTATTATTTTCCATGTATTAATTTTCCATAGTGGGTAATAGGTATAATAAAATAACATACTTTTTATATTAATTCATGAAAATATTCCCCACAAACTATAAAAACCTATAATTAAAACATACAACATAAATACAACTAACATACTGAAACAAAAAGTATATAGATAATGGGATGAGATAAAATAATATACCTACCAAACAAAGAATCACATTATCTATGCCACATGGAAACTCACTAGAAAAATAATTATTTATTTCAAATTAGTCTAGAATACATCTAATATCACATTTTATACCCTTTATACAAGAAACAAAAAATGTGAAGTTGTGATCCCACCAAAGATCACATGCATGGTGTGAGTATAAGAACTAGTATAAACCACCAAAGAACATAAATCTAACATGGCAAAGGTACACATATGGATCATAATTTGTTTACCGATTTTTATATATAGTTATTTTCATAATAGAACATACAATTCACGGTATCAATAAGAAATAATGTAGTTTAAAAATCAATATTAACCTTTCAAAATGACTCAATAAAAAAGGGTATAAAATATTTTATATTTATTTGTAAAATATTTTAATATTCATGAAAACATAGATCAAAAATGTCATCATTAAGCTCGATACGACCAAATCTTGGTATAATTATCATCCTAAGAAAAGTATAAGGTGTATACCAGGTGAGGTCATACTTTCATCTCATCTTAGGGAATTATAGAATGTGTCTTCCAAGTTAGGTAAATATTAGAACCTATCATTTTATAACCAAATTCTCATCACTATTTGGAACACCTGAAAAAGTTATATGTAATTACAAAATAAAAAATTCTATAATACCAACATTATAAGATGGAATATATATATTCATTGATTAAATAATAAAAAATATGAATATGGAAACCTTCAACATTATTTGAATAACATTAAACTATTTTGTTTTGATCCATATATAATTTACTACATGGATTGTAATCAACAATAATAGGATGAACCCAATAATATACAAGTCATAGACTAATTAATAATAAAGATACAATTAGTGGAAATCCAAAAAAAATTACTAAGCATGGAAAAATGACCATTAATTCATATTATTAGCTAGTTAAAAAATATACATGCATAATATAATCAAAATATAAGGAATTTTATTATATATTAAAATGAATCCCAATACATAGTGTAATAACTAACAAAGTCATACTTGTGTCAATATAAGAAAATGTATAAGACAATAAAAATTTAATAACTTTGACATACATTTAACAATATAAACAATGTATAAGACATAACATAATGAATAATAATTCAATAAGTTATAGTTTAACAAATAATCAATGATAATAGTTAATTTTGTTTTAAATTATATATATACAACATTTTTTTATAAAATAAATATCTAACAACTATGAAATTAAATGTTCTCATTAGAAATAAATTTAATTCCCAAAACATATTTATAATAACTACATAAATTTTTAATAAAATCAAATTTGGGTTTGAAAACAAATATCATACTTATCACTTTACAAAATAATTAAAAAAATTAATTTTTCCGTAACACTTATTCAATATAAAATAAATTATTGTTTATGAAATCATTATTTAGTTTAAAGACAATTATAATCTGAACACTTATTTAAATAAACTTCAACTAGTAATTATGAAAATAATGTTTGGTTTAGAAACATTTTCAAAATAAATACATTATTATTGTGTGATAAATTAATTTTTCCTCAATTCAATGTTTTCTTTCAAAACATTGTGTATTTATTCAAAATATGCACACGATGGAATAACATAAATATAATTATTTAACTCATCTAATTGCCTAAAATACAAATCAAGTGGCACATTCAATACATAATCAAAACAAACCCAATTGTAATAACATTAATATGATCGAAATAATAATCCCTTAATATACTTAATAAAAAAATACATTTTTATCATTTAATATTTACATTAATTATATCAATAAAAAAATTAACTAATTTAAACCTATATAAAAAACAATCAATATTGTAATCTTTAAAAATGAGCATAATTAAATCATTCATGTAAAATATGATTCAAATAAAAAATTTAAAAACTTATTCCAAAGGGACCTATAATTTTATAACACTCATAATTCATATGTCAAAATTTATTATTTAAAAAAAGTAGTTTATGAAAAACTTGAATTTTAAACATTATATATTTTTTATGTAAAATAAAAAAATAGAAATCATTAAATATAATACATAAAATATTATTATCCAATTTCTATAATATATTTCAATTTTTTTAATATATTTATAAATTACTAGAAGACATAATATAATAAAAAACTTATTAAAATGAAAATGAGGTTCAAAACCCCCTTTTGAAACTGATCATCGACAAGAAGTGCATAATATAGATATCAAAAAGTGATTAGATGATATATTAAAGACACAATTCATAGGTAAAAATCCTATAATAATCACATTATATAATTAATTAAATAAAATATAGAGGGAACTACTTAAAAATACTTCTAACACACCAACCACTAAAACCATGAAAAAAATTTAACATATGATATTACTAATTTTGATATAAAATTTATATATTCGAGGAAATCCCTAAATAAACAAATTAGCAAAAAACCATAATAATAATAATGAAATCAACCATGTTTTTTTATCATTTATAGAGATTTTATAAGTTCCATATAATTTGACATGATTATTCCATGCTTTATAAAAATTAAATTATAATCTTTGATTTTAAGGGAGCAAACTAAGAGGATATGAAGAAGAAATATCATGAAATAGGGGTTCTAAATTCATAAAAACTCCAGTCAAAGTCTAATTATGGGAGAATAATTTTAACTAATAGAAGGGGATCCTGAGACACAGACCTTGGCATCCATTGCATGTGTCATAACATACTCAAAATCCCTTGGGTATTTTGTTTCATTTTTTCATCCCCCTATTCTAATTTTTTTATCCACTTTCACTTATTATAATTATATTAAAATCAAAAAGGGTGTAACAATGAACATGGAGAACCAAATAAATGTTACTTTTATTGAAAACATTTAAAAAGTATAAGATGGTAGAAAACGGCTGTCAGGTGGTACACAAAGAATCTACTAAGTAATACAAATAAGGAACATGAAAATACCAAAGTCACTACAATATATATTTCATACTTCTAGCAGAAATAAGTATCACAAACAAAGAAATTACATATAAATGTGTAGTATGTACAATAATAATTTTATGTGTACTTATAACACATGTTTCAATGTGTGTGTGTCTCTGTTTTATACACAATACTAATATTACAATTCATAATATATATATATACATAGAGAATATTAAAATTAATAAAAAATAAACAAATCTATATATTCAACATATTAATAATAATGATAATAATAATATGCTTATCTAGTATAAGTTAATAAAAACACATAGACATATATGTCATGACATAACTTCCATGATAACTTATACCAGTATTTCATAACATATTTATTTTAGTCACACAAACATACACATATAATAATCAATTAAATTCCACATTTAACATTTATATCTCAAAAATTATTTTAATAATTTAATTATATATAAACTCCATAAGTAAAAATGTCAACATATAAAATTTATAAAAATATTAATTTTAAATATTCATTATAACAACTATTTAATTAATACTAAAAATATTTCACCCACACATCTCCAAAAAATAACATCATATTGTAAATAAACAATTTATTTTTATCTTATATATATAACTATAGAAAAACTAAGATATATTTTATTTAGATATAATAAATTTATATTTAATTAAAAAATTATTACCTTGATTGCATAAATAAAAAACACATCTTTGTCCTACAAGGTACCCAATCATCTCCCTGAACTACCCATTATTTAACCACTCTCATTGTGTACCAATTGAGCCTATACTAGGTACTACAGTCTATATATAACCCTTCCCAGCATATAAAAACATCTCCTAACCTTTATTGAACATATGATCAACGATAAAGTAATTTAATAATATTTAAATTTATCTTTGAAACAATCCTATGATTCTAAAAAAACATTCAAAAAACTCAATGTTAAATAAAACTCATAGTTTTCAACATTGAGTTTCGCACTTCAAAACTCAAAATAATAATATCCTAATATTAATAGGATATGGTTACTGAAATATTCACTCCAAATGGCTTGTTATCCCTAATATATCTAACACATCTCTATTATATGTATCTTAACTCTTCTTAATTACTAATTCAAATTCCAAAATCTAAATTTTATCTCAGGGAAATCATCTCTCTTCATATATATAACTATCAAAAACAAAACATTAAAAATAAGAAATAGAATCATAATACATAAAAGTTTCACTAACTCACATATCCCTTTATAACATTAGAATCAAATAGTATTCCCCCTTTAGTGTATCCACCAAATTTCTTATTTTGTCAAATATATTTTCAATTAAAAATATTTTCATTAAAGATTCTATTTTATTTCCAAGATAAAAACCTATTTTTACTTTTAAAAACTCTCATTTTCTAGAAAGCTATATATTTTACATGCATATTTTTAAAAGAATACAATATTTGTTACTATAATGATGATCGTTCAATTCATAATTAAAACATATATTAAAACAATTTTATACAGGTCTATTTATTCTACTATCTTGACATAATAATTCATTGATAAAAAATTAGACATAAAAATTATAAAACATTATAATATTAAAATATAATAATTTATAAAAATAAATTATAAATCGATTTTCGCCACTTATAAATACAAAATTGTTTTACAATTTTTTTATTCAACATAACCATAAAACTCTTACCTTGTTATTTCATTAACTTGAGAACAAATCATTAACAAAAATGTAAAATTCATTGATTAATTGAATCACCTTGATTTATGGATACTTTTATTATAATAAGTATTAGTATCCATGAGGATAACTTGAGTGGGTTGAGTTGCTAAATAATTTTCTTTTTATATTCCACTACTAAAAAAAGTAGCTAGATAAATTGGTAGACTAGTTTCTATTTTTATTATGTTCCATATTATTTACTAAATATTTATGATTTTAATCACCTAGGTTCTATAATTACACACAATAAAAAAAATTCCAATAAATTATAGATAATTCAAATGGTTCCCCATTCAATAAAAATGGTTTTATTCTTCACATAGTCTAGAAAAACATGAGATTTCATGATCATCTAATCATCATGGATACAATATACTGTTTTATCCACAATTTATTATTACATAAAAATGTCTCCATAATAATTTTACATTCATTTATATGATCAAATAGATAATCATTATGATATATAACAAAGTGATACATTAACATCAAAGTAGAAACATATTTTTTTAGAAAAAGTACACATTCTATTCACTTATTTAAACATGAATCTCTAATCAAAATGTGAGTGAACACAGTCTTTCACAACCAAAAATCATTTTAAATTTTTTTCTAAGAAATATATATAAAATATCAAACTATTATAATTCAATAAAAATGAAAAAATTTATAACTCCACTATACAATCCATAAAATACCACTTTTTATCAACAGTAACTTAAATTTTCTAATTACTTAAATTTCAACTTCATTAATTAAATCCATGAAGATTCTCTATACTACATTTTTTATTTGGGTGTCTTCCATTTATTATGGCACTATTAGACACCGCCTAATTTATGAAAAACATTTCTCTTCTAACAAAAAACCAACAATCAATTTCATTTTTACTAAAAAATAAATGTTAAATTCAAAATCCAAACTCAACTTCATATTCTTACTTCCTCTCCATATTTATGAGCCATTAGATAAATCTAGACATTTTTTCACAATTTATTTTATTTAAGGACATATGGAATTGATTTTGTGTAGCCCATGAATCATCTATATTACCAAATAATAAAATACACTCAAATATT
Organism: Viscum album; assembly: GCA_963277665.1. Lineage (NCBI taxonomy): Eukaryota > Viridiplantae > Streptophyta > Magnoliopsida > Santalales > Viscaceae > Viscum > Viscum album. Next base: position 1,170,920,499 of record OY728130.1, read on the forward strand.
ATTATTATCACTAGCCATAACATGGTGTTCATTCACTAAAGGATAATGATACCCAACTACTAAAAAGTCATTTTAAACTACATAAGAAAAATTATCAACCATGTATGATCATGAAATAATATTTTATCATTTTTCTTCCCATCCAAGGACAATGATAATCTCTCTATTTCTATTACCGTAGTCTTAGAATTGACCCTATCAACCCTAAAAATGTGGACAATAACATATAATAATGACTTAATTTGGTCCACATTTTTCTTTCATGTACCAAATACCATGACTTGAATGAACCACAATATGGTATAAATAGGATACCTATAGAGCATGGGAAATTCAAAAAAACTTTCAGGAAACCATGACTTAAAAATTTCATATTTCTAGATCTTTATTATCCAATTTCATTTAAAAAATTATCTATGATTTGTGTTTTCAAAAATTATTTCATAAGAATTCATAGCATATCTCCAAACAACATTAAAATAAATACATAAATGTTTAACCAATTTCAAACAATTTTATACATCTAAATAACAATCAACTCATTTTATCAAAAACACATTTTTAATATATATCATTCCACTTTGTGGTTAATTTTGAACCATATAACCCATGGTATAGGTTAAGAGCAAAAAATATAAATATTCTATCACCATAAGTCCAAAACCAGAAATTACAAACAAATGAATCATAAAATCCCACTCCCTGGCCAAAAAATATTCAAATATATATAAGTAATTACACATGAAATTAAAACATATCAAAATAAAAAAAAATATGTTGTAACCATTAAATTATTCAAATCGTCAATACAATATATCATCATATTGTTTTAAGATGATCATCATTGTCGATAGTCTAATAAAACCACTAAGACATCTAAAATATATCACTACAATATGATAAAAATATAATTGGAATAAATATCCATGATGAGTCATGGAACACCACTACATTGGGTATGAATTTTAGTATATATCACCAAAAGATACCCAACCTAATCCACTATAAACTATTTTAATTATTTAAAAGGAACACAAAAATCCAGAGGAAGAAATTATGATTCCTTAAAATAATTCCCCATCAATAGTGTAAAATATATAACAGATGGCGTAATAAGCAGATAATTACGATCTATAAGAAATGTCTTGATACTTATAGAAAAATTCATTGACCTCAAAGTGCCTATGTAGGTTAAGGTCCACTTAAATGTTACAGAATATGATACTCATAATGAAAAGATACGACTAAAAGGGAGGAGTTTAATCATCCATGTTTGAAATACTACCATATTGTAATGAGGTTAGAAAATTAATATTATCATCCTATAGACTAAGAGTAAGTATTCTATTTACTAGATTCGACTATTCATCCAGATTCATATAAAAATAATAGAGTTTAGTAATATATTTCATCCTCTAATTCCATTACAATCAAATTGTAAATACTTTTCATTTATTCATGGAAATAATATGGGAACATGTCCTTGATTTCTTATCCTATATAATGAACTTTTATTTAGTAGAGACAATTAATTAGGAGGATTATAATTATGGGGTTTCAATTACTCAACTATATAATCAAGCATTATTTTATTTATGTCACTATAACATTCATTGGGAGAGTTTCTAAAACTTTTAAAGCCTTTGGGCCTACCCATAGACCTAATTATCTTAGGTTTTGGTAATTTAGATTTTTCTTTATGATTCCCAGTTTTCTCCCTTTGTTTACAAAAAAATACAACAATATATTTCTTTCTTGATGAAACCATAATATAATTTACTGAATATAAGCCTTTATTTACTTTTTTCTCTTTTATACCAAGATGGAAGAGTTCTTTCACAATCACTTCCTCTAAAACTATATTAATTTTCATGTATCTCCATCTGAGTGTGCCTTCATATCTATAGATTCACTATCCAAGGATTCGAGACTTGCAATTATAACCTTCACATACTTCCTCATCCACATTGGTCTCTCTTCTTTTCATCTCTTGATAACATTTTGTAAGAATTCGTACTGTAAAATCTCAAACTAACTCATAAGATTATATTAAGAAAGTTATTTATACTCTAAGGATCTTAGAGTAAATATACCCAGATTGACCCATAGATTGGAAAATTTATTATAAATTTTTTCCTTAGAAAATATATTGGGTAATTTTACAAAATAATCTAAAATATATTACTCATAAAACTACCCTCCCAACTTCTAAAATTTGGTACCAAAGAGACATAAACATAGGGAACATCCAACACTAGCAGATCCTCCATCAAGTAATGAAAAACTATATAGGTATAAGATAAATTTTAATTTATAAAGACTATGTTTTTAATTAAATAGGATTCTCCCTACATAGTACCCTTTGACATGTGAAATAATTACCTCATCATCCTTGTTTAAATGATTCATTCCATATTTCCCTCATAGTGTAAATCATAAACACCATAGTATATTGGGTTCTAATATCCAATAATATTTGAACCTGGGGGAATAAAAAATTAATTACTTAGATTAAAATCCCAATCACAACTAAAACCCATTGAATAATAGACCGTATAAGAAATTACTATAACAAAAGGATTTTCTAACATGTCAAATAGATTATAAAAGAATAAATATATAAATTAGAATAAAAAATTTCATATTTCTTATAAAGGTATTTATCTTCTATATTAATCTAGATGATGTTTACTGCTAGTTTAGATATGTAAATATCAACACAAATGTTACATTCAATGGGTTGAAAAAATGGTTTGATCATACTATCTGAATGAAAGTATTGTTTATCCATCTTCTTATGTATTTGAAAGATCAAGAAATTTTAAAAGGAAGGGGTATTAAATGGAAAGTAACCCACATAGAAAAGGATATAGGTCAATGCTTCATTGTCAAATCAAAAGAAATATCATTAGAGTGAGAAGTGAACAACATTGAAAAGGCATATAATAGTCAATCAGGATTCAAAAAAATTAACCTAAACCAAAAAAAAATAAGTTAACAAGTGATAAGGATCCATAATCCTAACCACCACTCTTTCCCACTAACACCTTGAATCATAGAAAATCATTAAAAGTTCATCAACCAAAATATGATGCTAACTGGAACATTCATCCCATGAGTGGTTGAGGTGAGTTGAAGCCCCTATGAAAGGGTCTGATGGAATTAGGATCATGTGGATTTCTGTATTGAGATAAAAACATTTGGGAAATGTGAATTATTAGGAATAAAACTTAGGAAAATTTAATGGCCTTTTGTAATTTCAAAAAAATCTCTATCTATGATATAGATGGTGGAAAGACCTATTTATCTGTTCATGGTATAATATAGCATGGTTTGGAGAAAAATACAGCATGGTGTTATCATATAATTAGGGGGATATGTGATATAAATAGTGATCCACATGGGTGTTATAAAATAGTTTTATATCATTCGAGTAAATATATTCAAAGAAAATATTGTTTTTTTCTGGAACTCTAACATGGTATTAGTCAAATAAATTTTTAAATAAGGAAATGGTTAGTTTTGTTTAAGTAATATCTCTATCTTGTAAATCCTATATTTCTTGAAAATAGGTTAACCATGAAACCCCACAAGATGGAAAATTTTCCAATATATCATAGTGGATCCCCTGTAATGTTTATTATAAATACTAGGTGTATCTCTAATTGTTTTTATTTATTATTATTTTATCAAAAACTAGGGCCCCTATATACTCTATTCTGGTTTTCTATACCATTTATGGTGCTCCTCCTAGCCTTATTTCTCATTCCAGGAATCTTATACAATCTATGGTGCCTCAATATTATTTTTTTTCTTTATTATTTCGTAATCTCCTTTCCCAAAAATTTTATATAAGTGCTTCAAGTTTGTTTTTTTTAATTTTTGTTTTAGGAAATGATAGTGAAATTATTTATTAGTTGTTTCTTGAGGATCATAGTTATATCATTGGTCTTTAATCTTAGTTAATTTCTCTTATTTGGGTGTTGTATTATTAAATATACTTTTGAAGTATGAAATTATAAATCTCGCTTTTTATTTCCTAATAATTTGTTTACCAATTATTTTTTATTTTTATGTTATAAAGGACATGCAATTTAACAATAGAAAAAATAATGATATTAATAATTTGGAATTAGTAAATATTTTGAAGTCTTTTACATAGTTTACCTTGTTATTTTCATGATGGTTCTAATTGATTTATATTGATAATAGTTCAATTTTTTTATTAATGTACATATCGAATCATGATTTAAATCGGAAAATGAATGAATGATATTATTCTTTGTAAAAAAATTGTAAATCCAAAAAATTTTCTTAATCGATTTCTGTTGAGAAAAATTGATGATAAATGGAAAATTAAGAGGGAATACGTTTTTATTTCCATCTAGGGTAAATTTTATATAAATTATCATTTTTTCATTTAAAATGATTTATTGAGATGGATATCATTATAGTTGAATAATCATTATTTTTTTTATAAGAGGAAGTTTTTTTTATTTTTGTGGGGAGGATAATGAAGTTAGTTTACTATAATTTCCTAGGATGTGAAGATTTTGAAATAATAGTATATAAATTTAAGAAAATTATTTAATTACTTGATAATTTTTAATATGAATGGATTTTATCAAATGAAATTTATTCTATATAAATTAAAGGTAATAATGAAACAAATATGTGTTAATTGAATGTGGAAGATAAAATATGATATAGAAAATGGAAGTATAGTTAATAGAATGAATATTTTTCATGAAATATTTTTATTTATAAAATTTTTAATGAGGGGTTGAAAATGTAATATGTAAGAGGGGGAATGGTGGATATTGTATGGTTGATGTTTTTTCTTTTGATTAGAGGTTTTAATGCTTTTTGTTACATGATGGTGGTAATGTATTGTTTCACTATGGTTGTAGTGGTTTTTTATTAAGAAGTAATATTGGGTGGTATATTTTTCCTATATATTCATTGAATCCTTTATTATTTCTTTCACAAAACAATATGAGTTAGGATGTGTTACTGATTCCTATATAAGGTTTTGAATTAGGACTTTAACCCCAAATACTAGGATGTGGGTAATACAAAGGATTTACTATTCTAACTCTCTTAATCTCTCTTCAATCTATAGTTTGGACATACAATGATGGAATGTAGTTGTATAATGTTTACTATCGTTTGGATAAAGAGGTGGTTATGTTGTTATATGTTAGTAATATGGTTATATAATTGGATGTGGTTTTGGTTTGTGAATATGGTAGGGATGAGAGTTCCAAGACATATGTTGTTTAGAATTGAGCATGAATAGATTTCTATAGAATTCAATTTAGGAAACTATCTTGATATACTTTCATAAGTAATACAATAATATGATTATAATTATATTTTGTGAGTGATTCTTTGTGATGTTGGGTTTGTAGTTAACTTGGGGATTGGTAATGATTTTTTTGTTATTTACCATAGGATTCTTTATTAAACTTCTTCAATACATATAGAAAATTTTAAAGGGTGTATCATAATAAGTATACATGAATTATCACACATATATTATATATCTTATCTTTACCAATTTATTGAATGGTGTTGGTGATCAGGATATAAATTATAGTCTCATGGTGTCGGGGTTTGGTGGAATTTTAATTACTATCCTCGGATATTTTTCTTATTTATTTGAGAGAATTTATTAATATATAACCTTATATGATTTTTTGACATTTATGGGTTATGGTTTTATAATATGTATTTCATTAATGGTTTATTCATATCGTTCTTTGGATTTATGAACTTAATTCCTCTATTATATTTGTTTTATCATGGTGGTTCAAGTCTCAAACCTGTGGATTATTAGAGGGGAAAAATGGTAAAAACTTTTCCACAATACCTATTTAAGAGGAGTTGTAGTAGGTATTTTATATTGATAAAACTACACCTAATTTGTTTTACTCATTTACGTATTTAATGGAGAAACACCATTCTCTCTAACATTCATTGGAAATTTAAAATTTATATAAAGAAATAAAATTAGAGTCAACATCCAAAATATTCTTCATTATTCTAATCCATTAAATAAATACAACCCATTTAATAACCCTTGATATGATTTAGGTGCTCAAAGAATAATGTCATTGTTTTCTATGAGTATTTTAGGAATACACTTCTTCAAATACACTTGGATATTAATTTTCTAACTTCACAAATAATTCTAGAGATTCGCTATGGAATAGTTGTGAAAGAATACTCAAAACGATCTAAAAATCTAATGAAAAATTGAATAACTGCTCTATATTAGTCATAAACATTATCCTTTTTGATTCCCAAGAATTATCCATAACCATCTACCCCCTTCCATCAGACCGTATCTAATCCTACACAACATAAACTGATATAAAATTGATAAAAAAAACATGTCTATGGCATAATATGGACCATGTTTTCCTTATTTTACCCAATTCAAAGACCAAATAGTATCATTCCATGAAAAAAATTGAAGATATTTATTTATAAACAATTGTTTTTCAAAACAAAATTCAAGAAATTCTTATTTCATAGTCTTCAAAATTCATCTAATTTGAGTTCATGGTCTGTGAAATTATTTTCCACCACTCTAGCATAAATTTTCATTTTATCACACCAAACTACCCCAAAATATATACATCAATGCCAAAAATCTTCCAAAATCATTGAAGAAACTAATTATCCATAACCTCATCTTAAATATCTTAATTTATTCTATTTTGAATTGGATTCTTCTGGTATAAAACATAATGAAAATAAAATATAACACCGAAGTCATAAATCACATCGACTTCTCTTAAAAATCAACCAACAATCACTCCTGTTATCAAATAAATATCTCATTGGGTATCGTCACTCTCAATCGCCTTCTTGGTCACAACACTAGATTGTATTTTGGAAGAAACTAATTACATTATTAGTTTATTTTAATTAATTATAAATATTTATATTTAACAATTATTTATATAGTAATTTACATATGTCATTATGTTTAATTGAACCAAGTTACATAAACAAAGGTTAAATGTGGACCTAGTATGTATACTATTAAACTTCTCATTCATAAACTTTTAGCATTGGAGGAATTTTAGAAAAATACTCACTTAAAAATGGTTCTTATGGAATTGTTGGAAATTTCATAATATCTTTTGATTCTCTTATAAATTGGTCGATCATACATTTTATAGATTACTTATCCAGTCTAAATAATCATACCTCAAATTAGAAAACATAAAAAATAAAAAATACACTTTGATATCACATATTACATCCCTAATATAGATACTAAAATAGTATATTAACCATATCACCACATATCCCAAGAGATTTCCCAGATATTTTGGGGAATGGTACTTTCACTATGGGTCTCAATTTTTAACCAAAAAATTATTTACCTGTTAAAAATGTTGAAATGAATGAATTATAAAATAATTTAAAAATCACCATGTCCTATCCATAAATTTTATGATTCTAAAAAAATTATCACATTCCCTAATGAGTTCCATTCCACCATGGGTACCTTGTTGTATCCTAGGGATCTAATATACACCATAAGAGTGGGAATTAATTAGGGAGTCTTGAGATTTTGTATTATTTAAAGATTAAGTAGATCTTATCCTTGAGTTTTTAATGACACCTAGAATCATTCACAATGAGCACACACATGCACTACCAAAAATAGAAAAATAAAGAATCATGGATATAAATATTTTGCATGGTTCACCAACACCGGGATGTATCCATAGAGAATATATTAAACATGTGTTGATATGACAAATAATCCCTACTCCATTAGTCTATTATTGAAATACTTTATAAAAGGTCACTACACCACTAAGGTCTACAACCTTTTCCTCCCTTATTTTCCCTAATTGCAAAATTCTTACAAAAAGAGATAATTTAGTTTTGGAATTTGATTCAAAAAGAAAAAATAATGAAATAACCCCAAATAAAATATGTTTTCCCTATAATATTTTTACCTTCTCATCCTAATCATAAATAATATGAATAAAAACTCTATACTTAAAATCATGATCTTTAAAATATTTATATCCAAGAACCATTAACTCTTTAATTACATATATTTAATAATTTTCACAACTATTTCACCCTTTTTACTTCTTCCAAATCAATTTTTATATACATAAAACCATCTTCTTCTATATAGTTGTTTCCAGTATATCTTAGTAATGTTAACATTAAAATTATATTTCAATTTTCAATCAATAATAATGCTACTCAAATTTAAATACATCAACTCAAATTTTTACAATTCAACATTCACCATTAATATTGAAATAAGTTGTTAAAGTACATTCATAAAACTGTTAGACCTTCATGAGATGTCTAAGTAATAAATTTCATTCAAATTATTCTGATTTCCAAAATCATTATATGGAATATTACTTTATGTCAACATATATTGGTTCCATCTTCAACTTATAATTTCATCATGATGTGATAAATTCTTTCATCGAATTTTTTTGATTTATATAGATAAAAAGTATAAATCCTAACTTTATGTTTTTACTTATTTCTACATAGTCTAAATATTAATCGTTATTTTATTTAGTCACTTTATGACCTTTTTATTGAATGGTAATCATATCCTAGATGTACTTGATCTCTAGACCTATTATAATATATAAATGCATCCCACAACAATACATCATCCACAACAAGTTTCATTATCAATCAGATCTTATAGTAGATAATGGAAAACACCATATCATATTGTATTTCTAGAAACTCTTAACCTAAATAAGAAAAGAAAAATTCCTTACAAGTGGGTTATATTTTTAGAATAACCATATAGATTCTCTATTGTATCTTCACGTTTCCTAATAATGGTTTCGATATCCCTTAAATATTGTCCTAGAAACATTTTTATATCTACTTGGTTATGTTTATAAATTGTCTTAGTAAACATTACTTACCATCTTTGTATCCTTTGTATGTCATCATGGTAACCTATATATACCAATCAAGTAACATATATGTACTATCTTGTAATATAAATATATATATCTACCTGATAACCTTTTCTTATGTGTACATTACCATTTTCCCTTAGCATGTCCACTCATTTCCAAGGGACTCTTATGAATCACTTATAGAATCTATATAACACATATGAATCATTTCAGTATTTCGTTGTATGCATACATATTTTATTACATTTCAATATATAGATATTTTTTAGAACAATGTCTGCTCCAAACCGGTTAACTTATGTATGAGATTTTTTACCCTAAAAATGGGAGATTCATTGGTTTCCCTTATATATCAATTTATTTTTACCCTTACATATTGGACTTTTCCATTTATCTAAAATCTTGAAATAAAAAATTAATATTAATATTCAACAAATCCTTCTCTAGTAATACACAAACCATATTAGACTTCTCTAATAATATTCAAATCTAATCACATGTCCAAGTAAAAAAAATCACTCCTCACAACTTTTAGTTGAAATATTCTCCCCCTTTGTATTTTTTTTCAATATTCTATATTTTAATCCATGTTTCTTCTATTAATAATTCCAATAATTCTCCCACTACATGTGAATATTAAAATTAATTAATTAAACCCATTTGAAAATTAAATTTAAGGGTATTATTTTTTTTCTAGATATGATCATGCCTAATAATCCATGAAACTTATATAGTTCCAAAACTGATAAAAATTTTATAAGGAAATTCACTAAAACTATGTGATTCCAATATCATTGTAGGAAATGAAATAAATTGATAATTTCTACTTTGAAGTTCATATTCTCATATCAAACCATTTTGATACTTTTATTTCCTTATGGATTGGGTATCCTTTAATATTCTAAAAATCAAAAAACATAGAATAAAAAAACAAATATCAGAATGAATCATTAAGTACAATGGGGAGAGGGTTTATCGAATATCCTTAGTTTTTTTAATTTGGTATAACATGGACTTCTCTAAAAAAAATTAAAAATGGTTTGGTAAATATACATTTCCATTGATTCTATGTCTCAATAAATTACAATTACATAATGTTTTTCTCCGCCTTCTCTTTTATGAAGAGTTAATGGGCCTCAATATACATCATAAAAGAGTGTTGTACATGACTACTTATTAAATTAATATTACTCTTTTTATCACAAAAAATCTATGTTAGTTGTCATACCACTTCGACATGATTTTAAAACTACTCAATCGTCTGCATTATCTAATTAAATTCATTAGTAACTTAAATAAATTATCCCTTAATGTGATAAAGGATACACTATTATACTTCTTAAATATTCATATGATAAAATTTATTCCTATTAATAATGATCTATAAAAAGTGTAATTTTGATCTATAATATGACAATCCTCGTTCACATTGGAATAATACAAAAAATCCAAAACTTATCTAGGTTTTAAAATAAAACCATTATTCAAAGTTCCTTGAACGTACTTAATTAAACTCTTTTCTATGACGATATTTTCTTCCTATGAAAACCTCTAATATCATTCTTCAAAACATATTTTATAGAAGATATATGTATATATTTTATAATGATATAGTAAAATCACAAAATTTATTCAAAAAATTATTCTACTCTATTTTTTTCCTCAGGCTTTCCACATTTCTCTCTAACCACAATCAGAGTTAAATATTGTTTGAAATCAATTTTCCTAAATTTCATTGAAATTTATCTTACATATTTATCTTATGATATTAAATTGTAACCTTTAAATTTCTGAACTTATATTTCAATATATTATTTTATACCTTAAATCATAAACACCACATGTTATATACATATAAAATTTTTAAGCCAATCAATGGATTTTATAACAATCCGGACTACAACAACCTAGAGCTGGTGTCTTCTTAATTACATTGGCATATGTACAAAGGGTTATTTCCAGAAGGACTGATCAATTTTGTAGATTTTTTTAACCAAATAAATTCATGAGACCCCTTATACATTTGTAATAGAAAATAAAACATATTACACATCAAAAGCTAATGAACTGCACCCTTGAAAATTCATTCCAAGAATTCTTCTTCGTATCATGGTTAAGGGAAAGAAAATAAGGGCAATCTCAAATGCTCAGTATGGGTTAAGTAAAGTGGAATATATCATGAATTAAAGAGATTAATCAACATGTAATGATAAATAACTGAGCAAACATTACAATTATATTACTTAAATATCATGATAAGATAAATAATAATCAATATTGCAGGGTAAATAACTGAAAAAACAGGTCATTTGATAAATAATTGATAATGAAATGACTCCAAATGAAATATCTTATTTATAATATCATGGATAATAAGAAAAATAAATTCTCAACAAATTAAATTTTAATTATTATATTTTATTTATTTGTCGTTTGATTCCTCTACCGTAAAGATCTATCCTCATGATAGTTTAAAACTACTCAATAAAAACCCATCTGATTTTCCAACAGATTTTCCTTATAAGAGAAATCAATGTATCTAGTGGATATCTATGAACAAACCTCATCCATGAATTCATGTAAAAATTATTAAAAATATATCAAATATTCGATTTAATCCAAGAACATTGTGCTTTTTCATCAAATATCTATATTGAGAAAAGGATACGAGTTTATTAATATTTCACCAGTTGATCAAATAACTTTCAAATTATAAAATATATGTAAAAATAGTATATTTTTTAGTAAATAATCATATCCATTATAAAATAATATGGATTTTTAATATAAATATAATTTTTAACAAAAAATCATTACATGGATGTGATTTTTTCAAGATAAAGTTAACAATCACAAAAGAAATTAAGATTGTACAAAAACTTTTACCACATAATAATTTTTAATTCAATTAAAATAAGATGAAATAATTCAATAAAATGAATTATTAAGGAATAATAATATTAAATGTCTATGGGAAGAATATACACTATAAAATAATGTAGGCACATAATATTATAAAATGACTCAATAAAGGGTAAATCAGAAGAAACCTCTTACCTCACACTTCATTTCGGTTGAACGTTTTTTAACCTATTATATAGAATTGTTAAACATATCTTTAATTTATATATGAACCATATTAATATATATAATTTCATAAATGATCCTTTTTATATCTTATTATCACTTTTTTTAATAATCTTTCATTATTTTCATCATTTTGAGTGCTAATTGCCTTGTTTTCACATTCATGATTTTAAATGAAAATTATTATTATTGGAAATATTATATAGTTTCATAATATCTAGAATAATAACCATGAAATAATTATTATTATTATACATAAATTTTAATTCAAGACTAACCATGAAATACTGTTTTTATAAATTAAGTAATTTACATTCATAGAAATAGTAGGTCGTACGTACACATGAGTAACATTTCAATTTTTGAATGATCATTATGAAAAGGAGGTAATTTATTTTTTATCCTTATAGAATGATAATAATATAATAAATACAATATTATTTCTTTTAATATACTTATATATATCCTCAATGTGGTGTGATGATGAAAATATAGTCACGTCACTTTGTGAAGGTGGTAGTCCACACAAACACGAACATGGTTGTCATCTTTAATTGACATAAAATGAAAGAAATATGATATAAAATATTTAAATAATGATAAGTTTGTCCCTAATATTATAATTATGTAATTTATATCACATATATTCATTAAATGTATCCTTATATCCTTCTATTTAAAAAGTTAATGAAAGACGAATCAAATCACATTGCGAGTCGGTAGTTCGCCGTACACTCGAGAAACAATATAATATCCACTATAAATTGGAAAATCAAAAAGTTATATATGATATAATGAAAAAAAGGTATAATTTTGTTATAAATATTATATTTATATATACTTTATATATATCATCATACCCAACCTTGAGAGGTGTAAATAGAAAAACAAATGATATCAGTTCACGAGACGGGAGTCTTCCATACACACGAATGATGATTTCGTAGTTCATTTGATGGAAGTGTGTATTGTAGTAGGTAAATAACATAATATAATAACACCTAAGTTTACTTAATATATTGGGGTTTTTAAATCATCATGTGGTAACAAGAATATAAGGAGGTAGAGTAAGAAATAAAATAAAAATTCTCATTGAAGAACGTTGCATCTTCTTTCAGTATCCTCCTTAGGTTTTCACCAAAATATTTCCTACGTCAGATTTCTACCCGGAAATATAATTCTAGTATTAAAAGATAGAATTTGGGAATTTATTGGCACATGTATTTCCTGAACTAAAATTTTCTGAAGTTTTGAATAAGAGAAGAGGGGGGTGGCCTTTTATAAGTTATGTGAGTGGCATACTAGTAATTTTTGGAAATAAAAAGGTGTACCCATGTTTTACACATGAAAAAGGATCATACATGGTGTATTATAAATAATTAGACATTATAAGTTCAATATATTTCTATAAACTATATTTTATTCATGTTTTAGTTCATTTTTACCCTTATTGTTTTAGATTAACCCTAAATAAACCCATTTCTACCTTTATCATAATAAATACTTTTTACAATTTTCACTATTCATTTTAGTCAAAAAAATTGTTGACCTTATTAGGTAATATAAATTATTATGATTTCAAAATATTTAATCCATTTTTCAAATTTCATTCACATAAATGGAAAATTTTACTTGAAAATTAATACTATATCGAGAAAGTAGGTTTTTAAAGAGGAACTGTTAGAAAGTTTACAAAGTTATTATATCAAAATTTAAAATAAAAATGATTACAATGTAATAAATTATATTAATTGATATATTATTTAACTAATTTTACTTTAAAGTAAATTAAAAACACAATTTAACTTCCTAAATATTTTAAAATAAAATTTAGTTTCCATTTTAAATTCCGAATTTTCACTATTCATCAAAAAAGGAAACATTTCACGGAAATCCTAAAAATTCACCCTATGATAATTTTTTATGGTGTTTTAAAAAATGAAGATTATTTTATAAAATAAATTTTATAAATTTTAAAAATCAATTTTAAAATATGTGTGCATAGCACGAGTGAACCATCCTTTTAAAGAAATAGAATTTTTCAAAAAACATTTGTTTTCATTTAAATTATTTTTATTTTATTTATAATGAATAGGTGACCATAATTTTCATAGTTATTTTGTAATATTAATACCCTTAAAATTAATGGGTAGATTATAATTTTAATTTTTAGATAACAATTTAATAGATTATTTTTATATACTCATGTTGTGTGTATCAGAAGCTATTAATGAAATTAAATTTATTCTAAAAGAAATATAGTGAAATATCTTGGGGTTTTACATTATTCCCTCTTAAAAACTTTTATCCTATATATGTCATTGATATTTCCTTCCAAATATATGTGTGTTTTTTTCTTTATAATATATTATACTTCCCATGTTTATTCATCCATTTTTTTTGATTTCTCCAAAGAACCTTTACCAGATGTATCGTCTGATTCTTCAACACTTGTTCTTAAATATCTAGAGTCTGGATGGGTTTTCATAGTATAACAGATCAAGTTCTAATTATAATTCATCAGAGGTGATCACATGTGTTGGGTATATTATGTACTTCATTAACAATGATAAATAGAACACATCATGTAGTTTTGATAGATTTTATAGAATTGAAAAAAGATAATAAAAACTCAAATTCATTCAACAATTTCTAAGGGTCTAGAATTCCTATGGATCAGTTTAACATTATTATGAACCTTTTAACACCCTTAACTAGATATACATTCAATAAAACATGATATCCTACTTGAAATATCAAACCATTCCTTTGATTATCTGCATAAATCTTTTTACTACTTTGACCTACTTTAATATGAGCCTGAATAAAAATTACCTTTGTTGTTGTATCATCAAAAAATTACAAACCAATAAGTTTACCTTCACCAATTTCATCCCAATAAGTTGTAATGTGGAATCTCTTTCTATATAATTCATCATGTGGCCCTATTTGAATACTTTAATGGAAACAATTGTTATAGGAAAACTATAAAAAAGGTAAATAATGATCCCGCATACCTTAAAAGTTAAGTGGGAATTTCTTCAACATGTATTACATTTTTGGAATCATCCTTTAAGATTATCCATCAGTTTGAGGATGGTATCCAATTCATAAATGATGCTCATTATCAAGATCCTTATGAATTCTCTTATAAAATTCTGATGCAAAATGGAGATCAACACTAGACCCAATTTCTAAAGGCAAGCCATTTTGTCTAAAAAATTCATTAATATAGATCATGTTGATTTATTAAGAGGTATATTGTCTTTTATAATGAGTAAATGTTCATATTTGGTTATGTCTTTAATGATAAACTATATTAAACTGTTCTTTCTCATATTATATGATAGTACTATGAAAAATTACATATTAATGTCATACCATTTTCACAAAGTAATAAGAATAGGTTGTATTACTCATCTAGGATATTATGTAACTACATTCACATGTTGAAAAAAAAATCTAGACACATTTCTTGCATTTTCCATCTTCAAAAATAAACTCTAATAATTTACCATCATTCACAACTTTAATTTTCTTCATAAATTTTTCATCATGAGATTGATAATTTTATTTTTTTTCAAATAAATATATTTTTTAAATCATTTGAAAAACGGGTGATTTCTCCCCTTACTTAATAATTCACATATCTATCTTTACGAGATCCATAAACATAGGGTCCATGTAACGTCCCCAACCCAAGAGCTCCAAAATTGGTGCCCCGATACGATACTCTACATGACCTCAAGTGCATCTCCTCATACACCATTGGTTTCTGACTAGAAGTGTGGATCTAATATGCCACATTCGGAGACTATACCATCTTTATAAGTGTATTTCATAGAAGATAAAAATTTAAATAGTGGAAAACATATTCCACAAACATTAAACATGCATAATAAAACATCTACCAAAATTGGACACAAATCAAAAACTAATAATAAATATTACTTGTCATGCTAAGAGTACCAAACGTGCAGTAAAAACCAAAATAAAGAAAAAAATATGAATATCCAAAATAGTAATAACCCAAGTAAAAAACCCCATATATGCACATCCCAAGCCCGACTCACCTTCATAACATGTTACCTTTTCCCTTATCTTGACCTGCAGGCAAGAAATTTGTTCGGGCACCCAACGACACCTGAGAAGGGTGTGAGTAAAAATTAGTAGGCCATCACCAATATTGTCTACAAAATATCTAGTCTAAAGAGATTTTGTATTCAAGTAATAAATAAGTTTAAAGTAAAAAATTGACAGCACAAGTTCCATTAGTTAACAATCTTTACTTTAACCATTTCTATCACTGTTACCATTTTCACCACTTATATCATCTTCATTACTTAATCCATTTTCATCATTTTTTCCATATTTTATGCATTTACATCATTCACATAAGTTTCTAAGGTATTAAATCACCATATATAAGGGAATAAGTCATGTTTATATCTCATAAGGGGAAAACACATCACAAAAAACACATCACACTCACTTCAAAGCCTCGGTCTAGGAGGTCTCATCAAATGAAACAATTATGATAATAGATCCTCCATCCCCTTCCCTAACCCATTCTTTTTTTGGTGGAGTTTATAGCTTCTGTCTAAATCGACCCATGGGTATATAACCTCAAGTCAATACCTCATACTTCAAATCCATGTGGTTATGCTTATACATATATCCTTTCACCTCACACACCATTCCACAACCCATATACAACAATACACATAACACTAAATATCCATAATAGTCAATATGGGAATTAAAATTATGTCATAACCCCTTTAAAACATTTATTAATTACATAACATATCCCTTTAGGCCCAATTCCCATTCCATTACCCAATCCATTAGGCATGTTCTATAATTCCCTTTATATCAACCCATTTTACATGCTCATCAATTCTATTAGGAAAAATAAATTAATATATTCATAAATTCTCTTTTGAAACCCCATTTAACATATTCATCAATTAACTTGTGAATCCCCATTTAACATATTCATTATTTCATATGAAATAACCCTCTTATGCATTTTAACATATTTCATAATCAATTTGAAACATTCTCACTTTAACCCAATTAACCCATTTTAATGCCATGCCAAACAACTCCTTATACCATTATCTAAACCTAGGAAAAAATATTAATATTCCATTACCAACTCAACTAAATATATTAACATGTTTAACAAGGGAACTAGGTTATCCCACATAAACTCTACACCTAACCTTGCCAAATTCTCGGTGTGGAGATGTTGGCACACCCCATGGGTGTACCTAAATCATTTTCATTATCCTCCATGCATCTCTTAGGTATAATGAGGAGTTAAAATTATCATATAATGATAAATTTTATCCAATATACCTAGAGGCATAAAAATCACAAAAATATATATCCACAAATGAAACCAATGATACCCAAATAAACCAAGTAACTATGGCATATAACATGTAAACCACCTACATAAAATCCAATGATGGAAGCACTCTTAATCATAGTCTTAGTTCCATATTAAAACACCCTTTAATGCCTAAACATATATTTGACCAGAAAAGGAGTGTTTTAAAGATTTGGAAAAATATCTTTGAATCTACAAGTCCAAATCCAAAAAAGATATGAATTTGAAGTATTAAACTCCCCCAGAGCTTCGATCTGCAACCAACGGTGCTCCAAATAGCCTAGAATCGAAGGATATACATCCTTTAAAATAAAGGTAAAAATTTTTCATCACTATGCTTTAAAGGGGAATAAATTGTGAAAAAATGGGGTGAATCTCATAAAATCATAATGGGGATGTTCGGTGAATTTTCACTTTTCAATGGGGCGCATGGTATGGTCGTATGTTTTTCTAAAGCAAGCATTGATCATTCTCCAACCTCTATCTAAGAGGGGTGAGGTTACACGATTACCTAGGAAACTCCACTTGGTTTGAAAATTCTTGTGTAAACAATGTAAAATGACTCTATCCATTCCCACATGTATTGACTCTCCCACTTGCATTATTTTTTTAACTACACACCTATCCTCTTATCTAGCATGGTTTGAGTGAATGGTTATCTCCAATGGTGTTCCAAACATGAAACATGTACTAGATGGACAAAATTAACTTTCGCTCATGTACAGAACCCCTAAAACACCCTTGAGGCCCCTCATACTCTCTGGAAACATTTCATTAAACAAAAACAAGAGATTGAAACCAAAATATAACAAGGAAACACCTCCAAAAAATATAGAATCATACAACCTCCCCACATTATAATGGATCATCCTTAATCAGGATTCCTAAGAATCATTGAGATTACGAAATAAATATATTAGTCTATTAGGCCCATATATCCAATTATCACTCTCAAGTATCTTCTTGAACATTCCCATTTTTCCACATAACACAAGCTAATGGTAAAACCTTGCCCCGTAAAACTTTCTCGCTATGACCCAAAACCTGAATTGGATGATCATCAAAGAACACATTACGATCAATCTCAACATCATAAATATAAAAGACATGATATGGGTGAGGATGATACTGCTAAAGCTGTGAAACATGAAAAACATCATGCATACCATTGTACTACTAGGGAAGAGGCAATCTGTACACAACCGGTTTGATCCTCTCAATAATCGTAAATGGACCCACATACCTGGGTGCCAACATTCCTTGTTTCTAAATGCAATAGTTACCCAACCTTATCAACACCTGAAGGAACACCCGAACACCCACTCAAAACTCTAGAGGTCTACGACGTTGATCTGCATATGACTTATGCCTACTCTGAGCTATTTCCATGATTTTTTGAATCAACTGCACCTTTTCCAACATCTCCTACATGAGACTCAGTCCCAACTACTCAAACTGTCCATCTTGTAACTAACACAATAGAGATCTAGAAGGTCTCTCGTAGGGTTCCTCAAATGTTTCTATTTGAATCATATCCTAGTAACTATTTTTTAGGAAAATTGAACAAGTGAAAAGTGTTTTTTCTATGAACCACTAAAATCTGGGATATGATTTCTCAACAAGCCATTTAACACCTAAATCGAACGCTCTGACTACCTGTCCAACATTAGGTGAAAAGTCATACACAAAAACACCAAGCTACCAAGAACCTTATATATTCCCTTCATTAAGTGTGATATGAAACACGAATTATGATTTGATACTATAGTCGATGGTACTCCATGAAAATGAACTATCTCTCGAATCTAGAACTCACCCAACTAGTCAATAGTGAAAGTCTCTTAGATTGGAAAGAAATGTGCCACCATAGTCATCCAATCCACAACCACCTAGATTTTATAATTCTTCTGAGGAATCCTCGGAATGCCCAGTATGAATTCCATTATTACATCATCCAATTTCATTTCCATAATTGGAAATGCATTTAACAATCCACCTGGGGACTAATGTGGAACCTTCACCTACTAATAGGTAATGTATCACACTTCAAAACATGAAACATCTTTATTCATTTTTAATACAAATACTACCTATCAATACCATGATACATCTTATTCAAACAAAGTTTAACATCTTACCTGGACGCATGAGGCTCATGCATCAACTCTTCTCACATACCCTTGGGTAACACAACACATCCACTAACACACATGATCAGATCATTCCCAACAGTCCAACTATAAGGTGACTCCCTGACTTTAATGTTTTCCCTCCTAGAAAAACACTACAGATCCTCAATATAACACCCCTTAAACTGTATCAAATGTTTGGACTCAACTGTTATGAATATAAGGGTCATATCCCCCTACTCGTCTTGTACCTTTGGATTTATTTCATCAAACCATTTCATCATCTTCCACTCAAAGATGGACTCCGGAAAATCATGACGTTGAGTTTTCTGACTCAAAGAGTCATTAACACTATTTCCCTTTCCCGATGTGTAAACCATCTCAAAATCAAAGGAATTCATATATTCAACCCATATTCTCTAATTAATATTCAAATCATACTGAAAAAATAATTATTTTATGATTTTTCGATCAATATACACATTAAACTATTCCCCCAACAAGTTGTGCTCCCAACACTTCAAAGCATATATAACTACAACAAACTCGAGATAATGGGTGGGGTAATATATTTTTTGAAACATCAACTACTGTGACCCATACGCAACAACTCAATCAACCTGCAATAACACTTCCCAAATCCCAATACCATATGAATCACATAACAAGGTAAACCCCTTAGCTGGATCGGGTAAGATCAAAATCGGTGTGGTAGTCAATCACTTTCTTAACACCTGGAAAGAATTATCACATGATTTATACCACTCAAACCTGATTCCCTTCATCGTAAAATCTGAAATTGGTGCTTCTAAATGGTAAATTCCTTTGATAAACCTTTTTTAGTAACCCATTAAACCCAAAAAATATTGGACATCAGAAAAAACCTTTCACTTATCATAATATACCAATTCTTTCACTTTATCTGGGTTCACTGACACACCTTCCTCTGAGATGATATGACCCATGAAATTTACCCTATCAATCCATTAGTGACACTTGGATATCTTGGCATATGGCCTATTATATCCTAGCGTACTCAAGGAAATGTCAATATATTTAGCACGATAGTATTTAGTCTTTGAGTACACCAAGAAGTCATAGAAAAAGAGGATTATGAACTAATCCATATAGGAGTGAATTATTAAATTCATTAAATCCATAAACACTATCAGTGCATCATCCAATATAAACAACATCACCAAAAACTCATACAACATGTACCTACTCCTAAAATCATTCCACAGAACATCAAAAGGTCTCATCCTCAACTAGTGATACCCTGACCTCAGAACAATCTTGGAGAACATGGATGCCCTGATGTGCTAGTCAAAAATATCATCGATTTGTGGAAGAGGGTTTTGATTCATAACCATCATTTGATTTGACTTCTTATAATGAAAGCATAACCTCAATGATTTGTTAGCCTTCTTAGAAAACAAAACTAGAGATACCTAAGGTGACATACTCATATGGATGATCCATTTTCTATCCCAATCCTCTAATTGAGCCTTGAGATCCTATAGTTCTTTTGTCTCTATTCTATTTGGAGGAATGGAAACTAGTTCTTCCCCTGACAACAACTTTATTGTAAACTCAAAATCTCTCTAGGGTGGTAGCCCTAAGAAGACCTTAGAAACAATATCCTATAATTGATCAAGAATGGTAAGGGAGACTATTTTATCTACTTCTTAATCATCAAGCACAAGATAAGACACTTATGCTATGAGTTCCTTTAACTACTCAAAAAATAGACCTGCACGGTCTTCTAAAAAATCCTACTCTCTAGGATGGACATAAGTGTCTCCCAAAATAGACATGAACATCACTCGATGATGGTAATAGTCTATGTGGGCCTGGTTCAACCCCATCCAATATAATCCCAAAATCAGGTCAAAACCTGAAATCCCTAGGACTAACAAGTCCTATAGAAAACGTTACACATCATCCTCTAGAGAACAACCTTTAAATTTTCTGATATCCTCATCCCTCACCCCCAATGGAGTATCAATCAACATAACCACTCATACATGTTAGAAGACTAGGAACAACACAACTACAAAACTAAGTTGATATAAAATAATATATGTCACATGTGTCAAATAATGAACTTGAAAGCAGGGAGGCTATAAGGATCATACCTAGAACAGTAGATGGTCCAGCCTCTCCACCTCTAGGTGTAGACTAAACTACATGAAGTTGAGTAACCCCTCTTCCCTATGTTCTATCCTTAGTAACTTGAACTACACTAACCTTTTAGAATGGTTGCTCTGGCCCTAGAGTACCACATCCACCACCATGAACTGTATGAACTGTGGAGCTCTAACATCATGCCTGATATGGGTTAACAGACCCCCTTCATGTACATCGAACTGACCTCAATAACCCATCCATGCCTAGCTATTTAAAATTAATATAAAACCTCTACATATGACCCATATTTACATATGATCGATACTCAACTAGTGGCCAAGTACAAAGACGGAATATGTGCCCCAACCTTCCACATTAATAAAAAACACCAAATCACCACATTGAGAGTTTGCACCTCTCTTATGACTAATCTTTGCTCTTCAATGCTGATGGAAACTCCCAAAACAATGATTCATACCATTGGAAGTTGCACCACTCATCCATGAAACTAGCACGACAAGTCCACTACTGAAATTTGCTATCCGGTTCCCCTCTACAAAAAGGGTCTAATCTATTACCTTTGAAAAACTCTTTAAATGAAATATATTTATTAGAGACCTGATCTTGTGTCTAACCCATCTCAGAAATGTTTCACCATATCTCCCTTGTGTCCTTCCATCACTATAATGAAGTGGTTAAAGTGAGTGTAACAAATAACATAATCCATCACTGGCATGGCAACTCAGGTCAAAATCATAAACTCTATATCCCTATCCTACATAAATGTATTTTGATAAAATTGTTCTAGAAACATTTCCTATAAATATTTCCATATCATTCCTTCATCTTTCTCAATATGAACCATTATGTCCCACCAATTCCTATCCTGAACTCACAACATATAGGATGCCAACTTAAACCTCTTCTCAAAATGAGTCTCCAAGTGTTTTAGAGTCTCCTGGATGAACTCAGTCCATATTTCGGCTTCCTCTAGTTCACCCTCCCTGGTAAAGGTCATAGGGTGTTGTAGATGAAACTCAATAGTCATCTTGAACATACATAGTGCAACCCTTCCTGGGTTACATTCCATCATCTTCATATAATGTGAAAAGTTATCCAAAAACTTATATTCTTTATTTCCTTAAATAACCAAGACTTCTTGATCCACCACTTGGGGATCATTCTTAATAAATTCATCACATCACCCAACCGGTATGCCTTTTCGTGGTGGTATTTTACTAGAATTTCAAACATGATTCTCAAAACAAGAATCCTAATGCTTCCAAAAAATATAAAATAAGTCCCTCCACTTTCCATAGAAAAACCATTTCACATATAGTATCCAAGTGGACTTTACCACATCTAGAACACTACCCTTATCCATCCTTACTATGGGTCGTGGCTAAATTAGGGTAACTAACTCACATGGTTACAAGTCTTATATTGGACACAATATCAAAACCATTTCCATACTTACAACCGAAACCTTTATTCTTGGGATCATTTACCATTTCATATCTTATTACAACAAACATTTTAACTCACTTGCAACCCTTCATTAGGAACAATTATGTAATCATTGTTTAAAATTTATCCCTATTTTAACCTTTTGGATTAGTTTATTAGACACCCCCTTTTCCATAAAATATTCAAGAATGTCGAATGCATTCCACCTTCAGTGCCCCTCACACCCTTATCATGTATGCCTATCATGATGCATTCCACCTATATACCAAAGTCTCTATAATGATACCTAAATTCACATCCTCATTCCATTTCATCCAAGAGTAAAATGTCATAAACTAGTCACATCACACAACACGTACAACACCCAATGGTGAAATATCATCAAATGTAACAAAGCACATCAAGAACAACAATTCCCACCCAAGGGATCTTTGGTTTTCCCTTATAAATGGGTTACATACTCTCAAGAAAGAGTTTATTTCTAAGTCCTCACACTTTCCTAATCATCTATCTACCATCCCCAAATAGTAAGTCACCAAAAATAACCTTCTTTGATTCATCTTTGTAACATATCTGACTCAAGATCCACTATACCGATGCACGAATATTAGATTCCACATGACCTTAAGTGCACATCCCCATACTCCAATGTTTGCAGAAAACTATAAAGGGTCTAATAAGTCAAGTTGGGATTTTATACCCTATTTACCAAAGTAATCCATATAAGATAAAAAATTAAAGAGCTGAAAAAATATGCCACAACCAATGTATATTCATAATCAAACGTCTTCCAAAACAAGATACAAACCACAGATCAATAATAAATATTCCATGTCATGATAATAGTGTCAAAAGTGCAGGAAACCCCAAAACAAAGACAAATAGTTTAATCCTCAAAATAGACTTATCCCATGTTAGGAACCTCATATATGCACATCCCAAGCCTACCTTTAATCCCTAGCATAGGTCCTTTTCCCCTATCCTGAACTGCAAGCATGAAATCCTCTTTAGAACCGAATGGTTCCTGAGTAGGGTGTGAGTACAAATCAGTAGGACACCTCCAACTGTTTCTACAAAACATCTAGTCGAAACAGATTGGGCATGAAATTACTAAAAAATGGAAAGTTAACAAAAGACAACACAAGTTTCATTAGTTAACAATCTTTACATTAACCATTTCAATCATTGTTACTATTTTCATCACTTATACCGTCTTAATTACTTAATCCATTTTCATCATTTGTTCCATTTGTTAGGCATTTACATCATTTACATGAGGGTATAAGGCATCCAATCACTATGTATAAGGTCATAAGTCACGTCCTTATCTCACTAGGGGAAAATAAATCACCAAAATACATCACACTAACCTTGAATCCCTAGTCTGGGTTGTCTCATCAAATACAACCATTAAGGGAATAGATTCTTTTCCCCTTACCTAACTCATTCATTGTGGGGTGGATTTTGGAGCCTCATTATAACTCGACTCATGGTTGTATAAGCTTAAATTAATACCCCACACTGCCAAGCCATGGGTTCATGCGTATGTATATATCCCTTCACCAAACACACCATACCAAAACCCAAATACAACAATACACATAACAATCACAATACATTACAATCAACATGGGAATTTATATTATGGAATAACCCATTAACACATTTACGGATTACATAAATTAGACCCTTTATCCCTATCCCCATTCTCATACCCCAATCCATTAGGCATGGTCAATAATTCCCTTTATATCAACCCATTTTACATGTTCATCAATTCCCATATGAAAACACATTTAACATATTCATCAATTATGTTATAAAACCCCATTTAAATTTTTTATCAATTCCTTTATGAAACCCCATTTAACATATTCATCATTTCATATTAACTAACCTTCTTAGAAATTTAGACAAATTTCATAAGAAATTTGACACATTCACACTTTAAATCAATTAAATCATTTTCATGCCATGTGAAACAAACCATTAGGCCATTATCAAAACCTAGGAACTACTATAAATTTTACATTTCTAACTCATTAAAAATATTAACAAGTTCAATAAGGTATCTAAATTATCCCATGTTAGTTATACACTTACCTTTACAAATTTATAGGTGTGGGAATGTCGGTGCACCCCATGGGTGTCCCTAAATCATTTTGATTATCCTATATGCTTCCCACAAGGATAATAAGGAGTTAAATTAATAATTTAAAGACCCATTTTATCAAATCTAACCAAATGAATCAAAATCACATCAATATATAACCAAGAATGCAACCAAGCATGAAAAAATCAACCCAATGACTATGGGATATAATATTAATGCAGCCTACCTTGAATCTAATGTTGAACACACTCCTAATAGTAGCCTAAGATCTGGGTTCAAACACCCATTGAAACCTCAACATAGATTCCATTAGAAAAAGTATATTTTAGGTATTTTTAAGTGGAAGTACTAAGATATAATCCCATATCCAGAAAAGAGAATAAATGTAAGGATTAGACTCGCTCGAAACTAAGATTTTCAACTAATGGCACTCCAAACTTCCTAGAATCAATAGAGAACATCCCTAGGGAATAATGGGTTGAAAAGTTTAATCACTATGGTTTTAAGTGGAAGGAATGGGGAATCAATCGAGTTTGGATCTTAAAATCCATAGAGAGTAGTTTGGTAAATTTTCTCATTTTAATGGGGTGCACGGTTTGACAATATGGTTTTTCAGAACATGCACAAACCATGTAACAACCTCTATCCAAGAGGGGTCAGGTCGCATGGTTTTGTGGGTAGCAACAAATAGTCTTAAAAAATTTACACCAACTATATATATTACCTTATTCCAGGTCTCCATAGGTTGGTTCTCCCCCTTGCACGGTTTTCTTAATTATACACCCCTCCCCCAGGCTTGGACGATTTGAGCACATAATCTATAACTATTTTCAAACCATGAAACATGCACTGTATGGCCAAAATTGCTTTTCATTCATGTACCGAACCCATGGAACACCCCTGATTCCCCTGATACTCCATGAAAACATTTCACTTTCCAAAAAAAATAGATTGGAATGAAAAGTAAACAAGGGAATACCTCCTCAAAATTTGGGAGCTTACAGTCCCTTCCAATCCTCAATTATGTCATAACTCGATGATCCTTCAAAATCAATGCATCTTCTACCTTATTTGCATACCCTTTGTGCTAGAGTATGGAGAAATAATAATTTTTTTCACTTAATACAACTATTTTCCTCAGGTTGATCCCATTTTTCAAAAGATGTATTTTATGATATTATAGACTATATATATCTTGCATATATAACCTTATAGATAATGACTCCATATATATAAATAAAATATTACAAATACCAGATTGGATAGTTCTTTTCAATCGACTTCAATTTCCTTACTATATATTCTATAACATTATCATTTTTAATTAGGACACTACCAAGTCCCCCTACTCGATGCTTTACAATATATCCAAAACCCCTCATTTCTATATGGTAGATTCAAAATTAAAACATGGGAAAATCTATACTTTAGTTCAGCAAAAAAAAATTCACATTCTGTTTTCCAAACAAACTTAAGCTTTCTCATGTAATCCTAGTTAATAGTTTATCAATTTTGGAAAAATTACGAATGAATCGTTGATAGTAACCTTCCAAACTGATGAAACTACATACCTTGTTTATGTTTTTTCTATAGGAAATTATATTACTGCCTTTTTCATCATGGGATAAATTGGAATTCCATCCCTAGAGATAATATAGACAAGAAAATAAACCTCTTGAATCTATAACTCACACATACTAAATTTCCCATATAAATCATTCCTTATGAGAGTCTGCATAATTCTCAAAAAGTGATTCCTATGGTCCTCATATCTTTTAGAATACATAAAAATATCACAAATGAATCCAAAAAGAACATCAAGATAATCCTTGAATACTCTATTCATTAGATCCATAAAAATAAAAGGGTGAATTAGTAAATCCAAATGGAATTACTATAAACTCATAATGTCCATACCTCATTAAAAAAGTTTTATTCGGAATGTATTCATTCATTACTCATAATTGATGACTCCCAAAAGTAAGAACAATATTTGAAAAATATTATCCTCTGTGAAGAAAACTGAATAAGTGATAAATGTAAGGAAAAGGTTACTTATTAATTATCATCATAGCCTTGATTTCCCTATCATAAATTCACAACATCATGGATCCATATTTCCTCATAAAAAAGAGAATATGGGCCCATCATGTTGAAACACTTGGGTGAATAACCCTTATCACAAAAATCCTCTAGTTGTTTATTCAATGACACTAATTCCATAATGGTCATTCTGTAACGAGTCTTCAATATAGGTTTTTCATCTGGGATTAAATCAATATAAAAATCATGTTCATTCTTAGGTGGATTTCTATGTAATTCCTTTAGAAATAAATACATGTATTCCTATAAAAATAAGTACATCATCAATTTGAATATTGACTTATCCATCCCTAGAATTTTTCTATTCTTCCTAAAAAATTTGATTCAGTAGAGCTACTAGTGGTGGATATAGAAATTACTCAAATAATGGTGTATCTTCTATAATGATAAGTAATTATAAGTCTTCCTTACATATTGTAATTTATTTCTTCTTGAAATAAATTATTTTATCATATTTTGGTTTCTAGATCATAAAAAAGATAATATTCAATTTAACAATAGGTATTATATTATGGTCAAAAAATAGGGCATGTTTATGTGTCATAATGGGGATTTCATAACACATCTTTTTTTCCATGAAACATTCCTAGGATATTTTAATAATAACTCCATTTTAAATTTAAAATGGAAGTGTAAAATTCTCATGTAAAACATATAAGATATAAAAAAGTAAGAGGATCGAGATTAAAATAAATCATTACCTGAATTTGATGATACTATTAATGTACCTTCTATCATATCATTGGGTACTTCCACCTCAGTTTTAGTGATCACATAATGTCTAAATTATACCCTTGGAAACTTATTTACTGGATTTCATTAATGATTGGGACATTCGTTATAAAAAAACCCAATATCCCTCCAGTTGAAACCTGAAATGTTAGTTTTTTCAATCTTAATTTCTCATTATTTTACCTAGTGACCCTTGTAACTGAACCTATAAAAAAACACTTAATCCCATCAAGATTCTCCTATATTGATTCCTTAAATATTTTTTACAAGATGTAAATTGTTTCATCCTCTTCCATTTCTTTGATAGATTCCACTTCTATTGATGTTCATATGACCACGTCTTCTCTTGATTCCCCTTGAATATATATTATCTACAAAATACCTTCTCCATATTGTTGGAAGATAAAAATATTTCATCATATGATAAAATTTATAAGAGACAAGTTCCCATAAAATACTATGATTAATCTCTAAAAATAAATGGTAAAACATTCACTTTGTGTTCTGTATTTAATTTGTAGCATGCCTAGCTAACCTTTTAAATGTATTCTCATACTCTACTATAAATTATTCTTCCTATTACCTTAAGTTAATGTACTTTATCCTAATTTAATTTTATTTTACAAGAGCTAAATATTTGGCGATGAATGTCTCCTTAAAATATTTTTATTCCATCAGTCCTATTTACTCTTCCTCCCTAGTATTCTTGATCAACAACCATCATTGAGAAACATCACATTTAAAATAATGAACCACAAGTGTAAAATTTCCTATTTTAACACATCCCAATTCCATAAATATCTTCTCTAGATACTTAATCCATTTATTAGCTTACATTTTATAATTTTTCTAACCAATCAGGGGGCTTATGTCTCATTAATTTATCCAACATATGAGATTCATGTAGTGGAACATGTTTCTCCTTTCGATAGAGGATATTTTTCATAACTTTATTAAGCTTCACTAATATAGCTATAATTTTCTCAATTACAATACTATTGGTATTGAAATATTTAGTTGGGAAATCTCTGCATTATCCATGAGTATTGATACACCTCCTCCTTCTAGTAACCATTTCTAAATAATGACATACATTGGATTAGTTTATAAAATTTTTAACATTAAATCATAAATTTTTATTATAAATATGATGTTACACATAACCTAAATTAAACATTGTGCATTGTTAATGTCTATGTTAAAAACTTGAATTCTTTGGGGACATCTTTTTTTTAAATAATTCATAATTGTTTGTAAAGATAATGTAACACCCCAATATTTCATACTACGATATCTCATTAAATTAAATTAATAGCTTGCGCTACACACAACACTGAGTTCGAGTGCACCACAACATTTCAAAACTAGCTGTTCAAAAAGTGGTTATAAATAATATTAACTTATTTTTGAATATTATTTACTCTATATAATTTTAACATCCATATTATGTGTTTCTTAGATATAATATAAAAATAAAATCATTTTTCAGATTAAAAAAATTATTTTTTTAAAATTAAATTTTATCACCTTTTAATAGAGAACACTTTTTAAAAACAATATTTAAAACTTCTATATATTCAATTCAATGAAATTAAAATCTTATTTAGAATAGGAATATAAAAATTTAGTTTGAATAAATTTTTGGTACTTTTCTGATAACTTTCATATTTGGACGAATAGTGAAAAAAACAATGTTTTATTTGAAAACAAATTATTTAATAGAAATAATTTATAGTGTTAAATTATGAATTTGAAATGTTTTAAAGTATAATTAAATTATATTTTTATCATTTAAAAAATTTAGTTCATTACAAGTAATTTATAATTTAAATTTGACATAAACACATGTTAATCTTTTGATAGTTTTTAATTTTTAAAAAACCCACATTTTTGTTTTGATAGCGGGGATTAATTTTAAATTAATAAATGAAACTTATATATTTTTTATTTTGGAAAATAGGATTCATTTTTTAATTCAGAATATCATAATTAATTTATGGAAAAAATTTTGTATTTTTTTGAAAAAATTATTTTTTTAATGAATAGAGAAAAACAGTGTGGTATTATTTAAAACCGACATTTTATTAAAATAACTAGTTATTTTATTTAAATTTATTTTAAGTAAAAATATATATATAATAACTATATATTTTCAATTTAATTTAGTGGAGTCATTTTATAATAATTTTAGAAATATAAAATTTTATCGATCGTTTTACCGTCTTTTACCCACCTCCTAGGAGCATTTGCAAATATGCATAAAACTTAATTTTACCTCTTATGTGAGTTGAATTTAAAAACTCTAAGAGACATGGTTAATATCAATAATTAAAATGTGGTTCAATAAGATGAAAATAATTTTTTTGAATAGTAGATTTTGACTTTTATTTACCACGGTTAAAAGAAAATAGGGTAATTAAAAGTAAAAATGATATCATAATTACCCTAACACATGTTGTAATTCTGTTGGATAAGTAAAATTAGACCAAAAAACCTTAGGAATAAAATATTACCCACTTTGGTCCACTTGGATAAGATTAAGACATTTTTTTTATTTGAAGAAGAGTTAAAAGAGTTAAAATCAATGTTAAATAACTAAACCATTTTTGAAATAGGGCTATACATAAGATAAATTCGACTATAAATAATCATTATATAGCTAATAAAATTTCCTAAATTTTTTGTATTTTATTGATAATTTTTAAACAATAAATAATTTAATTTATTTATGACACAATGATGATTCATTAATTACCTTATTAATAAAAGATTAAATTGATTGATTTTATAAATATCAAAATAAATGTAAATTTAGACTTCTGATGAATTAGAAAAATTTTATAGGTTAATATGACATGTTAGTGTTTATTCAATGAATTTCTTTCGAAGTAATCATGCTGTTATGATTTAAAAAAAACAAATACCAAATAGTGTCAAAATTGACATAAAATAGTTTTTAAAACAAAAAACTATATTATTGGTTGATATAATATTTCAAAAAATATGAGGATCTTCCAAATGGATTAAATAATATTATATATATAATTAATGAACCACTTAAGTTCCCTTGTAAGTTTAGTGTTTGTTTATTAACAATGTAGTATAAGAATACAAGAAGACATGGTAAAAGTTAAACTATTTAACTAAGAGTTAAATCTGAAAGATAAGGTTAAAATGGTAACCTAAACTTTCTTAACACCTATTGGTTGAGAATATTTTGACCCATAACCACCTAAGGATCGAAATAAATTCATTTGGATCCATTATAAACAGAATATGATTGTATTATAAATTAATACTTTAATTGTTTCCTAAATTCACCATCACCCCTCTAATAAAAAGGCACTTCACCTTCTCTTAATTTCACACCTCCAAAGCCTTTTGGCACAGCCAAACCCAGCCCAAATATCCTCTCAACTTTCCTTCCTTAATCCTAGAGACCTAACATTAGTCATAAAGTCATCCTAAGGAGACCTTTTTATGAAATCAAAAAGATAAACCCGAAGAAGAGGTAAATATTTCATCACCTCTTTCGTGTTCTTTTCTTCTTCCAATTCATCTTTCTTTATTATTTCCTTTCTAAAATAATATATCCAGTATCTTATAAATAATTTGATATTATTATAAAAATTGTACCACCATATTCATTATTCTATCCATCCTATAAATGACAAATTCACCATATGTGTGTACGTACGGATTACCGTCTCCACGTCGTGGTGTGGTTTGTTATTCAAACACATCATTATTTGGATGGGTATAATAATTAGTATAAATGATGTAAATAATAAATATAAGATGTTAATTATTCTTTATATATGATATACCATCCAATTACATATGATTTAACCATCAATATAATGATATTGTCGCTCGTGCGTACGTACGGATTATCATCTCCATGACGCAATAGGATTCATCTCCATTTTCACCATTCCACAATGATTATAAAATACATATCATTAACAAGTATGTAATATATGAAATTATAATTCTACTGGATATATATATTTATTTTTATTTTTATCTTATTCACTTAGTTCCGTTCAATGCGATATGAAAACAGAAACAACGCTTATGATTACGTACGGCCTACTGTCTCCATAAACAGTGTTTTCAATTTCATATATATGTATATTATAGATATTTATATTATAAATATATATGATATATAAATCATGTTTTATATTCTTGAATTATTTAAATCATGATCTATGTCGTGCAATCAAGAGTAACTAGTTAAAACACGTAAGATAAAAAAAGCAATTGTTACCCGAAATGCTAAATTTAACATTGAAATTATTATTAAATGATTTAGTATAATGTCATAAATTAATCATGTATGATATCGTAAATATTAATAAGGTTATGGTATAATTTAATAACAAACTACGGTCTTTATAAAAAAATGTTAAATGTACCCTCGACTAAAGGAATGTGCAAGGTAAGGGTTAATTTCACAATCTCTTTATTATCCGCCGTTGTTTTTACGTAAGTATCTACTGGGACATATTTATTATCCATGAGCATTTTTCATAATAAAGTTTTCAAATTGATTATTTTTAAGGTAATTTTTACTAAAAAATCAATTTAAATGTTTTAATGATTTATTCTTCTAAACATTTCTCATTAATGTCCATGCTTTCAAATTGATTTAAGTTTTTATTTATATAGACATGAATGTTTTAAAATGTTAATTCCTTTCAAAATTTTCAATGTTTTATGGGAAACTTTGATTCAAAAATATTTTTTATATTATTTCCTTTATAAATTATGTTACTTTTAAATGATTTCATGAAAAAGGGATATTTCTCTCAAAGATTATTACTGATCATTTTTAACTTTGTCAACATCCTTTATGGGATATTATTCTTGATCGATGTTGATTTATTAAGATACAAATCATACATATTTTATTGATGTTTTTGTGATATGTTTTAATGTGGATGTGTTATATTTATACCATTCATGGTTTATGGTTAAATTATTGACATTTTGTATGCTAGTTTTAATATGAATATTTTTGTTATATTTAAACCTTTTCATATGAGGAATGCATTAGACTTAGTAACTGACAGGTGGAGCCCTCTATAGCTCCTCGATGAATCGGTAGGTCTCATGAGACAAACTAGTGTCTTGTCACAAGGCCTTGAAAAAATCTTATTTTTAGTCTTGGTACAAGGCCTTGACTTTGTGGTTATGAAGTATGGCATTATGCATTCCATCACTATGGTTATTATGATGTATAACTCTATGCTGATTTAGGTTGCTTTTTGTTTTTGGTTCTCTTGACCATGTTTGGGGTTGTATGTTGTGCACCGGAAACCCTTGAACTGGCTTTTATAAAATAAAAAAATGATTGGTGGAATTATGCATTCCATCATTATGAAAGTGGCTACTGATATTGCATGTTATTATTTGACTAGTAGAATGTTCATGTGAATAATTAAATGGAATTATTTAATTTTATATTTTCCATATTATGTTTAAGTTTTTTTTAAATGTCTTTTTTTAGTTTTATACATTTCTTTGAATGTTTATTCATATTTATGAAGGTTTCTGCTATATTGTTATCCTTTCTGGGCATCTGAGCTTGCCCCTTTCTATGTATTATTTTAAAAGGATTCCAAGAAATGTATTTTGACTAACCTGTAGGGGTAGTATAAGGGATTAAATTTTGGCCTATGGAGACTATGTTATTGTTGTTTTTTATTTTATAATGTAACGTAAAACTTATTAATGTATCTAGTATTTCCAAGGCTACTAAATTAATCGGTCTTTCGAGACTTGATCTTTTGTGATCATGATAATGTTATGTAATAATGCATCGACTCTCTATAACTGGGGTCAGGGCGTTATAATAGGTATCATTTGATGTTTAGTACAAACCATGGAAGCTAGATTTAGAAAAAATATAATTAGAGAACATTATCCTAAGATAGACTTTGATTATTAGTATAGAAGAACTTCCTAGAATTTTGGTATTGTAGAGATTTTCTGAGTTTTCCAAGCAATTCATCCCTATCTAGATATGAGCAGGTAGAGGTGGATATGGCATAGATGTACCTAGGATAAAACCTGAAAAGACTGATTTGAGCTAGACTCGAACGACAACTAGGTCACGACAACAGGACTTTTTTCACTTTTGGTTACGACACTCTCGTGGGATATGCTTAGGATAATTGGCATTAATTTACAAACCATTTTGAGGGATTTATGAGTATATAATTCCTCAAAGAAATAGTTTTTATGATTATGGATTATATCTATAAACTTTTAAATTTATGTTAACTATTTTACAAGTTTGGAATTATGCATTCCAATTCATAAACTAACCTATTGTATGTCATTGTTTAGAAATGGCTCCCAGTAGATGTAATGAGACCTCCAGTAATAGTCATGATCCAAAGAGTAAGAAGGATCATATATTTCATGGTATTAATCCTATATTTAGAAATTAAATAGTCTCCCACGTATTATCATCATATTAAGAAATAATATCATTTAATAAGAAGATAAGTAAATAATTTTCTGAGTCCTATGGCTTTGAAGGGAAGCCAGATAAGAAAAGGATGGTAGAGAGAAATATGGACAAAGTTAATAAGGGAGAGAAGGATTTTCCCATATGTGATAAGTATTAAAGATTCACCTTGGTAAATTGATGAAGGGAATGGGAGTTTGTTATAAGTGTGGAGAAAAGAGACCCCGAGTACGTGATTACAGGGGTAAGAAAAAGGTTTTAAATGTACGCTTCATCATCTAGGAGTTGGTACACTACGCAAATCAATGTCCAAATCATTAGAGTATACCCCAAATGATGCTATTGGATAATAATAAAGTTATGATACAACCTAATGTGAAGAGTATTTATTAATATTTTTTATGTTTTTATTAAATTATTATTCTATTTGCGTATTGTATTAATGATGTATATATTATAAGAATTTTAAAGTATATAAGGGTTTTACTGCAGTACTATTTCATTAAGGACATAGGATTGTGTTGAACCAAGAAAAGTGACTTAGTGGAAGGTTAAATATTTGGAAAATATATGGTTGAGAGAATGATAAACCTTAATATTATTTTGATTCTCAGGTAGTGATTTTGGAATTAGATATGATTGATTTGGATAAATTATATTGGATATTATAGATATCCTCGGAACTGATTAATGATTTGTATATTCCATCATTGTTTTATTTTACAACATTTTTTGATAGAAGGAGTGCATCCATTATTCTAGAAGGAATAAGGGAGAATGAATGTAATAAATAAGGTTTTATGGAAATTCAGGGTGTTACAATGTTTTAAAAGAATACGTGATGAACGTATTCACATGTAATTACATGGAAAAAAGGATTTTTATTGTGTTTACTTTCCTTATAAATTTTGGACTGTGAGTTTTGATAGAAGTATTTTTTATATGGATAAAGGTTGGGATAAATTAAGTTCAATATTTGATACTATTTTAATGTTCAAATGATTTCTTCATATTATTTTTGGATTTTCATAAATGACAACCTGGAGGTCGGGCGACAACCTGCCGCGTCTGGCAAGGCTGTGAGGCTTGAACCCGTAACCGAAGGGCGACAAGGTGATCAAGTACCACTGGAATACGTGATGTACTAGTTTTTATAATGTAGTTTTTTTTAAATAGTCTGACAAATGAATTATAAATTCATTATTTTTGAAATGCCATATGATTAGGATAAATAGAATATTTTTGAATTCTACTATCTTTTGGAGTGAAAGATGAATTTGTGGAAGGAATTAGTTTAAGGATAAAACTATACTTGTCAAGTATATTTTTTTTTTCTCTTATTCTATGAAGAAATTAATTCTCAATCTTTAGGTAAGATATCTTAAAACTAAAAATTTGTTATCCTAATACCTTATATTTTTTTTTGAACCAACGATATTTTGAATCATCATAGACCAATGTCTTTGATGACTTCAATTTTACACTTGTTTGTGATTGATGACCTCAATCACTCCCTATAAATATTAACGATTTTCCTCCAATTATGTGTCTCTAATTTCCACCAATGTTCTCCTAATTGAGATCATAATTTGGTGGTGACATTTTCATTTCCATTTCCCTCTTATTAAGACTGAACTTTGTTAACCCAATTTCCGATGAGGGTTTTCCACAAAGTTATTTTTTTTATTTTTTAATGTTTTATTTTAGTAGTACAATTTCAAACTGTGAGGACACAATTTATTGAATGTAGGGAGAATGTAACACCCCACGATTTCATAGTACGATATCTCATTAAATTAATTTAATAACTTGCACTACACGCAACACTGAGCTCGAGCGCACCACAACATTACCAAACTATCCGTTCACAAAGTAGTTATAAATAGTATTAACTTCATTTTGAATATTATATACTCTAACTAATTTTAACATCCCTATTATGTGTTTCTTAGACATAATATAAGAACAAATTCATTTTTCAGATTAAAAAAAGTATTTTTAAAAAAATACAATTTTATCACCTTTTAATGGTGAACCCATTTTAAAACCAACATTTAACACTTTTATATATTCAATTTAATGAAATTAAAATCTTCTTTAGAAGCAATAACATAAAAATTTAGTTTTGAAAATTTTTTGGTACTTTTCAGATTACTTTCATATTTTGACGTATATTGAAAAATACTATGTTTTAATTGAAAAAAATATTTTAATTGAAATACTTTATAATGTTAAATTATGAATTTGAAAGGTGTTTAAGTATAATTAGATTATATTTTTATCATTTAATACAATTTAGGTCATTATAAGTAATTTTTACATTTAAATTTGACATAAACACATGCCAATCTTTTGATAGTTTTTAATTTTTTAAAAACCCAGTTTATTGTTTTGACAGTGGGAATTAATTTTAAAATTATAAATAACATATACATGTTTTAATTTGGTAAACTAGGTTTCATTTTTGAATTGATAATATCATAATTATCTTAGGGTAAATTTTTGGTATTTTTTAGAAAAATTTGAATTTTTGATGAATAGTGAAAACACTACGTTATTATTTAAAACCGACATTTTATATAAATAATTAGTTGTTTTAATTTAATTTATTTTAAGTAAAAATATATATATATAATACCCATATAAGTTCAATATAATTCATTACAGTCATTTAATAATAAGTTTGGACATATAAAATTTTATCGAACTTTTTACCGTCTTTTACCCACCATCTAAGTGCATTTGCAAATTTGTATAAAACATAATTTTACAGCTTTTGTGAGTTGGATTTAAAAAATCCTAGAGACATGGTTAATATTAGTATGTAAATTTTGGTTCAATAAAATGAAAATATTTTTTGGTGAAAATTAACTTTTGACTTTTATTTGCGGCGGTTAAAAGTAAATATGGTAATTAGAGGTAAAAATGATATCATAATTAACCTAAAACATGTCCTAATTCTATTGGATAAGTATTATTAGACCAAAAACAACCTTATGAATAAAATATTACCCACTTTGGTCCACTTGGATAAGATTAAGACATTTTTGATTATTTTATTTAAAGAAGAGTTAAAAGAGTTAAATTCAATGTTAAATTACTGAACCATTTTTAATATAGGGTTATACATAAGATGAATTCGACTATAAATATTCATTATAATGCTAAAAAATTTCATACATAATGGGATTTTATTTATAAGTTTTAGACATTAAATAATTTAATTTATTTATGACACAATGATGATGCAATTATTACCTTATTAATAAAAGAATAAAATTATTGATATTATAAATATCCAAATAAATGTTAATTGAGAATTCTGATGAATTACACAAATTTAATAGGTTAATATAAAATTTTAGGTTTGATATAATCAATTTTTTTCGAAGTAATCATGATGTTATGATTATAACTAAAAACAAACACCAAATACTGTCAAAATTGACACAACATAGTTTTTAAAGAAAACTATTTTATTGGTTGATATAATATTCCTAAAAATCTAAGGTTCTTCAAAAGGGAATAAATAATATTATATATTTCATTAATGAACCAATTGAGTTTCTCATTAAAGTTTTGAGTAATTTTATTAACCATATAGTGTAATAATACAAGAAGATGCGGTAAAAATTAAACTATTTAACTAAGAGTTAAATCTAAAAGATAAGGTTAAAATTGTAACCTAAACTTTCTTAAAACCTATTGGTTAAGATTATTTTGACCTATAACCACCTAAGGATCGAAATAAATTCATTTTGATCCATTATATACTGAATATGATTGTATAATAAATTAATACTTTAATCCTTCCCTAAAGTGACCCTCACCCATCTTATAAAAGGGAACTTCACCTTCTCTTAATTTCACACCTCCAAATCCATTTGACTTAGCGAAAAACTGCCCAAATATCCTCTAAAAATTCCTACCTTAATCCTATAGGCCTTACTGTAGTCATAATGCCAACCTAAGGATCCCTTTTGATGAAATCAAAAGGAAAACCCGAAGAAGAGGTAAATATTTCATCAAATCTTTCAAGTTCTTTTCTTCTTCCACTTCCTCTTTCTTTATTGTTTCCATTCTAAAATAATATCTCCAGTACCTTATATATTCTATGATATTATAATAAAAATGGTAAAAAGATATTCATTATTCTATCCATCCTATAAATGACAAAGTCACCATACGTGCGTACATACGGATTGTCGTCTCCACGTCATGGTGTATTTTGTTCTTCAAACACTTCATTATTTGGATGGGTATAAAAATGAGTATAACTTATGTAAATAATAAATATAACATGTTAATTATTATTTATATATGATATAACATCCAATTATATATGATTTCACTATCAATATAATTACATTGTCCCTGGTGCGTACGTACGGATTACCGTCTCCACGACATGATGAGATTCATTTCCACATTCACCATTCAATGATGATTATAAAATTTATATAATTAAAAAGTATATAATATATGACATTATAATTATACTGGATATATATATATATATATGTTTATCTTATTCACTTAGTTTTGTTCAATATGATATGAAAACGGAAACATCGTCTATGCGTACGTACGACCTACCGTCTCCATAAATAGTGTTTTCCATTTCATATATATGCATGTTATAAATATTTATATTCTAAATATATATGATATATTAATCATTTTTTATATTCTTGAAGTATTTAAATCATGATTTATGAGATACAATCAAGATTAACAAGTTAAAACATGTACGATAAAGAAAGCGATTTTTACTCGAAATGTTAAATTTAACACAGAAATTATTATAAAATAGGTAGTATAAAGTAATAAATGAATCATGTATGATATAATAAATATTAATATGGTTTTGGTATAATTTATTTACAAACTATGATCTTTATATAAGAGGTTAAATGAACCCTCGACTAAAGTAACGTACAAGGTAAGAGTTAATTTCACAATCTCTTTATTTTCCGAGGTTGTTTTTACGTAAGTCTCTAATGGGACATATTTATTATCCATGACCATGTTTCATAAAAAAAATTCAAAGGGATTATTTTTAAGGTAATTTTTACTAAAACATCATTTCAATTTATTTAATGATTTATTCTTCTAAACATTTCTCATTAATGTCCATGTTTTCAAAATGGTTTATGGATATATATATATATATATATATACATGAATGTTTTAAAATTTTAATTCCTTTCAAAAGTTTCAAAGTGGTATTGGAAACTTTCATTCAAAAATATCTTTTAAATAAATTCCTTTATAATTTATGTGAATTTTAAATTATTTCATGAAAAAGGGATATTTCTATCAAATATTTTTACTGATCATTTTTAACTATGTCAACATCCTTTATGGGATATTATTCTTGATCGAGAATGATTTATTATGATACAAATAATCCATATTGTATTGATGTTTTTGTGATATGTTTGACTGTGGATGTGTTATATTTGTATCATTCATGGTTTATGGTTAAAGTATTGACATTTCGTATTATAGTTTTAATACGAATGTTTTCCTTATATTTAATCCTTTTCATATGAGGAATGCATTGGACTTAGTAAGTGACGGGTGGAGCCTGATATAGCTCCTCGATGAATCGGTAGGTCTCATGAGACAAACTAGTGTCTTGGAACAAGGCCTTGAAAAAATATTATTTGTATTCTTGGTACAAGGCATTGACTATGTGGTTATGAATTCTGGAATTATGTATTCCATCATTATGAAAGTGGATATTGATATTGCATGTGATTATTCGACTAGAAAAATAACTATGGGAATAAGTAAATGGAATTATTTTGTTATACCTTTTCCATATTATGCTGAAGTTTTTGTTTAAAGGGCTTTTTTTAGTCTTATACATTGCCTTAAATGCTTATGCATATTTATGAAGGTTTTTTCTATATTTTCATCCTTACTGAGCATCTGAGCTCACCCCTTTCTATGTTTTATTTTCCAATGATTCCAAGAATTGTATTATGACTGACCTGTAAGGATGGTCTAAGGAATATGAGTGTGGCCTATTGAGACTATGTTATTTTATTTTATTTTTTTTATAATGTAATGTAAAACATATGAATGTATCTAGTATTTCCAAGGCTACTAAAATAATCTGTCTTTCGAGACATGATATTTTGTGATCAGGCCAGTGTTATGTAATACTGCACCGACTCTGGGTAACTGGGGTTTGGGCATTATAGTTGGAATCATAGGAATGTTTGTACAAACCTTGGAAACTAGATTTAGAAAAAATCTGATTAGATAACATTACCATAAGATAGTCAATGAGTATTAGTATAGGAAATCTTCCTAGAATTTTGGTATTGTAGAGATTTTTTGATTTTTCCGAGCAATGAATCCCTATCTGGATATGAGCAGGTAGAGGAGGATCTAGCACAGATGTACCTAGGGGTAAAACTGGAAAACACCACATTGAGCTAGACTCGAACGGGAACTGGGGAATGATAGTGGGACATGCTGCACTTTTGGTTACGAAACTCCTAGGGGATATTCTTAGGATATTTATCATTACTTTACAAACCATTTTGATGTATTTCTGAATATATACTTCCTCATAGGAATCATTTTTATGATTATTTATTATATCTATAAACTGTTCAATTTATGTTAACTATTTTTCAGGTTTGGAATTATGCATTGTGATTCATAAACTAACCTAGTGTATGTAATTTTTTAGAAATATAACCTAGTATATGGAATGAGACCTCCAGTAATAGGAATGATACAAAGAGTAAGAAGGATTTTTTCTTGTGTTTATCTTCATTATAAATTTTGGAATGTGAGTTTGGATAGAATTATTTTCGATATGTATAAAGATTGGAATAAATTAAGTTTAACATTCGATACTATTGTTATGTTTAAATGATTTCTTGAGATTATTTATGGATTTTCATAAAGGAAAACCCAGAGGTCGGGCGACAACCTGTCACGTCTGGCAAGGCCGTGACACTTTAACTCGTAACCAAAGGGCGACAAGGGTGGATCAACTACCACTGGAATACGTGATTTTCTGGTAGGTATAATGTAGTTGTTTTTAAAAATAGTCTGACAAATGAATTAAAAATTTATTATTTTTGAAACTACATTTGATTAGGATAAATAGAATATTTTTTAATTCTACTATCTTTTGGAGTGAAAGATAAATTGTGGTAGAAATTAGTTTAAGGATGAAACTCTACTTGTCAACTATA
Source organism: Viscum album (assembly GCA_963277665.1). Taxonomy (NCBI): domain Eukaryota; kingdom Viridiplantae; phylum Streptophyta; class Magnoliopsida; order Santalales; family Viscaceae; genus Viscum; species Viscum album. The sequence goes on from OY728130.1 coordinate 1,170,962,301, forward strand.
TTTTTTTTCTCTTATTCTATGAAGAAATTAATTTTTAAACTTTAGTCAAGAGATCTTAAAACCAAAAATGTGTTATCCTAATAGCTTATGTTTTGTTGAAAGGACTATATTTTGAATCATCATAGATTGATGGCTTTTATGCCCTCAATTTTATACTTGTTTTTGATTGATGACCTCAATCACTCCCTATAAATATTTACGTTTTTCCACTAATTATATGTCTCAAATTTCCACCAATGTTCTTCTAATCAAGATCATAATTTGGTGATAATTTTTCATTTTTCTTTCCCTCACATTAAGAATAAATTTTGTTAACCCAATTTCCGGTGGGAGTTTTCCAGAAAGTTATTTTTCTATGTTTTAACATTTTATGATCGAAAAACAATTTCAAATTATGAGGACCCAATTTATTGAATTATAGGAGAATGTAACACCCCAAGATTTCATAGTATGATATCTCATTAAAGTAATTTAATAGCTTGCGCTACACGCAACACCGAGTTCGAGTGCACCACAACATTTCCAAACTATCCATTAAAAAAGTGGTTATAAATAGTATTGACTTCATATTGAATATTATATACTCTATATAATTTTAACATCAATATTATGTGTTTATTAGACATAATATAAGAACAAATAAAATTTTCAGATTAAAAAAAAAAGTATTTTTCAAAAAATGCAATTTTATCACCTTTTAATGGAGAACCCTTTTTAAAACCAATATTTTACACTTTTATATATTTAATTTAATGAAATTAAATTCTTATTTAGAATCATGATGTAAAAATATTGTTTGGACAAATTTTTGGTATTTTCTTATAACTTTCATATTTTGACGAATAGTGAAAAATACTTTGTTTTAATTGAAAACATATTTTGTAATTGAAATAATTTATATTGTAAAATTATTAATTCCAAAGGTTTTTAAGTATAATTAGATTATATTTTTATCATTAAATACAATTTAGGTCATTATAAGTAATTTCACATTTAAATTTGACATAAACACATGTCAATCATTTGATAGTTTTTAATTTTTTAAAAACCTGCTTTTTGGGTTTGACAATGGGGATTAGTTTTAAATTAATAAATGAAACTTATCTATTTTTAATTTGTTAAAATAGGATTAAATTTTTAATTCATAATATTATAATTATTTTAGGGTAAAATTTTGGTATTTGTTTGAAAATTTTCAATTTTTGGTGAATAGAGAAAAACACTACGGTATTATTTAAAACCAAAGTTTTATTTAAATAATTAGTTATTTTAATTTAATTTATTTTAATTAAAAATATATATATAATACCTATATATGTTCAATTTTTTAACACCCCAATCTTTTACGCTATGCTTCTCTTTGAATAATACAGTAGCGTGTGTTGTACGCAACTTTGAGATTCTAACACGCCGCGACCAATCAAAGTAGCCATTATGAATAGTAATACCCACCTTTTGAAATTTTATACATTTAATATTTCAAAATAGAATTAATTTTTGGATTTGGAATAGCGAAATTATCATAGGATTAAATTTTGGTACTTTTCGGATAACTTTTATATTTTGATAAATAGTGAAAATTACTAAATTTTTATTAAAAGAAACTTTTTTTAATAGAAATAATTAATAATGATAAATTATTAATTTGAGTGGTTTTAAAGTATATTTAGAATATATTTTTACCATTTAATAAAATTTTGGTCATTGGACATAATTTCACAATTAAACCGGACATAAACAAGTATCAATCTTTTGATAGTTATTATTTCCTAAAAACACGCTTTTTGTTTTGACAGCGGGAATTAATTTTAAATTAATTTCTGCCACTTATGTGTTTTGAATTTGGAAAAATGGATTCCATTTTTGGAATTAGGATTTCCAAATTGTGTAAATATGTAAAATTCATTTTTAGACATTTTGAATAATTACTTCGGTAAATATTTTATTTACCATCATTAAAGGAAAAATCCGGTAAATAAGGGTAACAAATAATATTATAATAGTAATAAATTACCCTAAAATGTGTCCTAACAATATTGGTGGATACATGTCTGACCATGGGCATCTTTGGGTCGATTTTGGGACCACATGGAGCCACTTGTAGGTGATAGGGACACTTTATATTAATTAAGTTAAAGTAAATACAAAAATGACATAAGCATATATCTTTTTGAAAAACAATTTTTACATAGGGTTATATATGTAATATTTTTGACTATAAGAATTAATTAGAAATCTAAAAAGATCTTCTATATAATGTTATTTTATTTATAATTTTTATATATTAAATAATTTAATTTATTTATGACACAATGATGATGCAGTAATTACCGTATTAATGAAAGAATAAAATAATTGATATTATAAATACCCAAATAAATTTAATTTGAGACTTTTTGCAAATTCCAATAATATTATTGGTTACTATGACATATTATTATTGTTTATTTAAATTTGTTTTGAAGTAATAATGCTGTTATGAATTTATCAAGAACAAAATACCCAATAGTGTCAAAATTGACATAAAAGAATTTTTAAAACAAATATTATATTATTAGTTTATATTCAATTCCTGAAAATCTAAGGCTTGTCCAAGAGACTTATATCATGATATGTGTATCATTAATAGACCACTTGGGGGTCAATTGGATGTATATATTAAGTTTATTTACTATATAATATAAAAATACAAAGTGACATGGTAAATGTCAAACTAATTAACTAAGAGTTAAAACTAAAAGATAAGGTTAATTTAGTGACCCAAAACTTTCTAAAACATATTGGTTGAGTGGTTTTTGACTCATACCCACCTTAAACTTTAAATAATATACTTTTGAGCCATTAGAAATTGAATATGAATTTATTATAAAATAATATTTCCAGCTTTTCAAAAGGTGCCCCTCACCCCTCTTATAAAAGGGCATTCTCTCTTCTCACTAATTCACACATTCAAACGTTTTGGATCGGCCAACCCCTGCCCAAATACTCTCTCAACTTCCCTAAATTCAAAATATAGGCCTTAGTTTGATCATAAACCCAACCTAAGGAGCCCTTTTGGTCAAATCAAAAGGAAGAACCAGAAGAAGAGGTAATGTTTTCACCACCCTCTTTCAAGTTCCTTTCTTCTTCAACTTCTTCATTCTTTGTTATTCCCACTCTAAAATAATAAATCCCGTATGTTATATATACTGTGATATTATTATAAATATGGTAAAACCATATTCAATATTCTATCCATCCTTTGAATGACATGTCACCATAGGTGCGTATGTACGGCTTACAGTCTCCACATCGTGGTGTAATTGTTATTCAATAAATTATTATTTTGATGGGTATAATAAGGATGTGTAATTCATGTAAATAATAAATATAACATGATAATTATTCTTTATACACGATATAACATCCAATTATATATTATTTTAATATCAAAAAAATGATATTGTCGCTCATGCGTGCGTACGGACTACCGTCTCCACGAACGCGATGAGATTCATTCCCCATCATATCCATTCAAGACTAATTATCATTTGATGATTAAAAGTAATGTCTAATAACTTTATATAATTCTGGATATGAATAAGATACAACCTATCCATAACAAACATGACTTATATAACAAAACATATAAAAGAAAACAAGTAAGTTAACACCCGAAACGACGATAATACTAAAGTATTATTAACAAAGAATTATTAAAAGATAATATATGATATCATAATTATGTATATGTTTCTTGTATAATTTAATAACAATGTTTTAACAATTATACATAAGGTTAAAATACCATCGACTAAGGAAATGTACAAGGTAAGGGTTTATTTCAAAATCACTTTATTATCCGAGGTTGTTTATACGTAATTATCTACTGGGACCTCTTTATCATCAACATCTATGTTTTTTAAAAATGTATTCCAAAACATTTTTATTGTTTACTAGACTATGGGTTAAAGTCATTTATAACCTTTTTTGACTTTTTATAAAATGGTTTATAAATGAATCTTTCCGTCGTTTTCCAAACAAGGTCCTTTTTAACCTTTTCGACAAAATTAACGTAAGAATGTCTTTTTCTAACTTACACAGAAGGGGTGGCTATTTTCCGCCATTATAAAATCTTATAAGATTCCTTTACAAGCTTATAAGAATATTTTTAAAGTAAATGTTTTGTTTTATAATTATTTTTCTTTTTAATGATTTCAAAAAAATAGATATTTCTCTCAAATAGTTTTGATTTCATCTATGTCAACATCTTTTGATGGATTTTAAGCTTATTTGAAGTTGATTTATTATGATACAAAACATCCATATTGTATTTAAGGTTTTGTGATATGTTTGACTGTGGATGTGTTATTTTTATACAATTCATGGTTTATGGTGAAAGTATTGACATTTTGTATGCTAGTTTTAATATGAAGGTTTATGTTATGTAGAAACCTATTTATATGTGGAATGCATTGGACTTAATAAGTGACCGGTGGAGCCCGATATTTCTCCTCGATGCATCAAAAGGTCTCATGAGACAAACTAGTGTCATGGTACGAGGCCTTGACAAAATCTTATATTTAGTCTCGGCACGAGGCCTTGGCTACGTGGTTATGATAGTCTGGCATTATGCATTCCATCATTATGAAAGTGGTTATTGATATTTCATGTGATTATTCAACTAGTAAAATATCCATGTTAATAAGTAAATGGCATTATTTCATTTTATATTTGCCATATTATTCTGAAGTTCAAGTTTAAAAGGCTTTTGTTTTAGCTATACATTGCCTTAAATGTTTATGATTATTTATGAATGTTTCCGCTATATTGTTATCCTTACTGAGCATCTGAGCTCACCCTTTTCAATGTTTTATTTTTCCCACGATGTGAAGAAGTAATTTATGAATGACCTGTAGGGATAATATGAGGGGATATGAAGACAAGATTTTTTTGTAGAAGTTTTCACTTTATGATATAATGTAAACATTATGAATGTATCTAGTTATTCCAAGGTTACTAAACTAATTGGTCTTTTGAGACTTGATCTTTCTTGTGACCATGCCAATGTTATGTAATAATGCACCGACTCTAGGAAACTGTGGTCGGAGCATTACAGTTGGTATCAGAGGAAGTTTAGTACAAACCATTGAAGCTAGATTTAGATAAACCCCGATTAGAGCACATAGAACTAAGATGGACTTTGAGGGTTAGTATAGAAGAAATTCCTAGAATTTTGGTATTTTATAGATTTTGTGAGTTTTACAAGCAATACATCCATGTCTAGATACGAGAAGGTAGAGGCGGCTCTGGCACAGATGTACCTAGGGGTAAAACCCAAAAACACCGCTTTGAGCTACACTCGAACGGGAACTGGTGAACGACAACGGGCCTTGCTGCACTCTTGGTTACGACACTCCCGGGGGATATGCTTAGGATAATTCTCATTTTCTGTACGAACCATTATAAAGGGTTTATGAGTATATAATTCCTCAAAGAAAACATTTTTATGATTATGGATTATATCCATAAACGGTTCAATTTATGTTAATTATTCTACAAGTATGGAATTATGTATTTTGATAAATAAACTAATCTAGTTTATGCCATTATTTAGAAATGGTCCCTAGTGGAAGAAATGGAAACCATATTAATTCATGCACTCCATGTAGGGATTTACCTTTTTCTAAAGATAATTATAGTGGAGCTGGTTATAATACTAGTGCTGATTAGCTTATCACCATAATGGGACAAGTCACTCAGGTTATGAATAATTACCTTACTCGTATGGAGCACCCTAATCCACAACGTGGAGGATCAATATTAGATCGCTTCATGAGGAAACAACCACCAACATTCAATGGGAGTACAAATCCATTGGTAGCTGAGAAATGGATAAGTTCCCTAGAGAAAATATTTCAGGCTTTGGGGAGTAGTGAAAGGGAAAAAGATATCATGGCAGTTTACCGCCTCACTGAAGATGCTGATCAATGGTGGTAACTGATTCAAAACATGAAGGAAGATGATGAAGTATCAAATATGGAATGGAGGGAGTTCAAAGATATATTTTTAGAAAAATACATTCCCCGTGACCATCGAGGAGATATGGAAAGGCAATTTCTGTGTCTGAGGGAAAAGGAGGATGAGAATGTCGCAATGTATGAGGTTTACTTTACAAGGTTAGCAAGGTATGTTGGAGATTATATACATAACCCAAGAAGTAATATTGATCGTTTCTTTAATGGGTTAAAACCATTTATTCGTCGAGCATTAGTCTCACAATCGTTCTCGTCGTACGAAAACATTGTCTCATGTGCTATCAAAACAGAAAAGGAATTCTCTAAGTCTTATGACTTTAAAGAAAATCAAGAGAAGAAGAGATCTGCTGATCAATCTGGAAATGGAAATAACGGGATGAAAGGAAAAGTTGAAAATCCATCCAGCAGTAAATTTGGGAAGAAACACCTCAGTACTTTCTTAAAAGGAATGGGAGTATGTTACAAGTGTGGTGAAAAAGTCCACCAAACTCATTATTGCTAGGGAAAGAGAGTTGTTGTCAATGTGGAATGCTATAATTGTAGAGAGATGGGACATTATGCAAATGAATGTCCTAAGCGTTAGGAGAACTTGCCTCAGAAAAGGCCAAGGGATCAAGGCCAAGCTTATACAATCACTACTGCAGAGGTAGAAGCTCCGAAAGACGTGCTAGCAGGTAATTTAATGGTTTCCTCAAGTTTAGAAAATGTTTTATTTGATTCTAGATCATCGCATTGTTTCATATCTTCCCAATTTTTTAAGAAAATTATATATTTCCAATTTGATATAACAAAGGAGTTGTCAGTTAAAACTCTAAAGGGAAGTATCATTGTAACAATGTTTTGTGAATCAGTCCCCATTAGAGCACATAAATGTTATTTATCCGCTGATATCATTGCCATGCCTATGATTGAGTTTGATATAATCCTCAGTATGGATTGGCTTTCGGAGCATGATGCGAAGATTTATTGTAAGAAGAAGGAGGTTACGATTTTTGATGATGAAGATAAAGAACACCTTATTTTTAGAGCAGAATCGTCACCACCTAATTCTTATCTAGATCCACCCCCAGTAGCTCAACTAAATTCAATTATCGGGGAGGAAGAGAATGAAATAACTATGTGTGAGGAAAGGAATATCCAAATAGAGTATGTACCTATTGTAATATAATATGTAGATGTGTTTCCGGAAGATTTACTTGGACATCCTCCAGAACGAGAAGTTGAGTTTTCCATTGATTTAATTCCTGGATCAAGGCCTATATCGAAGACCCCTTATAGAATGTCCACTTTAGAATTAGTGGAACTAAAGAAACAACTAGAGGAATTGAGTAATAAGGGATTTATTCACCCTAGTCAAATGATTGAATGAATCTTGAGTGTACTTCTTGATAGCGATTCTGAATGAGATTCTTAATGTGAATAACCCTAATCTTTCTTTGCGTCAATATCGATTCGAAGATTCTTGATTCCTGACTCTTGATGGCTTGGTTTAATCCTGAATGGGATTTCACCTTCAAAGACAATTGGGCAACGAAAGAAATTCTCAAACCATCGGGCTCTCAGGACTTATCAGCTCTCAAATGGAAAACTCTATCCTTCGCAGAGGTTCATTCTGGTTCCTCAATTCCTACAAAAGAGGATTGATCTAAATCCTCAAACATTCCCAGGTTAGAGAATGGTGGATTCTCAGTAATTACGGATCCTGAGGCTCTAAAACAACGGCTGGACCTCTGTAAGTTCTCCGTACTGGGTCGTATTATTTACTCAAAGGGTGATAAGCCTTTGTCTTTTGCTGATCTCAAAAATAGAATATCGCATTGCTTGAGTCTAAGAGATTGGAAACTTATTTCAGTTGGAAAAGGATATTTTCACATTGTCTTTAATGCTTCTGAATCTTTGAACTCATTTTGGAATCTTGGTAACCTTCAACTCAAACCTGGTATCCTAAGATTATCAGAATGGGATGTGAATTTTAATCCTTTCAACCTCAAACAATCCAATTCACAGATCTGGGTAAGGTTTCATGGATTAAATTGGGTGTATTGGCATCCTAGAATCCTCAATGACATTACATCATGTATTGGTACTCTTATGAGGGTGGATCAGTGCACTTTAGATGGTGAGAGTGGTTTTTTTCCAGAATACTTATTGATATCAATTTGGAAATCAAGACACCCACTTCTATTTTCTTCAATGCTAGGGGTTTTAAATCTAAGATTCGTTTGGAATATGAGAATGTACCCTATTTTTGTGATGTTTATAAAATAGTGGGGCATAGTGTATCTAATTGCAGGATGATTCAGAGAAATTCCAAGGTCCAAACCAAAGCTTCTAATTGGAATGAAGTCAACAAGAATAAAAAAACCAAAGTTTTCTTTATTGAGAAAAAAGGTATTCTCAAATCAACATCTCCTCCTGTCAAGAATCAAAATCATGCTCTTGCAACTGATTTTACATCAAAGTACCCTGCCTCTTCCTCATCCCAAAGAATTTCCTAGGCTGACCAAGTTGAGGAGGAAGTAAAGAATTTTGAATCTGCTCCTATTCAACCAGAATGGGTTTCAACATAGGATCTTCCCTTATTCTCTGAATGTTGCAATGATATTTTCAACCTGGTTTATGACCTACAGAATGAGGAACATGAGAACTAATTTATGTTGAACTTCCATCAGGAAATCCTTGATTTTTTTATATCTTTACAGGAGATTACAGAATATTGAACTACTGCTACATACCTGCACACAGAGACTAAAGTTAGGCAGGACTGTGCTACTGTTTCAGATGGTGAACTCATTTCCAGTTCTCAGGAGGACTTACAGACTTCAAATCCATCTGTTTTTGCAAACAAATAATCGGCCAAAGGGAAGTTTTCTACTTTGAACAGTACTGTTCCAGCTACTGTAAACAGTTTTTTCAACTCTCTGAATGTATCTTCTCCTCTTCCTCAAACTGATACTTCCCTAATTATATCTGTACATAGTTCTGTTTCTGTTTTCACTATTCCTTCTAGCATTTTCATGAGTTCTAGCACTGTATTTTATGGTCTGAATGAAACTACATTATCTAAAATTCCTTTAAATCATTCTGATTCTTTGATTAAGAACCCAGTTTCTGCTGATTATATTCATCATAGTTAAGGACACAATGTCTCCTCCAGGGATGATGTGCCACCTGGCATCCAGGAACAAGCTAACCCCAATGTCTCGAATATTTATGATCTCAATAATCCTAAGAGCCTTCAAAGTCCTAAAAGGAAAGTGGGGAGACCCTCTAAGGCAAGTAAAGTCAAAGATACTTTGGAAAAAAAGGGGGTTTTAACCCTAACTTCAGGTTTAAATGAAGATTCTGTATTGGAACTGTCAAAGCTTAGCTAACTGTAATACAATGAGGTCCCTTAAATCCCTCACTGTTCAGCACAAACCTCTCCTTATTGTCATATCTGAACCCAAAAGGATTTCTTCCCCTAATATTGCTAACTTGGCATCTTTTGGATTTCATCTTGTTGATTACAATATCTACATTTCTGAAATAAAAAACCTCTGGTTTCTGGCTCATTCATCCTTGACTGATGTATCTCTAGTTGATAATAGTGGACAGTATGTGACTTGGTCCTTCAAGCTATCTGGAATTCAACTTTATTGCTCTGTTTTTTATTCTAATGTTAGATATCAGGATCGAAGGAGATTGTGGTTGGACATTGATGTTCTTAATTCTGTCATTTCTGCTCCTTTGATCATTCATGGAGACTTTAACTCTATTTTTCATCCTGATGATAAGTTTGGTGCAATATTCAATACTATATCCTCTAGGGAGTTCAAGTCTTGCATTGATACAAATGATTTGCATGAGATCAACTTGGTTGGGGCCAAATTCACTTGGTATAGGAATTTTTTGAATAGAGTTGTTGCTAGCAAGATTGATAGGGCTTTTGTTAATGATTCTTCCCCTGATCATTGGGGCTCCATTTCTTACATTACACTTCCTAGAATTAACTCTGATCATCATCCAATTCTAGTGAATCTTACTTATAAGGATTTCAGACCTCCTTTACCCTTTAGATTCAACAAAGGTTGGGTCAATCACCCTGATTGTTCCTCTTTAGTTGATGATGCTTGGAATTCATGAAATTCAAGTGATGATGTTTTTTCCTGCTTATCCAAATTAAAAATTCTCAAAATATCTCTGAATCTTTGGAGTAAGGAAAAATTTAGCAATATTGATAAGGATATTTTGTCTCTTTAAGTTGCTCTTCAGAACTTGCAGGTTCAAAATACAGTGAACAATTTCCCCAATGGGCTCAAAGAGGACTCTGAGATTGTCTCAAGAATCAATGGCCAACTCAATATGAAGGATGCTCTTCAAAGAGATACTTTCAAAGCTAAATGGTTAAAATATGGTGACAGGGATACTAAATTCTTCAATTCCTTACAATTAATTAGGAGGATTTATAAACCTCTTTCGATTATTAAGAATGAGGATCAGATCATTGATAATGATAAGGATCTGTCAGAACATGTGATATATTATTTTAAAGATCTCTTTAATGTCCCTACTCCGTTGAATGAGCCTATTGATGGCATCATCCCCAATCTGGTTAGCCAACAGTAAAATGACAACCTTACTTCCATTCCATTGAGCATTGAGATCAAAGAAGCTATTTTCAGTCCCAAACCTGATAGCTCTCCAGGCCCAGATGGCTTTGGTAACTTCTTTTTTCAGACTTATTGGGATATCATTCAACATGATGATTGTAAACTTGTGATTCAATTCTTTAAGGGTGGTGATCTTCCTTATGTCATGAATGATCAATTTCTTGCTCTGATTCCAAATATTGAGAATGCTTGTGAAATGAATTTGTTCAGACCTATTGCTTTAGTCAACACCATTAACAAAATTATCTGTATGATTATGGCAATAAGGCTTACCGATGTTGCCAGCAGAATTGTTTCACCCAACCAGTTTGGCTTTATCAAGGGATGGTCGATACAAGATTTCCTCATCACTACCTAAGAATGTGTGAATCTGCTTAGGAAACCCTATAGGGGTGTAAACATTACCCTTAAGATTGATGTCAAAAAGGCCTTTTACACCATGAATTGGGGTTTTATCTGAAAAGTACTTATGATGTTTGGATTTGATGGTGTGTTTATCAGTTGGATCAGGAAGATTTTATGTTCTGTCGATATTTCAATTCTTATAAATGGATCTCCTCGTGGATTTTTTTATTTCTCTAGGGGGGTTAGACAAGGTCACCCTCTTTCTGAAATTATCTTTTCTATTGTAGAGGATTATCTTAGAAGGCTTCTCTCAATCATGGCAGGTAATGGGAAATTGAAAACAATAAATGTTGGGAGAGGCATTCTGGCCCCGACTCATCTTTTGTATGCAGATGTCATTATCATTTTCACTTCAGGTGATAAAGTAAATATCAAGAACATCAAAAGAACTCTTTTGCATTATGCCTTTTTCTCTGTTCAAGACATTAGCTGGGAGAAATCCTTTGTCTACTTTGGCAAGAGTATCAATGATCGGAGAAAGACTTTAATTCTCAATGATCTTAATGTCAAGGATGGTTTCCTTCCCTTAAATTATTTGGGGGTTCCTTTGTTCTATGGAAATCCAAAATCTAGTTATTTTTCTGAGATTGTATGCAAAGTTAGAAGTCACCTTTCTACTTGGAAAGGAAAATATCTTTCCATGGCTGGGAGGGTCTGTTTGGATAAATCAGTTATTGTCTCCAAACTTGTTTATTCCTTCATGGTTTACAAATGGCCCATTTATCTCATACGTTGTATCAATGGTGCTCTTAGGAATTTTATCTGGAGTGGAAATATCATTAAAAGGAAACTGGCTACTATATCCTGGGATGATTATTGCAAACCTTATGATGCTGGAGGATTGGGTATTAAAGATCTGGTTCTCTTTAATGATTCTTTTCAGGCCTCTTTCATCTGGAAATTGTTTAATAGAAATTCTGAGGGATTGACCTTTCTTCAGAGTAAATTCTTGAATAGACTAAAGAGGGGGTCTTTCAATCATCTGGAATCATTTGTTTGGCCAGCCTTCCAGTACATCTTTACTTAAATTGATTCTCATTATAGATGGCTTGTTTCAAAGGACTCATCTCTGAATTTTTGGAAAAGCAAATGGATTAAAAACCCCCTTCTTGATCTTGTAATGGATGAAAGAGATATTGATCTTGAATTAACTATCAAGGATCAATTGGAGAACATGGATGGTCTTCCAAATCACATTGTCAACATTGTTAGCAATCACTATTTTCTGACAAGAAAGACTTTTGCGCTTGGGAACCTGTGGTTAATGGTATTCTATCCTCCATGCTCTATTATGATTTTTCTCTAAAATAAATTTTAGCCAATCACTAGATGGGGAACTTGCATAAAAACTTCATTAGATCATCTCGTTCCAATTTAGTCTGGATAATTGCTCATGGAAAAATACCCACTGATTGTTAGCTCCAGCATTGTGGTATTTCTTTATGCTCCTCTTGTGTGCTTTTTCATCAACACAGGGAGGATGCAGATCATCTTTTTCTTTGTTGTGTTAATGCTGCTTCAATGTGGAAGGATCTTGAAAACATCTCTGAAGTCTCACTTCCTCTGATGGAATCTATCACTGGTTTCATTCAGAGATGGAAGTTCATTCCTCTTTCTTCATAGTTATTGGACTTATTTCAAGTTTCTTCCTCTGAGTTACTTCATTATATATGGTCTTCTTGAAATAAAGAAATTCATGGAAAACAACATTTTTCAATTACTTCTGCTATTTCGAACATCCTTGCTGCAACATGCATTGTTAGCCTCCCTAAAAACCATTTCTGTGCCAATTCTATGCATGATTTCTCTGTACTTTCTTGTATTGTTGTTAAAGGTAATTTCAGGCCCTCTTATTATACTTTTGAAGTTATTTGGAAACCACCAATGTTTGGTTGGTTGAAAATTAACTCTCATGGTGAATCGAAAGGAAATCCAGGGCCTTCTGGATATGGATCCGTTTTCAGGGATCATATGGGTCAGGTAATTGGTTGCTTTTATGGCTTTTTTGGGTTTGCTTCCTCATTGGAAGCTGAGATTATGGGTATTATTGTTGCGGTGGAGCAGGCTAAAAATCATGGTTGGAATAATCTTTGGTTTGAAAGTGACTCAACTGGTATTGTGTCTACCATTAGGGAATGCTCTTATCACTTATCTTGGAAATTCCATAATCGTTGGATAAATTGCTTGGACTCCCTTCGGACTTTGAATCACATTATTACTCATGTCTATCGGGAGACGAATTCTATTGTAGATGGTTTGGATAACAAAGTAATTGAAGATACTGATTTCACATGGTATGACAATCTCCCTACTACTTTTTTTACCCCTTTTAAAAAGGTATTTGAACAAAACTCCTGTGTTTACAATTCTGTAAGTTGGACTTTTTTATCATAATTTAGGGGCCTTTCTTTTCTGGTTAAGGACTCAGATTCTTCTAAATAAAACCCTAGTGTTTCTCCATGGGGATCCCCTGTTCTTTTTGTTAAAAATAAATATGGATCTATGAGGTTATGTATCGACTACAGGGAGATCAATGCTCCCCTACCTCGCATTGATGATTTATTTGACCAAATGTATGGAGCTCAATACTTTTCAAAGATTGAACTTTGATCTGGATAGCATCTGTTGTGTGTGAAGAAGGAAGACATTACTAAGATAGCATTTCAAACCAGGTACGGGCATTATGAGTTTACAGTAATTTTTTTTGGGGCGGTAGCTTACCATTTGGCAATGCCGCCAAATCTCTCCAAAGTTCACGATGTGTTCCACATATCACTGTTGAGAAAATACATTCCTGACCCAACGCATTAAATCACCTATGAGGAATTAGAACTGGAACCCGATATCTCTTATTACGAAGAGCCCGTCAGGATTCTTGATATGAGAGAACAAGTGCTGAGAAACTGGACGACTCATCTGGTAAAAGTTCTATGGAGAAACCATAAAATGGAAGAGGTCACGTGGGAACCCGAGAAACTTACGATGAAGAACCACCCGAGTCTTTTTATGCAGTAATATTATAGAAATTTCAAGGACGAAATTATTTGAAGGAGGGGAGAATGTAACACCCCAAGCTTCCATGGTATGCTTCTCTTTGAATAATACTATAGCATGTGTTGTACGCAACTTCGAGATTCTAACACGCCGCGACCAATCAAAGTAGCTGTTATGAATAGTAATACCCACTTTTTGAAATTTTATAGATTTTATCTTTCAAAATGGACTTCATTTTTGGATTAGTAATATAGATATTATACTAGGATGAAATTTTGGTACTTTTCGGATAACTTTTATATTTTGATGAATAGTGAAAATTAATAAATTTTTATTAAAAGAATCTTTTTTTAATCGAAATAATTAATAATGATAAATTATGAATTTGAGTGGTTTTAAAGTATATTTAGAATATATTTTTACCATTTAATACAATTTTGGTCATTGGAAATAATTTCACAATTAAACCGGACATAAACAACTATCAATCTTTAGATAATTATTATTTCTTAAAAACACACTTTTTGTTTTGACTACAGGAATTAATTTTAAATTAATTTCTGCCACTTCTGTGTTTTGAATTTGGAAAAATAGATTCCATATTTGGAATCAGGATGTCCAAATTTTGTAAATAGGTAACTTTCATTTTTAGACATTTTGAATAATTACTTCGGTAAATATTTTATTTACCAAGGCTAAAGGGTAAATCCGGTAAATAAGGATAAAAAATAATATTATAATAGTAATAAATTTCCCTAAAACGTGCCCTAACCTTACTTGTGGATACATGTCCGACCATGGGCATATTTGGGTCGAATTTGGGACCCCATGGATCCACTTATAGGTGATAGGGACACTTTATATTAATTAAGTTTAAGTAAATACAAAAATGACATGAGCATATATCTTTTAGAAAAAAAATTTTTACATAGGGTTATATATGTAATATTTTCGACTATAAATATTAATTATAAATATAAAAATATTTTCTACATAATGGTATTTTATTTATAATTTTTAGAAATTAAATAATTTAATTTATTTATGACATAATGATGATGCAATAATTGCCGTATTAATGAAAGATTAAGATAATTGATATTATAAATACCCAAATAAATGTAATTTGATACTTTTTATAAATTTCAATAATTTTCTAGGTTACAATAACATATTAGTATTGTTTATATAAATTTTTTTTTGAAGTAATAATGTTGTTATGAATTTATCAAAAACAAAATACCCAATAGTGTAAAAATTGACATAAAAGAGTTTTTAAAAAACATATTATATTATTAATTTATATTCAATTCTTAAAAATCTAAGGTTCAGCCAAGAGACTTATATCATGATAGGGGTATCATTAATGGACCATTTTTGTGTCTTTTGGCTGTATATAGTATGTTTATTAACTATATAATATAAAAATACAAAGTGACATGGTAAATGTCAAACTAATTAACTAAGAGTTAAACTAAAAGATAAGGTTAATTTAGTGACCTAAACCTTTCTAAAACCTATTGGTTGAGTGGTTTTCAACCCATACCCACCTTAACCTTTAAATAATCCTCTTTGGAGCCATTAGAAACTGAATATAAATTTATTATAAAATAATATTTCTAGCTTTTCCAAAGGTTCCCATCACCCCTCTTAAAAAAGGGCACTCCCCCTTCTCACTAATTCACACATTTGAAGCCTTTTGGCTCGACCAAAACCTGCCCAAATAACCTTTAAACTTCCCTCACTTTAAACTAGAGGCCTTATTTTGATCATAAATCCAACCTAAGGAACCCTTTTGATCAAATCAAAAGGAAGAACCCGAAGAAGAGGTAATGTTTTCACCACCCTCTTTCAAGTTCCTTTATTCTTAAAATTCTTGTTTCTTTATTATTCCCATTCTAAAATAATAACTCAAGTATCTTATATATACGGTGATGTTATTATAAGTATGTTAAAACCATATTCATTATTCTATCCATCCTTTTAATGACATGCCACCATACGTGCGTATGTACGGCTTACCGTCTCCACGACGTGGTGTAATTGTTATTCAAAAAATTATTATTTGGATGGGTATAATAATGATGTTTAATTGATGGAAATAATAAATATATCATGATAAAGATTCTGTCTACATCACATACCATCCAATTATATATTATTTTAATATCAAAAGAATGATATTGTCGCTCGTGTGTACGTACGGACTACCGTCTCCATGAACGCGATGACATTCATTCCCCATCGTATCCATTTAAGACTAATTCTAATTTGATGATTAAAAGTAATGTTTAAGAACTTTATATCATTATGTATATGAATAATATACAACCTTTCCATAAAAAACACAACTTATGTAACAAAAAATATAAATGATAACACGTAAGTTAACACCCAAAACGACGATAATACTAAAGTATTATTAACAAAGAATTATTAAAAGATCATATATGATATCATAATTATGTTTATGGTTCTTTTATAATTTAATAAAAATGTTTTAACAATTATACAGGAGGTTAAAATACCATCGACTAAGGAAAAGTACAAGGTAAGGATTTATTTCACAATCTCTTCATTATCTGAGGTTGTTTATACGTAATTATCAACTAGGACCTCTTTATCATCCAAATATATGTTTCTTAAAAATGTATTCCAAAACATTTTTACTATTTACTAGAATGTGGTCTAAAGTCATTTATACCCTTGTTTGACTTTTTATAAAATGGTTTATAAATAAATCTTTCCGTCATTTTCCAAACAAGGTCCTTTTTAACCTTTTCGACGGAATTAAGGTAAGAATGTCTTTTTTTAACTTATACGGTGGTTGCGGCTATTTTCCACCCTTATAAAATCTTAGAAGATTCCCTTACAATCTTATAAGGATATTTTCAAAGTAAATGTTTTATTTTATAATTATGTGACTTTTAAATTATTTCAAAAAATAGATATTTCTCTCAAATAGTTTTGATTTCATCTATATCAACATCCTTTGAGGGATTTTAAGCTTATTTGAAGTTGATTTATTATGATACGAAACTTCCATATTGTATTGAAGGTTTTGTGATATTTTTGACTGTGGATGTGTTATTTTTATACCATTCATGGTTTATGGTGAAAGTATTGACCTTTCGTATGCTAGTTTTAATACGAATGTTTATGTTATGTTGAAACCTGTTCATATGAGGAATGCATTGAACTTAATAAGTGACGGGTGAAGCCCACTATAGCTCCTTGATGAATAGGTGGGTCTCATGAGACAAAATGGTGTCTTGGCATGAGGCCTTGACAAAATCTTATTTGTAGTCTTGGCACGAGGCCTTGCCTAAGTGGTTATGATAGTCTGGCATTATGAATTCCATCATTATGAAAGTGGTTATTGATATTGAATGTGATTATTCGACTAGTAGAATATCCAAGTGAATAAGTAAATGGCATTATTTCATTTTATCTTTTCCATATTATGCTGAAGTTCAAGTTTAAAAGTCTTTTGTTTTAGCTATACATTGCCTTAAATGTATATGCTTATTTATAAATGTTTCTGCTATATTGTTATCCTTACTAAGCATCTGAGCTCACCCTTTTCAATGTTTTATTTTTTCCAGGATGTGAATAAGTAATTTATAAATGACCCACAGGGATAATATAAGGGGATATGAAGACAAGATGTTTTTGTAGTAGTTTTCACTTTATGATGTAATGTAAACTTTATGAATGTATCTAGTATTTCCAAGGCTACTAAACTAATCGGTCTTTCGAGACATTATCTTTCTTGTGATCATGCCAATATTATATAATAATGCACCGACTCTGGGCAACTGGGGTCAGTGCGTTACAGTTGGTATCAGAGTAAGTTTAGTACAAACCTTGGAAAATAGATTTAGATAAACTCTGATTACAGCACATAGACCTAATATAGACTTTAAGGATTAGTATAGAAGAACTTCCTAGAATTTTGGTAGTGTAGAGATTTTGTGAGTTTTCAGAGAAATAAATCACTGTCTGGATACGAGCAGGTAGCGGAGGCTCTGGCACAGATGTAACTAGGGGTAAAACCCGAAAACACCGCTTTGAGCTAGACTCGAATGGGAACTGGTGCACGACAACTGGCCTTGCTGCACTCTTGGTTAAGACACTCCCAGGGGATATGCTTAGGATAATTATAATTTTTTTTAGGAACCATTATGAATTATTTATGAGTATATACTTCCTCAAAGAAAACATTTTTATGATTATGGATTATATCCATAAACTGTTCAATTTATGTTAAGTGTTTTACATGTATGGAATTATGTATTTTGTTTCATAAACTGATCTAGTTTGTGACATTGTTTAGAAATGGTGCCTAGTGTAAGAAATGAAAACTATATCAATGCACGCACTCCATGTAGGGATTTCCCTTCTGCTCAAGATAATTATAGTGGAGCTGGTGATGTAACCGGTGCTGATCAGCTTATCATTATACTGGGACAACTCAGTCAGGTTATTAATAATAACCTTACCCGTATAGAGCACCCTGATCCACAGTGTGGAGGATCAATGTTAGATCGCTTCATGAGGCAACAACCACCAACATTAAATGGGAGTACAAGTCCATTGGTAGCTGAGAAATGCATAGGTTCCCTAGAGAAAATATTTCATGCTTTAGGGAGTAGTGAAAGGGAAAAAGTTATCATGGCAGTTTACCGCCTCATTGGAGATGCTGATCAATGGTGGTAATTGATTCAAAACATGAAGGAAGATGATGAAGTATCAAATATGGAATGGAGGGAGTTCAAAGATCTGTTTTTAGAAAAATAATTTCCTAGTGACCATCGAGTAGATATGGAAAGGAAATGTATGAGTCTGAGGCAAAAGGAGGATGAGAATGTCGCAAAGTATGAGGATATCTTTACAAGGTTAGAAAGGTATTCTGTAGATTATATACATTACCCAAGAAGTAAGATTGATCGTTTCTTTGTTGGGTTAAAACCATTTCTCCATCGAGCATTAGTCTCAAAATCCTTCTCGCCATACGAAGACATTCTCTCATGTGCTATCAAAACAAAAAAGGAATTCTCTAAGTATTATGACTTTAAAGCAATGCAAGAGAAGAAGAGATCTGTTGATCAATCTAGAAATGTAAATAAGGGAAGGAAGGGAAAAGTTGAAAATCCATCCTGTAGTAAATGTGGGAAGAAACACCCCGGTACTTTCTTAAAAGGAATGGGAGTCTGTTATAATTGTGGGTAAAAAGACCACCATGCTCATGATTGCTAGGGAAAGAGAGTTGTTGTCAATGTGGAATGATATAATTGTATAGAGATAGGACATTATGAAAATTAATGTCCTAAGCGCCAGGGGAACTTGCCTCAGAAAAGTTCAAGGGATCAAGTCCAAGCTTATGCTATCACTACTGCTGAGGTAGAAGCTCCGAAAGACGTTGTGGCGGGTAATTAAATGGTTTCCTCATGTTTAGAAAATTCTTTATTTTATTCTGGATCATCACATTGTTTCATATCTTCCCAGTTTTATAATAAAATTAGATATTTCCAATTTGATTTAACAAAGGATTTTTCAGTTAAAACTCCAAGGGGGAGTATCATTGTAACAAAGTTTTGTGAATCAGTCCCCATTAGAGCACATAAATGTTCTTTATCCAGTGATCCCATTGTCATACCTATGATTGATTTTGATATAATCCCCGATATGGATTGGCTTTTGGACCATGATGTGAAGATTTATTGTAAGAAGAAGGAGGTTACAATTTTTTATGATGATTATAAAGAACACCTTATTTTTAGAGCAGAATCGTCACCACCTAATTTTTATCTAGATCCACCCCCAGTGGCTCAACTAAATTCAATTATCGGGGAGGAAGAGAATGAAATAACTTTGGGTGAGGAAAGGAATGTCTAAATAGAGGATGTACCTATTATAATAGAATATGTAGATGTGTTTCCGGAATATTTACCTGGACATCCTCCAGAAAGAGAAGTTGAGTTTTCCATTGATTTAATTCCTGGATCAAGGCCTATATTGAAGACCCCTTATAGAATGGCCACTTTAGAATTAGTGTAACTAAAAAACAACTAGAGGAATTGATTAATAAGGGATTTATTCACCCTCGTGTTTCTCCATGGGGAGCCCCTGTTCTTTTTGTTAAAAATAAAGAAGGATCTATGAGGTTATGTATCGACTATAGGGAGATCAATGCTCCCCTACCTCGCATTGATGATTTATTTGACCAACTTCATGGAGCTCAATAATTTTCAAAGATTGACCTTCGATCTGGATACCATCAGTTGTGTATGAAGAAGGAAGAAATTCCGAAGAAAGCATTTCAAACCAGGTGTGGGCATTACAAGTTTACAGTAATGCCTTTTGGGGCTGTAGATTACCGTTTGGCAATGCCGCCAAATCTCTCCAAAGTTCACGACGTGTTCCACGTATCAATGTTGAGAAAATAAATGTCTGACCCAACGCATGTACTCACCTATGAAGAATTAGAATTGGAAACCAATATCTCTTATTGCGAAGAGACTGTCAGGATTATTGATATGAGAGAACAAGTGCTGATAAACCGGACGACTCGTTTGGTAAAAGTTCTATAGAGAAACCATAAAATGGAAGAGGCAACATGGGAAGGCGAGGAACTTATGATGAAGAACCACTTGAGTATTTTTATGTAGTAATATTCTAGAAATTTCGGGGACTAAATTATTTGAAGGATGGGAGAATGTAACACCCCAAGCTTCCATTGTATTCTTCTCTTTGAATAATACAGTAGCGTGTGTTGTACGCAACTTCGAGATTCTAACCCGTCGCGACAAATCAAAGTAGCTGTTATGAATAGTAATACCCACTTTTTGAAATTTTATACATTTCATCTTTCAAAATGGATTTCATTTTTGGATTAGGAATATAGAAATTATCCTAGGATGAAATTTTGGTACTTTTCGGATAACTTTTATATTTTGATGAATAGTGAAAATTACTAAATTTTTATTAAAAGCCACTTTTTTAATCGAAATAATTAATAGTGATAAATTATGAATTTGAGTGGTTTTAAAGTATATTTAGAATATATTTTTACCATTTAATACAATGTTGTTCATTGGACATAATTTCACAATTAAACCGGACATAAACAAGTATCAATCTTTTGAAAGTTATTATTTCTTAAAAACACGCTTTTTGTTTTGACAGCGGGAATTAATTTTATATTAATTACTGCCACTTCTGTGTTTCGAATTTGGAAAAATTAATTCCATATTTGGTATCAGGATGTCTAAATTGTGTAAATAGGTAACTTTCATTTTTAGACATTTTGAATAATTACTTTGGTAAATATTTTATTTACCATGGTTAAAGGGTAAATCCGGAAAATAAGGGTAAAAATAATATTTTAATAGAAATAAATTACCCTAAAACGTGTCCTAACCTTATTTTTGGATTCCTTTCTGAACATGGAAATCTTAGGGTAGATTTTGGGACCCCATGGAGCCACTTGTAGGTGATAGGGACACTTTATATTAATTAAGTTAAAGTAAATACAAAATTCACATAAGCATATATCTTTTAGAAAATCAATTTTTACATAGGGTTATATATGTAATATTTTAGACTATAAATATTAATTAGAAAGATAAAAATATTTCCTACATAATGGTATGTTATTTATAATTTTTAGATATTAAATAATTTAATTTATTTATGACACAATGATGATGCAGTAATTATCGTATTAATGAAAGATTAAGATAATTAATATTATAAATACCCAAATAAATGTAATTTGAGACTTTTTATAAATTAAAATAATTTCTATGTTACTATGAAATTTTATTATTATTTATATAAATTTTGTTCCAAGTAATAATGCTGTTATGAATTTATCAAGAACAAAATACCCAATAGTGTCTAATTTGACATAAAAGAGTTTTTAAAACAAATATTATATTATTAATTTATATACAATTCTGAAAAATCAATTTTTCGTCCAATATAATTATATCATGATAGTTTTATCAATAATGGACCACTTGGGAGTTTATTGGATGTATATAGTATGTTTATTAACTATATAATATAAAAATACAAAGCGACATGGTAAATGTCAAACTAATTAACTAAGAGTTAAAACTAAAAGATAAGGTTAATTTAGTGACCCAAACCTATATAAACCCTATTGGTTGAGTGGTTTTCGACCCATCCCCACCTTAACCATTAAATAATCAACTTTGGTGTCATTATAAACCGAATATTAATTTATTATGAAATAATATTTCGAGCTTTTCCAAAGGTGCCCCTCACCCCTCTTATAAAAAGGCACTCCCCCTTCTCACTAATTTACACAATCAAAGCCTTTTGGATCAGCTAACCCCTGCCCAAATAATCTCTCAACTTCCCTCACTTCAACATAGAGGCCATAGTTTGATCCTAAAGCCAACCTATGGATCCCTTTTGATCAAATCAAAAGGAAGAACCCGAAGAAGAGGTAATGTTTTCACCACCCTCTTTCAAGTTCCTTTCTTCTTCAACTTCTTCTTTATTTGTTATGACCATTCTAAAATAATAACTCCAGTATATTATATATACAGTGATTATATTATAAATATGGTACAACCATATTCAATATTCTATCCATCCTTTTAATGACACGTCACCATACGTGCGTATGTACGACTTACTGTCTCCACGTCGTAGTGTAATTGTTATTCAATAAATTTTTATTTGGATGGGTATAATAATGATTTTTAATTCATGGAAATAATAAATATAACATGATAATGATTCTGTATACATGATATACCATCCAATTATATATTATTTTAATATCAAAAGAATGACATTGTCGTTCGTGCGTACGTACGGACTACTGTCTCCACGAACGCGATGAGATTCATTCCCCATCGTATCCATTCAAGACTAATTCTTATTTGATGATTACAATTAATGTTTAAGAACTTTATATCATTATGTATATGAATAAGATACAACCTATCTATAACAAACACAACTTATATAACAAAACAAATAAAAGAAAACAAGTAAGTTAACAACTGAAACGACGTTAATACTAAAGTATTATTAAAAAATAATTTTTAAAAGATCATATATGATATCATAATTATGTATATGGCTTTTGTATAATTTAATTACAATTTTTTAACTATTATACAGGATTTTAACATACCATTGACTAAGGAAAAGTACAAGGTAAGAGTTTATTTCACAATCTCTTCATTATTCGAGGTTGTTTATACGTAATTATCTACTGGGGCCTCTTTGTCATCCATATCTATGTTTCTTAAAAATGTATTCCAAAACATTTTTACTATTTACTAGAAAATGGGTTAAATTCATTTATACCCTTGTTTTACATTTTTTAAAATGTTTTATAAAGGAATATTTCCATCGTTTTCCAAACAAGGTCAGTTTTAACCTTTTCAACAGAATTAAGGTATGAATGTCTTTTTTTAACTTATACGGCGGGTGCGGCTATTTTCCACCGTTATAAAATCTTATAAGCTTTCCTTACAATCTTATAAAGATATTTTCAAAGTAAATGTCTTATTTTATAATTATGTGACTTTTAAATGATTTCAAAAAATAGATATTTCTCTCAAATAGTTTTGATTTCATCTATGTCAACATCCTGTGATGGATTTTAAGCTTATTTGAAGTTGATTTATTATGATAAAAATCTTCCATATTGTATTCAAGGTTTTGTGATATGTTTGACTGTGGATGTGTTATTTTTATACCATTCATGGTTTATGGTGAAAGTATTGACATTTTGTATGCTAGTTTTAATAAGAATGTTTATGTTATGTTGAAACCTGTTCATATGAGGAATGAATTGGACTTAACAAGTTACGGGTGCATCCCACTATAGCTCCTCGATGTATTGGTAGTTATCATGAGAAAAACTAGTGTCTTGGCACGAGGCCTTGAAAAAATCTTATTTGTAGTCTTGGCACGAGGCCTTGGCTACGTGGTTATGATAGTCTGGAATTATGCATTCCATCACTATGAAAGTGGTTATTGATATTGCATGTGATTATTCGACTAGTAGAATATCCATGTGAATAAGTAAATGGCATTATTTTACTTTATCTTTTCCATATTATGCTGGAATTCAAGTTTAAAAGGCTCTTGTTTTAGCTATACATTGCCTTTAATGTTTATGCTTATTTATGAATGTTTCTGCTATATTGTTATCCTTGTTGGGCATCTGAGCTCACCCCTTTGAATGTTTTATTTTTTCCAGGATGTGGAGAAGTAATATATGAATGACCTACAGGGATAATATGAGGGGATATGAAGACAAGATGTTGTTGTAGTAGTTTCCACTTTATGATGTAATGTAAACTTTATGAATGTATCTAGTTAATCCAATGCTACTAAACTAATCCGTCTTTCAAGACTTGATCTTTTTTGTGATCATGCCAATGTTATGTAATAATGAACCGACTCCATGAAACTGGGGTCAGGGCGTTACAGTTGGTATCATAGGAAGTTTAGTACAAACCTTGGAAGCTATATTTAGATAAACTCTGATTAAAGCACATAGACCTAAGATGGACTTTGAGGATTAGTATAGAAGAACTTCCTAGAATTTTGGTATTGTAGAAATATTGTGAGTTGTCCGAGCAATACATCCCTGTCTGGATACGAGTAGGTAGAGGCGGCTCTGGCAGAGATGTACCTAGGGGTAAAACCCGAAAACACCGCTTTGAGCTAGACTCTAATGGGAACTGGTGCACGAATACGGGCTTTGCTGCACTCTTGGTTACGACACTCCCAGGAGATATGATTAGGATAATTCTCATTTTCTTTATGAACCATTATGAAGGGTTTATGATTATATACATCCCCAATGAAATTTTTTTATGATTATGGATTATATCCATAAACGTTTCAATTTATGTTAAGTATTTTACAAGTATGGAATTATGTATTTTGATTCATAAACTGATCTAGTTTATTCCATTGTTTAGAAATGGTGCCTAGTGGATGAAATGGAAACCGTATTAATGCACGCAATCCATATAGGTATTTCCCTTCTACTCGATATAATTATAGTGGAGCTGGTGATGTAACGAGTGCTGATAAGCTTATCACCATACCGGGACAACTCACTGAGGTTATGAATAATAACCTTACCCATATGGAGAACCCGGATCCATAGTGTGGAGGATCAATGTTAGATCACTTCATGAGGGAACAACCACCAAGATTCAATTGGAGTACAAATCCATTGGTAGCTGAGCAATGGATAAGTTCCCTAGAGAAAATATTTCAGGCTTTGGGGAGTAGTGAAAGGGAAAAAGTTATCATGGTAGTTTACCGCCTCATTGGAGATGCTGATCAATGGTGTTCATTGATTAAAAACATTAAGGAATATGATGAAGTAACAAATATGGAATGTATGGAGTTCAAAGATCTATTTTTAGAAAAATACATTCCTCGTGACCATCGACCAGATATGGAAAGGCGGTTTATGAGTCTAAGGAAGAAGGAGGATGAGAATGTCGCAAAGTATGAGGCTAACTTTAGAAGGTTATAAAGGTATGTGGGAGATTATATATGTAACCCAAGAAGTAAGATTGATCCTTTCTTTGATGGGTTAAAACCATTTCTTCATCGAGCATTAGTCTCACAATCCTTCTCGTCGTACGAAGACATTGTCTCATGTGTTATCAAAACAGATAATGAATTCTCTAAGTCTTTTAACTTTAATAAAAAGCAAGAGAAGAAGAGATCTGCTGATCAATCTGGAAATGTAAATAAGGGGAATAAGGGAAATGTTGAAAATCCATCCTGCAGTAAGTGTGGGAAGAAAAACCATGGTACTTTCTTAAAAGGAATGGGAGTCTGTTACAAGTGTGGTGAAAAAGTCCACCAAGCTCATGATTGCAAGGGAAAGAGAGTTGTTGTCAACGTGGAATGCTATAATTTTAGGGAGATGGGACATTATGAAAATGAATTTCCTAAGAGTCAGGGGAACTTTCCTCTGAAAATTCCAAGGGATCAAGGCCAAGCTTATGCTATCACTACTGCTGAGGTAGAAGCTCTGAAAGACGTGGTGGCAGGTAATTTAATGGTTTCCTCAAGTTTATAAAATGCTTTATTTGATTATGGATCATCACATTGTTTCATATCTTCCCAGTTTGATAGGAAAATTAGAATTTTCCAATTTTATTTAACAAAGGAGTTGTCAGTTAAAACTCCAAAGGTAAGTTTCATTGCAACAAATGTTTGTGAATCATTCCCCATTAGAGCACATAAATATTCTTTATCCGATGATCTCATTGTCATACTTATGATTGAGTTAGATATAATTCTCAGTATGGATTGGATTTCAGACCATGATGTGAAGATTCATTATAAGAAGAAGGAGGTTATGATTTTAGATGATGATGATAAAGAACACTTTATTTTTAGAGCAGAATCATCACCACCTAATTCTTATCTAGATCCACCCCCAGTAGCTCAACTAAATTCAATTATTGGGGAGGAAGAGAATGAAATAACTGTGGGTGAGGAAAGTAATGTCCAAATAGAGGATTTACCTATTATAATATAATATTTAGGTGTTTTTTCAGAAGATTTACGTGGACATCCTCCAGAAAGAGAAGTTGAGTTTTCCATTAATTTAATTCCTGGATCAATGCCTATATTGGAGACCCCTTATAGAATGGCCACTTTAGAATTAGTGGAACTAAAAAAACAACTAGAGGAATTGAGTAATAAGGGATTTATTCACCCTTGTGATTCTCTACGGGGATCCCCTATTCTTTTTGTTAAAAAGAAAGAAGGATCTATGAGGTTATTTATCGACTACAGGGAGATCAATGCTCCCCTACCTCGCATTGATGATTTATTTGAACAACTGCATGGAGCTCAATACTTTTCAAAGATTGACCTTCGATCTGGATACCATTAGTTGTGTGTTAAGAAGGAAGACATTCTGAATATATCATTTCGAACCAGGTACGGGAATTAAGAGTTTACAGTAATGCCTTTTGGGGATGTAGCTTACCGTTTGGCAATTCCGCCAAATCTCTCCAAAGTTCACGATGTGTTCCACGTATCACTGTTGAGAAAATACATTCCTGACCCAACGCATGTACTCACCTATGAGGAATTATAAATGGAACCCGATCTCTCTTATTGCGAAGAGCCCGTCAGGATTCTTGATACGAGAGAACAAGTGCGGAGAAACCGGACAACTCGTCTGGTAATATTTCTATTGAGAAACCATGAAATGGAAGAGGCAACGTGGGAACCCGGGGAACTTATGATGAAGAACCACCCGAGTCTTTTTATGCAGTAATATTCTAGAAATTTCTAGGAAAAAATTACTTTAAGGAGTGGAGAATGTAACACCACAATATTCTATGGTATGCTTCTCTTTGAATAATACAGTAGCGTGTGTTGAACGCAACTTCGAGATTCTAACACGCTGCGACCAATCAAAGTAGCCATTATGAATAGTAATACCCAATTTTTAAAATTTTATACATTTTATCTTTCAAAATGGACTTAATTTTTGGATTTGGAATATCAAAATTATCCTAGGATGAAATTTTGGTACTTTTCGGATAATTTTTATATTTTGATGAATAATGAAAATTACTAAATTTTTATTAAAAGAAACTTTTTTAATTCGAAATAATTAATAGTGATAAATTATGAATTTGAGTGGTTTTAATGTATATTTAGAATGTATTTTTACCATTTAATACAATTTTGTTCATTGTACATAATTTCACAATTAAACCAGACATAAACAAGTATCAATCTTTTGATAGTTATTATTTCTTAAAAACACGCTTTTTGTTTTGACAGCGGGATTTAATTTTAAATTAATTTCTGCCACTTCTGTGTCTAGAATTTTGAAAAATGGATTCCATATTTTGAATCAGGATGTACAAATTGTATAAATAGGTAACTTTAATTTTTAGACATTTTGAATAATTATTTCGGTAAATATTTTATTTACCATGGTTAAAGGGTAAATCCGGTAAATAAGGGTAAAATATAATATTATAATAGTAATAAATTACCCTAAAATGTGTACTAACCTTATTGGTGGATACATGTCTGACCATGGGTATCTTTGGGTAGATTTTGGGAGCCCATGGAGACACTTGTAGGTGATAGGGACACTTCATATTAATTAAGTTAAAGTAAATACACAAATGACATAAGCATATATCTTTTAGAAAAACAATTTTTACATAGGGTTATATATGTTATATTTTTGACTATAAATATTCATTAGAAAGATAAAATGGTTTCCTACATAATGGTATTTTATTAATTATTTTTATACATTAAATAATTTAATTTATTTAAGACACAATGATGATGTAGTAATTAACGTATTACTGAAATATTAAGATAGTTGATATTATAAATACCCAAATAAATGTAATTTGAGACTTTTTATAAATTCCAATAATTTTATAGGTTACTATGACATATTAGGATTGTTTATATAAATTGTTTTCTAAGTAATAATGCTTTTATGAATTTATCAAGAACAAAATACCAAATAGTGTCAAAATTGACATAAAATAGTTTTTAAAACAAATATTATATTATTAATTTATATTTAATTCCTAAAAATCTAAGGTTCAGAAAAGAGACTTATATCATGATAGGTGTATCATTAATGGAAAACTTGGGGGTATCTTGGATGTATATAGTAAGTTTATTAACTATATAATATAAAAATACAAAGTGACATGGTAAATGTCAAACTAATTCACTAAGAGTTAAAACTAAAAGATAATGTTAATTTAGTGACCCAAACCTGTATAAAACCTATTGGTTGAGCTTTTTTCAACCAATACCCACCTTAATATTTAAATAATCCTCTTTGGAGCCATTAGAAACTGAATATGAATTTATTATAAAATAATATTTCAATCTTTTCCAAAGGTGACCCTCACCCCTCTTATAAAAGGGGACTCCCCTTCTCACTAATTCACACATTAAAAGCCTTTTTGCTCGGCCAAACCATGCCCAAATACTCTATCAACTTCCCTTACTTCAACTTAGAGGCCTTATTTTGATCATAAAGCCAACATATGGAGCCCTTTTGATCAAATCAAAAGGAAGAACCCAAAGAAGAGGTAATGTTTTCACCACCCTCTTTCAAGTTCCTTTCTTCTTCAACTTATTCTTTCTTTGTTATTATGATTCAAAAATAATAACTGAATTATATTATATATACTGTGATATTATTATAAATATGGTACAACCATATTCAATATTCTATCCATCCTTTGAATGACATGTCACCATGCGTGCGTATGTACGGCTTACCGTCTCCACATCGTGGTGTAATTGTTATTCAATAAACTATTATTTGGATGGGTATAATAATGATGTGTAATTCATGGAAATAATAAATATAACATGATAATTATTCTTTTTACATGATATACCATCCAATTATAGATTATTTTAATATCAAAATAATGATATTGTCGCTCGTGCGTACGTACGGTCTACCGTCTACACGAACGCGATGAGATTCATTCCCCATTGTATCCATTCAAGAATAATTATAATTTGATGATTAAAAGTAATGTTTAATAAATTTATATCATTCTGGATATGAATAAGATACAACCTATCCATAAAAAATATGGCTTATGTAACAAAACATAAAAAAGAAAACAGCTAAGTTAACACCCAAAACGACGATAATTCTAAAGTATTATTAACAAAGCATTATTAAAAGATCATATATGATATCATAATTATGTATATGGTTCTTGTATAATTTAATAACAATGTTTTAACTATTATACAAGAGGTTAACATACCATCGACTAAGGAAAAGTACAAGTTAAGGGTTTATTTCACAATGTCTTCATTATTCGAGGTTATTTATACGCAATTATCTATTGGGACCTCTTTATCATCCACATCTATGTTTCTTAAAAATTTATTCCAAAACATGTTTACTATTTACTATACTATGGGTTAAAGTCATTTATACCATTGTTTTACTTTTTATAAAATGGTTTATAAAGTAATATTTTTGTCGTTCTCCAAACAAGGACCTTTTTAACCTTTTCAACAGAATTAAGGTAAGAACGTCTTTTTTTTACTTATACGGCGGGTGCGGCTATTTTCCACTGTTATAAAATCTTATAAGATTACCTTACAATAATATAAGGTTATTTTCAAAGTAAAATTTTTATTTTATAATTATTCTACTTTTAAATTATTTCAAAAAATAGATATTTCTATCAAATAGTTTTGATTTCATCTATGTCAACATCCTTTGATGGATTTTAAGCTTATTTGAAGTTGATTTATTATGATACAAAAATTCCATATTGTATAGAAGGTTTTGTGATATGTTTGACTATGGATGTGTTATTTTTATACCATTCATAGTTTATAGTGAAAGTATTGACATTTCGTATGCTAGTTTTAATATGAATATTTATGTTATGTTGAAACTTGTTCATATGAGGAATGAATTGGACTTAATAAGTGACGGGTGGAGCCCACTATAGCTCCACGATGCATCGGTAGGTCTCATGAGATAGACTAGTGTCTTGGAATGAGGCCTTGACAAAATACTATTTGTAGTCTTGGCACGAGGCCTTGGCTACGTGGTTATGATTGTCTGGCATTATGCATTTCATCATTATAAAAGTGGTTATTGATATTGCATGTGATTATTCGACTAGTAGAATATCCATGTGAATAAGTAAATGGAATTATTTCATTTTATCTTTTCCATATTATGTTTAATTTCATGTTTAAAAGGCTTTTGTTTTACCCATACATTTCCTTAAATGTTTGTGCTTATTTATGAATGTTTCCTCTATATTGTTATCCTTACTGAGCATCTGAGCTCACCCCTTTCAATGTTTTATTTTTCCCAAGATGTGAAGAAGTAATTTATGAATTACCTTCATGGATAATATGAGGGGATATGAAGACAAGATGTTGTTGTAGTAGTTTTCACTTTATGATGTAATGTAAACTTTATGAATATATCTAGTTATTCCTAGGATACTAAACTAATCGGTCTTCAGAGACTTGACCTTTCTTGTGATCATGCCAATGTTATGTAATAACGCACCGAACCTGGGTAATTTGGGTCGGGGAATTACAAATTTAATTCATTGAAGTTATTTTATAATAAGTTTAGACATATAAAATTTTATCGAACTTTTTACCATCTTTTAGCCACCT
This sequence comes from Viscum album, assembly GCA_963277665.1. Taxonomy (NCBI): domain Eukaryota; kingdom Viridiplantae; phylum Streptophyta; class Magnoliopsida; order Santalales; family Viscaceae; genus Viscum; species Viscum album. The sequence goes on from OY728130.1 coordinate 1,170,993,589, forward strand.
CATATGAGCATTTTCAAATCTGTATAAAAATTAATTTTACCGCTTTTTTGAGTTGAATTTAAAAAATCTGAGAGACATGGTTAATATCAGTAAGTAAAATTTGGTTCAATAAGAGGAAAATAATTTTTGGTGAATAGTAACTTTTGACTTTTATTTACCACAATTAAAAGTAAATAGGGTAGTTAAAGGTAAAAATGATATCATAATTACTGTAACACATGTCCTAATTCTATTGGATAAGTATAATTTGACCAAAAACAAACTTAAGAATAAAATATGACCCAATTTGGTCCTCATGGATAAGCTTAAGACATTTTTTATTATTTTATTTAAAGAAGAGTTTAAAGAGTTAAATTCATTGCTAAATAACTAAACCATTTTTAATATAGGGTTAGAAACAATATAAATTAGACTATAAATATTCACTAGAAATAAACAAAATTCCAACATAATGGTATTTTTTTATAATTTATAGACATTAAATAATTTAATTTATTTAGGACACAATGATTATTCAGTAATTACCTTATTAATAAAAGATTAAAATTATTGATATTATAAATATCCAAATAAATGTAAATTGAGACTTCTGATGAATTACAAAAATTTCATAGGTTAATATGAAATTTTAGGTTTGATATAATAAATTTTTTTCTAAGTAATCATGATTTTATGATTATAACAAAAAAAATACCAAATAGTGTCGAAATTGACATATCATAGTTTTTGAAACAAAAAATATATTATTGGTCGATATAATATTCATAAATATCAATGGTTCTTCCAAAGGGCTTAAATAATATTACATATGTCATTAATGAACCACTTAAGGTTCTCTTGTAGGTTTAGTGTAATTTAATTAATCGTATAGTGTAAGAATACAAGAAGACATGGTAAAAGTTAAACTATTTAACTAAGAGTAAAATCTAAAAGATAAGGTTAAAATGGTAACCTAAACTTTATTAAAACCTATTGGTTGAGATAATTTAGACCCATAACCAGATAATCCTAGAAATAAGTTTATTTGGAGCCCTTATAAACAAAATATGATTGTATAATAAATTTATATTTTAATCATTTCCTAAAGTGACCCTCACCCCTCTTATAAAAGGGCACTTCACCTTCTCTTAATTTCACACCTCCAAAGCCATTTGGCTCAGACAAACCCCACCAAAATATCCTCTAAACCTTCCTCCCTTCATCTTAGAGGCCTTAATTTAGTCATAAAGCTAACCTAAGGAGCTTGTTTGATGAAATCAAAAGGAAGGACCCGAAGAAGAGGTAAATATTTCATCACCTCTTTCAAGTTCTTTTGATCTTACACTTCCTCTTTATTTGTTATTTCCATTCTAAAATAATATCTCCAGTATCTTCTATATACTATGATATTATTATAAAAATGGTACAATCATATTCATTATTTTATCCATCCTATAAATGACAAAGTCACCATACGTGTGTACGTACGGATTACCGTCTCCACGTCATGGTGTAGTTTTTTTTTCAAACACTTCATTATTTGGATGGGTATAATAATGAGTATAACTGATTTAATAATAAATATAACATGTTAATTATTCTTTATATATGATATAACATCCAATTACATATGATTTCTCCATCAATATAATGATATTTTTGCTCGTGCGTACGTACGGATTACCGTCTCCACGACGCGATGAGATTCATTTACACTTCACCATTCAATGATTTTTATAAATTATATATCATTAAAAAGTATTTAATATATGAAATTATAATTCTACTGGATATATATATATATATATATATCTTATTCACTTAGTTCGGTTCAATATGAAATGAAAACAGAAATAGTGTTTATGCGTATGTACGGCCTACCGTCTCCATAAACAGTGTTTTCCATTTCACATATATGTATATTATAAATATTTCTATTCTAAATTTATGTGATATATAAATCATGTTTTATATTCTGTAAGTATTTAAATCATGATCTATTTGGTACAATCAAGAGTTACAAGTTAAAACATGTATGATAAAGAAAGTGATTATTACCCGAAATGTTAAATTTACCATGGAAACTATTATTAAATGGGTAGTATAAAATCCTAAATGAATCATGTATGGTATCATAAATAATAATATGGTTCTATTATACTTTAATAACAAACTACAGTCTTTATAGAAGAGGTTAAGCATACCATCGACTAAAGGAAAGTTCAAGGTAAGGGTTAATTTCACAATCCCTTTATTATCCGAGTTTGTTTTTACATAAGTATATATAGGGAAATATTTATTATACATGACCATGTTTCATAAAAAACTTTTTAAAGGTATTATTTATAAGTTAATTTTTACAAAAAAATCATTTTAAATGTTTTAAAAATTTATTCTTCTAAACTTTTCTAATTAATGTCCATGTTTTCAAAATGGTTTTAAGGATTTATTTATATGGATATGAATGTTTTAAAATGATAATTCATTTAAAAAGTTTCAAAGTTGAATGGGACACTTTGATTCAAAAATATATTCTAAATAACTTCCTTTATAAATTATGTGAATTTTAAATGATTTCATAAAAAATGGATATTTCTCTCAAATGATTTTTGCTGATCATTTTCAACAATTTCAACATTCTTTATGGGATATTATTCTTGATAGAGGTTGATTTATTATGATACAAATCTTCCATATTGTATTGAAGGTTTTGTGATATGTTTTACTGTGGATTTTTTATATTTATACCATTCATTGTTTATGGTTAATGTATTAGAATTTCTTATACTATTTTTAATACGAATGTTTATGTTATGTTTAAACCTTTTCATATAAGGAATGAATTGAACTTAGTAAGTGACGGGTGGATCCCGGTATAGCTCCTCGATGCATCGATGGGTCTCATTAGACAAACTAGTGTCTTGGAACAAGCCCTTGACAAAATCGTATATTTAGTCTTGCTGCAAGTCCTTAACTATGTGATAATGAAGTCTGGCATTATGCATTCCATCATTATGAATGTGGCTATTCATATTATATGGGATTAATCAACTAGTAGAATTTCCATGTGAATAATTAAATAGAATTATTTTATTTTATGTTCTCCATATTATGCTGAAGTTTCTGGTTAAAGGGGTTTTTTTAGTCTTATGCATTGGATTAAATGTTTATGTATATTTATGAACGTTTCTGCTATATTGTTATCCTTACTGGGCATCTGAGATCACCCCTTTCTATGTTTTATTTTCCAAGGATTCCAAGAAGTTTATTACAACTGACCTATCGGGATAGTCTAAAGGATATGAGTGTGGCCTATGGAGACTATGTTATTGTAGTTTTTCATTTTATAATGTAATGTAAAACATATGAAATTATCTAGTATTTCCAAGGATGTTAAACTAATCAGTCTTTCGTGACTTGATCTTTTGTGATCATGCTAGTGATATGTAATAGTGCACCGACTCTCGGTAACTGGGGTTGGGGTGTTACAGATAATTTGAATTATCCAAACAATATTCCAAGGGATTCTCAAACCATGTGTACATTAAGAATTTGTGTCCTTCCCCAGGTGACGATCTTGTCAATCCCCAAAATACACAATTTTTAAAGTTATTACCCCTAGTTAACTTGGTTTCATAACCATGTCCAGATGTATTATCCAGACATAGAAGTATTGTAAAGAAAATCCACACAATCTATTCCTTACCAAAACATTGGGATTATATTTTACACAAATCCTTAATTATTATCATAGTTTTAGGTTCCCTGATATATTTTTTCCCTTAATCTAGTTCCAAGAGGATTTTGTTAAACTTCTTTAGATACCAACTATAAATTCCTCAACTCCATTAACTTGAATCTGGTGTCTTCTTTATTACATAGTCATAGATAGAAAGGGTAAAATCCCAAAAGACCGATCAAATTAGGTGTTTTCGAGAACTATATACATAAATGATACTAATTTTAAATTCATAATAGAAAATTTAACATAATAAATAACAAAATAAAATGAACTGCATCCTTGAAAACTCATTATAAGAATTCTTCTTCATATTATGGGGAAAGGAAACAAAATAATGGTGGGATCAAATTATCATTAAGGGTTTATTATAATAGAAGATATCATGAATCAATAAGTATAATCAACATGGAATGGTTAATAATATAAAAAAACTCACATTTATATAACTATAATATCATTTTAATGTACGACATAATCAATATACAAAGGTAAATAACTAAAAACACATTTTGTTTATTCAATAACTGAGAATTAAATAAATCAATGGATGATATGAGAGTGAAAAAATATCATGGATAATATAATATCTAAATTATCAATGATGGAAATTTTTAATTATCATACATCATGTCCCAGGAACATGGTACCTCTACCATCAAGATCTATTCTCAAGATAGTTTAAAACTATTGGTTAAAATGAATTTTATTTCGACAATTGTTTGGTCTCATAAGACCTGTAGATGAATCTAGGGGAAACCTATAATTAGGATCGTGCATGTATATATTTCCATTATTTTTTCATATATCTAATAATAAATTAAATTCATGAACAATGTGCCTTGTCATTAAAAATCCATATTGTGTAAAGGATGCAGATTTATCAATATCTCACCCATTAATCAAATAACTGTAAAAGTAAACACTATATAAAGAAATGTAACATAGTTAATGAAATAATTATATCCATTTTAAAAGAATATATATATATTTAGATAAATTTAATATACAATAAGAAATTATTACAAGTAAGTTATTGTTTCAAGATAAAGTTAACAATCACAAAAGAAAGTGAAAGTGTATAATAAATTTTACCGCTCGGTAATTTTCAAGTAAAAAAAATAGATGAAATAAATAAAATTGAAACTTAAAATACCCTGAATTATTAAGTATAAATGATATTACATTTAATGTATCCTTATATACACCATATAAAATAAAATAGGGGTATAAAATTAAAAAATACATCAATGAAAGGAAATTTAGAAGAAGTCCCTTACCTCACACTTCCTTTTGGTTGAACATTTTTTAACATTTTATATAGTGGTTTTAAACATGTTATTAACTTATACATGAACCATTTTAATATTTATAATATCATATTTTATCCCTTTTCAACATCTTATCTCTTTTTAGTTAAAAATATTTCATTATTTTCTTTGTTTCGAGTGTTAGTCTTCTTGATTTATCATTCATGATTTGTTATAAAAGTTGAAGTTCTTGTTCGTATCATATAGTCTAATAATATCTGGAACAATAATCAAGAAATAATTATAATAATTATATAGAAATTATAATTTAATGACCAATATTGAATGACTGTTTTGATAAATTAAGTACATTACATTCATGGGGCGCGGATTGAGTGATCTGTGTCCTGAGGTGGTGCACTGGCCTTTTTTTGAATTTTGAATCAAATGTGATTTTTGCCTATGTGGTTTTTGGATTTTGGTGGTCTTCTAATCCCATTTATGGTTCTCGCTCACCCAAAAAGTGGTTTTCAAAATCAAATAAAAATATAATTTTCAGTCATGGAGATTGTAGGTCATACGTACCCATGAGTAACATTTTTATTTTCATCAATCATTATAAAAAGAAGGTAAGTCATATTTTATCATTACATAATAATCATAATATCATAAATACCATAATATTTCTTTAAATATACTTATATATATCATCCATGTGTTGTGGTTTTGAAAAGAGAGTCACATCACTTCGTGAAGGCGGTTGTCCACATGCAGAAGAATGATGTTATTATCTTTAAGTGAGTGAAAAGGTAAGAAGATAGAATGATGGTATGTCATTAATGAATGATTAATATATCATGAATTTCATAATAATTTTATTTATATCACATAAAATAATTAACTATATCCTTATCAGCTTATATGTAAAGAGTTAATGAAAGATGAATCACATTAGTTCGTGAAATAGTAGTCCGTCGTACACATGAGCGAGGTTGTCGTATACTATAAGAAGTATTAAGTAAAAAAATTTATATATGATATAATGAATTAATAGGTATAATTATTTTATAAATATTATATATATACTTTATATCCATCATCAAACCCAATCATGAGATGTGGTAATGGAAAACCAAATGACATTGGATCATGAAGTGGTAATCTATTGCACATATGAATGATGATTTTGTAACACTTTTGGTGGAATTGAGGATTGTTTTAGGTAATTTGATTAAAATTAAAACATATCAGTATATGAAATATATTAATTTTATTATATCATAATGTTTTGATAAAAAAATAAATTGGTGTAGGAAGAAAAAATATTAAAATGTTCGTTGAAGAATGTTACCTCTTCCTCAAGTATCATCATAAGGTTTACACCAAAATCCTGCCTAGGTTGGATTTTTACACTAAATAATTCATCTAGGATTATGGGATCAATGTTTTGAAGTTATTTAGTCACGTTTTGGACAAACCAAAATGGTTTTACATTTTTAATAAGATATGAGAGGGGGTGTCCTTTTATAAATGAGTTGGGTGGCACATTTGTAATTTTTGCAAAGTGAAAGATGGGCCCACGTTTTTCACATACCCAAAGGGTCAAAAATTCGGTATTCACAAAACATAGATATTATATAGTCTAAATATTGATATAGAATATATTTTATTCAAGTTAATAATTCATTTAGACCCTTATCATTTTAGTCTAACCCCCATGACCCCAATAAACCTATTTTTACCTTAACCGCAATAGATAATATTTACTATTTTCACTATTAATTTTGGAAAAAAATTAAGTTAGACTTATTAGATAAAATAAATATTTATTATTCTAAATATTCAATACATTTTTCAAAATTCCATTCATATAAGTGAAAATTTTTAAATTAAAATTAACTCTATAGATGCAATGAGAAAGTAGGTTTGTAAAGAGAAAATGTTTATAGGTTTTCAAAGTTTTTATTGAAAACTTCTATATAGAAATGATAAAAATGACCTAAATTTTATTAAAAGATATAATTTTGAAATAATTTTACTTTAAAAACAATTATAAATATAATAACTTTATAGATAATTTAATCTAAAAGGTAGTTTTCTATTGAAATTCAGTATTTTCCAGTATTCATCGAAAAATGAAACATTTCATTGAAATCTCAAAAATTCACCCTAAGATAATTCTTATTTAATGATTTCAAAAATGATGTTTATTTTTTGAAATAAATTTTATAAAAGTATTAAAAATTAATATAAAAATAGGTGTTCATGGCGTGACTAAACCGTCCTTTAGAAAAATACAGTTCTTCTGTAAAAAAATATTTTTATTTTAAATGATTTTTTTATTTATAATATATTAGTAACCATATTTTTCATAATTATTAATTACTATTAATACCCTTAAAATTAAAATCTAGGTTTTAACTATAAATTTTAAATAATATTTTAATAGATTATTTTCATTTAAACTTGTTGTTACGTGCATCATAAGTTGTTAAATAAATTAAATTTTTTCTAAAATAAATATATTGCATATTATTGGGGTGTTATAGAATTATACAAATTGTTTCTAGACATTATATCATCTACATAAACCATCACTATAAACAACTCATCTACTAAAACTGCATTATAGATGTTATGATCAACCCCTCCTCTCTTGATCTCCAACATTCTTAGATAAGTATTTATCCATCCATACCAAGTATGAGATGATTTATTGAGGATGCATAATTACTTTTTAAACCTTTAAACCTTTGAATCGCCATATTTAAAAATAAAACCGATCATTTATTCAATATAGACTTATTTTATAAAACTCTATTTAGAACTATTATCGACAAATCCATTTGATAAAATCTAAATTTTTATTTATCTTCCTCTTCAAGAAAAATTATTATTCACTTCACCTTTTCCACTATAGGGAATGTCTCTTGAAAATAGAATTTTTTAGACTATGATTATCCTTTACATACCATTCTATATTTATTCCAGACCACTATTCCATGTTTGTCAAATATGTTTTTTATGAACTATTTAATATAAAACACATTATTATTTCTAAGTCATTCAATAAGTTTCAATGTTTTATTATTCTAGATTTAGTCCAACTCATCATTATTGGAATTTAGCAATGACTTATCCTTTTCTAAATCATGAAATAAAGTTGTTTCTAACTCATATTATAGAGTTGTGTGTAACATTATTTTCATTATCTGTGTTTTCATTTGCGAATTTTTCACATTGGTAATTTTATATTGATTAACATTAATTCTATTCATTGTTTTTTGAATCATGGGTTGACTCCCTTCATAATAGTTCACTTATTTTAATTAAACTTATGATTCATCAACAATTTTATGATTTCTTGATTATCATAAATACACAATTATCCTTTCTTCTTCACTTACTCACTTATCCATTAATAAAATTTTCATAATATTTTTCAGCTTTATAATCAATAACAATCACATCACTGCATTTGACTATTTTATTAAACCTTTTATTGAAACATGTATAGGTTTTACTCTATGATGTGTAACCTAAAATTATTTATTTATACATTGAATCACCATAATTTTCTTGATTTACCTCATTATTTTGAATGAAAAATTCACATATTAATACTCTGAGATAATTATTTTTTTCTTTTTCACCATTACAAATTTCATGTAGCATATAATATTCTCCATGATTTATTAATGCCCAATTTGAAGTGTACATATCCATGTACATAGTATCATTATATTAGTAAATATATATTGAACATTCAATCAATAATATATTAACCATATTTTTTACAATGTGATTCCATCTTTCTATAACACCATTCAAGTGATAATTCCTTACCACTGACACTTCATGAATTATTCACTAGTTCTATGAATAATTTTTAAAATCAATAAAACTATATTCAATTCCATTATTTAACCATAAAATATTTACTATATTTATATTTTAATTCACCACTATTAATAAGAATCATTTTATCTAGTCTATTAATTCTCTCATAGGCCATATTAATATAGAAATCTCACCTTATTGTAGTCATCTAAATATAAAATGAATTTTTTATCATGATAATTCCATCATGAATGATTTGGAAATATAAATTTGTATAGAATAGATTCATTATATTTCATATTTACTTTTTATTTTTATGCTTAGTATTTCTCACCATCATTCCCTTTAATATTCAATCAAAAATCGTATCTCTATTCATCTTCTGCAAGTGAATATAAATAGTATCTTTCTATTTTGTTAAATAATACATACTCTGGTGATGAATGTTTCCAAGCCTTTGGTTCCATAAATTTTTTTTCCACATCTACCGTAAGAAGACAAGTATTTTATTTTCTATCAATCTGATATAGGTTTCCATTCATTATTTATCCCTATAATAAATTTCTCCCATATCTTCCTTTGACATTAATAGATTTCTAGTAGAAGTAACTTCTAATCATGAGTTACATAATAGAGTAACATAGAGAAAATTATATCATAGATGAAAAATAATTATAACATTATTATTCTTTATTTAATATTTAAATAAATATGGTTTACCAATTTATCTCATCATTAGAGTCAAATCATTTCCAAACTGAACCATTATATCAAATATTCCCTTCGCATTAATGAGATGATTTATTTTACCCATCATGTAATATGATAACCAACTATAAAGAATCCACATACTATTATTCTACATTTATTTCAAGGATATCTCATAAATAATAGATTTATCATCCATGTTTGTCTTCTTATCATTAAAATAACCACTATAATGAATTCATACATATTTCAACCTAATCTCATTATCTTCATCATGAGAAATCCAGTCATATTATTATTACTTTAATAGTTAAAATATATTTTTCAATGGAATTTAATTTTATTGACTTGAATCCATTATTACCTTTCTTATATAATAACATATTTCACTTCATTTATAACCATAAATTTATTTATAGATTATCCTATAATAATTAAAACAACATTCATAGAATTACTTTTTATTTTGACATGAAATATAAGCTTCAATTACCATCTTTTAGACTTCCAATTTCTTCCCCATTCAAATAAATTTCAAATTAATTATAATAAAACATTGTCAAGATTATTTAGAAATAAAATTAGCACTTCATCAAGGGAAATATATTATTACTAGCATCTTAACACATATCCCATATTTCAGGATAATTAATTTATTAATTGGTACGTTCTTGATGATTTAGAACTCTCCATTTTCAGGTTTATCACTTTTATTTTCACATTTTTTAACTTTTATTTTTATGATTTGAAATCATATCAATGTTTTATTTTACCTATGAAATTGGGACATTGAGTACTCAACACTTCTTTAAAAAAAATTTACAACATTAATTCCCTTCCATTAATATTTCATCAAAGAAAATTACAAACAATAGCTTCTTCATTTATCTATTCATTTTTATTTCAAAATCAGTACTTTTTCTCAATGATAGAACCAACATTTAAAGTGTTTAAATTATCTTAGTGTTTTACTTTCATCTACACAATTTATATGGAGCATTGAGATGAGACAATTTAGTGGTATTTTGTTGTAAATAAAAATTTTATATCTAACCTCCTATAATGATTAATGTCTCGATACTCTCAATGTTGTGACTCTCAAACTCACTCATATTATGAAATAAATAATTTCATAATAACACAACCATTTAAAAAGTTTATCTATAAAATCCTTAACCATTTTGTGATTGTTTATTAACCACAATCATGGATTCTACATAGTAATCATCCTTATATTATAATATATTTAATTCTTCCCACATCAACATAGATTACCACTATGTTTAGAAATTAAAGAACCCCATGGGACTTAACACAAGAAAATTATAACTTGATCCACAGTTTCACAAAATACGTTCCTTGTATACCTAATGTCACAGTGGTTCTAAATCTTCACTCCAATCTTATTTTTTATTTTAACCACAATAAAAGTTCATCTATGATTAACATAGGGATCCCATTTCTTCCATTAAATAGATCCCTATTCACACAACAATTGAATATTCAAATTATAGTAGGTCTCCAACATTAGAGTATACTGATCTGTTTCTAATTTTGTTCATCTTTATAGATATTTTATAGGACAAGCTCACCAAGATTTATCAACTCAATGATATCATGTGATCATACAAAATCTAGTATCTCCTCATTCAATTTAGTTGAATAATATATACATAAGTATAAATTATTCTTATATCAAACTTTCTAATATTTTATTATTTTAATTCTCTCTACATAGTCCCACATGATCAGATCTAAAAATGAAGGCCAAAATTATCTAGATCTTATTTTTGTTTGATACTAATTATATTGGTATTTTCTTTGTAGTATTGGGTTTCTTATACTTCTTTTAAGAGCTATATCAGTTCTCTCAAATCTCATAGTTCACACTCATCTATCTCAATATTTTTATATTCTCTATCTATATCATTGGTAATATATTTTCTATATTTTGAATATATAAAATCTATTTCACAATTACTACTCATGATCATCCATTTTTTCACATTTAGTACATGGGTGTCCCCCACAATCTCACAAATCCATTTTTACTCCAACGGTTGTATCTTGTAAAATAGAAATAATAAAATTACCTCTACTTTCTATTCTTTATCACACTGTCTTAGATGAATAACTATTCCATAAATTATTCCAACATGCTAAAGTATATTATAATAAAACATTACCACAAATAAACTATCTTCACTACTATAATATGATCATAATGAAAATTATCTTCTACCTTCGATCGTTTATTCTATAGTGTATGAGTTTCTAATATAACTGTTAAAACTTAATATTTAAATATAAAACAATTAGAGAACACCATTGCATGATCTCATCATTCCCATATTCATTGAAAAATCATTTATGATATTTACAACGTTAAAATTTAAATTTATCATCAATGAATGTAAATCATATTTTTATCCCAAAAATTATTTTCAAATATATTCATTTGGAAATTTTCAAGTATAGTTGACAATGACCATTTATATTCTCATATCTTTCAATAATTCTTAAACAATTCATGTATAATGGGTCTAAATGGCTTCTTAGTATTTTGAATATGAATGAATAACCTTTATATCATCTATTAATTTTTATTATAATTAATAAATTCTTAAAATTCCTTTTTTAGACATGAAAAATTATCACAAACCCACTCTTTATTTGATCATGTTCACTAGAGATTAACTAAAAGGTTCTTAAAAATTATTTTCTTGTATTATATTTAATTTTTTATATTTTTAATAAATAAAATAAGTTAATCATCATAAAAAATAAACTTCTTCGTAATGTTAAATATGATGGAATTATTCATTTTTTAGAATACTCATAAGGATAAAATGATCCTTACATTATTTTAACCATTAAAATATTAATACATATTAGATTACCTCATCTATATGAAGATCGTCTTTATAGGTACATAATTATAGGAGTAGTTCAACCTTACAATGAATCCAAATTTAACCTCATGAGATTAACTCATATTAAATTATTTAAGGTTTACAAAATTAATCTAAGTACATGGCTCATAAAAAGTGTTATATGACTCATATTAAATTGTCCTTGAGTGATAAAAATTCATTAAAGGATCATATCAAGTCACTTGTGACTCTTTCAAAGTCACGTATGACTTATCAAAACTCTATATTTAATCATATGAAATTTAGAGTGGCAGTTATGATCTCATGAAGGAATCATCACATGTATTAATTTACTCTTCAAATGTATTACAGACTTATCCAAATATCCAATATCAACAATAACATTGAAATTTCATATTTCTTCAACAAAATTAAAAAATTGTTATAACTCAACTCTGTAACTTCTTAATTTTTCCAAACACTATAGATTATCATCAAATAATATTTGAAAATATTAATATAATTCTAAAAATATTGAGTTTGTTTCTAAGGAACCTAAAAGAATCTATACTCTATATATACTATTTTAAAGAATATTCCCTTCACTTAATAAATTAATTCTAATATTTTCCTTATAATAGATCATCTAACTAATATGTAACACTAAAATTAGAAATCATCACACACTATTACACTATGATAGTTTCTCTTACATATTGGTTCTTTAATCACCCTAATAAGCTAGAATTTTTAATCAATTAATAAAAAATCTATATTTTTTATATAATCCATATCATTATCATAATTTCTATAAAAATTTATAGAATTTTCTACTTCTTCCATCATTACTAGTCACTTACTTCTATAAGGATCAGCTCAGTCAAACTTTTTATGTTACGAGGATTATAATATATCTCATAAATCATTCATAATTCATTTCCATAATGTAATAAATTCCCTATTTCATGTACATTGGAAATAAATCCATCTTACATTGACATTCCAAAATAGCTCCTATGAAAACTATTGGATAAAAAACAATAATAGATCTAATATGTAATGGAGTAATTAAATATCCCATATTGGATTTGTTTACAAACCTATGTAATCTCCTCCAGTTAATGTATATTTAATCCCCTTTATTTATAATAAATAAAATGGAGGAATTTTTTCACTCACATATAAATGTTGTAAGAAAAATTGATATTATTTTATCCCTTTATTGTTCTCTTCCTTACATGAGAGAAGGATGTCACTATAGGTTTCCTAGAAATTAGTCTTATGTATGCCCACTATATGTCTATGTTAGTTAACCCAATGTTGAAACTGAGTTTCATTTTACAAAAGCATCCAAAAATCTATACACATTCATCACTGAACTCTAAAATAACTTCTTTTTGGTATTTAAAATTTGATTATAAATATATTTCAAGAACATTCACTCATCTTAATAAGCAAAAAAATCATTCAAGTGAAAGTTGTTTTACATCCGAAATATGTATGATAATCCCTTAACATAATAGTTAGAAAATGAAAATACATAGAAAATGTAAGAGTTTTAACATTATATCCTAAACATCAACTTCTGAGGAGTTTGTCTAGAATTTTATATTTATATAAACGCAATAAATATATGAAAGACTGGTCTTATATGATATCCCCCACCCCTCTAGGTATTCTTTCTATATATCACTCTGGATGTTTTCATACATAAACATTACCCATGAATTTTATTAAGAATTAATTACTTGTAACAATTGAAAAGAAATACCATTTTAGATATTCCATGATGGTTGATCCTTTAAGTGGTTTATAAATTATAGTCATCGCATATATTTTTCTTCAAATGAAACCTTATATTCTCATCATATAAATATAATAATAATGATGTAGGAATAAGGTGTGTCTTCTTCATCTCTTTAGTTTTAAAATTTATGGAAAAGTTTCAAATTCATCCGTGAAGATCATTTCCATATGGCTGTAGATAACTTCATGCTTTCTGAATAATTAATTTTCAAAACCAAAAACAATTCGAATTATATTTCCTTAATTTTTATATTTCTTACTAACTATAATGGGATTAATTACATGATTAGTTATGAAATTTTGTTTTTTCTCTTCCTTTTACATCATTTTAGACTATTCAATATGATTTGGACATATAATAAAATACACTTTTGGCGTATTCTCTTCCTTCCTCTTGTGCATGGACTTCGTTTTTTATAAAAAAAAATTAAACATATAACCAATGGTGTTTTCCATTTTTCTCTTTTTATCTTATTTTAATCATGCATCTGTGAAATATATTTTTCTGGCCTTGTGACCATCCTTCATAAAACCTTTAAACACCTCTTAAAAATCCTCTCATAATCTTTATTAGATATGACTTCCACCATGCTAATCTTATTTTTTTCTACTCCTTAACTTACTAGTTTTATTATTAACGCATTTTATAATTATCATTTATCATAAAGAAAATTTTTCAATAGTGCATGATGTGTTCATTCCAAAAAAAAGAATCTTCTCCTATTTGTTCTTATATATTTCTTATTTTTAATCACTATCTTCTCAGGAGTAACATTCTCACTAGAATTATTTACATGTTTAGTCATCAATGGAAATGTACTTTCATTTCTTTATTTTTTATGTTATTATGGCCATATACATTCATTATATTGATATATGTATTGAACTAGAATATAAAATAATTCATCATATATGTGGTGAAACATGTTGAAAAAATGATAGACATTATTAGGAAATGTGTATCTATTTTTACTTGATAGATTTATCTTTTTCTATGAAAAAATATTTTTAACATCATGTTTCTTGCTTACATCAAATTTTCTACCCCTATTATTGGGGCTTCCATAACATTCATAGACTAATATATTGTTCTAGAAAACAATATAAATATGTCTAAACCTTTTTTAGCACAAACATTTTCTAAAAACCCACGTTATTTTTCTCATTGAGGCAATTTTTCCATATTTAAAACTTTGTTTTCTTTAGACTGATTCATAATCATTTTTATAATGGTTGTGGAATATTATTATTTTACATTATTACATTAACCATTGAATTAATGGTGGGTTTCTCATATTTTTGTTAATCCCTATTTGTATAGTTTTCTCTTTATTCTACACAACTCATTAAAACATAATGTTCTTTCCAGTTTCATTGCACTATAAGATACCTTCTTCCATGAGCATGAGGTGGATGTTTATCTAGATGTTCACACACTATAATTCTTACTATTATATTTTCTTTTTAAGGGAAAATCATATAATCTTATGTTTTTGAACTCTTTCATTCAACAACTTGGTATGTTCATGCTTGTATCACTTCTAGATTCATTAACTTTATCACCAGATTTAGAAAGATCATATTAAGGGAATATTTATATACCTAAAATGATTTAATTTTTCCTTAAAATCAATTTTTATCTTAATAGTCCTTTTATAATTCATTTATCTAATATATTGTAATGAACTATCAATATATTTTTCTCTAAACTCTTTCACATCCTGCTATGCATCCATGAAATTCACTATGGATTTATGCAACTTCTTTAATTCAAAGTGTCCTTAAATAAACACATCTCTATACAAAGCTATCTCATTAACATTTTTTTGAAATTATTCACCAACTATAGAAATTTTATCAGTTCAAAGTGAAACTATTTCTCCCATTAGCATTCACATATTCCGAGAGAGTGTCAGGACTACCTGTATTTCTAGTTAATGCTTCATCCATGGAATCAACTTCTTTATCTAGATATGATTTTCATCAAACAATTACTTGATAAAAATAAAATATATAAGATAATTTTTAAAAATAAATTTCATCAAAAACTCTATTACAAATTATTATAGTTCTTTAATATATTTTTTGTGTCATCCTCTTCATAACATCCACATATTGTACTAGTATCATCAAATAGATTTTTGTAAAAAAATTCTTCTAATGATCAGTTAACACCTTGTTTAGTTTTGAGAATTAGTAAATCCTTTTAATTATTTATATTCTCCTTACCGTATTTTCATCTTCCTTATAACTTATCATCAATGTATTTTTTTAGACATCATATTGATATTAATTTGGTAAGTTATATTCTCTTCTGACTAATGAAACTTCAACAATTTTATTGGTAACTATAATTATCACTTATTCCAAAAGTATTCCTTAGGATTATTTCACACATTAGATGGGTTTAATTACTAGTTTCTCATTGTAAATAATTATATTAAATTAAACCTCTTAAAGTATTGTTGATTATCTGAACTTTATATATCTCAAATTCACTCATATTAAGTAATAAATAAAGGTAAAAGTATAAAAATATTTACAAGTTTTATCCATAAAAGACAACTCTTTATCGTTATTCATTATTACCATAAATCATTGTTTATATACTATAATAAGTATAATATTACAATAGATTAATTACATCCCACACCAGAACAGCTTCCCACTATGATTATAATTTTTGTCTTCCCAATGAACATCACACAATTAGTTTTCCAATGGTGTCATAACATTGTACTATGATTTTTTTAAATATATATAGTCAAAGTAGTTTTATTTCATGCCACTGTTTATAAATAAATTTTTTCTTTTATCCCTTTTTGAATAAAATTTATTATCTACACAGTGATTTCATTTTATCAAAAAAATTATACATTTCCTCATCATAATATAATCATAGAATGTATGTAAGTATTTTAGAGTAATATTTTCTACTCAATTTCTATTTCTATCCAGATTTATATATCTTATACATAACTGACATACCTATATTTATCAAGTCAGAATATCTCGTATTATATTTAAAAACAGAAACTCCTAAATCTTATTATGTACTATGACATAAAAAATAATAGTAGTATTTTAGTCGACCATAATCGAATCTTCTTCTTTATCTCTATTCTTTGGAACACATGATCAGATATCATAATGATGGTTTTATTCATCCATTTAATATTCTAATATGATACATATAATATTGATCTTCACATAAAATAATCATTTTTCTTATTTTTCCATTCGGAGCTAAAATGGTTCTTTCAGATCTCAAAATTCAAACTATTAGCTCTCTCACTCTATCTCAATATTTTTCTATTTTATAACATGTTCACATTCATAATATTAAATATATTAATATTATATAAAATAACCTTCAAAATAGGTTCCCAAGATCCACTGTTTTATTTTTCTCACTTTTGTATGTGGGTGTCTCCCTTGATCTTGAAAATCCATTTTCCTTCAATAATAGTCTCCTATAAAATTAGGGTATTTTCCTTCTATAAATTTTATAATCCCTTTCTATTTTTATCAAATAAATAACTCTTCTATAATTTCTTCCAACAATATTGAGTATTCTATTTTTAGAAACTCCCATAAATCAATTCCCTTCCCTACTATATTAAAAACAAAGAATAAATTATACTGTTCATCAGATAATTTATTTTGTGGTGCTCATATTTCTATAATAATAGTATAATATTCAAATTTACTTATAAGATCATCAAATCACTCAACTGTATGATCTCCACATTCTCAATTTGAATCAAAAATCATTTTTTATATTTATTACATTAATGGTTGACTTCAACATCAACACAATGAAATATTATTTTAATCACCAAAAATATTTTTAAATATTTTTACTTAAAAATGTCATAATTTGGATAAAGTGGTCAAGTAACACCATAAAAAAAATTAATTATTTTAAAAAAAATTAAAATCATTTATAACTTTTGTTAAATGCAACACTGAGTTTTAAGAGACCACGAAAAACAGTTAATATTATTATTTAAACATGATTGTTATTACCTATATGTTAAAATTGGGGGTATGAGTAGGAATAAAAAAATTAAATATTAATTATAATGGTTTCATTTAATAAAAACATGTTGATAAATAAGTACCTATTTTTCAGTAAAGTTTTTATATATTTCAAAAATGCTATTTTCTCAGAAAAGTGTTTTATTTCCTTTTTGTGAATAATGATAAATTATTTTATAAAACCTTTTGGAAATTAATTTTACAAAATAAAATTTATATTTTATATAAAAATATCAAAATTAACCTTGGGTGAATTTTTGAATTTTTTTTGACCAGATTAATTTTTCAATTAATAGTGATAATTACTAGGTTTTATTGAAAATTTCCTTTTCATTTAAAGAATTTAAGAGGATAATTTTTGGTTTTAAAATTGGTTAAGAAATAAAATTATCTAATTTATATATCTATTAAACTAATTTATTTATTTTTAAATATTTTCATACTAAATTTTTATATAAAAACATTTTAAACATTAGATCATTTTCTCTTCGAAAAACTACTTTCTCATCATGACTATGTGTTTAATATTAAATTAATATTTTCCATGTCTCTGAATGAAATTTTAAAAAAATTACTTACATTTGGAATAAAAACAATTCTTATTATCTAATAATTTCATCTTAATTTTTTATAATATTGAATAATAAAAAAATGAAAAAAATTATGAAATTTAGTTAAGGTAAAAATGGGTATATCATGGGGTTAAACTAAAAAATGGGATACAATTTACGATAAAATTTTGAAAACCCCATTATAAAGAAATATATAAATATTATATCTTCATGTATTGATAATTTTTAATTTTACATCGCTCTCCAAAGTGGAAGACATGGGCACGCCTTTTTATTTCAAAAATTACTTATGTACCACTCACCTCACTTATAAAAGTCCACCGCCTCTCATATCCTCATCACACATACAAAACCATTTTTTTAGCCAATCATACAAAATATAAATTCCCTAATTTTATCCCCTCATCTTAAAAAACATATTTTTATCATAAATCCATCCAAGGATAGTTTTTGGTGAAAACCCAAGGAGGTTACATGAAGTAAGAGTAATGTTCTTCAATGAGAATTTTTATATTATTTCTTCCTCCCTCTCCTTATATTATTATTAAAATATGATGATATAATAACCAACTTTTCTTCCATATACTGATATATTGTTATTTTAATTACTTGACCTACATCTATCACTTATTCCCTCAAATAGGAATGGATAATGCCTCATGTGTGTACGGCGTACTATTCCCTTGTGAACTGATGTGACAAGTTTTCCATCAACACCTATCACAATTGGGTATGGTGATGGATATTATATATATATATATGATATTTTTAACATAAATATAATTTTTAAAATATATTATCATATTAAACATTGTTACTTTCCATTCCATATAGAATAAGATAATTCGATTTATGTGTATGGTGGACTACAGCCATGCGAAGCGATGCGATCTATTTTTCATGTACATTTTGAATTAAAGGAAATAATGGAAAAATTAAATGAATATAATCTATATATATTAAATATATATCATTATTTATATGTTATATATTATTTACCTTTATTTTAATTTATCATTAAAGGAAATGGAAATAGTGGTCATGCATCTGTACACCCTACCATCTCCATGAATGATGTATTTCATTTTTTATGTCAAACATTTATGGATTACAATAAATAATTATTTAATGGATATATTGTAACACCCCGAGATTTTATGAGATTTATTCTTTTTAATTTCTTTAATATATTTTGTTGTACGCTACACCAAGATTATCTTGCGCTATACTCAAGACCGTATTAGCTTGCAGAATGTTCCACACTATTTTTGGATCGTGTTACAAACAATTTCAATTTCGTTTGATAGTAGTTATTCTACGAAACATTGAGTGTGTGTGTATATATATATATTTATTCAATTTATATATGACATATGGTTGGATTCTATTTTACGCAATAAAAAAGGATTCTTGCACTACATGCAACTCTGACTTGGCTTACATTACACGAAATCACGACCTTCCACGATAGCGTGTGTTGTACGCAATACTGAGTTTCACTAAACAACGATATGTTATTAAAATATTATATAAACTAGCCATTATGAATAGTAATATGCACTTTTTGAAATTTTATAAATTTTATCTTTCAAAATGGAATTCATTTTTAGATTCGGAATATCGAAATTAGCCTTGGGTGAATTTTTGGTTTTTTTCTGAAAACTTTCAATTTTTGATGAATAGTGAAAACACTGGTTTACTATTTAAAAACTGACTTTTTATTTAAATAATAATTTATTTTATTTAAATTCATTTTAGGTCAAAATTGATACATAATACCTATACAAGTTTAAAGTAATTCATTGGAGTTATTTTATAATAATTTTAGATATATAAAGATTTTATTGAACTTTTCACTGTCTTTTACCCACCTCCTAGGAGAATTTGAAAACTTACATAAAACATAATTTTACAACTCCTTTGAGTGGGATTTCAAAAATCTGAGAGACACAGTTAATATCAAGGAGTAAAATGTGGTTCAATAAGATAAAAATAATTTTTGGTGAATAGTAACTTTTTACTTTTATTTACCCCGGTTAAAAGTAAATAGGGTAATTAAAGGTAAAAATGATATTATTATTACCAAAAAACATGTCCTAATTCTGTTGGATAAGTTTAATTCGACCAAAAACAACCTTAGTAATAAAATATTACCATTTAGGTCCACTTGGATTAGATTAGGACATTTATTATTATTTTATTTAAAGAAGAGTCAAAATAGTTAAAATCAAAGTTTAATAACTAATACATTTTTAATGTGGGATTATAAATAAGATAAATTAGACTATAAATATAAATTATAAATATAAATATATTTCACACATAGTGATATTTTATTTATAATTTTTAGACATTAAATAATTTAATTTATTTATGACAAAATGATGATAGAGTAATTACCTTATTAATTAAATATTAACATAATTGATATTATAAATACCCAAATAAATGTAATTTTAGACTTTTTATAAATTAAAATACTTTTTAGGTTAATATAAAAATTTATTATTTATTCAATTAACTTTTTTAGAACAATTCATGACTTTATGATTTCCAAAAAATCAATTACCAAATAGTGTCAAAATTGGTATAAAATAGTTTTTAAACAAATATTATATTATTAATTGTTATTTTATTCTTAAAAATCTAATGTTTGAACCAATGACTTAGATAAGGTTATATATATTAATAATTAACCACTTGGGGTTCGTTTGGCTTGTTATAGTAAGTTTATTAACCATATAGTGTAGAAAACAAGAAGACACGGTAAAAGTTAAATTATTTAACTTATAGTTAAATATAAACGATATGGTTTATGTAGTAACCCAAACTTGTATAAAATCTATTTTTTGAGTGGATTTTGACCAATCCCCACCTTATCTTTTAAATAAATCAATTTTGAGCTATTAAAAACCGAATTTGACTTTATTATAAAATAATATTTTAAGTTTTTTCTAAGATGCCCCTCTCCTCCCTTATAAAAGGGCACCTCCTCCCTCTCCTCATCACACCACATTGAGCCTTCAAGCTCGGAAAACCCCTTCCAATTTCTCTTATCCACTTCCCTAGTAATATTATAGAGGTCCTGGTATTCTACAAAGACCAACATTAGTTCCCTAAGAGGAGGTTTCAAAGAGGCGTGTCGAAGAAGAGGAAATATTTGTTACCGATTCTTTCAAATTTATTTCTTCTTCTACTTCCTCTTCTTTAGTTGTTTAATTATGAAGTAATAACATCAGTATCACTCATATACTGATATGTTATTATAAATATGAAACAACCCTATTTCACCTTATATCCATCCTACGGAAAATGAAATCACCGCACATGCGTATGTACGGAATACCGTCTCCACGCCGTGGTGTAATCCGTTTTCCACCACCACCTTACTTGGATTGGTATAATGGTGTAAATAATAACTATATATTATTATTTTAAAGTTATATTGATTCTGAAATAGTATACATACACTTAAATACAATTCCATGATCATGGTAACGATATCATCACTCGTGCGTACGTACGTCCTACCGTCTCCACGATTTGATGTGACTCGTTCTATAAGATCATCATTGAATAATGATTATATAAATGAATTGAATGAATAAATATGATATATATTATACCACTACCATTTTCTAAATGATTTATCTATAACCTAAAAGGAGGAATAAGAATTTATTCGACAAAACACGCATAAGAACATAAAGCAATAAACACTCGAATAACAAGTAGCAATGAAATATTACTAATAAGAATATAATAATATGACCATATATGATATCATAACAATGAATATGATTATGTAATAAGTAAATGACATTATTTAAATCATTATACAGTAGTTTTAGATACGTAAGAAGAAAATCGGACCTAAGGTAAGGAAAAATCTCGCAATCTCATTTTTATCTGAGATTGTTTATACTTCAGAATTTACATGGGAATATTTATCATCCACATCCATGCTTCCTCAATTTGTAATATTATTTCTATCCTCCTACAATTTTTTAAATATAATTTTATCCATTGGTGAGTTTTATAGTAAAATATATGAATGTAATCTTTTTTCGTTTTTAGTACGCGGTACTTTTTGACTTTTCCGGCCAAAGATCGAGAAGAATGTTTTTTTTAACTTATACGGCATGAACGGATTTTTACGATTTCATAATGCCTTATTTTCATGAAATTTACTCTACATGATTTCATGGTTATTTTAAATAAAATCATTTTCTTTTAAAATTGTGTGGAATTTTATGAAAATAAAATGATTTTTAAGAAAAAAGGATATTTTCCTCAAGAATTATTTTCAAGTGTTTTATCAAAACCATTTTCCATCTAAGATGTAATTATTTAAAATGTGTATGTTTCAAGTATAATATTTCTATGATTTACATGGTTTAACTTTTATTATGATAAAATGATATCCATTTGTTTTATATGGATTATGTTATGATGGGATGATGTTTATGAAACCCATTTTTATTCTTTGGGTTATGATGAATGATTTATGTTTATGTTGTGGCACAAGTAAGAATGATTTAATTATGAGATGGGTGGGACCTATATATATATCCAATGAATTGGTTAAAGATTTATATCTCATGATATAGGCATGGATGGAATGGTAAGTTAATCTAGTTCAGTGTTACAGTACTGGAATGAGGAGTGAACTCGATTCAAAAAGGGACTTTGTCCACTATGATGGTCTTGACAGTAATTCCTTGGCTACTATGGAAATCATATATTGTGCTTGATGGTTTTCCAAAATTACATGTTTTATTCCCATGCTATTTTATCATGATTTATGTTCCTTTATGATATATGCCTTACATAATTCCAAGATTTATTTCTTTGCTCAATATTTTGATGTTTAGATTTTATGTTCACATTTTCGCATTCAAATGTTTATGGATTGTTTTATGTTCTCTATGTTTACCCTTACTGAGAATTTGAGCTCACCCTTTTTATGTTTTATTTTCCCCAGGATATAAAGAAATGTTTTAGGTAGGAAAACCAAAAAGGGGTAGATATTTATGGGAGATGTTGAAGATATTTCACCATGATTAGAAGATTTCATTCCGAGTTTCCAAAGACACTAAACTAATACGGTCTTTGGGCGTCTATTTTTTCACCCATACTTTAAATACATTGTCATTAATTCAGAATTAAAGCTTACTTATTACAAAATATAACAAAACTGTGGTAGGACCATATAGGTATAGTGTCTTTAGAAACTATGAAACATAAACAGTGGGTTCATAAAGCATCTACATTGTCTCCCATTTATTTCATCATCTCTAGAGTCCCTTTTGGAATATCCTACTTAATAACCCTCTTCCAGACCTGGGGAAAGAAAACATACAAAAGGGTGAGATCAAATGCTCAGTAACGGTAAACAAAGGAAATATCATATTCATAAGAATATAGCATTTTGAAAATCTTAAACTGCAAAAGAGATCATAATATCATAACATGGGATAAATCATGGTAGTGAAATGTAATCCACATAATCATAACATAAAACATGAAACTTTGTTTCATACACACATAATAATTGAGAATCATTTCTTAGTTTTCAAGACTCGTTTCCAAGACTATCCAAGTGGACAAAGTCCATTTCTGAACCGAGTTCACTCCCCGTTTCAGTCCTATATCACTGAACCGGATAAACTTACCATTCCAGCCATGTCTATCTCATGAGATATAAATCTTTCCCCAATGCATTGGAGGGAGATATAGGTCCCACCCATCTCATAATGAAACCATTCTTATGTGTGCCATAATATCATAAATCACACATCATAGCATAACCCATGTAATAAAAATGGGATTCTTAAACATTGTGCCATCATAACATAATCCATATAAGATAAAAGGACTTCATAAAAAATTATTCCATCATAACATAATCAAATAAATGTAAAAATTGTGATAGAAAAATAACCCTGTATTATATTATATGGAAAAAAATTTTGATAAAACACTTGAACTCCATTCTTGAGGAAAATATCCTTTCTACTTCAAAAACATTTTTCCTTTCATAACATGTTATACAGTTTTAAACTAAAAGAAGTTGATTAAAAATAAATTTGAAAACTTTTAAATGATGATTTATTTAAATAATGTTATATTAAATCATAAAAATACATTCATTCCGTATAATTTAAAAAAACATTCTTCTCTTACTTTGGCCAGAAAAGTCAAAAAATACCTCATACTAAAAATGACAAAAGATTCATTTCATATCTTTTACTAAAAAACTCACCAATGGGTAAAATTGGATTTAAAAAATTCTAGGATGATAGAAATAATATTACATATTGAGGAAACATGGATGTGGATGATAAATATTCCCTAGTAAATTCTGAAGTATAAACAATCTCAGATAAAAATGAGATTACGAGATTTTCCCTTACCTTAGGTCCGATTTGCTTCGTACGTATATGAACCTCCGGTATAATGATTTAAATAATTTTATTTACTTATTAAATAATAATATTCATTGTTATTATATCATATATGGTCATATTAGTATCTTCTTATTACTAATATTTCATTGCTACTTGTTATTCTGGTGTTTATCACTTTATGTTCTTATGCGTGTGTTGTCGAATAAATTCTTATTCCTCTTTTTATGTTATAGCTACATAATTTACAGAAAGTTAGTAACATAATATATAACATATTTATTCATTAAATTCATTTATATAATCATTATTCAATGAAGATCATGTAGAACGAGTCGCATCACATCGTGGAGATGGTAGGTCGTACGTACGCACGAGCGATGATATCATTCTCATGATCGTGGAATTGTATTGAAGTGTATGTATACTATTTCAGAATCAATATCACTTTACAATAATCATATATAGTTATTATTTACACCATTATACCCATAAAAGTAAGGTGGTGGTGGAAAAGAGATTACACCACAGCGTGGAGACGGTATTCCGTACGTACACACGCGCGGTGATTTCATTTTTGATAGGATGGATAGAAGGTGAAATAGGGTTGTTTCATATTTATAAAAACAAATCATTATATTTGTGATACTGATTTTATTACTTCATAATGAAACAACTAAAGAAGAGAAAGTAGAAGAAGAAATAAATTTTAAAGAATAGGTAACAGATATTACCTCTTCTTCGACACGCCTCTTTGAAACCTCCTCTTAGGGCACTAATGTTGGTCTTTGTACAAGATCAGAACCTCTATAATATTACTAGGGAAGTTTAGAAGATAAATTGGCATGGTTTTCCAAACATTAAGGCTCAATGTGGTGTGAGGAGGAGAGAGGGAGGAGGTGCCCTTTTATAAGGGATGAGAGGGGCACCTTAGGAAAAACATAAAATATTATTTTACAATAAAGTCATATTCAGTTTTTAATAGATACAAATTGATTTATTTCGAAGATAAGGTTGGGGTGGGTTGAAATCCTCTCAACCAATATATTTTAGAAAAGTTTGGGTTACTATTTTAACCTTATCATTTAGATTTAACTCTAAGTTAAATTATTTAACTTTTACCGTGTCTTCTTGTTTTCTTACACTATATGGTTAATAAACATATTATAACAAGCCGAACGAATCCCACATGATTAATTATTAATATATATAACCTTATCTAAGTATTTTGGCCAAACCGTAGATTTTTAGGAATGAAATAACAATTGATAATATAATATTTGTTTTAAAAACTATTTTATGTCAATTTTGACACTATTTAGTAATTGATTTTTGTGAAAATCATAACATCACGATTAGTTTGGAAATAGTTGATTGAATAAATACTAACATGTCATATTAACCTAAAAAATTAGTGTAATTTATAAAAAGTCTAAAATTACAATTATTTGGGTATTTATAACATCAATTATGTTAATATTTCATTAATAAGGTAATTATTGCATCATCATTGTGTCATAAATAAATTAACTTATTTAAGGTCTAAAAATTATAAATAAAATACCATTATGTATTAAATAGTTTTATATTTCTAATAAATATTTATAGTCGAATTTATCTTATTTATAACCCTATATTAAAAATGTTTTAGTGATTAAACTTTGATTTTAACTATTTTAACTCTTCTTTAAATAAAATAATAATAAATGTTATAATCTAATCCAAGTGGACCTAAATTGTCATATTTTATTACTAAGGTTGTTTTTTGGTCGAATTAAACTTATCCAATAGAATTAGGACATGTGTTAGGGTAATAATAATATAATTTTTACCCTTAATTACCCTATTTTACTTTTAACCGTGGTAAATAAAAGTAAAAAGTTATTATTCACCAAAAATTATTTTTATCTTATTGAACCACATTTTACTCCTTGATATTAACCATGTCTCTCGAATTTTTGAAATTACACTCAAAGGAGTGGTAAAATTAAGTTTTATATAAATTTTCAAATTCTCCTAGGTGGTGGGTAAAAGACTGTGAAAAGATCAATAAAATCTTTATATATCTAAAATTATTATAAAATCACTCCAATGAATTACTTTGAACTTATATAGGTATTAGGTATCAATTTTGACCTAAAATAAATTTAAATAAAATAAATATTTATTTAAATAAAAATTCGGCTTTTAAATAGTAACCAAGTGTTTTCAATATTCATCAAAAATTGAAACTTTTCAGAAAAAAACCAAAAATTCACCCTAGGCTAATTTCGTTATTCCAAATCTAAAAATGAAGTCCATTTTGAAGGATAAAATTTATAAAATTTCAAAAAGTGGGTACTACTATTCATAAAGGCTAATTTATATAATATTTTAATAACATATCGTTGTTTAGCTTAACATGGTATTGCGTACAAAACACGCTATCGTGGAAGGTCGCGATTTCGTGTAATGTAAGCCAAGTCAGGGTTGCGTGTAGAGAAAGACTCCTTTGTTGTTGCGTATAATAGAATCCAACCATATTTCATTTATACATTAAATATATATATATATACTCAATGTTGCATAGAATAACTACTATCAAACGAACATTAAATTGTGTGTAACACGATCCAAGAATAGTGTTGCACATACTACATGCTAATACGGTCTTGTGTATAGCGAAGATAATCTTGGTGTAGCGTACAACATAAGATATGAAAGAAATTAAAAAGAATAAATTACATAAAATCTCTAGGTGTTACATATATATTATATTTATATAATGTATAAAATTATGTATATTTTTAAATCATTAAAATTTAAGTGTAACAAAAAAACAAATAAAAAAACACAAAAAAACAATTATTTCTCAAAATGTGACTTAACCATGGAATTGTTTATATAACAAGTAATAAAAGGTAATAAGTAAATAATATATAGTATGATATATATAGTGATCGTTTTATAATATATTTACAACAAAATTATATTTATTATGTAGGATTTCATAACATGTAATAATAAATTCGAGTCTTTAAGGAACAAAATTTTTGTCTCACATTTATTTTCTGTGAGACAAAAGCCATATTCAACACATTTTTTTTATATGGTGTATATACTACCCATTATTTTATTTTATTATTTATATAACTAAATTTATGATTATTTACATATCAATTTAATTATTTCTCCTTTATGTGGTTTATGATTAAAATTTTCCAAAGTGGAAAGGGTTTTATGAAACAATCTCATCGTTTATCAGGATTGTTTATGTTTATGCATCCGATAATGAAATATTATGATCCTTCTATGAAGAAACTAATTAATTTTATTCTACAAAATCTATTTAATAAAAATACATGATATACCTTTATTTTACTCTCTTTATGTATTCAGATGTTCCAAATAATGTTTTTAGTGAAAAATAAATTCATTTTTTCTTTGGATGAAAATAATTTTTCATCCATAACCTTGTCTTCTAAAGAAAATTTCAAAAAATATTTTTAAAATAATACAATTTATTTAATAAATAAATTTTTTCCCATTTTTTACTTTGAGAAAAATTGAATGGAATATCCATGTATTTTTTAAAAACAATACTTATGAGGCTTTTACCAAAATTATAACATGTATCTTTTTTTATTGTGTATAACATGAGAGAAATTTACAAAAGTCATGAAATCATTTTCCTTGATGATTACATTATAAATTTTAAAGTTTATTTTCAAATAGAATGACTTTCACAATATTTTATAAATTAATAATTTAAAAAAATTTGATTTTCAAGGAAATGATATTTTCCTCAAGAAAGAACTAAGTCGTTTTTCTTTCAAGATCATTTTCTAGATAAGATAACAACATCTGATGTTACCTAACCTTTACTATGGATATGATCCAATGATGTCTTATTTTATCATTCTATGTATTTCTTATGTTTATGATGAGTAGATTTTAATGAAACTTATATCTCTTTTATTAATTATACCATTAAAAAAGGTTATGAAACCCACTTCTATATATGTTTGTTATGCTTTGATGAAATGATGAAATTATTGTAAAACTTATTTAATTCCCACATCTTATGTTATAAATATTTTTAATAATACCCATTTATTTTCATGGTTTATGATATGATTATTTGTTTATGATCTTGTGTAATAGATAGTTATGATTTTCATTATGTGATGGGTGGGAGCAATAACTCCCACCAATGTATTTTGTAAAGATCAGTATTTCATAAGATAAACAGGACAGAAATGGGTAGTGATCCTATTATTTTAAGGGACCCATTCCACTATGATAGTCTTGGGATTGAATCGTAAATACTACAATTTTTTGGTTATTGAATCCATTCCACTTTTATAGTCTCAGTAATGAGCCTCAAACTATTAAGAAATTGATTTTTCATGCCTATGTGTAGGGAAAATTTCCATGTCTTATTCCATTATTATGATCTCATGGATAATGTTATTTTATTACCTTATGATTCTTGTAATACGAACTATAAATATTTATTATATAAACCAATATTATTATCATTGACTTGTAGGGTATCATTTTCATATTGTATGATCATGTTATCATATCATTCTTCTGATACTATTTTTATGTATCACCCTTATTTACCGTTACATATGATTTGATCTCACCATTCCATATGTTTCTTTTCCCAAGAATATGAATAAATTTATTATGTATGATTTATTTTGTAAGAGTTATAGATATTAAGAACTTGGTGTGAGATTATTTAGTTTTCATATGGATCAAATTTTTAAGTTTACAATTTTCAAAAGATAGTATACCTTTATGATCCTTAGGTGTGGATTTGGGTAATGTCATGAATTTTCATCAAGAAATGACATAATATCTATATATTAAAATCATTGTTCATTATAGTTGGTATCAAAGTTTAAGTATAGTTAACCTTGGGAAATGAGGATGTGAAAACTTTTTTGAGAACCTTTATGATAATACTAAGTATAGGGTATCATCTTAAAGTTTTTGTAGGGTATATATTATGTGTTTTACCTAGAAATAATTATATTTTTTCATACTAAAAGTGAAATTGTTTTTAGAATAGATGTACCTAAGGAAAATATCTATAGAAAATGATTTTCAGGCTTGACCCAAGAATTACCAAGTGTATAACAATGGGCCTTACTGCACACCTGGTTTGACACTCTTGGAGGATATTCTTTGGTTAAATCACACTTTATGTATAAAAAATCATAAATTATTTTAATAGATAATGGTCATGGATGACATAGGTGAAACATAAGGTGTCATATATTGAAATTAAATTACCTTAATTTTTTTATCATAAATGATTTTCATGGCTATATGGATTTACACTATGATTAGTGTTTCCCAAAGTATGTTTTTTGGTTTTAGTCAATGAAAAAATCCTGAATAAATCATGTTAATTTTTAATGTGATAGATAATGAAATGATTCTCCCCATGGGAAACTGAATATAATGTGATCTAGAATGAAAAATTTCATTGATTCTCTAACACTACATTATCAAGCTATGAATCATGTTAGACTTCCAAATAAGAAAAGGAGGGTAAAACATTACATTGATTCTTATATAAGGAAACATACACCCGTATTTAGTGGGTATTCTAATAATCTAGTTGCTGATCAATGGATCAACACCAATGAAAATATATTTTCCATCATCCAATATTTGGATTATGATTGATTCAATTTGTTTATCAACTATTTATAAGGTGAATTAGGTCAATGGTGGTCTCTAATCAATAATATGAGGCAACATGATGAAATTGAGTTCCCTAATTAGGATGATTTCTAGAACTTATTTTTCAATAAGTAATTTCCATGTATTCTTTGTATTGGGATGGATAAAGAGTTCCATTATCTAAGAAAAAAAGGATGATGAATCTATTGGTACCTATGAGGAAAAATTTACAAGTCATATGAGGTACACTTATGTTATTATCATCCAACTTGAATGTAAGGTTGATCAGTTAATGATTGGTATAAAAATAACTCCTTAAAGGTTTTTATCCATGGGAGAATTCATTTTAAATAAATATATTTTTTTATGTGTTATCGGGGTTCAAACTTTAGATGGATTTACATTTCAAAATAAAGTTTTTCGTATTTCTAAAATGGGTAGGATAGCGATGTGATGAAAGGAACAAGTACCATCCACTCTAGAATTACTAATGTCTTATTCAACTCTAGATCTAACCATTATTTTGTATTTGAAGAATCTATTAGGTGTATCAAAATTCCACCCAAACTATTATATGTAGAATGAGTAGTGAAAACCCCTAATGTGCATCTCAAGTATATTATTCCTCTCTTGTTGACATTTGTGGGAATTTTCTTCCTTCAAATCATTTTATTCTTCCTATGGTTGAATTAAACTTTATCATCAATGCATATTGGATTTTTATAAATAAATTCCACCTTAATTGTTTAGGAAGAGAGGTCACTTTTCATTTCCCAAACCAACCAATGTGCATTTATTAGTGAAATGATAAATACAATGTTTCTATGAAAATCACATCCCTTACATGAGATTTGATTCATATTCAATAGGGTAATTTTCTTTAGATGGTTTTAGAGAAACTCTACATTGATGACATAACTATTTTACAGGAGTTTAATGATGTCTTTCGACAAGAGTTTCTTATAATTCTATGAAAACAAGATATTGAGATCTCAATATAACTCTTACCTTATTCCACACCTATTTCAAATACCCCCTATTGATTGGACTAGATTGAATTTCAAGAACTAAAGAAGCAACTCTGGGAGAACCTTGGAAAGGGATTCATTTGGAAAAGTATGTCACCACGGGGTGTACCTTTTCTTTTTGTTAAAAATAAATATGACTCCATGAAACTCTATATTGATTATTATGAGATTATCTTGATCACAATCAAGAAAAATTATCTTATATCACATATTGATGACTTATTTGATCAAATTCAATGATTTCATTACATTTCCTTGATTGACCTTTGTTATAAATAACATAAATTGAGGGTTGATAAGGAGGATATATGAATAAAACATTTCATAAAATGTATGGAGACTGTGAATATATTGTTATTTCATTAAGCCTTACTAATTATCCAACTATCTTCAGGGATTTAATGAATAGAGTCTTCATATATTACCATAATTAGTTTTGGTAGTATTTATAAATGATTTTATTATATATTCAAAGAGCATGGAAGATATTTATTATCACTTAAGAATTATACTAAAGACCATGAAAAAATATATGTTGAATGAAAAAATTAGAAAGTGTGAATTTTTTCTATAAAAATTATCATTTTTTGGTCATAAAATCTAAAGAGATGGTATGTATATGGATCCATAAAATGTAGATGTTATTGAAAATTTTCCTAGACCAACTATATCAACTAAGATTCCATGTTTTCTTGGTTTGGATGGATATTATTTATGATTTTTTTAAAAGTTCTCAAAATAGGCTAATTCAGTCAACGAGTTAACTCGAATGAGATCCAAGTCCCTTTGGATAGATGAATGTGAGAAAGGTTTTAATGAATGAAAGATAATATTACACATTGAAGTTTTTCTTACATTACTGTGTAGCAGATAATGGTTTTTAATATATAAAAATTCATCAAAGAAGGAATTGTAATTCATTATCATGTAGAATGATAGGATTAGAGCTTATACCTCACAATAATTTAAGGTTCATGATAAAAAAATTCCCAAATCATTATTTGGAGTTAGTTTTGGTAATATTTTTATTAAATATATGGAGAAATTATATTTATAATGAAAAGTGGGATTTATATAGCAATCACATTAGTTTATTGTATATATTAAAATGGTAGGAGTTGAAAATGCATCATAGAAGATGGTTAGATATTATTAAATATTATGAATTTTAAACACATTACTTCGAAGGGAAAGAAAATATGGTGCATAATTATTTGAATTAAAAGGATCATTTTAGAATATCTATGATGATGATCACAAAAGATTCAACATTTATGGGTTTTCAATGAATGGATATAGAAATCTTGATGGAAGTAGATATATATTAGCTTGATCTATTGAATATTTGACCATATATCCAAGTAAGAATTAATGTGGTGCATTATAAAGATATAGAGATACAAAATAAGGATAAAAATGTTCTTGAGTTTAACCGCGATCATGATTGAATGATATGGTTCAGGAATCGAATATAAGTTCATTCAGTTCTAGAATTCAAGAAATATTTTTTATAGGGAGCTCATGGTTCTTCATTATCTATTTATATTTGAATCATGATGATGTAAAAGTATTTGGAACGGTATTTACAATGGGATGGAATGAAGTGATATATTACAAAGTTTGTATCTCAGTTCTTGGTATATCAATAATTTAATTCTAAAAGACAAAAATCTTAGGTGATGTTACATTAATCACCAATACCATAATAAAAATGGTAATACATCACTATGGATTTTTCCATCAGGCTCCCAGATCTGTCTAAAGGGCGTTATTTTATATGGGTTGTAGTCGATCTCTAAAAAAATTCTAAACACTTCGTCATGATTAAAAAATGATTTTCTAAAGATTATATTGATATGATGTACATTAATAAAGTAATAAGGATGCATGGAGTTCCACATTTAATTGAATCTGATTGGGATCAAAGGTTTACCTAGAAGTTATAGTGAAGTATTTATCATGTTGTTGATACATTGTTGAGACTCAGAATTGTATATCATCATTAGAAAATATGGTCAGTCTGAGATAACAATTAAAATCCTAAAGGATATGTTAAGATCTTGTTTTGTGGACTTGAATGGTTATTGTTATAAAAAACAAACTCTAGTTGAGTTATCATATAACTACTGCCTTCAGATGAGTATTCCGATAGATCCTTGGGAATCCCGCTACTGAATGAAGGGTAGAGCTTCAATGTGCTATAATTATGTTCAAGAAATAATTTTTTGATAATTAAAGGTAGATAAATAAATGTAATAGATGGAATGTTCCATTCAAAAAGACATAAGGGAATCTCAGAGTCGGTATAAAAGTTATGATTAAAATTGTTAGCATGATATAGAATTTGATGTTGCTGATAAAGTGATTCTAATTATTTCTACAGGGAAGAAGATTATGATATTTATTAATAAAGTTAATCTAAACCCTAGGTCTATTGGACCCTTTGGAATTTTTTATTGTATTGAGCCTTTAGCCTAACTATTGGAACTACCACCAATCCTCTCCCAACTCCATGATTCATTCCATGTATCCCTACAGAGGAAGTATATAACTGGACCTTAAAATGAATTGAACTCATAGGTATTATCATTGGATCATGATTTTTCATATTAAGAAAAACTATTAGAGATTCTATATTCTAAATAGAATTTTGAACAATACTAGATCACTCACCTGGTCAATTTTTTGGAAAACCCATCTATTTTAGGAATATTCCATGGATCCTAAGGATGTAATAAAGAAGAATCATCATCACTTATTCAAAACAAAGTGATAAAATTTTGATGGATATATTCATTTTATGGGGTTATAATGTGAAAATATAAGAATACAGAAAAATTCCTTTTCGTTTAAATAATTTTTTTGCTTAATTTTTGTTTTAAAATGGGTTTAAAAGTAACATTAGTTCAATAATATATTGATTAATCATATTTAGGTCATTGGAATAATTTTTATATTGAATCCTGATATAAAGACTTTTTAAACCTTTAGTATTTTCTCTTTGGAAAATTCCTCTCTCATAGAGACAACAAGTCAAATTTTAAATTACATTTTCTCACTAATGTGAATTTAATTTGTAAAAATGGATTCAATGTTTAGAATTAGAATAATTTTTATTATATAATGTAAGATAAAATACATTTTGGAGATGTCACATTCTTTTTTTAGGTATTTTTTACTCTTATTTTGAGCATACCATGGTTGATTATTGCTTTCGGGTCATTTGAGGTGAATTTGGATAATTTTGAAAGCTCATAGGGCATGCACGGTTGGAGAATGGTTAGGGAAAACTATGAAGTTTTCCCTATCAACCTCAATGCACCAATTTAATCAATCTGTAGGGGAACACTATTTGTTAAAAACCATGTGTCCACCCTCCCCAAACCATGCACCCTTGGATGGAGGATGATTTCAGGTTTCGTTCACAATTTGGAAAGTCGTTCCCATGCACATAAGAAACCATGCACTCGAGATTGTTGTAATGCACGTTTAGGGTGTGTAGTTTTTCTAACCCCATGTCCCATCTAGGAAACTAGGCATGCATTTATTTAATTTCCAAAAATATTAATTAATATTTCTCAAACACTTGATTTATATTCTAATCACCTTGGCTCATCCTAAAAATATTTCCTTTTCTATTGGAGGCTCATGAGAGGATTCCTAGCCTCCTAAAACTTTTTTCTTTGGGAATCAATGATCTAGTGTAAGGATTGAATCATCTTTGGTATTTGATTACTTCTTTGATTTGGTTACTTTATCTACCATATTTCTTCCCCTTTTAAGAGAGGTAAATTTCTTCTGTTGTTGATCATTTATTTATAGGTTTTAATGGATCCTTTTTCATTTGATCTTGATCTAAGGTTTGGTATTAGATCTTTTTCACCATTATGAATTAAACCATTCTACATTGAATTGTGGGATAAGGTGTGGGGAGAATTTATCAAAGATCCTAAGTTAGGTGAACTAATTTCTAGTTCTCAAAGTATTTATCCTGTTATCATGTTTATAGTTTTCCCATTGCATTACCACAATGTGAAAAAATTTTGAATTAATAATGGATAATTTAATTCCATTAAATTGGGATACCCTTCACAGCTCTCATTGCATCCATTAGATATTATGTGACTGGGCTTGTGGCCAACACCTGGGGTGTTTCGATTACCTTGAATTAATGATAATTTAAATGTATATGGGAAAATTATGGGTTTATTAAATATAACTAAATCCTGTATTCCTGTTTGATAATGTTATTAAAATGGTTAACTTACATAACATTGAAGGGTTAATGAGTTGTGTATTAATTGATGATAAATAAATTATTGGGGGAATTTTTCATGTTGTTTCTTAGGATAAAAGTAATGAATCACAATGTTTTTGATTAATAAGGTGATGAACCATGTTGAGAATGGTTGAAAAATGTGTAATGAATTTGAAACCATGATATTTGTATATATAAACGTAATTAATGAGTTGTGGGATAGGGAGTGACGTTCCATGAATCCATGGGGTTCCATACAGGTGATCTAGACCCCCATTTAATACATGTGAATTGGTGATATATGTGATTTATCAATGAGTTATTGTTCAGGGACTCATGTTCCAAATACCCATGGGGTGCGTGACTGCTAGTCTAGGCCCCGTTAGCATGTATGTGAAATGGTACCTAGAATGATGCTCCATGGTACCTAATGTGAATGGATTTCAATAACATTTTTATAGTTTTATAATATAATTTTAATTAATTACTTTAATCATTTTTAATATTTTGAGTTTCCTTTTATTGTTTTGTAGTGTTTTTGATATTTTTTTATTTTTCAGTTAACTATATTTTAATTTTAGTTGTGTTTTTACTATTATTAGTTTATATTAATTTTATACATTATTAAGCTTTAATGTTTATAACTTTTTTTATTTTTATTAGTTTAGTTTTTTTTAGATTTTTTTATATGTTTATTTGATAAATTTTTATTATTATTTATATTAATTACCTATATTTGTATTATATATTATTATATATCATTTTAATATTAATTTTTTTTAATAATAATTATATTAATTTTATTTATATATCAATATCTTTATATTATTATTTAATATTAATATTATTATATATAGTAATGATTATAATTTTATCTAATTAATAATTGCATTATATTAATATACCTAATTTTATTTATATATGTATCTATATGTATTAATTATATTTATTTTTATAAGTAATGTAATATATATATAGTATAATTTAATTATGATTTTATTATTATTATTATTATTATTATTGACATATTATTTATTATTATTGTTAGGGTTTTTATTTTTATTATAACCATTAAACATTTAGCATTTTCAAATCTTATTTTTTTTTATTGGATTTTTTTATTTATTTTTTATTTTTTGGGTTACTGAGTATATTTTTGCAGGGGACTTTGCATTTTTTTAAAGGGGCTAAGAGACGAAAACCTATCATGTGGTTTCACCAAGCCCATAAGGCCTCCACCACTCTTGAAGTGCATTAACATGGTGGTGTTGCCCACCTCTTTGGCCAGTACCTCCACAGGATCACTATCTTTTAGTAGGAGAACAACAAGGCAGTGTCCCACACCAGGCTGCACCCTCCTTCACAACCAGTTCAATCACCCCCACTTCCCTCTCTAATAAATCACCTCTCTTACAGCTACACCGACTGTACGCATCCTTCATCCATGCAACCATCCACGAACGACCCCTGATATCACTTATGGTCGCCTCCTTGCATCAGACCGCCAGTCCATGCTTCACCACCAGATGGTTTCACACCTCTCTCACCTCATAATAGCACACCCATGGGCCATGTGCAGCACCGGTGAATGACTCATCCTCCTTGTTTGATCAGAAGCCACAGGACTAGCCCCTCTATGTACCCTATCATCAGTTCTTCCCCTTCATCACAGCCTGACACCATGCATTGCATTAGTCAATCATGTCTTAGAATTTGGTTACACTCAGTGTGCATTTTTATTTTAGTTCATAGGCATTATTGACATGTGCAGTTATTAATATTGGAATTATGGTGATCAATGAGACAATGGTTATTATTTTGTGATCATAAACGAAGGCTTAAGATGAAAAATTTGATGACACGAACATGGTGATATCTTCTTGTTATTATTATTTTTGTCATGTTGTCATCATTTTGGGTGATATTTATT
Organism: Viscum album; assembly: GCA_963277665.1. Taxonomy (NCBI): domain Eukaryota; kingdom Viridiplantae; phylum Streptophyta; class Magnoliopsida; order Santalales; family Viscaceae; genus Viscum; species Viscum album. The sequence goes on from OY728130.1 coordinate 1,171,031,702, forward strand.
TGTGTTGGAGTTTCGATGAATGTAATGGTAATTGCATACTATTATTGGTTTCAATATTTTATTGAAATTTAATTAATTTTTAATTGGATGTTTATTTAAGTAATTATATTTGTATTTTAAGTAATTTTCATTTGGATTATATGCACCTTTTTTAATGATTTTTCTTGTGATATGTAGTACATAGTCATGGATGGGTGGTCATCAGAGAATTTATTGATCCGATATTCAATCAGACACATGAGAGAATCATAAATCACATGCGATATAATTCCAAATAAATAAATATATTAATTGTAAAATTAATGTTTTGGGTCATTAAAACCATCATTAGTGATATCTAATAAGTGATCTCATGTGAGTTAAACTGGAAAGGATGGATACTTTGTCTTTTTCAGAAGTGGGTTGTGGTATTTCACCATGTGATTCATCGCTATAATGAAACACAAATTATTCATCAGGACAGAGAAAAAATGAAGGATGATTCATGTGATAATTAGAATACTTAATAATATTATATAATGATACTTTATAGTATTTTTATTAAATTATGTACCAGTTATAATTTAATAAATAAATATTCAAATGTGGGAATCAAATAATTAGCATTTTATACACCTGAACGGACATCATAACTCTGACACTTCCACCTCTAAATGTTTCTTTCATTACTTAATTTAGTTGACTTAGATTGTTTTCGTTAATTTAATTAATTGTTCTTAAATAGTTGATTAGTTTTTATATGTTTTATTTGTTAATCACTTTTAAAACTCATCTGCCTGAACATTTTTTCAAAAGGATTTTCCAATTATCAATGCATATTTCTATTGTAGTTCGACCCTACTCGCTGCTTTTATAGCAGTTAGTAGATTTAATAATTTTTAAATTGGATGTTCCCCACCACTGTATACCAAATATATAAAAAAGAGGAAACAAAAAAATCAAAAATCAAAAATTAAAGTTAAATTTCAAAAAACATAATTATCTAAATATTATATTCTAAAAATAATAATAAGAATAATATATTTAGAAAAATAAAAAATATATAATAAACTAATATATAAGTTATACTAATATAAAAAATATTTATATATTATAATAATTATAGAAATAAATAAAATTATTAAAGAATTATAAAATAAATAAATGCGCGTATAATTATATATAGTAATATAATACATTAAATTTTATCAAATTATAGTCTATACTAAATATAATAATACTATTATTAAATACAAATATAAAAATATTATCAAAAAATAATATTATAATAATAATTTTTAAAACTACTAATATTAAAATGATATACAAAAAATATAAAATACTAATATAAAACATTATTATTACTAATAAGTATTAAACTAATACTAAAACTAATGTTAATTAAACTACTAAAAAATAAAATTGTCTGGTATTAAAGGTTAATAAAGTATAAAAATAATATAAACTAATAAAAAAACTAAACTACCAATATTATTATATGAATTGACTATGAATTATCAAAATATCTGAAGTACTTAAAAATAACGAAAAAAACCTAAAACACCAAAATTGGACAGAATTTTTTTTGAAAATAAATTAGAATATTCTTAAAAATGCATGTGATATTCTTGTGCATAAAATCCCTCATAAATATAATTTTCTACTCCTTGGAAAAATAATATTAAAGAATAAAAAAGAGGACTCGTAGACAAATAAAAACATCAAAATTACACGTTGAGAAATGTTTAATCTCTTCTACACAAAAACTATAATGATTCATTTAAAATTTAGATTTTTAAAGTCATTTTACCTTACACTCTCATTATTTAAAAAAACAAAAATCTATACTCATGCATCATATAACCTACCTCACCATCAATCACATCTCTCAAACAATTTTATCAAAGTTATTATCAATTATCATACACAAGCATGATAACCATAGGATTTCCTTGAATTTCACAACTATACTCATGGAAATAAAAAAGAATACATTAATATAGAGGAATTTACATGAGGTTAATATGTATCTGAGGAATTGGGGTGGTAAGTTATAAAAAAAGTGTGATAGTTTTTGGGAAAATGAGGGTTTAATATTGAAATAAATACATGATAAGTTTCAATCCAAATTTCACCCCTAAAATATTTCACCCCCGCACTAAATATGTTTATTTTCCCCAATACTATGAAAATATAATTCCTTTATCAACAAATGTTTATTTTTCTCTCTATTTTATTATAACACAACTCACTATAACATAATGGATAGGAAAAACTTGTGATTATCGACTCCAATACCCAATGAAATATATGTTGGTCAAAATCAAAAAAAAAATTACAAAACTAGCTCATATGTTGTCGTATATCAGTGAAAGTTAGACATATGTAAAAACTCATAAGCTCCAAGAGTAATGGATCATCACTTTTATGGTATCCTCAAAACTGAGGGTTACCACGTAATGACCACAATTGTACTAGTTGTTGGAAGAAAAAAAATATATTCATGTATCAAAATATAGGTAATGAATGTTACTTATGTAAAATAGAACACATATGATCATGATGGGATAATTTAAATCCATTTACATCAAATGACTCATTACCCATCAAACAAATCTCTCCATGAATAAATCTATCCCCCACACTTATTTTGAAAATCATCATAAAAATATTCAAAATTTGGGTCCGGAATGGTATTGGATGTGGGATCATCCTAAAAGGATTGTTCATGGATTATAATGGATACATGATGTTGAAATTTTATGGGTGGATTGGTGTTTTAAAGGGGATAAAATAGTTGTCCAAATGTCTTATTCATTTCAGAACAACTTTAAAGATTTATATCGCTTTGATTGAAAATCGTCACACATTTTAGAAGACATAACATGGTCAAGAATTCCTCAAGAAAAAATGGAACTAGATAAAAATGAAAATAGCTCCAAAATCCTCATGGTGTGAAAATAAAATGTTGTACATCATAGATGAGAATGAGTTCAAATAAATTTCTCAAAAATATACAAGTTTATAGGAAAAAAGTTTCAAATCATGGAATAATATCAGAAATCATCTATGTCATGAGATCAAGTATCAATGATTGCAAAACTGGAATCTTGTCCTCAAACTTACCAAGTATATAAGTGGTATGACTATGATTGTGTTACTAAAAAATGAAAAATAAATTATGTGGTTAAACAAATGACAGTAATGTTAATTGTTTTTTCAAAAAAATATCATAATTTTTAGTTATTTATTTTACATGGGTTTTTTTGAAGCATAACATATAAGAGAAAATAATATACTACCCTGAGTAAATGTGGATAGACATGGAAAGGATGTTTGTATTCAATGAATCTCAGGAAATGATGTGCCTATAAAATATATACAAAGAATACACATACCTACATCATTTCATAAATATAACACCAAATATCAAAATCACATGGATGATAAAAATATGTATGATTAATTATTATACACTGTAGCTTTAGGAGAAAAAATTATAGTAAATTCATTCCATTTTATTATATGAAAAATGAAATGGAATGAATCTTAATATAGTGATAGAGAAAAAACTAATGATTGGTTTCCACCCATTGAGTGCTATTTTTACTTTGTCTTCATCTATCAGTTGATAACAATCCATAAATATCGAAGAAAAATGTATACCATGAATCTTTTTCTTTATTAGTTGGATTGTGAAATCCATTCATCAAAAAGGAAATTAACCTGGAAGTTACAGAATATCTCAATGAAAACATGTTAAAAATATTGGTGGCTGGAATGAAATGAAAATATCCCTGCTCATAAGGGAATGAATATATCTCATATGAATAATTAATCACATAATAAGTGAATCTTGTCAAATAAAATTCTCATGAAGATAAAAAAATGTACATTTTTTAATTTTCACAAGAGAAGAAATTCCCTTATCATTTTTTTAGTGGCTAGGTTATATCCATCATTTCCATGAATGAAGTTTCTGTGTTCATGATGTATCCAAATTTATCTTAACATATAACAATTATGACAAGAAAATACACAGGTTTCCACCTCAATTCATGCTTCATAATTTCATTAATTGTGCTGAGGTCAAGATAATTTCTAGAATTTTTTGGTATTTCAAGTGAATCTTTTTTAGACTAGATGCATTGAGCAAGTGGTATAAGCTAAATTACAGTGGGTGAATCTATTATCTAAATTATTAACTATTTTTAAGAAAAATTCTCCCACACCACCCACCTCATATATCTATTTTTTCATATGTGGCACCATGAACTCAGGATCCTCCATGTAATCAAATTATCCCATTTTTTCTAAAAAAGTATTTGTTTTATCCACCACCAATACTGATTGATTTTCTAACACTATAAATATTTTAGATGTCTCTATTTTAGAAAATGCTTTTTAATCACAATGATTTTTATAATGAGTATATTCAATGTCATTCAAAGTTATTCCATCTTGTGTGTGTAAATTTATTTTATCATATCTCAATTAAAACTCTATCATGGTAAATAAGTGTCCTATTTAAATGTCCTCTTCATCTTATAAATGAGTAATTTGATAGAAATTCAATGTTTCCTTTTTCACATTGGGATGGGTGGGTTCTGAACCCATAGAATAAAGTGCCTGAAGTCACATTTTTGTATGGCCCATTATATTCAACATATAGAAGACTAATCTATCATATTCTTGAAATGTGACCAAATTAGAAGAATAAAATTTTGATATAGAGTATTCATCAATTGTTTGATAACAAAGAAGGATCAATAAAATTAGTGCCATCATAAAAATAAGACAATGAATGTTTTTAAAATAGAATATATGTTAAACCTTCTTCAAAAAAATTGTTCTGAATTAGATGATCAAGTATTAGTGAGGTCAATAGTTGGAAAAGATGAGTTATTTTATTTTATTAAACTTTCATTAGAGAAATAAATTTTTCATTACACTTAACTTTGGTTCAAAAAATCTATTAGTCTCAGTGATATTATAAAGAAACATATACTAAATTATTTAATCATTCAATTCAACTTTACTGTAATGTTATTAATTTTTGGGAATCCATTAACGTTAAAATTGATCAAATGGTGGATAAGGACTTCTATCATAACAGGGTGAAGAATTCTCGTGTGTATTATAACACATAATTGAAAAATGATCATTAAAATAAAAATGATTACATTTAGATATCATGTGTGGTGAATCATTGTATATATTACATTGAGTTGTGGTCGTGTACAGTGTTTTCCATTGTAGTTTTATTGTGTGTCCCAATCCATTTTAAACTTCTAGTGTCTAGAAATTTTTCCTACAATGAAAAAAGAAGCTCCTATAGTAGATATGAATTTTTTTTGTTTTTTTATCTATTTTTATTATTTTCTACTTAAATAACTCATTTTAAAGATATCCTAATGATAATATTATCCCTGGAAATAGTGCCAGAAAATTGGCTCGTGCATTACAATGTGTGAAAATTTGAAAATTTATTAACCTACTAACTACTATAGTAGTGGTCAGTGGTGTAGAATCACAGAGAGTTTTTGCATAGACATTATTAATATCCTCTAAGAAAAATGTTCAAGAAGGATAATTATTTAATGTTATTAAAAATTAAAAATATAAAAAGTAAAATATTAAAAAATTACATTATTAATGAAATAAAATGATCAAAGTCAAACTAATTGATGAAAATGCCAGAAGATATGGAAGTATTAGATTTATGATGTCTGTTTAGGTGAACAAAATTCCAATTTTTTAATACCCACCTATTAATACTTATTTATTAAATTGTCACCAATTCAAAATTTAATGAAAATACTACCAGGTCTCATTCTCTAAAGTTTGAGTGTATTCTAATTTTCACATAAATCATATGTAATTTTGTTCTATATCCTAAAGAATAATTTACACATCAATATAGCACTAAATAACTTGGTGAAATACCACAAATTTTTTCTCAAAAAGTCAAAGTATATTTCTATATTGGGTTTATTCACATGAGATTGTTGATTATGTTTCAATCATGTAACTTTAAAAGAGAGCTCACAAAAAATATTAATTTTTCAATTAATATATTTATTTTTCAAAAATTCAATCATGTGTGATTTATGATTCTCTCATGTACACAGTAAAATTATGGATAAATAAGTTCTATAATGATTCCTCACTCATGATTTCTTACTAGGTATCACACGAATATGCACTAAAGAAGATGCATAGAGATCGAATGACTATTGATTTAAACACGGATATAATCAAATAATTAGACATCAAATTAAAATTAATAATTCAAAAGGAAATAAAATATATAATTTGATAATGGAATACAATTAGCACCAATTTCATCATAACTCTAAAACCAATAATTTTTTCCAACCATATGACAAACACTACATGAAAAATAAATAAATAAAGTCATAATTTTTGGGTCGATGCATAGAATCAATAACCAGAATGAAATGAATACATTGAACCTATAAACGCTACACACAAACTGATATATTATCCTATTATAGCATGAGGTTTGATGGTGATCATCTACTTGTAGTGTATGAAGGAGGGTGTGCTAGTTTTGTGGTAGTGGATCAAAGAAGGAGAGTTTTCTGACAAAGGTTATAGTGGAAGTATTGGTGAGGAGGTGCATAGCAGTAAGGTTCATGGTGCAAGGATAGGAGATGGAGGAGGTACCCACCTCCTTTTCGAGGGATTTCTCCTACATCTGATGATAGTAATAATAATGGGGATTTCCCTCTTTATATTAAGACATCTGAAAAGAAAGGTAGAAACAAAAAAAATTTAGAAAAATTAAAATTAATATTCAAAATACCTAATTATCTAAATGTTATTTGTTAATACTAATAATAAGAATAGTAATAGAATTATACCAAAAAAATATACATTAAAATAATATGGAAGTTATAATAATATGACTTTTATTTAAATATTATACTAATTATAAAAATAAATAACATTATTATAAAAAATATAAAATAAATAAATTCACATATAAATATATATAATATTATAATAAATAAAATAAAATAAAATTATAATCCATAATAAATAAAGAAATACTACTATTAAATACTAATATAAAAATAAAAAACTAATAATATTAATACTACTATTATTAAAACTTCTAAAATTAAAATAATAAAAAAATATAAAATACTATTATAACAAATTAATATCATTACTATTAAATATTAATATATTAGTAATAAAAAATTGTTAATTAAACTACTAAAAATAATAAAAGTGTCAGATATTAAATTTCAATAAAGTAATCAAAAATATAAACTAATAATAATATAAAATTATTAATATTAGTATATGAATTATCTATAAAAGTATCAAAATATATCAAATATGAAAAACTAAAAAACACAACCTGAAAATTATAAAAGAGGATAGAAAAATAATTAAAAATAAATTATAAATTATTAAAAATGCATGTGAAATCCATGTGAATCAGTACTAGAAATGAATTAGAAATTAAATGAATAATCAAAGACCATGAAAGAGTGAATTTTGATGTCCCTATGGTCTACGGTTCAGACTCTCTCATGGGTTGAAGTAGGTACGACTGGTTTTCAGTGTCACCGTGAATTTGGTGGCCTATGTGGTTGATATTATAAAAAAACGTAAAGCTTGTTTACTTTTTTCATTTGTTATTTATTATTTATATAAAGGTATACACTGTTATAGATTGGATATTTCTTTAGACATCGTATGTGGTGGCCTACTGATCTATACTCACACTCTAATCGGCCTTCCTAATTGGTACTTTAGTATACTTCTTGTTTCCATGATAGAATAAGTGAAAGAGCCCTGGGTGACATGGATGAGCTAGAAATCAGAATTGGGCATGCATGTGGGAGCCCGAATGTTGTCTGGATCCACTTGCGAGTTTTTAGTGTGTCTTTATTTTTAGGTTTTCATTATAAACATTACAATTATATGTCATGTCATATTTACTACATTGGTTTATGATCATTTTTTTTATTTTGGATTTATTAAGGTGATATTTGGTTTATATTGATTTTTTAGTATATCTTTCATATTGAAAATTGATTTTAATTATTTTTATTATTTTATAAAGAGGTTAAATTCTCCCCACAATACATATTACACCCTCTTTACTAATCGGAAGCCTCTAACATATGGGTAAGAGCACCTAAGTTCATGTGGTGGATCAGATCATTGAACTAGTATGTGGAGGCTTGTTCGAAATGTTAAAAATTTGTATAAAAAGAGTTTTTATTTTATTTTTAGTTGTCTTATTATTTGGGAAAGGTAGAATGGAGAATGGGATGAATCGATCCTTGGTCATTAGCATGTGCATGGGAGTACCTAACCCATGTGTGGGGGAAACCCAAATACCTTAAGAGGGATTTTTGATCTTTATGTTTGTTGTTACAACTGAATGTTATTTCCCCTTTGGTGACACACGTGTAATTTGATGTTATTGTTTTATGAGATTTTACTTGTGGGATGGAATGGAATGAGAGTTTTGTATGCATGAATAACTATTGAAACATAGGAATGTTGTGACATGCATCATATTAGGCATGCATGGAAAACAAATTCTTGAGTGTGTTTTGGGAAATGAAAATTCTCTTCTTAATTTGAGTTTTTTAAAAGAAATTTTTACAAAAAATTATTTATAATGGTTAAAAAGATGTTAAATATGTTTTTTTAAATAGATAAAAGGGGTTATCTAATGAGAAACGTATAGTTATGAAAATTTTTTTACCCAGTTTAAGGCTTGGCCCAGGTTTGGGATGGTTAAGTGTAATGATAGTGCCTCAGTTTTAACCATGTTTCAGTGTATGAGGGATGTCTTTATATACCCTTATTTGAAAATATCTTGTTAAAATGTATTAATGTTGTGTTATGTAACCTAATACATTTTTTATGAATTATAGAGAGATTCCACCATGATAACATTTGTTGATAGGATGAAGGAGGACATTATTTTAAATGATCCTACAGCAATGTGACAAGTGGACCTGATAGTTCTAAGTGAATTGATGGGAGATTAGTTCCATGAGAACTTTTCTCAATTTATGTGGTTCAGGGAAAGATACCAAGGGATGTAAATGATGTATATGTCTGATCTTATCGGAGAGTTCCAGTTACAGTACCCATTTAAATTCACCGGATAGGGTGGGCCTAAGGCAGCTGAGTTTTGGATTGATTTTATCCAAAGCATCTTAGATCATTTAGATAATCTAGTAGAGAAAAGAGAAATGTTGGATTTTTATAAGTTATGAGACCAAGCAAAGAATTAGTGGGATATTTGGGCTTATGAATATTTTTTGGATACCATGGTATGAAAGGAATTTCATGATAAATTCCTAGAATATTATTACCCAGGGTAACTCATGTCAGAGAGGGTGGCAGAATTTACACAGTTCACCCAGGGATGTGTGGTAGTGATGAACTGTGCAGGCCACTTCACTGATTTTTAACACTTTATTCTGTCACTGGTAGGAGATATGGTAACTACATAGATATTTTTGTATGATGTTCTTAAATGTGAGATTAAGTACAAGTTTATTATCTTCCATTTGAATATGTTTGTTGAGGTAGTAAATTAGTCTCTCATTTCTGAGGGGAACCTGAATGAGGCTTCCAGTTGAGGATAGTAATTTTATATTTGAAGAACAGGAGGTATGACTTCTTAGGGTAGGAAGCATCGCTATAAGAATTTATATCTAGACTATGGAAATCATAGTATCCATGTATAAGGATCAGTTACTCATGGAAATTATCAAATGATTTTCCATCAGTATGGTAGGTCGGGTCACTATTGTAACCAGTGACCCTGACCACCACTGGAGTGCCAAGATTTCAGACATATGGGAAACTTACTAAGGTACAGAAATAACCATTGACTTATGGGTAGTGATAGAGAATCTAGGGAAAACCAGAGTAATAGAAGTGAATCTTTTACCCCATACCAGTCATCTAGGTGAAGCTCTTCTGGTCATACTAGTTGGGGAAGAGGATGATGTAATTTAGGGAAAGGGCACCCATATTAGTAAAGTAGTGTGTCATGTGGAGCATAGACTAGAGCATAGGTTAGTGGGATAGGGTAATTACATGTATTTCATCATGTAATTCTTGGTAGTAAGGTTGGGACATCAGTAGTCATAAGTGCTATTATTATAGATTCTATATTTGATAGTGATTTATTCAATATATGAGCCTCACGTTATTTTATATCTTGACAACTTGGGAATGATTATATCCTGATGGTGGAGTTTGTGAGTGGGGTTATGAATATCGACACACAGCTCCTTGTATGGTCAAATGAAATCTTTATATGTAAGGTGTGTCTCCTACAGTTTAGTGAGTATCATTTCTTTTGGGACCTTTATATACTTGATGTTCCATGTTTTAAATTTATTATGGTTATAGACTAGATGGTACCATATTTATCCCACATCAATTTTAACCATATGAGAGTATCATTTTCATATCCTAAGGGTAACTATTATGTTCATAATGTGGAATGGGATATCGAGGCTAGGCATGTAGTACCAGTTCATCAGAAACTGGAAGAGATCATGGCCCAAGTTTCAAGTATTTATTTATGATGAGTGTGTGAATAATAGTGTCTTTCAAACCATAGTAGATTTATTTTAGGGTGTGTTTCCAAAATACTTCTCAGGGATAGCACCTAAGAGAGAAGTTAAGTTTAAAATTTAGTTAATGTAAATAGCTAAACCCATTTTCATTCAACCTTACCAAATAGATCCTATAAAGTTTCATGATTTGATGGCCTGATTGGGGGAATTTATGGGTAAGGTATTTATAAATCTGAGTACGTCACCTTGGGGTTATCTGGGTGTTTTCTAAGAAGGCTGATAGGATGTTGGGTTTGTGTTTGAATTATAGGAAGTTGAACCAGATGAATGTTAAGAACTGTTATCCTCTTCCAAGTCTCTCTGATATCCTTGACTAGTTAAGGGGGTCATTTTTATTATCCACGATTTAATTAGGGTATAAGTGTCATGAATTGAGAGTTAGACCTTCTAATATTCCACTTAATTCTTTAATATGTAGGTATGGCCTATATGAGTTCGTTTTAATTCCATTTAGTAGAATAAAACCTCCAGCTGTGTTTATGTCCTTGATGAACTAAATATTTTACCGATACCTTGATCATTTTTTCATTGATTTTTTTGATCAAATATCAATGTATTACAAGACTTGATAAGATAATTACCAACATCTTGACAACACCCTGAGTGAAATGAGAGGGAATTAGTTATATGAAAATATATTTAAGTGTCAATTTTGGATCAATATGGTATATTTAGTGGGTCACATAATCTATGAGGATGGTATGTTAGTGCACCCATAGAATGTTCAAGTAGTTGTTTCCTGGGAGAATCCCAATAATGTTTTTGATATCCCAATATTTTTAGGTTTAGCAGGCTATTATCAGGAATTCATCCAGGAGTTTTACTATTTGAAAGAACCAATTTTCGGTTTTACCAAAAAGGGTATCAATTTTTAATGGTTTATATCATGTGATAATACTTTATAGGAGTTCAATAAGTGTTTGACTGCCACATCGATTTTGATTCTTCCCATGCAGGTTGATGAGTATAGTTTGTTTTGTTGTAAATCTGGGATCGTACATGGGGTAGTGTTGATACAGGAAGATCGATTTGTAGCGTATCAGCCATAATGGTTGAGGCCACATGAATGGAATTACCCTACACACAATCTTTAGACATCCAAAGTGGCTTATTCCTTAGAGTGTTGGAAGAATTACCTATTGGGTGAAAATTTGGTTGTGTATTCTGACCACAATATCTTAAAGTATATATTTCACAATGATATTTGAATCTAGAATAGTAGATATGGGTTGAATATATGCAATAATTTTATTTTGAGCTAGCCTATACACCCATTAAGGGAAACAGTGTTTCTAATGCTCTGATCTTGAATGCATAGACGATGGAAGTCGAGGAGTCTAAATTTGATAGGAAGATGTTGGCATTGTTCACGGAGATGAATGTGGATGTTAAAGAAGAGCAAGAATTGATGACCCTTGTATCCTGATTTGTTGATTACACACTTTTCAACTATATCAAGTAAAGGGATTTTGACGATAATTATTTCTAGCGATGAGGGATATTTTTGATGGTGGCAATCTACCTTCTCATTGGAGCATAGATGAGTATGGGATCATTTATATTCATGGTTATTTTTTGTGTGCCAAGATGTATATGTGAGCTGATGCATTATTTTCATGCCTCGAAGTGGTAGGTTTATCCTTGTTTGAAAAAAACTACCATGAGCTATATCAATAGTATTTGTGGATGGGAATGAAAAATTATATTACATATTTTATGACATGAAGCTACACTTATTAGCATGTGATGTACGAGAATCAAGGAACTAGTGGTATGTTATGTCCATTTACCATTTCTGAATGGAAGTGGGATGTTGTTACAATGTATTTTTTGGTGAGATTCTAAGTATCCCTCATAATAATGGCATGATATGGGTGATTTTGGACCGGTTGACAAAATTATCTCATTTATTTCTTATCCAAGAAACATTCACAATTTATCAGTTGGGGATATGTATGTTTGGGAGATAGTTTTATTTAATGGGGTTTCATATAGTATAGTTTAATATCATGATTCAAGATTTACTTTACACTTTTTCAATGGATTATAGAAGGTGTTTGTAATGTCCCGGATCTGGATGCCACTAAAAGGTGACCCACACCCGGTTGTCAACATGGCCTCAAGATCATTTCTCGGAACTCTAGAGGATGATGACTAGAAGTGAGGGCATAAGGTGTGATACAAGGGAAACTATTCCCTCATTGGAAGAGTGTGACACATCGGAATAAATAATAATAATAGCAGAAGTAGTAAATAGATTTCAACTAAAGTAAACAATGTAAGACTAAAAGATAAAGATAACCAAAAGGCATATAATATCAAAATGATGAATCTTGTCACATGTTCTAAGAAAACAGTGAAAATAGGATACACTAAAATCATGTAAAACACAATACCAAAGTATGGTAAAACAAAATGAAACTCAACAGCATCGTAATCCTTGGCTTGGTCCCATGATCTTTTGATCCTAATTAGAAATCAGGTACCTGAAAAATGGGCCTTTCCCTTATCAACATCTGAACCATATAGTATGTTTGGTCCCAAAACATGACCCAAATAGGGTGTGAGAATTAAATCCCAATTGTCAACCACTGATGGTCTATGGAAATCCGTTAGTGAGTATATGAAATAGTATTTTACAATATTGAGAATATAGTAAACTAGTAGGTAATCAAAATTAAAAATCCTATAGGTATTAGAATTCATTTAATTTTCTTTAATCAATACAAATTCATTGAATTATATCAGTCTCAAGGTCCGACCTAATCACATAAATCCCCTATATAAATTCAACAAAAAAATACCTCAATATGTTATCTAAACAAAAAAGTGAATACCAAATCAAATATTGTTCTTTGGCTTAGAAGATGCATCATAATTTATTCCATATTAATATGTCCCAGATCTAAGACCGATGTATAAGAATTTCAGCATATTCAAATTAGGGACAAGCCTGGTGTATCAACATTTTAGCACATTGAAATCTGGGACAAGCCCAGTGTATCATCATTTCAGCATGTGTCTAGGTAAAACCTAGTTTATAAACCTTTCATCATGTTTCAGTGAAAACCTAGTGTATCAACATTTCTGTATAGTAAACAACACAAGTAAATTTCACTCTTTCATGGTTAACAAAATAACATCTCGTGTGGGAACATATATATAACAAAAGTAACATGTAAATTAAACTATCACAATGATTTAACAAACATATTCTTTTAGAAAACATTTAATTATCCAATTCCATTTTAAACAACCTTTCAATGGTAAAACAAAGGCATTCCCATCAGAATCCTAGGACAAATGGCTAAAGAATGGTCATCTGAGGGAAAACACACCCACATGTGGCCCTTAATCAAACCAAATCAGCTTAAAAATGATAAAATTAACTTAATCCATCACCTAAATGTCATTATGTATTAATATGGGTCAAATTTATAATCAAGAAATACCCTAAACATGGGATCTTGGCACTACATCACATGTAAACAACCTGACATTTTACTAAAGGATGTAGACCACATAATTAGTCCTCATGTGACTCTCCTCATCTAGTGTCAGCTAAAAAACTCAAGCTGGAACAGAGAAGGTCTACGAAACAAGGATAAAAACTCGAACTTATATAACTTAATCCTCATATTGTATTTGAAGGAATGGATCAAGAGTAATCAAGATCATACTGATTGGGTTCCAACACTTCTAATTGGACTAGGGATCTACTTTTTAGGTGTTTCAGTTCAGATTGGATTTCAACCTTCTTCATGGGTAAACAATTTGCATTCTTCAAGGCTTATAGGGGCCTCAGGAAAGGAGATACGTTGTCTTCCACCCTCTTCATCCTCTCTCAAAATGCTCTTATCCATTACATCAAATGGGGCATGCGAATGGGGAAATTCCTCTCTTATCGGAATAGGTATGTAGTGAGAGGTATCTCGCACCTAATGTTCGCAGATGATACAATTATTTTTATCAACCGAAGTAGGATATCTATTCAAGGGATGATGCGCTTCTTGGGGACTATTATTAGTGGATTTTCAAGGTGGTGAACAGGAATAAAAGCCCTTATTTTACATCCAAGAATATTTCTGAGAGAAAGGCTAGGATTCTTAATGAATTCCTAACTATGAGCAGGGGGTCTTTCCCTATGGATTACTTAGGGGCGCCTGTGATTCCTTACACTCTCATAATTAATCACTTTGATAAGCTTGTGGGAAAGATCTTGGGGCGCAACTATAATTGGAAAAACAGATTCCTTTCATTTGGAGGTCACATCACCTTTGTTAATAGTTTCCTTGTCTCTATTTCCATTCACATTTTGTCTACTTTGAAGGTTCCCAAAGGTGTTCTTGGTAACTTTGAGAAGATTAGGGTGCCCTTCATTTGGGATGGGTAGAGGGAGGGTAAGTACCACATGGAATTAGGGAATTGGATGGATAAACCTCTTTCTGATGAAGGGATAAATTTGCAAAGTGTTTCTGGGACCATGCAAGGTCTACATGACAAACTAGCATGGGAAGCAATGGATGTTCGATCTGTATGGGGTAGGTTGGGGTAGGGAAAATATGGGCTGAATGTGAATGAGGTGAGGGTGTGACCATCCAAGATATGGAAACTGGTTAATCCTTACACGGAGATCTCGTATCAGAAATCCCAATGGCTAGTATGAATAGGTGACATTAACTTCTGGCTTCAAGACTGGGGGCTGGAAGGTTATGGTTCACAGGGTGTCCTACCCCGAACATTTCTTTTAGGGAATCTGGTGACCATCTGAGCTTCATTCAGGCTATTCTTAATGAGAACCATCAAGTTAGGTTTAATAATGTGGTCATGAATGATGAATGTGATAAGCTTGTTTTTATATGTTTCTCGACTAGGGAGTTATCATTGAAGGCTTTCTCTCAGATTAGGAGGGGTTATGTCAATCCTGATCCTTGGGGGTGATGTTGTGGTGTAAGGATATCCCTTCCAAAATTTCATTCCTGTTTTGGAGGGTGAGGAATCGTGCCCTTCCCACTGACGAAAACATCAAACGAATGGGTGTTCAGTTGGCCTCACGGTGCTGGTGTTGTAGCAACCCCAAGAAAGAAATAGTGGATCACCCATTCTTTGATAGTGAGTGGGAAATATGAATTTGGAAGGTGTTTGGTTCTTTTGCTGGTTGGAATGGTCAGGGTAGTTCACTGGACAATTTTCTCAGTACATGGATTCAAGGAGCCAGAGACTAGGGAGCCGAGAGGAAGGATCAGGCGGTGATTGTTTTAGCAAGGTGCTAGACAATCTGGTCAGTGAGGAATGTTGCATGCCATAAGTGTGCCTGGGGTTCTCAGTTTAGTTTTCTTTTCAAAATGAATTACCCATTTCAGGACTTGGTTTGGTTATGCACAGACTATCATGGTGCACCATTAGTGAGGGGCCTGGTCTTGAATCAGTTCCTCTCCAATCAGGATGGCACCTCGGGTTAGGGGAACTGGGTCCACTGGCGTTCACCTCACTGTGGTCTCAAGATTAATACAGATGGATCCCTGGTTGGGGGGAGATGCATGGAGGCAGTGTCATCAGGAACCTAGAAGGGTCGGTGATTGCGACTTTCTCTACTTCCTATGGTAGGGGTGATGTATTAAAAGAGGAGGTGCATGTGATGCTCATAGGGTTGGAGCTTTGTGGCCAGCGATTTATCGATCTGAAGACGATGGAGATAGATTCTATCATACTCTTCAAAGCACTCTTTATTCCTGGATGATTTCCTTGTAATTTCTCCTACATCATTATAAAGTGAAAATAGCTTTTGGGAAATCAAGTTGGGATCACTCATACATGGCGATAGGGGAATCAGGTTGCAGACTTCTTGGCATCTCTAGAACCTCTAACAAAAAGTATGTTTCTATTCTTTAACATTTGCTCATTCCCTAAAGATTGAGTGAGGTTTTTTATTAATGATTCACTGGGTTTGAATTATTTTCATCCTCCATGATTCTCTTTTTCCCTATTTTTGTTTTTGTTTTTTGGTTTTCTGTCTTTATGTAGCCTCTTTTATCCAATAAAAATGATAGTTTTCAGTCATATACTATCTTTTTTTTTAAAAACACAAAATACACTACATGTAAGTCCATATACACAATGTGTACTACATTGTACTATTCATTTGGTGGTCGTTTTCAACTGACTTGCTTCCAAGGACCTATTGACATGACTACAAAGTGTGTTCTAAGAAGTACTTTACATGTGGTTGTTTTTTTCTCTCTTTCATTCTGATATGCCCACACACCATGTATTTCTATCATACATGGCTAAACTACACATCATGTACATAGAATTATACAATGTGTAACCCTGAATCAACCTGTTTGATAGTAAGATTATAGTACTTGTCTAGTTTTCCCTTGTTTTCTCAAAAAACGCAATGGAAAAATAATAAAATAAAAATGTACCTCATAGTAAAAATCGGGTTCTTACAGTCATCCCACCTTAAAGAAATTAGTCCCCGAATTTCCCTTCCAAGGGTGGTGAATAAATATCTAAGAATAACTCCATCCATTGAGCACATATGTTGGCCACCCTCTCCCAAGTCTCATCTGGTACTCATCTATGCTTCCATAGAAACCGTATGAGAGGAACTGCCCAGTCTCAGAGAACCATCATGCTCCTATCATCTAAACGAATCAGATTCTCCTCAAAGGATCCATTAATATGAAGCTCAACCACCTCTTGAAGAAAAACATAAAATGGATCTGAGTGATAGCATCATAGATGAGATACACGGAATACATTATACATAGCTTGGATCCTTTGAGGCAAATATAACTGATAGGAAACTAGCCCTACTCTCTCCAGAATCATGAATGGATCGACATATCTCGGTGAAAGCTTACCCTATCTCCAGCTCCTATTGTGTACCAATCTCAGTGTGACAAGTAGGAAAAATTCATCCCCAACCTCAAACTCTAGAGGTTGTCTACAGTGATCTGTGTATGATTTCTAATGAGACTCTGTAGTATCCATCTGCTTCCAAATCAACAAAACCTTCTTAGTGGTCTCTTGGAAAAGATGAGGTCCCAGCATATATGTCTCTCCTACCTCTAGCCAATATAGGGGTAATCAGCATGGCCTCCCGTGTAAAGCCTCATATAGCACCATCTAATTAGTATCCTAGAAGATATTATTATAGGAGAACTCGACCTGGGGTATATGCTCCTCCCAAGATCCCCCAAAGTCTAAGACACATGCACTCAACATGTCCTCTAGGACCTGTATCATATGCTCTGATTGATGATCAGTATGAGGGTTTTATGTTGTGCTCAGAAGAACCTATTTACCCAACTCCCTTTGAAAACTCTACCAAAAACAATATTTAAAGAGGGTTTACCTGTCTTAAATGATAGAATGCGGGATCCCATGATGTCGTACCACCTGTCATATATACAGCTTTCTGAGCTCATCAACACTAAAGGTCTCACTGATTGGTAATAAATGAGTGACCTTCGGAAGCCTATCAACTACAAATGACAAAATATAATTGCCTTTAAGAGACCTTGGTAACCTCATCATGAACTCCATTGTGAAATCATCCCTTTCCCACTCATGAATGGATATCTGATGTAAAATCCCAGCCGTCCACGGATGTTCCACCTTCACGTGATGACAGGTGGAACACCTCGTAACAAAACCTGCTACTTGTCACTTTATACCTAGCCACCAATACGGACAGCACAAGTCACGGTACATCTTGGTGACTCTAGGATGATCTGCCCAAGCATAAGCATGAAACTCCCACATCATCTCCTCGTGTATATCCGTTGGAATCCACACACATACATGGATATGAATAACCTCATCCATTCCTATCGTCCATCTAGGAGGAGGGTCCTCACCTGCCACACTCTCCAGTAGAACTAGGCCTTCAGACTCGGATAGTCGCCTCATCCTCAATCTATCCAGTAGGGTAGAGGTAATATCCAAAGATGAAAGATAATTCTATCCCTGAATGTTTTTTTACCTCTTAATCCATCTCATAGAAAAAATCCACAAGCTTTCATTCACCACTGGCATCCTGCACTGCCTATTTCTAAGTCCTCATAATCAGTGCGTCAGCCACTACATTGCTTTTCCCACGTGTATAGGAAAGAAAAAACTTGAAGTACTAAAGGTATTCCTCACACCTTCACTATCTCATATTCAAATCACACTATGTAAATATGTAATTGAGACTTTTTTTTCGTTTACACTAAATAATTCTATCACAATAAATAATATCTCCAAAAAAAAATCATAAACAACTGTAACCAACTCAAAATCATGTGTCGGGTAATTACTCTCATGTGGCCTCAACTTCCAAGACCTATACTAAAAAACACGATCCCCCTGTATAAGCACTGCTCACAACTCAATACCTGATGAACCACATTATACAGTGTAAATCATGCATGGATCTAGTAATATCAGAGTCAGCGTAGAAGTCAAACATCCCCTAAACTCCTGAAAGGTTTCATTATAAGAATCTTACAACACAAACTTCACACATTTCTTAGTCAATCCCTTCATCAATGTTGCTAAGCATGATAATTCATATATAAAACGCTTGTATTAACAAGCTATCCCTAACAAAATCTTCACCTAAAAATGATCTTGGGTTTCTCCTAGGTAACTATTTCTCTTACCTTATCTAGGTCTACTGATACTTGAGTCTTCGATATAACGTGACCCAGGTTATGAATCTGATCTATCCAGAAGTGGCATTTTCCGAGCATAGCATATAACTAATGTTCTCTCGGTGTATTCAAAAAGATCATAATGTGTTTTTCATGGTAATGTTGATTGTGATAGTACACCATGATATAATCCACTAAAACCCCCAAAAAATAATCTTTGTAAGGATGGAACACTCGATTCATCAGCACCAAGAAAACTTCTAGTGCGTTTGTGAGACCAAATGGAATAACCATGTACTCATAAAGACTATACCTACTATGAAAGGATATACGAGGTATGTATGTCGGTCGAACACGTACCTATTGATATCCTGAACTTAGGTCAATCTTCGAGAACACTCGATCTCCTAAATATTGATCAAACATGCCATCTATCCTTGAAAAGGTATATTGGTTTTTAAATGTCCACTAGTTTGACTTCTGGTAGTCCATGCATATCCTAAAGGTAACATCCTCCATTTTCATGAAAAGGACCAGTGAAACCCAAAGTGAAGTACTAGTTCATATAAAACCCTTAACTCTGAGATCCTCCAACTGCCTATTGAGATCCTAAAAATCCTTCGCGGCCATCCTATAAGGAGGAATGGATACCAGTGTAGCTTCAAGCACTAGCTTGATAATGAACTCCACCTCTATGACAAGAGGTAATCCTGAAATGTCATCAAGAAAAAATGTCCCTGAAATAATCAACCACTAGAGGAAAATCCATATGATTTGTTCCATGGTCATCCATATATAAAATCGCAATCTAGGCTATCAACCTACACATCCCATGATTATCGGGTCCATATTTTCCCTTTTGGACATCCCATTCACCCTTGTGTAGAAAAGACCCTCCCTCAGGTGATGTAAAACTCACCCTGTGATGATAGTAATCAACAAAGGCTCAAAAAGAAGCCAACCAGTCCATTCCAAGAATGACATTGAAGCCTGTAATTTCTATGATATAGAGGTTCCATAGAAAGTGAAACCCACCAATCTCAAGAGGCACTCCTTGCACTCACATAGACCTTCTGTTCTAATTCTTAATGAAGGGTCTAGTATTATAACATCAGAATAAGTAAAAATACAGAGCCCAAGGATTTATAAAATGACCCTTGATATAAAAATATGTGTATCCTAAATATAAAAAGGTACATAAGATGAAGCAGAGGTGACTAGGATAGTACCTCTGATAGTAGAAGGTCTAAGATCCTACTCTTTCAGGGTCTATTACACAGTATAAGTCTTACCTGCACTGCGGCCCTAGGACACTACTTGGTTACCCTAAGCTGATCCGCCCTAATGTCACTGAGATCCTGGGTTCTGGCTACCATGGAAACGACCAACCCCTCGGCATGAACATACTAATGTATTCCCATTTATTGACCAGTGAGAAGTTTTTGACCCCACTCTAGAATGTGGAGTTGGTGAAGACCATCTCTCATTAGATATTGGGGGAAACGTCCTACAGAACTGTTTTAAATGGCCCATCTTTCCACAAGTTTAGAACTCGACCGGGTCCATCAAGCACTGAGATTTTGTAAACCTAATGCATCCAGACTGGTATCACCTCACCTAGATACTAAAAGATACATTTTTTCTACCACTATTACTGTGAGAAAACTTCAAATGATGATTACTCTTGCTGGTAGAAACAGTACCGGATCCCATTGTCGAACCGCCCGGGCTGGCACCCCCATATTCCCATAGGTTGATATCGATATTCAACACTTGATTCAAAATAGTTTAGATAGAAGGAAACCTAATTACATTCACCTGTGATTGGATGTAAAAACCTGATACCATCCTCAAATAATCTAGATTTCAATACGTCATCACCCATCATAATATATGTGAATCATTGAAGCTCAAAAAACTGGTAAGTATAGTCCATAACTGCCAGTGTTCCCTGCTCTAGGTACATGAAACCCCAGGATCATTCAACCCTCAACTTCTCAGGAAAATAATAATCATAGAAGGACAACTGAAATTCTTCCCATTTCATATCCTGATGATTCCTTTCTTGAGTGATAACATCCCACCATCTCTTGATAGAATTACGTAGAATATATGTCCCGATCTTGACTATCATCTCAAGAGGTTTCTCTGGATGCTCGATAATTATCATCACTGATTCCAGCTATGATTCCACAGCTTGTGGTCCACCATCCTCTAAAAAGGTAGGTGAATTCTTCTGTGGGAGGATACACATCAGCTCTTCCATAGATTTGGAAGCTTGTAGTGATCCCTAAAAGGTTTGTGTTAACCTCACAAATCCTTCACAGAACTAAGCATCTACACTTATGTTAGGTATAACAGTTGGTGTTTCATCTTACACAACTAGGGGATGAATCGGTATCCCATGCCCTACCATTTCTTAAGTATGATCATCGACGATATCTTGGCATACAACTCGCGGTCATCGTGGTTGAATGACTCTACAAGGTCAAAAACATGCCTTAGTTAAAACTCATTGTCATGGTTTATCGTTCAAGAGTGCCAAACCAAAATATAAAAAGACACACAATGTTTGGAAAAAAGGGACTACACGGCATATAAAAAAAATACATGGAGTGTACCCTTACGCTGTCACATGGTCATTTTCTACTGCTAGCTTGGGCATGTATCAGCCTAGTTACATGGCGTGTTCCATGAGCACACAACATGTACACTGGTCTGTCCTCCTGGCCCTATACTCGCACACGGCCAGGTCCACATGGGTTCTTCTAGGGTAGGCTACACGACATGTACAGGATGTACACAGAATTTTCTGATCAAAACTCAATAGCCTTTTTTTCTCTCACACAGCCTGTTACACAGTCAAATACTACACAGTGCATACATGTGATACACAACATGTACATCTTAAAACATAGAACACCTTCTTCCCCAAACATGAAGAACACACGGCGTGTTAGGATAAACTAAAAACCGTGTATACTATATTTTTCAGGATAGAAACTATATATTTCCTTGAAAACCCCAGTTCTTCATAAATACTAACTAGTGGGGTGCCAAATTCTAATTCAGAAGGGCTCATAATCCCCACGAATCAATGTTAGGCATCCAAGTAGAGAATATCTAAAAAAATTCATTTAACATCTATATTCCATTGTTTTTTCATTTACCAATTCATAATGGACCTTAATCTTTATGGATTGAAAGATTACATCATACCATTATCTAGTGCACCTAGCTAACACAACAACAGGAACAACTTTCACATCAACTGTAACACCCTGAGATTTTATGAGATATATTATTTTTAATTTATTTGATTTCTTCTATTATACACTACACCAAGATTAGATTGTACGATATGCAAAAATGTATTAGCTTTCAGTATACGCAACACCATTCTTGGCTCGTGTTATACACAATTTCAAGTTCATTTTGTGTAAATTATTCTACGCAACATTAAGTATAGATTTTGTTTACTGTATAAATGAAATAAGTTTTGATTATGTTATATGTAACACCAAACAGAGCTTTCAATACACGCATCCCTGACTTGTCTTGCATTACACGCAATCAAGCCCTTCTTCGATAGTGTGTGTAGTACGCAATACCGAGTTTCACTAAACGAGATATTATTATAATATTATTATGAACCAGCCATTATGAATAGTAATACCAAATTTTTAAAATTTAATAAATCTTATATTTCAAAATGGACTTCATTTTTGGATTCAGAATATCGAAATTAGCCTAGGGTGAATTTTTGGTATTTTTCTGAATAATTTCAATTTTTGATGAATAGTGAAACACTGAGTTATTGGTTAAAACCAAATTTTTATTTAAATAATCATTTATTTTATTTAAATTTATTTTAGGTAAAAATAGATACATAATAATTATATAAGTTCAATGTAGTTCATTGGAGTCATTTCATAATAATTTTAGATATATAAAAATTTTATTGAACTTTTCACCGTCTTTTACCCACCTCCTAGGAGCATTTTCAATTGTACATAAAATATAATTTTACCACTTCTGTGAGTGTAATTTAGAAAATATTAGAGACACAGTTAATATCAAGGATTAAAATGTGGTTCAATAAGATAAAAATAATTTTTGGTGAATAGTACCTTTTAACTTTTATTTACCACGGTTAAAAGTAAATAGTGTAATTAAGGGTAAAAATGATATTATTATTACCCTAACACATGTGATAATTCTATTGGATAAGGGTAATTAAGATGGAAACAACCTTAAGAATAAAATATTACCCTTTCGGTCCACTTAGATTAGATTAGAACATTTATTATTATTTTATTTAAAGAATAGTTAAAATAGTTAAAATCAAAGTTTAATAAATAAAACATTTTAAATATAGTGTTATACATAAGATAAATTCAACTATAAATATTCTTTATAAAGATAAAACAATTTCACAACTAATGGTATTTTATTTATAATTTTTAGACATTAAATAATTTAATTTCTTTATGACACAATAATGATGCAGAAATTACCTAATTAATGAAATATTAAAATAATTGATATTATAAATACCCAAATAAATGTAATTTGAGACATTTAATGAATTAAAATAATTTTATAGGTTAATATGAGATGTTAGTATTGATATAATTAACTTTTTTAGAACTAATCATGTTGTTATGATTTTCATAAAAATCAATTACCAAATAGTGTCAAAATTGACATAAAATAGTTTTTAAAAAAAATATTATATTATTAATTGATATTATATTCCTAAAAATATAAGGTTCGTCCAAATGACTTAGATGAGGTTATATATATATTAATAATGAACCACTTGGGGTTCATTTGGCCTGTTATATTAAGTTTATTAACAATATAGTGTAAGAAAACAAGAACACACAGTAAAGGTTAAATTATTTAACTTAGAGTGAAATCTAAAATATAAGGTTAAAATAGTGACCTAAACTTGTATAAAACTATTGGTTGAGAGGATTTCGACCCGTCCCCACTTTATCTTCAAAATAAATCAATTTGGAGCTATTATGAATCGAATATAACTTTATTATAAAATAATATTTTATGTTTTTCCTAAGGTGCCCCTCTCCTCCCTTATAAAAGGGCACCTCCTCCCTCTTCTCTTTACACAATTTTGAGCTTCCAAGATCAGAAAAACTATGCTCATTTCCCTTCTAAACTTCCCTATAAACATTTTATAGGTTCTGGTCTCCTTAAAAGACCAACTCTAGTACCTTAAGATGAAGCTTAAAAGAGGTGCGTCGAAGAAGAGGTAACCTCTTCTACCGATTCTTTCAAGTTTTCTTTATTTTTCAACTTCTTCTTATTTAGTTGTTTCATTATAAAGTAATAAAATAAATATAAATAATATACTGATATGTTATTATAAATATTAAACAACCCCAATTCACATTCTATTCATCCTACAGAAAGCGAAATCACCACGAGTGCATACATACAGAATACCATCTCCACGCCGTGGTGTAATCTATTTTTCCACCACCACCTTACATGGATGGGTATAATGGTGTAAAGAATAACTATATATAGTTATTATAACATCATAATGATTCTGAGATATTATATCATCCACTACAATTCCATTCAATAATTATGGGAACGATATCATCGCTCGTGCGTATGTACAGATTACCGTCTCCACGACGCGATGAGATTCATCTTCCATGATTAACCATTAAAGTATGATTATAAAGTGTATATATAATAAATAATCATGAATGATATTAAATAATAATGATACTGGATTTATTTACATATATGTTTCATTTACTTAATTCCATTCAATTCAATAAGGAAACGAAAACCGCGTTCATGCGTACGTACGGCCTATAGTCTCCATGAACAGTATATTTCATTCCATTTATAAATCTATCATATATACTTATATGATGAATATATATTATATATAAATCATGTTTTAAATTCTGGAATTAATTAAATAAGTATATAATTAATAATATCAAGAACAACAAGTCGAAACATGTACGATAAATGAAATGATTTTACACAAAACGCTGCTTTAACATTGAATTTACAAAAGAATGGGTAATATAAAGTCATAAGTGAACCATATATGATATCATAATAATTAATATTACTCTGTAATAATTCAATGACATTATTTAAATCATTATACATGAGGTTTGGATACATACGAAGCATATCAGACATAAGGTAAGGGATAACTTTTCCAATCTCATTTTTATCCGAGATTGTTTATTCGTAAGTATTTAGGGTTATTATTATCATCCATGCGCATGTTTTCTAAAAATAATTCATGTATTTTTAAAGTCCTTTTTACCCTTTTTTTATAATTTTCCACATGTTATGAAAGGAATCTTACTTTTCATTACCACATGAGGAACTTTTTGACTTTTTCGACAAAAGTACGAGAAGAATGTTATTTTTACCTTATACGACATGAACGGATTTTTACGGTTTCATAACGCCTCATTTTCATGAATCTTACTCTAAAATATTGCATGATTATTTTCAAAAAAATCATTTTCTTTTATAATTTCATGTAATTTTGAGAAAAGAAAATTATTTTGAAAAGAAAGTATATTTTCCTCAAGAATTCTTTTCAAGTGTTTTGTCAAAACTATTTTCCATCTAAGATGACATTATGATTATGTTTCAAGTATAATGTCTCTATTATTTACATGGTTTGATTCTTCTTATGATGAAATGATATCCATTTTTTTATATGGATTATGTTAAGATGGGATGATGTTTAAGAAACCCATTTTATTTTTTGGGTTATGATGAATGATTTATGTTTATTTTGTGGCACAAGTAAGAATGATTTCATTATGAGATGGGTGGGACCTATATCTCCCACTAATTCATTGGGTAAAGATTTATATCTTATGAGATAGAAATGGATGGATTGGTAAGTCATTCTGGTTCAGTGATACAGGATTGGAATGAGGAGTGAACTCAATTCAGAAAGGGACTTTGTCCACTAAGATGGTCTTGGCAGCAATGCCTTGGATACTATGGAAATCATAACATGTGCTTAATTGTTGCCACAATTACATGTTTTATTCCCATGCTATTTTATCATGATTAATGTTTATTTATGATCTATGACTTACGTACTACCATGTTTTATGTCATTGCTCAGGATTTTGATGTTTAAACATTATGATCATGTTTTTTATTAGTTCAAATGTATATGATTTGTTTTATTTTCTCCATGCTTACCCTTACTGAGAATTTGAGATCACCCTTTAGATGTTTTCTTTTCCCCAGGATTTAAGGAAAGGTTTTAGGTAAGAAAACAATAGGGGAAGATCTTTATGGGAGATGTTGAAGATCTTTCACCCTGATTAGAACATTATATTCCGAGTTTCCAAAGACACTAAACTATTACAGTCCTTGTGTGTCTGTTTTTGTTATGTATTAAGTATTCTGCAAAAGTAATGTAATGTACATGTACGTCAATCTTGGGTCTCTACAGTTGGTATCATAGGAATGGTTTAGTCATCCTTTGGAAACTAGGATGCGAGAACTTTAGTGAGATCCCTAGAGATATTTCTAAGGTATGTCTAGGGATGTCTCTGAAGTTATGTATACGTATAGGTTATAGTCCTATAACTATGGTAACGATCTTAGAATTTAACTGAAGATGTTATATGTTGAAGGTACTCCCCTTGATTATGATTTTTTCCTCTCACACTATTCTTTTTGGGTTTTAGAAAATGGCTGGAAATAGAAAGATTCACGATAATGAAGGATATGATGGACAATGGAATGGTATTCTTCATGAGAATCCAAATGAAATTGGATCTGGAAGTCCACGTATCGTTATTATTCCTATTCAGCAATCTCATAATATGATCAATAATCTCAACTTTGGTAAGTATCCCGACTCATCTAATAAGAGAAAGATGGAGTTTCATGATGATCATAGAGGAAAGAAAGTTCAATTCCCCTCATGTAAATCATGTGGGAAGAGGCATCAGAGAGATTTTTTCAAAGGAACTGGAAGAGGCTTTGGGTGTGGAAAATAAGGACACAAAGCCAATAATTGTAAAAGAAAATGTTCAGTTAACACAATGGACATGGATAATGGTATTTTTAAGACATCAACAGTGGTTAAATGTTTTAAATGTGGGATATAAGGGAATTATGAAAACCAATTCCCTAAGGTAAAATCTCATGAAGAGAATCAACATGATCATATGGGAAGTATTTATGTGGATGATGATGAAGAGACTACAAATGATATATGAGATGAAAGAGGTTTTGAATCTAGGTCAATGGTTTATGAAGGTAGTGGAATGATTGCATGTTTATCAAGAAAAATGTATGGTACTATGGAATAATGAAACATCTAAGGATTGTTACACTATGGTTTTTCCTTAAGTATTTGAAAGTATATGTTGAATGGTACCGATAACCATGAAAGGTTATTCAAATATTTTTGAAAGGTAGATGATATGTGCATAATTAAAGGATAAGGAGATAATGAGATGTTTGATATTATTAATGATCTCATGACTGATATAAGTACAAAGTTATATCATGGTATGAGTATATAGAAATTTTTGGATTTTGGTATGTGGAAAGAGTTAAATTTTGATAGCATTCATGTTTTCATTAAGGTTCAATGGGTATTCATTTTTCAAGAGAATACATGATTATAGAATTCAAATATTTGGAATGTGACCAACAAGATATATCTTATGATATATGGGAGATAAATGATGGTATTCACATGCTTGGTAGATGACCTTTCTAGTAATCATTTTCTTTATACTATGATCTTGGACCGAAGTATTTTGGATAAGCCTAAAGATTGGAATGAATTAAGTTAGACATAATATAGTATTGTTTAAGGTTAGAAATATTTTTGATATTATTGCAGGAATTTTATGATAATGTAGTTTTAGAAAAAGGGACAACATGTAGGACGGGCGACAACCCATAGCGTCGGACAAGGATGCGAGAATCGAACCCACAACCGAAGTGAGATAGGACTTTATCGCCTACCTATGGCCTACAAGAAGTCCCTGGTTAGTAGAAACTAGTTTTATTTTATTAAGCGCTATGAGAGATGAAGTATAAGTCCATTTTTGAAAACCATATACGATTAATCTCAGCATAGATGGACTTATGTATATTTAATAAATTGTGCAAAACAATTTGCGATAGAAACAGATGGAATGACATATCATTCAATCACATGATCTGCTAACACTTCATGAATGACAAATTCAACTTCATTTATTTAAGAGATGGATTGGAAATTGTTCAAGGCACGAACAACGATGAGATTGTAAAAAAATCAAGTAAGTATTTCTTTTAATTAAACAATTCTTTAACATTAGAGAAATGATCTTGAGAACTAAAAAACGTTGTCAAAGTACCCTCATACCCGATGAAATAGGTGGTACCTTAAATTATCACAAATTTATGTCTTTTTTATTGATGGATTTTTTATAGCCATGTTCTCCACCACTCTCCATCAGAGCATGATGGTTAGACTTCTCTTCCATATCCATGTTTTCACCTATGTTTTCCTATGTTGAAACCCAGTGTTGAGTTACTTTGGGTGACTGTTATGATTCTAACATTCTTTTTAAAATGATGTTTTAGTATTCCTTTTTATGATGTGGGTTTCTATGAATGAAACTTTCAAGTAGTAAACGATTTATAACACCGATGAATTTTGAGGGTGAAATTAATTTTAAGGGGGGTAGAATGTAACACCCTGAGATTTTATGAGATATATTATTTTTAATTTCTTTGATGTCTTCTATTATACACTACACACAGATTATCTTGTACTATACACAACACCATATTAGATTTCAGTATACGCAACACTATTCTTGGCTCGTGTTACACACAATTTCAAGTTCGTTTTTGGGAAATTATTCTACGCAACATTAAGTTTAGATTTTGTTTAATGTATAAATTAAATAAGTTTTGATTATGTTATACGCAACACCAAATAGATATTTCACTACACGTATCCCTGACTTGGCTTTCATTACACGCAATCAAGATCTTCTTCGATAGCGTGTGTAGTACGCAATACCGAGTTTCAATAAATGAGATATTATTATAATATTATTATGAACCAGCCGTTATGAATAGTAATACACACTTTTTGAAATTTTCAAAATTTTATCATTCAAAATGGACTTTATTTTTGGATTCAGAATATTGAAATTAGCCTAGGGTGAATTTTTGGTATTTTTCTGAAAACATTCATTTGTTTATGAATAGTGAAAACACTAAGTTATTTGTTAAAACCGAATTTTTATTTAAATAATCATTTATTTTAATTAAATTTATTTTAGGTAAAAATATATACATAATAATTATATAAGTTAAATGAAGTTCATTGGAGTCATTTTTTAATAATTTTAAATATATAAAAAGTTTATTTCACTTTTCACCGTCTTTTACCCACCTCTTATGAGCATTTTCAAGTGTACATAAAACTTAATTTTACCGCTTCTGTGAGTGGAATTTTGAAAATCAGAGAGATACAGTTAATATCAAGAGGTAAAATTTGGTTCCATAAGATAAAAATAATTTTTTTGTGAATAGTAAATTTTTACTTTTGTTTACGACGGTTAAAAGTAAACAGGGTAATTAAGGGTAAAAATGATATTATTATTACCCTAAAACATGTCATAATTCTATTGGATAAGTGTAATTCGACCGGAAACTTCCTTAGGAATAAAATATTACCCTTTAGGTCCACTTAAATTAGATTAGATCATTTATTATTATTTTATTTAAAGAAAAGTTAAAATAGTTAAAATCAAAGTTTAATAACTAAAAAAAATTTAATATAGTGTTATACATAAGATAAATTCAACTATAAATATTCATTAGAAAGATAAAAATATTTCCTACCTAATGTTGTTTAATTTATAAATTTTAAACATTAAATAATTTAATTTATTTATGACACAATGGTGATGCAGTAATAACCTAATTAATGAAATATTAAAATAATTGACATTATAAATACCCAAAAAATGTAATTTCTGACTTTTTATGAATTCCACTAATTTTAGAGGTTAATATTACATGTTAGTAGTGATCTAATTAACTTTATTTGAACTAATCAAGCTGTTATAAGTTTCAAAAAAATCAATTACCAAATAGTGTCAAAATTGACATAAAATAGTTTTAAAAAAAATATTATATCATTAATTGATATTCTATTCCTAAAAATCTAAGGTTTGGTAAAATGACTTAGATAAGGTTATATACATTAATAATGAACCACTTAAGATTCTTTTTGCCTGTTATAGTAAGTTTATTAACCAAATAGTGTAAGAAAACAAGAAGACATGGTAAAGGTTAAATTATTTAACTTAGAGTTAAATCAAAATGATAAGGTTACAATAGTTACCTAAACTTGACTAAAACCTATTTTTTGAGAGTATTTCAACCAATACCCACTTTAGCTTCAAAATAAATCAATTTGGAGCTATTATAAACTAAATATAACTTTATTATAAAATAATATTTTAAGTTTTTCCTAAGGTACCCCTCTGCTCAGTTACAAAAGGGCGCCTCCTCCCTCTTCTCTTTACACAATTTTGAGCTTTCATGCTCGGACAAAACCTACCCATTTCCCTTTTCAACTTCCCTAGAAACATTATATAGGTTCTTGTATCCTCAAAAGACAATCTCTAGTGCCTTAATATGAAGCTTAAAAGAGGTGCGTCGAAGAAGACGTAATCTCTTCTACCGATTCTTTCAAGTTTTCTTTCTTCTTCAACTTCTTCTTATTTAGTTGTTTCATTACAAAGTAATAACATCAGTATCACTAATATACTAATATGTTATTATAAATATGAAACAACTCCAATTCACATTCTATCCATCCTACGGAAAGATAAATCACCGTGCATGCGTACGTACGGAATATCGTCTCCATGTCGTGTTGTAATCTGTTTTTCCACCACCACCTTACTTGGATGGGTATAATGGTGTAAAGATTAACTATATATGGTTATTATAACATTATAATTATTATGAGATATTATATCATCCACTCCAATTAAATTAAATAATTATGGGAATGATATCATCGCTTGTGCGTACATACGTATTACCGTCTCCACGACGCAATGAGATTCATTTTCCATGATTAACCATTAAAATATGATTATAAAGTGTATATATAATAAATAATCATGAATTATATTACATAATAATGATACTGGATTTATTTACATATATGTTTTATTTACTTAATTTCATTCAATTCAATAAGGAAACGAAAACAGTGTTCATGCGTACGTACGGCCTACCATCTCCATGAATGGTGTATTTCATTCCATTTATCGATCTATCATATATATTTATATTCTGATATATATTATATATAAATCATTTTTTACATTATATAATTATGTAAATCAGTATTTAAGTAATAATATCAAGAAAAACAAGTCGAAACACGTATGACAAATGAAACGATTTTACCCAAAATGCTGCTTTAACATGGAATTTACAAAAGAACGGGTAATATAAAGTCATAAGTGAACCATATATGATATCATAATAATGAATATGATTCCTTAATAATTCAATGGAATTATTTAAATCATTATAAAGTAGGTTCGGAGACATATGAATCATATCGGACATATGGTAAGGGATAACTTTTCCAATCTCGTTTTTATCCGAGATTGTTTATTCGTAAGTATTTGGGGTTATTATCATCATCCATGCCCATGTTTTCTAAAAATATTTTCATGTATTTTTAAAGACCTTTTTACCTTTTTTTTTAATTTTCCAAATGTTATGAAAGGAATCTTACTTTTTTTACCACACGAGGAACTTTTTGACTTTTCCGACAAAAGTACGAAAATAATGTTATTTTTAACCTATATGGCGTGAACGGATTTTTATGGTTTCATAATGCCTAATTTTCATGAAGTTTTCTCTAAAATATTTCATGATTATTTTCAATAATAGCCTTTTCTTTTAAAATTTCATTTCATTTTGGGAAAAGAAAATTATTTTGAAAAGAAAGGATATTTTCCTCAAGAATTCATTCCATGTGTTTGGTCAAAACTATTTTCCATATAAGATGACATTATGATTATGTTTCAAGTATAATGTCTCTATTATTTACATGGTCTGATTCTTATTATGATGAAATGATATCCATTTGTTTTATATGGATTACGTTAATATGGGATGATGTTTAAGAAACCCATTTTATTTTTTGGGTTATGATGAATGATTTATGTTTATTTTGTGGCACAAGTAAGAATGATTTCATTATGAGATGGCTGGGACCTATATCTACCTCCAATGAATTTGGTGAAGATTTATATCTCATGAGATAGACATGGCTGGAACAGTAAGTTATTCCGGTTTAGTGATATAGGATTGGAACGAGGAGTGAACTCGATTCAGAAAGGGACTTTGTCCACTAAGATGGTCTTGGCAGTAATGCCTTGGCTACTATGGAAATCATAACATGTGCTTAATGGTTCGAAAAATTACATGTTTTATACCCATGCTATTTTATCATGATTAATGTTTATTTATGATATATTCCTTACGTACTTCCATGTTTTATGTCATTGCTCAAGACTTTGATGTTTAAACATTATGATCATGTTTTTTTAGTTCAAATGTATATTATTTGTTTTATTTTCTCCATGATTACCCTTACTGAGAATTTGAGCTCACCCTTTATATGTTTTCTTTTCACCAGGATTTAAATAAAGGTTTTAGGTAAGAAAACAAAAGGGGATATCTTTATGGGAGATGTTGAAGATCTTTCACCATGATTAGAAGATTATATTCCGAGTTTCCAAAGACACTAAACTATTATGGTCCTTGTGTGTCTTTTTTGTTATGTATTAAGTATTCCACAAAAGTAATGTAATGTACATGTACGTCAAGATTGGGTCTCTACATTAACTATCACAATAGCATGAAATATCTAATGTATCCTAGATAGCATGTCATAATGCAAGGCATGTGATTCTAACAAGTTTCTATATGGTGGTTGAGATGGAACACCCTCATCTCATTGGGTTAAAACTGAAATAGAACACACAATTGCATCAATAGTAACTGCAGAAATCAAGTACATCACCAAACGGTGTAATCAGATCAACTATAATAGCTCAAAATCTAAAAGAACAATTTAATTCAATGCAATTTGGATTGTCCCTATACATGGTGTAGCTACTCTCGAGCACATATAATTTCAAAATTCTATATCCTTTATATCGTCACCAAATAGTAAACAAAACTAGAAAAGAACTCCTCTAATAATAATTTGTAACTTCTTGAATATGGATGCCACTAAAATATTCCCCGTACCCAGTTGGGCACATGGACTCAAGAACATTTCCCCAAACTTCATAGGCTACTAACTAGAGGGGGTATAGGGTGTGATAGTGGGGAAACTATTCCCTCATTGGCAGAGTGTAAAACCATGGAATAAATAATAACAATAGAGAAAGTAGGAAACAACATGTAACTGAAGTAAACAACAGAATACTGAAATATAAAGATAACTATAAGGAATATAACATCAAAATGATGCAGCATGTCACATGATCTAAGAAATCAATGAAAACATAATATATTGTAATCAAGTACAACACAATACCAAAGTTTGTTAAAACCAAATGAAACTCGACAGCATCACAAGCCTTGGATTGGTCCCATGCTCTCCTACTCTTAAGGAGAAATCATGTACCTAAAAAAGGGGCCTTTCTCTTATCAACACCTATAACCATATAGTTTGTTTGGACCCAAAACATAACCCAAATAGGTTGTGAGAAAAAAATCCCCATAGGAAACCACCGAATGTGTGTTCCAATCCATCAGTGAGTATATGAAATAATAGTGTACAATAGTGATAATGCAGTAAACTAGTAGGTAATAAAAATTAAACAATCCAAAACGTACTTAAATTCATTTACATTCATTTAATGTTCTTTAATCAATTCAAATTCATTGAATTATATATGTCTCAAGGTCCTGCCTAGGCATGTCAATCCCCTATATAAAGTAAACACAAAATATACCTCAACAGTCTATCTAACCAAATAAATTGAAGACTCAATCCAAGCTTATGATTTGTCTTTTAAGGCACGTCATAAGTCATTCAATTTCAATATGTATCAGGGACAAGCCCAATTTATAAGCATTTCAGCCTATTCAAATCTAGGACAAGCTTGGTGTAATAGAATTTCAGCATACTTAAATCAGGGACAACCTCGGTGTATGATTATTTTAGCATGTTTACAGGTAAAAAATTGTGTATAATATTTTCAGCATGTTTTAGGGCCAATACCGGTGTATCAGCACTTCGTCATAGTAAACAACACATGTAAATTTCAATCTTTCATGGTTAACAAAATAACATCTCTCAAGGGAAAATTTATATAACAATACTAACATGTGAATTAAACTATCACAAAGCTTTAACAAACATATTCTAATGGAAAAAATTTGATTAAACAATTTCATTTTAAACAACCCTTAAAAGGGTAAACAAAGGCATGCCCATCGTCATCCTAGGAAAAATGGCTAAATAATTCTCATTAGTGGGAAAACACATGCGTGGGGTGGCCCTTAATAAAAACAAATAAGCTCAAACATGAATAAATTAATTTACTCAATCACCTAAATGTCATTAGGTATTAACACAGGTGAAATTCTCAATCAAGTGACACCCTAAAAATTGGGCGCATGGCACTAAGGCACAAGTAAACAACCAGACGTTTAACAAAAGTCTCTATACCAACTACCTAGTCCTCATGTGACTCTCCTCCTCCAACGTCAACTTCCAAATAAAGTTATAACAAAGAAGATCTATAAAACATGGATAAAATATAAACCATAAATAACATAGTAATGAGATGGAATATTAAATAAGGACTCAAGTGTAATCAAGAGATTATTGATTAGGTTCCAATGATTCTAACGGTGATTAAATCAGAGTCCGAATGAATATTTGGGAGGAGATTGAAGGTTTGTCGCTGTTGTTTGTCAAACTCGATGGGCCCCTTTAGTCTAGAATGTTATAGGATAGATGCTTCCTATTTTTACGGAAAAACACCAAAGAAATGGTGTGTAATTCAATATTCATGGCATGTACATCATTTTACTATTCATTTTATAGACATTTTCTATCGACTTTCTTCCCAGGACCTACCAACATGACTACACGGTGTGTACTGAGAAGTACATGGTGTGTAGTTGGTTTTTATCTCTATCTTTCAAATATTCCCACGCACCATATATTCCCATCATACACTACCAAACTATATGAAATTTACTTAGAATTACACAGTGTGTAACTCTAAATCAGCCCATGTTATAGGATGATTCCAGTACCTATCTAGTTATCCCTTGTTTTCTCGAAAACAACTCAAAGGAAAAAAGAATAAAATATAACTATACCTCAAAGTAAGAATTGAGTTATTACAATTTTGGGTAACCTAGTGTTTCTATGTATGTATTTTCACCCACAAACAGATGGAAAATCATAATGTACTATTCAAGTGCTAAAGGAAATGCTACATGCATGTGTCCTCAACTATTGCAGATATTGAAATAAACACTTAGCACTCATTGAGTTCTCATATACCAATAGTTATTAGGTGACTATTTAGAAGTAACCATATTATTCACTTTTTAGTAGTCCATGTAGATCACCATTATGTTGGATGGAGGCTGGTGAGTCCATGTTGTTGGGACTGAGTCTTTTGCAAGATACATCGAAGAAGGTTCAGTTGATTTAAAAACATATGGGTACATTTTATAGAAGAAAAAAGTCTTATGTTAATCGACACCATTGGCTCTTGAGTTTATAGTGGGTGATCGTGTATTCCTTCAGTTTTCACTGATTTTTGAAAAATATAGGATTCAAATTTAGGGAAAGTTAGCACCCAAGTTTTTTGGACCATTTGAGAATGTGGAGAGGATTAGACTGGTAGATTATTGATTAGATCTTCAAAATATGTATGTAGCGACTCGGGTTTTTGGCCCTATCAGACTTTTTAATATTTCTACGAATAATTCTAGAGCTAGGCGCGAAGACGGCGTGCGATTCCGAGGCCCGGTGTGCCCGGAATTAATTTTATAAAAATATTAAGTATTTTTAAACTATGCACGTGGCGGGGGTGTGATATCTCCTAAACGGTAGCTCAGAACGGGAATCTGAGGGCACGGTTGCGTCCAGAACGTTCCGTTTACCCTAGGCAGGGTGTAATCTTTGCGGGCACGGGCCTGCGGTGAGAAACACCACCAGGGGCGTTTCCGTAAATAAGTGGCAAGTTTGTGTGCGAGCGTCGGCTCAAATAACTTCTGAACGGAGTCTCGGATGGAAAATCTGAGACCGCCGTTGCGTTCAGAACGGCGCGTTTACCCTAAGGGTGACCTTACTTTTGTTCGCATCGGGCGTCGGGTCCGAGGCGGGTTTGGCGCCGGCGGGCGGCTGATATAAATATCAGCGCCCCCCCCCCCCTTTTATCGTTCTTCGTCGTTCTTCGCCGCCACTCCGCCAAATCAAGAAAACGGAGCGCTCACGAGCTCAGAATTCGACGGCGGACGTTCCAGGAGTGCGCAGCGGAAGCTCGGGAGCGCGGATCTGAGGCAGAACGTCGGCGTTTCGCCCGCGAGGTAGGCGGTTTTGAGTTTTAACCCCCGATCCCGTTTTTGCTGCGTTTTTCTGCAAATTGAAGCCGTAGCAGTGTAGATCGGGTCCCAAGGGTCGCGTAGACGCCTCCGGATCGCAAAACGGACCACCGGGGTGCCCCCGGAGGTCCGCGGAAGATCCGCCGGCGCCGGCGGATTCCGGCGGCCCGCGGCGGAGCCGCGGTGGCGCGCGGCGGAGCGCCGCCGGCCGGACCGGCCGGACGGGGCCGGTCCGGCCATTTTTCGCATACGGGGGTCTTTAAACCCCCGTATCCTGCACTCCGGGAGTCGGATTCGCGCGCCGTTTTCGGCGACGTGACCCTGACGACGAGGCGAACCCTCCGGTGTGGGTTCGAGGGTTTAAAGGTTCGGGTTCGTTGCCCGGGAGCTAGAAACGTTGTATAAAATAATATTATTTTATTATTTTACGACTTCGGGCCTTTGTAACTTCTACCCGGAGCGTCCGATTGACGTGCCGTCAGTGGCGTTGAGACCCTGATGGTACGACTGACTTTTTGAGATGGTTTCTGGGTGTTGGGACTGAGAACGGGTTGCGGGCCCCACGAGGCCGGGTTTTGGCGTTTGCTGGGAAACGCAGCTTTTGCACCAGGAGTCCGATTTCGGCGGATGAATAGTCGATCCTGTGTGTTTTTTCGAGAGGAACACAATGGTGTGTTCCGTTTGGTGAGTTTCGGAATCCAGGCGTGGGCCCCACCCGAGCCGGCCTTCGGTGAATAGTACCTTTTTCACCGGGTGTCCGTTTTGGGCGAGCGAGTAGTCGATTCCGCTTGTTTTTCCGAGGGGATCGTCGTGGTGTGATCCGCTCGATGGGTGTCGGGATCGTTGTGTGGGCCCCGCACGAACTAGCTACGGTGAATAGTGTCGTTTTCACCGGTGCTCCGTTTCGGGCGAGTAAACAGCTTATCATGCGTGTTTTTCCGCGTGGAATGCGATGGTGGCCTCGGTTTTGGCTTCGGAGGTGCGCAGTGTGGCTTTGAGGCGAGTCACTCGAGTTAGCGACGTTTGGACCAGCAGTGGTTGAGGGTTCTCCCTTGGTTCGTTCCTACGAGGGTTCGTGTGGTATCACAACCTTCGTATGGGTTTGTGATCCTCTCGATGTGATGTTTAAACTGTTAGAGTTGTGGAATCCCTCCGGTGGGCCCGGAGTGGATCCTCTAGCATCTTTACCCTAGATCGGGTTCTTGGTATCGCTGTGACCGCTTATTTACGGGCGGCGATCCCCTATCTAGCAGGTTAACCCCGTAGGGTTTGTGGCATCATCGGACTTATGATCCCCTACGCGGTGGGTCGTGCATAGTAGGGTTGTGGCATCGTCGGGTTTACGATCCCCTACTCAGCATGATGTTTATAGTAGGGTTGCGGCATCGTTGGTTATACGATCCCCTACTCAGCGCTTGGTGTCGGTAGGGTTGCGGTATCGTTGGTTATGTGATCCCCTACTCAGCGCATGGTTTCGGTAGGGTTGTGGCATCGTCGTTTCGATCCCCTACATCGCGAGTTATCCCAGATAGGGTTCCGGTATCGTCGTGACCATCTTTATATGGACGATGATCCTCTATCTGACTGTGAAGCTTCTGTCGAGTGCAGATCGGGTTGTGTAATCCCCCAGCGGATCCTGGGTGTGATCCCCCATCTGTGAGAACTACGTATGCCAGATCGGGTCGTGGTATCCCCCAGCGGACCCTGGGAGTGATCCCCTATCTGTGAGCTACGTATACCGGAGTGGGTCTTGGTATCCCCTAGCGGACCCTAGCGGCGATCCCCTATCCGAGGAGTTTGGCGGTTATGTTGTTTCAGCGATGTTTCCTCAGTGATGCTATCCGATGAGCGTGGTATCTCAGGTGAGCGTCTGTGATGTTTGCGAGTAACCCGATGGAGTGTATCTCTCGGATGAGTGTCATATGGTATGACAGTGTTCGTGGTGTACTCTCCTGGTTGTGGACAGTTGCTAGTGATGAGGTCGGTACCTCTTGTGGCTTTGTGGCGTGAGCTGTGTATATCTGGATTGTTCAAGGTGTATGTATGGGCATACACCTGAGCTGAGCTGAGCTGACTAGTTGTGTTTGGCCGAGGATGGTCACGAGATGGAGTTTCTCTCTCGTCTGGGTTCCCTCTGGCTGGGTTGAGCGGACTGTTGCCTTTCAGTTGCTCCCTTGGGTTTTGGGTTTTTTGGGGTGCCTACTGAGTATGTTTATACTCACCCCTGCACGGGCTTTGCCCGCACATGTTTGTGTCTTGTGCAGACCACAGGCCTTTTGACGGAGTCCCAGGAGGACCCGGAGCAGGCGGAGCTTAGTGAGCGAGTTGACCGGGGTGTTTGCCGGAGCTGTGCCGAGGGAGCTTTCCGGTGGGTGTTTGTAACAGCGTTCCCCTTCTTCAGAGCAGGTCGGACGCGCTTTGTAGTTTTATATTGGTGGGCCCTGTTTTGCCCTTTGTACTTTTGCTGTTGCACTCTGGTTTGGGATAGATTGTATGCATGAATTTACTTTCCAGTTTCTATATCTCTGCACTGTTGCATGGAGGTGTTTGTGGGTGCGTGTGTACAGTTACCTTAGGCTAATGCCTCCCATGTGTGTGATAGCCTACTCGGCGCTGGTCGCCAGCCCCTGGCCTATTGGAGGCGGGCTTGGGGAGTCACGGCTCGAGCCCCGTTGGGTCGGGTCGTGACAGAGTGGTATCAGAGGAGGTTCCACCGTTGGGATCTCAGAGCGTAGCTGGTCTAGCTGTGAGTTTGGTTTGAGTTTCATAGCGATAGTGTTAGGATGTTTTGAGTTCGGCTTTCAGGCCAGGGACTCCAGTGTTGGTGTGGCGGCCGACGTATCCATACACCAGGACTTTGATAACCTTCCTTTCGACTCGGGACATTCGTACACTGGTCGCGGGGACATAATGGTACATGCATCATATAGGACTGGGTTTTTGTTTTTTTCCTTGTCCTTCTTGAGTCACCTCTCCAGATATACTCTTTGACTGTGGTGTGTCTTGAATTAATTCAGGATGCCTCCACGACGACAGCCAGCGAGGGTTCCGCAGCAGGATTGTGCTGACGACCCGCCCCGTGTAGTGGCTGTGGAGCAGGGCGTAGGTTCTGAGGTTGCACCACCAGGTGGTCTGCCAGTTGAGCCACCACCTGTCGAGCAGCTGGTTGTGCCGGCGATGCAGGACGAGGTTGCACGCAGGCTGAGTGCGTTGCACGAGTTCCAAAGGCAGTGACCTCTGAGGTTTTGGGGTGATCCAGACCCCCAGGCAGCTGATGACTGGCTCGAGGCAGTTACTCGAGTTTTCCGCCTAGTGAGGACACCTCCAGATCAGATGGTGGTCCTAGCGGCGAGCCTTCTGCATGGTTCGGCCGGGTGATGGTGGAGTTTGGTGACGCAGTCCCATGACGAGGAGACGCTCACGTGGGCAGAGTTTGAGCGGCTCTTCAGGGAGGAGTTCTATCCGGTGACGCTGAGGTCAGTGCGGATCCAGGAGCTTCTGCAGCTTCGTCAGGAGAGCATGATTGTGTCGGAGTACTCAGCGAGGTTTACAGACCTGTCGCGCTAATCCCTGGATATGGTTCGAGACCCGTTCTTTAGGTCTTGGACCTTCGAGCAGGGCTTACGTAGGGACATCCGAGCAGGTGTGGTTTCCTTGTGCCTGCCCACCTATGCTGGAGTGCTGGAGTGAGCGTTGGTGGTGGAGAGTTTTCTGGCTGAGCAGTTTTCCCCTGTTAGTGCTGGGCACTCGATAGCTGAGACTTCATCGGTCGGATCGGCATCTGGTAGCCGACGACAGACTCAGCGGTCTGGACGTGGCCGACGATACAGGAGGCGACCCTAGGATGGAGGATCTGAGCCTCAGGGATCACAGGGCTCGCAGGCCAGTTTTGGTCAGCCGCAGGAGAGGCGGTGTTACGCTTGCGATGGTCGGGGACATCTTGCTAGAGATTGTCCGACCCGACGTGCTGCTGAGAGGGAGCCGGTCGATGGACCGCCTTGGCAGAGGCAGCGTCTCGAGCAAGGAGGTCCGCAGGGCGTCGGACGAGGCGTCGGGGCTGGTGCAGCAGGAGGCGGTGGTAGGCAGTACCAGTTTCCACCACCCCCACCCCCAGGTGGTCCACGCCAAGCTCAGGGAGCTGGTGGTCGAGGGAGAGGACAGTTGCATGCCCTGGAGGCTGTTGACCCAGAGGCACCACGGGTGGATAGAGGTACACCTTGTGTCTTTTCTACTTACTGCAGTAGTTTGTCAGACACTGTTTAGCAGTACTCTTTCCTTTTGTTGCTTTCTCGAGTTTTGTTCAGGGCGTTGGTAAGACCCTGAGTGGTTGTTGTTGGTGAGCTCGCTGGTGTGGGAGACCCAGTTGAGAGTCCAGTCGCTTTCCTTGTGCTTAGGGCTTTTCGAGGACGAAAAGTTCTAAGGGGGGGAGGATGTAGCGACTCGGGTTTTTGGCCCTGTCAGACTTTGTAATATTTCTACGAATAATTCCAGAGCTAGGCGCGAAGACGGTGTGCGATTCCGAGGCCCGGTGTGCCCGGAATTAATTTTATAAAAATATTAAGTATTTTTAAACTATGCACGTGGCGGGGGTGTGATATCTCCTAAAAGGTAGCTCAGAACGGGAATCTGAGGGCACGGTTGCGTTCGTAACGTGCCGTTTACCCTAGGCAGGGTGTAATCTTTGCGGGCGCGGGCCTGCGGTGAGAAACACCACCAGGGGCGTTTCCGTAAATAAGTGGCAAGTTTGTGTGCGAGCGTCGGCTCAAATAACTTCTGAACGGAGTCTCGGATGGAAAATCTGAGACCGCCATTGCGTTCAGAACGGCGCGTTTACCCTATGGGTGACCTTACTTTTGTTCGCATCGGGCGTCGGGTCCGAGGCGGGTTTGGCGCCGGCGGGCGGCTGATACAAATATCAGCGCCCCCCCCCCCCCCCCTTTATTGTTCTTCGTCGTTCTTCGCCGTTCTTCGCCGCCACTCTGCCAAATCAAGCAAACGGAGCGCCCACGAGCTCAGAATTCGACGGCGGACGTTCCAGGAGTGCGCAGCGGAAGCTCGGGAGCGCGGATCTGAGGCAGAATGTCGGCGTTTCGCCCGCGAGGTAAGCGGTTTTGAGTTTTAACCCCCGATCCCGTTTTGCCGCGTTTTTCTGCAAATTGAAGCCGTAGCAGTGTAGATCGGGTCCCGAGGGTCGCGTAGACGCCTCCGGATCGCAAAACGGACCACCGGGGTGCCCCCGGCGGTCCGCGGAAGATCCGCCGGTGCCGGCGGATTCCGGCGGCCCGCGGCGGAGCTGCGGCTGCCGGCGGCCCAGCGCGGCGGTGCGCGGCGGAGCCGCGGCGGCCGGTCCGGCCATTTTTCGCATACGGGGGTCTTTAAACCCCCGTATCTTGCACTCCGGGAGTCGGATTCGCGCGCCGTTTGCGGCGACGTGACCCTGACGACGAGGCGAACCCTCCGGTGTGGGTTCGAGGGTTTAAAGGTTCGAGATCGTGGCCCGGGAGCTAGAAACGTCGTATAAAATAATATTATTTTATTATTTTACGACTTCGGGCCTTTGTAACTTCTACCCGGAGCGTTCGATTGACGTGCCGTCAGTGGCGTTGAGACCCTGATGGTACGACGGACTTTTTGAGATGGTTTCTGGGTGTTGGGACTGAGAACGGGTTGCGGGCCCCACGAGGCCGGGTTTTGGCGTTTGCTGGGAAACGCAGCTTTTGCACCAGGAGTCCGATTTCGGCGGATGAATAGTCGATCCTGTGTGTTTTTTCGAGAGGAACGCAATGGTGTGTTCCGTTTGGTGAGTTTCGGAATCCAGGCGTGGGCCCCACCCGAGCCGGCCTTCGGTGAATAGTACCTTTTTCACCGGGTGTCCGTTTTGGGCGAGCGAGTAGTCGATTCCGCTTGTTTTTCCGAGGGGATCGTCGTGGTGTGATCCGCTCGATGGGTTTCAGGATCGTTGTGTGGGCCCCGCACGAGCTAGCTACGGTGAATAGTGTCGTTTTCACTGGTGCTCCGTTTCGGGCGAGTAAATAGCCTATCCTGCGTGTTTTTTCGCGTGGAACGCGATGGTGGCCTCGGTTTTGGCTTCGGAGGTGCACAGTGTGGCTTTGAGGCGAGTCGCTCGGGTTAGCGACGTTTGGACCAGCAGTGGTTGAGGGTTCTCCCTTGGTTCGTTCCTACGAGGGTTCGTGTGGTATCACAACCTTCGTATGGGTTTGTGATCCTCTCGATGGGATGTTTAAACTGTTAGAGTTGTGGTATCCCTCCGGTGGGCCCGGAGTGGATCCTCTAGCATCTTTACCCTAGATCGGGTTCTTGGTATCGCTGTGACCGCTTATTTACGGGCGGCGATCCCCTATCTAGCAGGTTAACCCCGTAGGGTTTGTGGCATCATCGGACTTATGATCC
Source organism: Viscum album (assembly GCA_963277665.1). NCBI lineage: Eukaryota > Viridiplantae > Streptophyta > Magnoliopsida > Santalales > Viscaceae > Viscum > Viscum album. The sequence goes on from OY728130.1 coordinate 1,171,075,077, forward strand.
CCTACGCGGTGGGTCGTGCATAGTAGGGTTGTGGCATCGTCGGGTTTACGATCCCCTACTCAGCATGATGTTTATAGTAGGGTTGCGGCATCGTTGGTTATACGATCCCCTACTCAGCGCTTGGTGTCGGTAGGGTTGCAGTATCGTTGGTTATGCGATCCCCTACTCAGTTCGTGGTTTCGGTAGGGTTGTGGCATCGTCGGTTCGATCCCCTACATCGCGAGTTATCCCAGATAGGGTTCCGGTATCGTCGTGACCATCTTTATATGGACGATGATCCTCTATCTGAGTGTGAAGCTTCTGTCGAGTGCAGATCGGGTTGTGGTATCCCCCAGCGGATCCTGGGTGTGATCCCCCATCTGTGAGAACTACGTATGCCAGATCGGGTCGTGGTATCCCCCAGCGGACCCTGGGAGTGATCCCCTATCTGTGAGCTACGTATACCGGAGTGGGTCTTGGTATCCCCTAGCGGACCCTAGCGGCGATCCCCTATCCTAGGAGTTTGGCGGTTATGTTGTTTCAGCGATGTTTCCTCAGTGATGCTATCCGATGAGCGTGGTCTCTCGGGTGAGCGTCTGTGATGTTTGCGAGTAACCCGATAGAGTGTATCTCTCGGATGAGTGTCATCTGGTATGACAGTGTTCGTGGTGTACTCTCCTGGTTGTGGACAGTTGCTGGTGATGAGGTCGGTACCTCTTGTGGCTTTGTGGCGTGAGCTGTGTATATCTGGATTGTTCAAGGTGTATGTATGGGCATACACCTGAGCTGAGCTGAGCTGACTAGTTGTGTTTGGCCGAGGATGGTCACGAGATGGAGTTTCTCTCTCGTCTGGGTTCCCTCTGGCTAGGTTGAGCAGACTGCTGCCTTTCAGTTGCTCCCTTGGGTTTTGGGTTTTTTGGGGTGCCTACTGAGTATGTTTATACTCACCCCTGCACGGGCTTTGCCCGCACATGTTTGTGTCTTGTGAAGACCACAGGCCTTTTGACGGAGTCCCAGGAGGACCCGGAGCAGGCGGAGCTTAGTGAGCGAGTTGACCGGGGTGTTTGCCGGAGCTGTGCCGAGGGAGCTTTTCGGCGGGTGTTTGTAACAGCGTTCCCCTTCTTCAGAGCAGGTCAGACGCGCTTTGTAGTTTTCTATTGGTGGGCCCTGTTTTTCCCTTTGTACTTTTGCTGTTGCACTCTGGTTTGGGATAGATTGTATGCATGTATTTACTTTCCAGTTTCTATATCTCTGCATTGTTGCATGGAGGTGTTTGTGGGTGCGTGTGTACAGGTACCTTAGGCTAATTCCTCCCATGTGTGTGATAGCCTACTCGGCGCTGGTCGCCAGCCCCTGGCCTATTGGAGGCGGGCTTGAGGAGTCGCGGCTCGAGCCCCGTTGGGTCGGGTCATGACAATGTATACTATTATGCATGATATTGTGCATGTTTCATAACTTTAGCAGTGTCATGACCTGACCCAATGGGGCTTGAGCCGAAAAAACCCCAGTCCCACCTCTATATGCTAAGGGCAGGAAACACGCTCTGAAACAAATAACTAATTTGGGATTCCTTTTCCTAGATTAATTATACGCACACACCCAACCATATCCATAAACAATTGAACAGTAATAATAATAAAAGATTAAATATTTAGATAATAATACATGCATATAAATCCTATAGGGAGTATAAGAGTATGATGGTGTAATATAAAAAAGTTAAATACACACACAACTAGAAACATGTCCCAACTAGAAAGATATGTCAACCTGAAAAACCTAGAAAAATTGAAGTGGTGAGAGATCCCTCCTCTGGATCTTCAAGCTCCGACCACTGCACATGGTCAAATGCAGCAGGTTATCCCAATGCTCCTCTATAATCACTATTGACCTTCTTATCATCTTCATAATACATGAAATGTGTGGGAAAGGAACATGTATTGGTAAGTATATACATACCTAGTAAGACACACCAAAATCTATGGGGAAAAGTTATAGGATACATGATAGAAGTGGATTAATCAAACCATAGTAAAATAGAAATAAAATAAAACAAAAATGATCAATATTTATATGCTAAATAAAATAATCCAAAATAATAAAGAGAAAGGTGAACACCATCTCATAGCCCAGTCTAGGGAAATATTCTACCATATATTCCAAGATGTATATTAATGATTCCCAACATCTCATTTGTTTGACGGATGAAATGTCCATGCCAATACACACATCACGATTGTTCCTCGTATTCAAGGGGGAATAACCTCTTGGTATAGGACCCATTCCATGGAAAAACATGAGGGTTCCACAATATAATTGGATACAGGACCCATGTCCTCTTCTAATAGGAGGATTCCACTCTGACAGTAGAGGACACATGCCCTGACTCTGTTGAAGGGTTCCACTCCCTTGGTAGAAAAATAATTCTCAGAATATAAAAGAGGGTTCCACTCTGATGGTATAAGAAACAATACCTCACTCTATAAGAGGGTTCCACTCTAATGGTATAGAACCCATGCCTTGACTCTATAATAGGGACACACTCTAATGGTAGAGGACAAATTCCCTGACTTCACATGAGGGTTACACTCTAATGATAAAGTACCCCTGCCTTAACTCCGCAGTATGATTCTCTTCTAATGGTAGAGGACTCATGCCTTCACTATGTAGAAGGGCTCCACTTTGAATATTAACTGATAGAGTAATCATGCCCTATCCTGGAAGGCGGGTTCCAATCTATGGTATAGGTACCATGCCCGGACATTATAGGAGGATATCTCGCTTGATCAATGTCATCATTGAGTTCCACCTAAATCAGTGTCACACTCAAAACATCTTGTATCATATATAAAGAAATAATATGATGGCCACCTCATGTTCAAAGTAGAAAAAAACTCAGTATAGGCTATTCATAGGAAACAATATAATCCTAAAATGAGGTACAAGAGGTATAACATTACTCAAAAGGAGGGTAGACAATATGTAAGGGGACCCACATTGCATGTGGTCCTACTCCATTGCATTTACATGTCCTTCATGAGTACACAAATCACTATTCATATAGCCATGCACATAATGTAATGGGGGAAAAAAGAATTCCTTAACCACCCATTGTCTTTACCATGATCCTACTCATGTCTGTGTTCCTTGGTTATGTACAAGTACATTGGTTGTGTGCCTAGAAGTTCCCTTGTCTGTGTACCCCCGAAGTACATGATAAGTCACGAGCATTGAGTCACATTATGTGTTAGGGTACCACACTGAGTGTGGTATTTGTATCACCCAAAACCCTAGATTTAATAGGTAGGGTGTGTTTTACAAACAACATGTCATGTAGTCAAGTTTTTTGTAGAATCTCATATCCACTCTAAGAATTATATATCTTCCTTTTCAAACCTAAATCCAACTATTTGACAACACATAAATAGTGGAATCCTCCCCTATACATCTAGTGCATCTCTCTGGTTGATGGAAATCATATTCTAATGCATAGATCAAAGTCGATACGCACCACTATTGCTCATGGTACCTCCTGTTGCCTCACCAGATCTCAAAATCCATGGTGTAATCAACCACATCCTATAATCAATATGAATCCATCCCTAATTCTTCATTCTATTCACCACACATGAATTCACCATGGAACTGGGGAATTAATCGTGCTTGTATATGCCCATTAATGTTGAACCACAGCCCCATAGGTTAATGTCAAAGTAAAAAAAGAACAATTTAGAGATAAGTACAAGAACACAGGTGAATCAAGAATTTGACAGGAGTTCTTGTCCAGTTAACTAGATCAGGGATAGTCAAGGTGAGAAAACATGGAATAAAGGGGATTAATTTAATAATCAATTCAAGACCAATAACCAGACACATGAAAATGGTCAATTTAACAGATCAAAACAATGAATTGATCATGCTCAATCCATTAATAATAAGGGTTATAATCCACAAATAATGATCCCAAACTTGATTCAGATTGTTTTTTAGTGAAGAATGTGATTTCCAATGATGAAGGAAGATTCATTTTATTCACTATTCCTTAATTCTCATGGATTCAAAGGCTCATAGTCATATAATCTCAATCCACCAATGATTAATGTTGAATTTTCCTCTCAAATATCATAGGTTTGTGCGAATAATTCTATATATTTTCCATAATGATGTATTTATAGAGGGGAGGTTAGGTTTTTGGTTATTAATTAATTAATCCACTCAACGCACCTTCTAACGGTTGTTGTATCCGAACATCCCACACCGACCTACTTTAGGTCATCACTAGGGACTCTAAATTATTCCCTCATTTAAAATTTTCATTATCAAAAAGAATAATCTTAATAAAAAATTTGTGATATCGAGCCCACGTCAGACTCTCCCACTCATAGGAGCTATACAATAATCTCTCATGCTATCACAACACATAAAACAAGGGTATTTCCCATCCACGCAGGATCCTCTCCTTCTAATCATTGATCGCCATTTGGTTATCCTTGAAATTGGATCCATCATTGATGTAAATCTCTCCCCATTCAATATATTGTGTTGGTTCACACATGTATTTCCTCATATTTGACACATGAAATACATTATGAAACTGCTCCAACTTTCGGGGTAAGGTGAGGTGGTAGGAAACCTCACTAACCCTATACAATATCTCAGATGGCCTGAAAAACCTCAGGTATAACTTTGCTCCCTAGAAGAATCTACACAATCCTCATCATTGAAAGACTCTTACGAAATCGTGGTCTCCCTTCTCAAACTCCAAGGGACTAAAATGTCTGTTTTCATAAGATTTTTTCCTTCTTTGATCTATCCCCATACACTCATGGATCAACTAGAAATTATTCATTTTCTCTTACACTATCACTGTACCAAAAAGAGATGAGTTTCCAATCATAATCTAGCATATGGGAAACCTGAAGTGTCTTCTATATAAGTCCTTGAAAGGTGTCATGATGATATTAGATTGCTAGATATTATTATAATAAAACTTCACCAAGGGTAAGTGATCCTCTAATATTTGTACAAATTCTAACACACAAGCCCTCAAAATATCCTTTAGCACATAGATAGTTCCCTCAGTATAACCATTTGTCTCAAGTTGAAAGTTTATACTCATCCCAATTTGGTTCTTGAGTTCCTCCGAAATTACTCTCCACAGTCACTATATAAACTACACAACATGATTAGATACAATCATCTAGGTAACCACATGATAATGAACAATATATAGTTTGTAAAACTGACCCAAACTCTCCAACAAACTCTTATACCTGATAGAAAGGATGTTTGCTGACTTCATAAGTTGATAAGATATCACTTAGAGAGTATCATGGTATCTCACTGTTAGAAAAATCCCAATAACAATTTCAATAGATATTCCATCCAATTTCTACTCCAGGATCTCAATAGGATACAATAAAACTGCCAGATCCTAGTGTTCAGCCTTTAACTACTAACATGTGAGAGACTCGGAGATGAACTCAGCCATGCTCCACCTCATGAAAACCCACCAAAATAATCTTTGAAGGTCTCAATACATCTTCCCCGTGTCAGGATATACAAACAAAGTAGATGTGTTATCTCTCTCATTACCACCTCCCACATCATGACAGGGACCATTGTCTATCCCTGAAAATGGATGACATGATTCCCTCCTTTAGAAAATATATCTGTTGAATCTGATGGGGATAACTGGTCATGTAATACCTCCCGGTTAGTGTCTCTGAACTGGTACTCTCTCACACACTGGAGGAGAATATGAGTAAACACCATATACTAAATAAATATTACACCCTCCTCCTCAACTAGGGTCAACAACAAGGAATCCAAATGCTCAGATGCCTCCTCCACCAAGAAATATATGGTCTTCCAAATAAGGTATTATTCCACCATTTTTACCTTCACTGGAGTATAGATTATCTCAACATCATACTCCTGAAGGAAATCCAACCAAATCCCCTATCTTAAGTTCAAGTCACTATTCATGAAGACTTTCCTAAGACTCTAATGGTCTGTGTAAAAAAAATACTCTCCCAAAATAATTTACCTCCATACCCTCAGAGAGAAGACAACCATTTCCTGCTCGAGTTCATGATTCTTGTAGTTATACATTTGGGGTCTCAACTACCTTGATCCATATGTGATTATTTCATGTATCTACATCATCACATAGTCGAGCCCAACTCCAAAGGCATTGCAGTAAACTATGAAATCCACGCCCTCCTCTAGTAGTCTTAGGATAGGATCACTCATCATCCTCAACCTCAACTCTTAAAAGGTACTTTGGCACTACTCAGTCCATGTAAATGGATGCCCTTTCCATTAAGGCATTCAATGGGGATGTAATCTAGGAGAAGTATTCCACAAATCTCTTATAGTACCACAACAATCCTAGAAACATTTTCACCTCCAACAAACTCTTGGGTGGATCCCAAGCAAGAACTACATCAATCTTTTTTGGGTCCATATCTATTCCATGCGCAAAAATTAAAATTCTCAAAAATGTAAAGCTTGTGGATACAGAACTATTAATTTGAGATCTTAGTATAAAGATGGTTCTCCTAAAGAAAATCTAGGATCATCCTCGATTTCTCATCATGATCCTCATTAGACTCAGAATATATGAGTATGTTGCTAATTAAGACAACAAAAAATTAGTCCAAGTATGGTTGAAAGATTCAATTCATCAAAGACATAAATATATCTGGATCAGTCATCCCACTGAAAGGAATCATGAGGAACTCATGGTGTATGTAGAATAATTGGAATTTTATCTTCATAATATCAACCTCACAAACTCTCAATTTCGGAAGTTTGACATTAGATTGATCTTCATGAACCATATCATTTCATGAAACATATCAAAGAGGTCATAAATCCTCAGAAATGGTAACTTGTTCTTTATTATGGCCTAGATCAGACGACGATAATCCATACCAAGTTGTAATCTCCCATCCACATTTTTTCAATAACACAAAACGATGGATATGCCTAGGAATACATACAATGTCTAATGAAACCCTTCTCTCAAAGGCCCTCCAACTACAACCCCTTCTCCTAGAGCTCAGTATGAACCATCTGATATACCACAGAAGATATCAGAGTGATACTAGGATTTAAGTTGATGAAAAACTCTATATATCACCTTGGAGGTAGTCCTCAAATGTCCTTGGGGAATACATTAATGAAATCCTCCATTACAGAAGGAATCTAGATTCCAGAAGAGCCCTCTACTATAATAAATAAACTCACCAATTGATAAGTGATGGGTTGAAGCCACCTTCTTGTAGAACCCACTCATCCTTCCAAGAGATATATCTCACCCAAAAAGGAGAATATCATCTCATCAGTGTGAATGAAGGTGAATTGTCTATGGTGACAATCAATGTGTGCTCAGACCATGTATAAATAGTCTATACCCATGATAATGTCATAAGGTCTCATAATGACAACCAAAAGGTCCCATAAGAAAATGTATCCACCAAGAAATAGATCACACTATTGGTATATAAAATATATCAAATAAGTGTCCCCAATAGGAACCTCAAGACAGAGCATCTAGGATAATACCTCAAATATGAACTCCATATATCACACCAAGAGTAAACAAACAAAGGAATGACTCAAACCCATGTCTACCAGTAGTGAAGCAAGATTAGAATAAAAAATATCATATATATAACAATATTGTATTAATATAAGTCATATTCCTTCATAGAGGATTGATCCTATATCTCTTAGGATGGGTCTCTTGAGCATGTCGATCCTCTCCTCCTTCTAGGTTTCCTTCCACTGATAATTTGCCAACCACATTTGGCTTCCTTTTATGCACTCTTATTTCAAAATATTATTCTTTGTATTCCATATTGTTCCTGACCACTTTGTTTCTTTCACATGTTTTGGATTATATTCTTATTTTCCTTCTCAGATGGGTTTCTCTCCTCCAGCACTATAGGAAAAAGACCATTTCCTGGTGGTTTTTTTTTGGAAATGGTAGTGGTTTAAACCGCCGCCATTTGGTTCTACGGTGGTTTTTTTAAACCGCCACTAAAGTGTGTTATGACATACAATAAGAATCAGTTTCCTAGATTTAGTGGTGTTTTATGGTAACCATCAAAGTGGGTGAATTTCACGGTAGTTTAATGTCACGACCCGCCCTCGGGGTCCGTGCCGTGACTACCCCAAGCCCGCCTTCCATAGGCCAGGGGCTGGCGACTAGCACCAAGGCGTAAATCCCGGTAAAAAGGGAAGGCATTTCCTTTGTAAAGTAAACAAACACCACAGAGTAAGCAAGCGGAAAGTAAACACTAAGCAAAAGTAGAGTACAACTGAAAGTGCGGAAAAGTAAATGGGCCAGTATACAAACCCAAACTGAAAGTAAAGTACAACTCGAAAGGGAAAACAGCAACTGAAAAGTAAAAGCCGCTACACCGAGCTGTCCACTGGAAATCCCACCTGAAGGGTGGGTAAAGATAGCTCCACTGCTCCACTGATCCCGTCGTCCGCTCCGAGCACGTCCCGCCCAGTGGTCCACCTCCAGGTACCATCCTGCTCTGCAAGCCTCAGCTAAGATCAACGCTGTCCGTCGTCTGCAACCAACACAACGTAGTGCGGGCAAAGCCCGTGCAGGGGTGAGTATAAGCTACTCAGTAGAGACCCCGAGACCCCTGAAGGTCTCTCAAATCCACAAAGGATAAACCACGAAGAAATGTACAATCACGAAGTATCAACCGACACTGCTTAGGTATATGCCCATACATATACCTAAGTCATGAATTTCAAATACGCTCCAACCTCCGAGCCCAAGTACAACTCAGTCCACACAGGAAAGTAGACGTATTCTACACAGGAAAGCAAAACGTAATCCACACAGGATTGCACAACACAATCCACACAGGAAAGCAATAGGTTTCATCTCACACAAGATTTTCATTATCAAAAACGTAACTACTGATGAGGCCCATCTCTGAAGTGTACAGTGTCCTGTCACGACTCTGAGATACTGCTCACTAACCTAAGACTGCTGAGGTACTCCTCCTGTCGAGTACCGCGGGTCTGCCGCCATCTACCGGGCGCTCCATCCGCTGAGGGTCTGCTGCCAAATACCGGGCGCTCACCCAAATAGCCTACAGAGGTACTCCTCCAGTCGAGTACCGCGGGTCTGCTGCCAACTACCAGGCGCTCCGTCCGCCGTGGGTCTTCCACCAAATACCGGGCGCTCCGTCCACTGGGCTAGTCGACTCACTCCAAGTCGAGTCGGTCGAGCAGTCTTCAGGTCTCAGCCGGCTACACGGTCTCCGTACTCCGTACGCTCGTCTCCAGTATCGCGGGTCTGCCGCTACAACCAAACGCACCACCTCTATCAAGTAAAACAGAAGATTCAGCTCACACAGGTATACTTCTTCGGATGACGATAAAGATGATCTCTGATCCATCTAAATCGTCGGACCCACGAAGGATCGATAGGTAACTAACCCCCGCAAAAGACCCACACAGGATCGGGCCCACGTAGGACCTGTAGCACTGATCCACGTAGGATCGCTGAGTGCTGTATTCGTCGTCGTCGAATCCACACAGGATCTCTGTACTGTTGTCGTCGCAGTCACAGTAGCAGTAGCAGTAGCAGTCACAGTAACAGTCGCAGCCAGCACTAGGGTTCCCGCACACAGCAAGCTCGTTCGGAGGGTCCGCTCCACGAGCCGAGAGGCTGATACATCAACTGTCACAAAGTCCAGAGTTGATGTATCCAAAAGTTCCGTATCGTCAACAGGAACTCAACGCAACAGACGGCGCGTCAATCGGACGCCCGGTCTGAGAGTTATTGGCGTTTCCGTCTCTGGGGCCCGGTTGGTTTTTAAGGCAAAACCAACCCGACCGTACTCCACCTGCGTCCAAACCTCGGGCGGAGTATGCCAAAAGATTTGTCTCACTAAGAGGAACACAACAAAGTTGACGGCACGTCAATCGGACGTCCGTAGCTCAAGATATGAGTGTTTCCGCTCCGAGGGCCCGGTTGGTTTAGTGAACGAACCAACCCGGACGAACTCAATGTATTCCGAAACCCTGAGTGCGATATACCGAAACGACCGTCTCGATCCAAGGATCGTGTTTCCGTAGACGGTTCGTCGATCGGAGGTCCGTGGCTCAAGTTATGGCCAAAAGACCGAAACTGATTCGAAACGGGGGGTCCGGGTCCGGGCCGACCCGGCCCGACCCCCCCCCCCCCCTGGGTCGGCCCGAACCGGGTCGGCCCGACCCCCCCCCCCCCCCCCCCTGGGTCGGCCCGAACCGGGTCGGCCCGACCCGGGTCCGACCCGGCCCGGCCGGCGCGGTGGCGCGGCGGCCTGGCGCCGCACGGAGGCGGCACGCGGGGGGAATCAATCCCCCGCTTGATTAAAGAGGCGGCGCGGCTATATGCCGCGCCCTTTGAAAAAAAACGGCCCCCACGTGGGGGCCGGCTTGAAGAAAAACCGGGGGGCCTCCTGCCCCCCCTCAAGGGAACCGCCCTCCTCTTAAATGAGGAGGGTTTTATTTCTGGCCGGGGGAATTTATTTCCCCCGGCCTTTGACCTTCCGGCCGGCCAACTGCCAGCCGGTTTTCTCCAACGGGACCGGAAAAATCCAGTCCCCTTTTCGGCTTCCGACGCCGGCGGCCCGGCCGCCGGTCTTCTCGTTCCGCCGCGGCCCGGAACCGGCCGCGGTGTTCGTCGTCCGGCGCGGTGCGACGGCACCGCGCCCCTCCGCCGTGCCTTTGATTTCCTTCAACGCGGCGCGACGGCGTCGCGTTCTTGATGATTCTTCCATGGTGCGGCGCGACGGCGTCGCATAAAAAGATTTGGGCGAATATCTGCATGGTGCGACGGCACCACGCCACTTTGATTCATCCGCAAAATTAAACACCAAGAACGAAGGAGGGGGTTCGGCCGTGTTCATGCGGTCCGGCCCCCTCATGTTAAAACACAACTTAAAAATTCAATATCCTCACGTTAGTCATGAGAACCACGAGCAAGAATAAAATAATTAAACAATAATCAACAACCCCTACCTTGGGTATAAGTTCGAAGATTTGTCAACGTCCCGCGGAAGACAACGTCGCGGAGGTCGGGCGTCGCGGTAGTCGTTCGTCAAATCCGTTGACGAAGAGATACGCCCAAAGAGATACGTCGTTGGCGAATCTTCGTATGCCGACTAAGAAGGTCCGAGGAGGAAGCGGTGTTCCCTCTCGTTGACACGGAAGACGAAGAAGAGAGGAGTGGCATTCTTCGTCGGAGCTTGAGCGTTCTTCGTCAAGTTGAGCGTTCTTCGTCAAAGATTGAAGAAGGAAGAAAAAGCTCTCAAACCTCTCAAGATGAATAAACAAAACTAACCAAATAAAATAAGGTTCCTCCTTATTTTATTTACCAAGCCAAGGAATTCAAAACTTCAAATTCAAAAACATAACACTTAATTAATTATACATGTCATGTGTAATTAATTAGATGTTAAGTTAACAAACTTTTAAGAGGGAGAGAGGGGAGTTTAAGGGGGGAGATGAGAGGTTTAGGTTCGTGTGGGTCCCACCACACTTAATCCTCTCAAGAGAGGTTAAGTGGGTGTGGGTCCCACCCCTAACTCCCTTTGAGAGGAGTTAACCTACAAAAGTAAAAATAAAAAGAATTCCTCATTTTTTTATTCAACTTTTTATAAATCTCCCAAAAACTAACTTTCATCTCGCAACAAACGCAACTTCCGAAAAGGTCTCCTTAAGAGAATATCGGCGCTGCGAGTTCATCGGTGCCCTAGGTTTTCAATTCCGAGCACCGGATCAAAAGTTAGGAATTCCCGCTCGTTCGTTCACTGAACGTACCCGAGCCAAACTTCGGAAATTGATTCCGAGCACTCTGGGCCTCGGAATCAGGTTCCGTCTGAAACCGCGCTCTTGTAAAATTCTAAATAAAATTAAGAAAAAATTTCCCTTGAATTTTATGGGTCTTTACATTTAAATGGTTTTAGCGGTGGTTTTCCCCAGTGAAACTGATATTTTTTTTAGCGATAGTTGCAACTACCACTAAAAAAGTATTGTTTTCCCTAGGGGGAAACTGACGCTAAAACCATTAAAACATCAAAGTTATAATAAATTAATATGAAAACTGTTTATCAGAAGTTAAAGCCGCTGAAAAAATATCAAAATTATAGCGGTGGTTAAAACCGCCGCTAAATATATTAAATTTATTTTTCAGTGGTTAAAACCACCTCTAAATCCAGAATTACAAAAAAAAAATCTGATACTGTAGGCACATAACCAATTCCCTAAAAAAACATTCCAATTGATATAACATATAACACATCTTAAACAAAACACATCGCAAACACCTCAAATCACAACTTTCCAACATCACCACCACCTCACATCATAACCACTACACATCAAAACCATCATGCATAATTTAGTATCAATAAGGATTTTTATCATAATTACTAAATTATTATGAAGGGTATTCACACAAAAATATGATATTTCATGGGAAACCAATTTAATAGTTTGATATATATTCTTAGTCATTTTTCTAAGTGATGAGGTTATACAAACATGCATTAAAAGTTTTATAAAAACCAAAACAACACACAATCTCAAAATAAATCAAAATTGGAAAACCAAGTAAGTGTGGCCATGTAAGAAGAAATAAAAAAAATCATGTGATTTCTACCTCCCCCTTTAAATTCAATTAATATTGTTAATTATATTTATTAATATGATGTACCATTTAACCAAAGAAACACAAAATCATGATATTTTGAAATGTACATATAAATAAGGGGAGATGAAGGATCCCCAACCTTGACTAAATATTCAAGGAGAAATGAATAAGAACCAAGGATAAACCACAACTGATCTCAAGTTAATCACTATTGAATCCAATGGATAAAAAGACTCCATCAAAAACCACCTAAAAAGAAGAGAATTACCACCATAATGATCTCTTGAATATAATAGAATGATAATAAAGTAGTAGTGAGGAAAGAGAGGGATACCATGAATCAAATAACTTCAATCTAAATGATCCAATATGATCCAAGTGGTTTGGAACACCAAGGGAGTTGACTGGGGAAGGGGAGGATGAGTAAGGGTAGATCAGGAATTAAGGTAAAGCCTAAAATTCAAAATAAGGAGGTTATAAAACTCCTATTTATAAGTGAATCACACTAAACTCTACCGAAACATGGTTAATATTCAAAACCCATGTGGTGGGTTTGGTAAAAGTATTATCTTGAACCCACATTGTTGTTTTATCTTTTTTTCCCCATTTTAAAATAGAATTTTGCCTCCCATAAATCTTAGAACATAGAGTGGTCTAATCCATAGTTGTTCTTCTATATTCATCCATGTATAGATTCCATGACCTATTTCCTATTTCCCAACCATTTTACCATCAACATGCCCAAGGCTACAATGTGGTGAGCTTGGGTTTCTTATTTGGGGTAGGTGGTCCTCCGATATTCCATGCCACCCAAGGGCATTTCATGATTCTCATGGTGCATAAGAAACCCACTAGGACAACACTCGTAACAACATGTCATCACCAAGTGATGGTTATATATCCCATTTTTTTATAGGATCACACCCAATATAAAATTACCTCTTTAATATCCAGACAAGTCATTGCAAAATCCATGGTGGCCTTCAAAAGGCTCAAACACCACCTCAAACCTCAAAATCACCATAAAACTCTCCCTAAACATCCCCATGACTTGATAATGCACAAAGGTAAGTTCATAAATGGTATGTACCATTACACTCATTCTATTTATTTTGGTTTCCCTATTATTTCTAAATTCTATGTCATGGTGATCATATTTTCCACAAAATTATAAGAACTATGTGTGGATTTATTCCTATTTTCATGGGATACATAGTGATTCCAAGATATACTATCTCAAACCCAACCAAAAAACCAATATAAAATCCCCCAATTTATCTTAGTGGCTGAGTTTCTTCAATCACATTGGTTTTCCATCCATATTGTTGGCATCAAGACAAGTTCATTTCATTTTAAACATCAATTAAAACTACATTAAACATCATATTATAAGGTATTTCCATATGATCTTAAACTATAGATTATTTTATTCATTTTCACATGATGTAAAACTATGTGATTCATGGTCGATCTTGTAAAACTTCAAACCTCTTAGAGCAGTCTACTTAGTAAGACTTGTCTTCCTCTACATATTATCAAAAAGTACATAAGAATCCTTAGCATGTGGTTCTTTATCCATAAAACTATGTTATAAAAAAATAACTCTTACCCTAGGAAATATCCTAATATGCATAGGGGTATTATATGAAATCTATATGTTGATTTATTCAATATGATTCAATATATGCAATGATGTTGGGATCTCCAATAATAGGCCTTGGTGAAAATTATAATCACACTGGATATACCCTAAATGCGAGACCCTTAATCATTCACATCAATTTGTATATTTTTTTCTCACATAATGGTTCACATACATATCATCCTTCTCCTCATATACACGATAAAAAATTTTATAGAGGTCCTTTTCCAAGAACTATGAATGGATTGATTAATGTTACTATAGGATATGTTTTTGATAATTCATACTTGGGTAAAGAACCTAATAAATTTAGGGAAAGTGAATCATAAAACATGATTCATGATAAAAAAAATCGAAATATATGGTGAATACCAAACTTGAGAAATCATGACATAAAAGGAAACATTATAAATCAATAAAATACATAAAAGGAAACATAATAAATCAAGAAAATTTTATGTCATTAAATTGTTTAGTGGAAACTATGTGCCACACATGATACATATACAAAACGATTGTTACCATATTTATCCAACATATCAACAAAACTTCTAATCATGGTTCGATGATGAACAAAGCTCGTCACCCTCTCCACATTCATCTCTACTTCCTGCTACCACCTGAAAGAACATTATATTGAAAATAAAATATTATTGTATATTTATATTTAAACTTAAAACCAATAAATGTTTTCAAACTAAATGATTTTAAATTTTGTGATTTACATGCTCACCACCAGTCGATGAAATACCACCAGGGGTAGATCTGGTCATCTTCTGATATAATTAAATCAATGCTTTCTTCAATGTGGATATCTAAGCCCCCAGGTTGTGAATTGTGTTTCATAGAGAAACAATCTCTCTATATATATCTAGGGGTATGGACTGACTAAAACCAAGAGTAGAAGTAGTTGCAATCCCTGGTGTCCTGTCAAAGACCTCAGATGGTACGTGTCCCAAACCCATCCTGCACACACTACTAGGATGCGCCTTCCCAAGGACAATAGCTATCGGGTCATCCTGGGAGACTGAGTAGGACTACACATGATTGTTATCCCAAAATTATTTAATTTTTACCTATAAATCAAATAGAATTCATATTAGAAGAAATATATATTAACATATTAATAACTGATAATAAGTTATTATAATGAAAAATGGGTTTATACCCCAACTTATTTGGTGGGCTCATTAACAAAACTTCCACCAAATTTTTGGTGCACATTTAACCGTACTTCTGTTCGGGATGCTTCGTGCCCTAAAATCGGTGACTGCATTAATCAAACATAAGTCAAAATTTTAATATATTTAGAAAACAATATTGTCTTATAAATATTAAAACTAATGAATAGATTAATATAGAATATCGGCTTCTAGAAAAACTCTTTGAACCAAAAGTTTGAGGGATGACCGCTTAGCCCAACATGATGCATTATTTCTTAAAAGATACTGAAATAAATAAAATCAATTTAATAGTAATGTATTCAATGTCATCTCCTCTTCATATACAAGTATAAATTTAAAATGATATTATTATATTAATATAAATTTAAATACCATCTAATTTTCATCACAATGTCTATCAACAAAAATGTTTCATTGCTCTTTGGGTACCCCATCAGGTAGATTTTCATACATCTGTCCGGTGGTAAATAAATTATCATTGACATCGCCCCATAATCTCCATTTAAATTCTTTCTATTTTCTGCCAGGATTTTTCAATGTCTACTTTTGTGCTATCACATCAGCAACTATATAGTTGAAAAACATTTGTACACAGATAATAATTTTAAAATTATTAATAACATGATATTCAATTAGACCATAATATATTAAAATTACCTTTATTTGGGAATCAAAAACTTCATTTTCCAACTTGAAGACATATATCTCCAATCATCATATGAAATAAAAAGGAAAACAGGCTCTACATCCAGCTTGCCTAAAATCTGGCCAAGTAATCCTACGACGTCATCCATAGGGACCCCATATGAATCAAATGGGACAACTATCTTCTCTCTGGTCAAGTTCCAAATATCTGAAATTTTAATATTTGTCTCTAAATTTTCATTGTTTCCATCTTTAATGAACAAATTGTTAGTATAAAAGAAGTTTAATAAATTTATTCATGTAAATATTTGTACCTATAATAGTCACCCTTCAGTATCCCAATGAAGAACTAGAAGTGGTGCACCACTCCCCCACTACTGAGGCTTAGGAAGTAGGAGGTGACAACTGAGATACTGAAGGGATGTTCACATAGCGTGTGAGATACGGTGTAGGGGGAGATGGTGTAGGGGGTAGGCAGATGGTGGCTCAGATGTCATAGGGGGTGAAAAATTGATCGTCATCATCAAAGTTTTTGATGAAACATTATATTGCTTCCTCCTTGTAATTCTTATCCCATAATCAAATAAAATTAAGTTCAGAACATATATTTCAAAAAAAATATGTAGAAAATAAGTTAATAAATATAACAGATGTAAAGCACTAAAAATTAAAATATACATAACAATGATAGTGAATAATTGCACAAATGAAATTAGTGGTTACTAAATAAATGCGTAATTGTACATACAGTCATTTTCTCCTTCAATCATGTTGGTTTACTACTCCATATTTTCATCCACTTAATTCATACTTGATAGACTAATATTTTCAATATCATGGTGGACAAATAATTTTGATTCATGTGGTTGATGAGATTCAATATCAGAGGTCGAATCGTTAACTTTATCGCACATATCATACAAATCTCTTTTTTTTACATGAGCAACTACACTCCACCATTCATCCACAACATAATTAACATAATATACAATTTATTCTTATGATGATAAGATATATGAATCATGCAGTTCATGATCACCAATATCCACCAAGCAAGAGAAGTTCACATAAGTAAATTGCAAAGAATCTATTTTAACACCTCTGATAATATCTACCCAATTTTATTTGAATAAAAACAACTAAAAATGCATGTGTTAGTTTAGTTAAATAATATTGATCATATTTCCATAGTATCCCGCTTCATAAAATGTAAATATACCACTATTCTATGTTTTCAAACCATATTCTTGATCGACTGTATGAAATCTAATTTCATTCATGTTGTAAGCGTCGAACATTCTAACTTGTTTTAGAGAACCTAGAGTAGGAAACTTTGAATCTTCTGACAAATCTACTCTAGTATTAGTATTCATGACCTGAAAAAATAAATATACTTTATTATAATTACAAAATATATTTGTAAACCTAATATTCATATTTATTGCAATATTTATGAACTTACACGTCCTGCAAACCATTCTACAAGCTCGTTATTAATAGCTTTCATTATATCTTTCTCATTTCATGTTCGGACTCTCATTCATATCTTTGTTTGTATCCTCAACTCTTCAATAAAAGTATCTAAAATTTAACTATTCAGTAGCACATATCTTTGTGTCTATAATAATTCCATTTCTGTTAGTGTAACATTTGAGGTCCTCCCAACTGATTAGCCAATAGTAGGAAATATTTTTGATTTACCATGTATTTTAGATTTATTTGATGTGTTTTCAACACATAAAACTTGATTAAATATTGTCTCAATATCATCCAAGTATCTAGAAAAAAAGGTAAAACATTCTTATACCAAATATCCTTCAGCAATAGAGCCTTGTGATTGAGGTTTATTTCTCACATAGGATTTCAAATGCACGAGATATATGTGAAATAAAAAAACATAATTATGTATTTAATTAAGTTCTAAAAATTATTTACTTAACTTAAAAACATATTAATAAAGTACCTCTCAATTGTATACATCCATCAATAATAAATAGGGCCTACTAATTTAGCTTCCTCAACCAAATTCATAGTTAAATGCATCATGACAGTATAAAAAGATGGAGTAAATATCATCTCCATTGAACAAAGGGTCAATAAAAACGCCTCTTGAAGGTTGTAAATCTCAAATAGATGTAGATATTTCTCACATAGTTTCCTGAAAAATGTGCTAAATTCGAGTACAATAGCAATAACATTTTCATGTAATAATGTACGCAATTCCAATGGTAGTAACTACTGTAACAAAGTATGTGAATTGTGACTTTTCAATCTATATAACTTATGATTACTTAAGTCACACACCTCAAGATGTTACATGAACACCCATCAGATACTTTCACGTGCTTTAAAATTATAAGGAATGTATCTTTATCCCTATTTTTCATTGAAAAAATTTACAGAGCATAATTTCCATTCTTATCTGGCTAGAGATCAGGTTTAATGTTCATTACTTATAAGTCTTTTCGAGCATTGACATGATCCTTCTACTTTACATGCTCATTAAGAAATGTGAATATAAAATTTTCACATAAATGTTTCTCAATATGCATCACATCAAGATTATTTGGCAAAAAAATAAATTCCCAGTACGGAAGTTTGAAGAATGTAATTTTTTTCTTCAATTGTTGCATTCCGATTTCACTTGCCAATGCACTTCGAACCCATTTCCCGGTATCAGTAAAATGATAATCCTTTCCAAATTCTGTTTCAAATTTTCCAAGTTGTGTCAATATTTCTGAACTAGTTAACAACTTTGGAGGTGTTCTACGATTAATGAAACCGTCAAATTTTGATCTGTTCAGCCGAAATCTATGAGATGCTTCGAGAATTCTTTGATGGAACAAGAAGCACCATTTTCAACTATGAGGTAGTTGTTTGGGCTCAAAATCAAAGTTACAAATTGGACAAGACAACCTCGTGTAAGTGTTCCATCAAGATAAATTCCCAAAACACTACCACAAAAATAGTTTTTCCCAGCGCCCCCCCCCCCCTTTATCAGTGCTTTTTTTTAGCGCTGATAAAGGGACCCCCTTTATCAGCACTTGTTTAGTAGCGCTGATAAAGAGGGGGCCTTTATCAGCGCTTTTTTTAAAAGCACTGATAAAGGGTCGAATTCAAAAAAAATTAAAATTAAAAAATATATATTAATATATTAATATATAAATATAGTTATATTTATATAGATATAATATATAATTTTTAAATATATTTTAGATAAGTATAAATGTACATTAACACTTAATATACTTAATATATAAGATATTTAGTTAAAATGGATTCTTAAAAAATTAAAAAAATATTTTTAATTAATAATTTTCTAATTATTATGGAGTAGTAGTAATTTAATAACAATTTTAAAACTAAAAAAATTAAAATAATTAAAAAAAGATCCAAAATAAGTTGAAAACGCAACTCAAACATCAAACGGCCATAACTTTTGATCCGGGTGTCCGTTTGAGCTCTACCACATATCAAATTGAAGCCTGATACAAGATCTACGTCGCTATGACCCAAGGAGACCCCAGTCAAGCATTTTTTGAGGCCAAAAGAGGCCCAGAAGGCCTCCAAAACTGAGTTTTTTGTCTGGGTGCCCATATTTTTTAACATTTTTGGGTTTTCAGCCTCGTTTGAGGGGGTATTATTGGCTTTTTTGGTGGGGACTGAATTTATACCAAGTTATTACATTCATATTGATATTATATCTTTGAAATTTTATATTTTTTTATAATTCACTTCTATTTATAATCAAATATATAACTATATGTACATATTTTTTATATATTCACACCTAAAAATTAAATTTTTAAAATAAATAATTAAACATATTTACATATAAAATATATTTGCTCTATCTAAATAATAACTAATATCTATTTTATTTAAAATACCAATATATGAATATTTATATAACTACTATATATATATATATTAATATCACTATAAATATATATATTAATATCACTATAAATATATATATTCATATAATTATATATATATGTATATTAATATAAATATATATTACTATACGAATAAATATAACTATATATATATAAATAGAGGTATATATTAATATAACTATATATAGATATATTAATATAACTATATATATATATTAATATAAATATATATTACTATACGAATAAATATAACTATATATATATATAAATAGAGATATATATTAATATAACTATATATATATATATATATTAATATCATTATATATATATTAATATAACTATATATATATTAATATAACTATATATATATATTAATATAACTATATATATATATAACTATATATATATATATATTAATATAACTATATATATATTAATATAACTATATATATATATTAATATTAATATATATTACTATAAGAATAAATATAACTATATATATAAATAGATATCATTAATTAGCAAAAAAATCAAAATAGAGTAGTGGTAAGGGTATAGGCGTGCAGGGGGGGAGGTCTCGAGTTCAAACTTGCTGGAGGCAGAGGCGCGCGCATGGGGGTGGATGTTGCGGGCTAGCGCTGATAAAGGGTGGAGGGGGTGCGTGCGGGCGTTGGAGGGGCTAAAAAGAGATGTTAAAAGTGGGGATCAAGCTCTATAAAATCCCCCCCCCACGATTGGCATGAGTTTTTTAAATTTTTGTAATTGTTTTTAATTTTTTTTAACTTTTATCAGCGCTTTTTTAAAAGTGCTGATAAACGGGTCATTTATCAGCGCTAAAACGAAAGCACTGATAAAGGAAGCGCTGATATAGGACCCCTTTATCAGTGCTAAAAAAAGAACTGATAAAGGGGTACTTTTATCAGTGCTTTTTTAGAACTGATAAAAGACCCCTTTTATCAGCGCTTTTTTAGTACTGATAAAAGGGGTCTTTATCAGCGCTTTTATTGAGCACTGATAAAGGGGACCCCCTATCTTCGCCGGCTTTAACAGCGATTTTCCTAGCACTGTTAAAGGCCCTTTTTAGTGCTGATAAAGGGCGTATTTGTAGTAGTGATACCAAGGAAGTCACTAATGGTCCACATTAAAGAAGAAACATTTTTTTAGAAGAATCATCAAATGTCTCAATACCGTTACTCCATAAATTATATAATTATTCAATTAAAGGCTAAAAGTATATATCAATATCATTTCCAATAATTGATTTCTAGTAATAATCATCAAAATGTTAAAAAACGTTTTTTTCATACACATCCATAGAGGCAGATTGTAATAGATCAAAACAACTGGCCAAATTCTATAACTCGTACTCAATGTCCCAAATGGGTTGAATCCATCGGCACCAAATCCCAATCAAACATTCAAAGGATTAGATGAGAAATATGGATGTAATGAATCAAATTTATTCCGTGATTTTTAATCTCATTAATGTCTCATTAACCCATCATTATTATTATCTACAGAATTCTACCTCATGTGTTCGGCAGTTTTCAATGACATGAATAATCATTGCAATCGGTGCTTTAAAGAAAATTAATGCAAAACCATTTCAAGAGTGTTATTTTTCTTCTTCTTCATGGTAGTATATTGATTCATACTTCCAACATCACCCATTGACTTCCATCTAGAAGAACATTTTTTCAATCATTTCTGCTTGAATCCTCTTTACAATGAAGTGTATAATCATTGGGACATGCATATATTTTTGTATAATTCAAACGAAGCCTGGTAACAACTTTTTTCTATATCATAAAAAGACTCAGAGATTTTTTATTCAGGAAATTCATCATGCAACAATTCCAATATCATGGACATTGCCTTATGTGTAATTCTACATAGACATTTGATATGCTACAACTTCAACAAAAAATAAAGTTTTGAATCTTTCAAACATCCACTATACAACTCTTGATTTCCATTTTCAACTAAATCATGAAAAGTATTTTCCCCAGTGAAGTTTTCCCTTACATTAGTCTCTACATTATCAACAGGAGGATCCACTGATATGTTACACTCTTCATCTGGTTGTCCTAAAGTCTCAAAAACATCACTTATCACGTTGCTATTTGTAGCACCCTCATCTGGTTGTTCTGATAAGTTTTGATGTTGATGGTGGTGTCTTGTAGTGCCAAATGAATCATTTATAATGTTTTTCATTTCATTTCCAATTTTATACAATGTTGGGAGATCATTCTGTGGATTGAAATCAGCACTCAACCTTTTTTTAACATTTGATTCTCTGTTCCAAATCCAACACAAATATTGACCTGGGAATTGCTTCAATATTAAATGTTCATAAACTTCATTTCTCTTCAACTATCTTCTAAATTTACATTTAGGACATAAAAATATTATTCTCCCTTCAATTGATCGATTGGAAATTTTAAAATCTAAAAACTCCTCCAAACCCTTAACATAATGAGGTGTGTTCCTCGGTAATGTGATCCAACTTTTATCCATGTATATCACAATGTGACAATAAAATATTAAAAAAAATTAAAACACATAACTATTAATAAGTAGTGAAAGATACTAGTTGAAAAAATATATAAATATGGTAATGATTTTGGAAAATTCTAGTATTATATCAAAACAATCTTCAAAGACACTTTTTAAATAGCCCATGGTTACTTAAGGAACTTTAAAATGATATCTAGACAAGAAATATCTCATAATATAACTATTAAGTATCAAAAATACTATCTCATGTCTTCCAAGACATCCCAAACTATATAGAAATTTCAAAGAAGAGGCATGAATTCCTTTTATACCAATTTGTCACAAATTAAACTAGATAACTTGCCTAAGCGGCATATTATAGGGTTTCTATATAGATCACAAATTTCATGGATAAATAGATACCTAAAAATAAATAATAATGGGAAAGATAAAATAGTGTCATGCTATATTTTTGAATACATGCATGTGTGATAAAGGATACATATGGTGGAATCATGGAGGAAGGGAAATAGATATTGGGATGACGGGGAAATGTCAAAGGTGGAGCTAGAGGAATGGACGCAGGGAGAGAGATATAGAATATTTTTTCATATGTTAGAAAAATCATCCAATTAAAATTATACATATGTAAAATCACCATATATTAGTTATGTAAGAATGAAACCAGTACCAAATGTATTGGTCCATCACTAAAAAAGATGATATATATTATCACGGGGTTCTAAATAAAATTTTAGGTTAACATAACCATTTTATTAACTATAGTAATATCCATCAAAATACATGGTTCAATATAGACATGCACATTGTGTATTTATAAGAATAAGACAACCATTTTGTTTAGTATACTCAGTAGGCCAATTTTTAGTGATTTAATGCAGTTTGTATACAATTCCTACCAAAATACCATGAAATGATTTGATGATTATATTGTCTATGTTATTTGAGTGTAAGAATATATCCATTCAATAAAAATCCCCAAGGTAATTGAATATGTTTCATAAGAGGTCACAGAAATGAAATTATAAAGAGAAAAATATTGTATAAGAAAGATAAAACTAACGTGATATGGTTTTATATTCAAAACATATTCTATATTTTATTGTTTTAGAATATAAAATTAATATCTTATATAGAGTACTATGTTTCAAAAAGTCATGATTAACCACTCTATATGAATTCAATAAAGTATTCCAAGTTGGGAAATTTACTTCTTTGTTTTTTTTCTTCTCAAATAGATATATTATTATTGGTGGGTATTCAATATAATCTATTCATGGGTGAATAAAAGATGTAGTAATAACGAATTTTTTTATACTATTTCCCCATGAATTAATTTATTGATAGATCAAAATTTAATTTCTCACTTCTGAGTAGAGGAAGAAAAATATTGGGCACAATTGACCATAATATAAATACCATCAGAAAATACATGGCCATTATAGAGGTTATGCTAATCTAGAATACTTATTAAAAGAATAAATAAAGAAATAACGCTTTATATCATAATGTATGGAACCTAATTTTTTCTAATTCCATGATATAAATTAATAATATTAGACACAGAATTATTATAGGATTTATCTAGCATTGTAACATGATCTGGAACTCTCTCAAGTATTGAAATATGGTCACTTATGGGACAACAAGTGTGCCTCCTCATATTACATAGGCTTCTAACTAGATACAAGGGTGTGATGAACTATCATGGATATTATACCCCTTTATGTATAGTTACAATATAGTGGAAATAAATATCATTTTAATGGAAATTGATGAAAGAGTACGACATACTACTTGGAAGAAAAAGGATGAACCAATAAACAATTAATAACAAATCATTTAATCTCATGATAAAATTTATCCAAATAGAAAAATAAAGGTAATAAAAATAAAAGAACCATCTAAAAAATATCATTGAGAAAGTATAAAAGCCCTTCGAACCATAACCATAGAACCATGGAATGAGAAAATTTCTGGGAAAATACCATTGTATATGCATTTCAACATCATGTATAATCCCTCTATATAATAATTTCACCACCCCAAAAATATTCATCTCTATATGAAGTATGGAATCTAGTCATATCCCTTTATATAATTATTACAATAGTAAATTCATCCAATCTTTCTATATAAGCATTACAGCATTAAACTAGGACAATATCTCTATAACTTCATTAAAGAGTGAATTTGTGCCTAGCCTTATATATAATAATTACAACATGAAACTCAAAATAGGACACAACAGTAATCATATCACAATATTATATCATTATACACAATGATTAATTCTTAAAATTACCATATGTCTTCCAATTTAATATTCATTTTCATAACAAATTATTTCCATTAATTTCTATTAACAATAATGTATTACCAAATTCATGTTATATCATGAAATCGCCTAGGTTTTTATATCATGATAAACACACTTTAATCCATTTTTCAATTCATTATTAACCAATGATATCCACACCCATGAGTATCCACAAGTTCGTCCACAATTGCATTTAATCTAAAGGGATCCAAGGAATAATCCAAACCAAGATTTATAATCATTAATCATTCAATTGATTAATTTAAACATTGTGATGGACAAATTGTCATACTACACATTATTAATAATTAAACAAACCATTTGGATTTTTGAAATTGTTTCAAATAAATTGGAATTATAAAAGACAACCTAGGATGATAATCAGTGAGGAGATGAGGGGCTAGGGTTTTAGGGGTTTCTGGGGGGGGATCTTGTGGGGGTCGGGGAGAGAAAGGGGGTCTCAGGGGGTGGGGGGAAGTGTCAGGGTTGGAAAAAAAGTTTTAATGATGGATTATAAGAAACCACCGCTAAATAAATAATAAAAAAATTTCACAGCTGTTTAGTAAACCACCGCTTAAAAACCGCCAAAAAAAAGATATTAATGCTATAGTGCATCAATTAGGTAATTATCTAGGGTTGATCTCTTGACACATTCATTTTCTGCTCTCCTTAGCTATCTTTCCACCAATCTTAGTCAGTTGTTTCTTTCTCTCTATGATCATGGCTCGCTATCAATTCCTTATTACCACAAACGTAGCTCTTGCTCCCAAATCAATTGTATTATATTCCATTTTGTTCTAATGTAGTTTCTCTATTTGGGTGGGGGGGTTGTGATGTGTTGGTTGAGATCTCATTGACTCTCCAAGAGGCATGGTTAGTGTTTTTCTCTCCTACATTAGGGTTTCAGTCTCCTTTGATGGATTCTTTCTGGCCTTTTCTATACATTGGTGGTATTTCGATCTTGGTGTAGTTTTTCATTTATTATTATAGTTTAGAATTTTGTATTTTTATTTTTATTCATGGTTATCATCCTTGATTATATCATAAGTTTTTAATGTTGGTGTGTCTACTCACCGGAATATGTTCCTACTCTACTCTTACTCAAGGACCACTCTCCTCCTTGTCAAATCTGTGTGGTGTGTTTCAAGGTGTCTTGGAAGGTGAGTATGATTGGTTGATGGTATATTAAGAGATAGGAGTTCTTGGTGGTATTTATTTTTAGGCTTTTGGTATTTAGATGTTTTGTTTTCTGATTCAGTGGAGATTGGTTTCACTCCAACTATCGGGAACATCCTTCTTAGGATCCCCCCTTCTTAATTTTAAGGTTTTCAATTTTTTCCAATGGAGATGTGAGTTACACTGATGGATTTTGATCACTGGTGATACTACTGATGATGATGGGATGATTGAGAATTAGGGATCCAAATTAAGGAGCATGGCTCTTGGTGGTTCACAAACCAAGCTGTTAACATGTGGTTTACTTACTGTTGTGTCCTATTTTAAATTTTTTGAGTGGATACTCTCCCCCACCCCTTCGGCGCTAGGGTTTCTTTCGGTGGTGTTTCAGGAGGGGGAGGCTTGTGTGCCACTTCCGGAATCGTCTCTCCTTCCCTCCCCCCTCCTCCTATCCTTGATTCACTGATATATTCTTCTGCGGTTTTCTCTTTGTGGCGCTTGTTTCTTAGGATTTTTGGTTCGTCTCTGTAATGGTCCTTCAGGTTGTTCTCTATGGTCAGAGATGGCGGTTCTGGCACCAGCGGCGGTGGATGGTTTGCCTTTCGCCCACTCATCTCTTCCCTGTCTTCATGCTCCAGCACCCCTTCTAGTTCGGTCTGGTGTGTTGGATCCTTAGAAGATTTGGGAGGTGTGGTTCGAGTGGTCGCCAACGTTCTGGGAAGCCCTGCTGGCATAGGAATCTTCTTCATCGACCCTCTGTTTCATTTTTCTGGTTCTTAGTGGAGTTTTCTTTTGGTTGGTTCATTCTGGTTTGATGGTCGAGCGTTTCTATTTTCTGGTGATCATTCAATCATGAAATTTTCGGCATTGGTGTTCCTGCTCGACGACACCCATTTCTACATCGACGGTGTTCCAGGAGGTAGTAGTTCTAGGTGATGTTAATTTTTCTCATTGATGGTTTTCAGTAGTTCTGTTTTCTGGTTCTGGGGAGATTTCCCCTACACATTTCGAAGGTTTTCAGTTCTTGTCAACAACAACGATGATCTGTTCCGATGGTTTCTGTTTCATGGAAATGTTTATGTGATTATGGGTTGATTGCGAATTAGGATTGTGATTCAGAGATCATGGATGAAGGCAGACCCAAGGTGAATATTGATGTTTTGGGGTGGAATTTGAAGATTGTTTGAGTTTATGTTTGGGGTGTTTTAAATTTGATATCGAGTATTGTGATGTTCCCACTAACCTTAAAGTGGTTTATTCAGAAAATGGGGAAAAAATGGATTTTTTTGTCCTATTTTGAATTAGAAATAAGAATTTGGATTTTGATGTTTTGGGTTGGATTTTGAAGACTATATGTTGTTAATGTTTGTGGTGTCTGAAATTTTTTATCATGTACTATGAGGTTCCTACTCAGCAATAAAGTGGTTTATTCAAAAAATAGAAAGAAAATATTTTGAGGAGGATATTCCTCCATGGTCTACAATTTCTCATATCCCAGACTAATAGCTTCTTGATCCTGATATGGTCCACCTTGTGGTTGTAGAGAAAGGATCTCATAACATCATCCAACACCCATGGATCCTTCTCTTAGAGCCCTACTTTCTCATATACCAGCTCCACCTCCTGGGGGAAACATGCCCCATCCTGGGAGAACCACGATCTTGGTGCTAGATTTTCCATAGAGGTCCACCCACTATCTACCAGTCCTCCTCAGTACACTGTTTTGAGAAATGATATGTGACATGAACTTCCTCGTCACATTCATGGAACCCACCTCTCTAAAATGTTCTGGTCTCCTATGTGGTTATTGTGCCACATGACCACATGTCTGAGTCAATTCATGAAAATATCTCATATTTCAAGACCCTACCTACTAGAACTTTCTAGCTAATATAGATAACTCGTCCCTATAACACTCACTGCCAACACTAGTATCATGGAATCCCTTGGATAGGAATCTATCTATCACCATCACCCACTATAAAATGCCAACATAAGTGTAAATTCATAGGGGTTCCACACTAGAATGGATGTCTATACATAGACCCTTCCCAAACTTCCATTCCCGAAATTATCCATCTAGAATCGTGTCGAGGGAGTAACTAATATGTTCTGTGAAACTCGAGGGATACTCACCAACTATCATCTGTCACAGTTTATAAACATGAAAATTCTAAATCTGAACTGAGCACATACATGAGGGGTATTACTCCTCATGAAATTGTTGATGGTAATCATACCATGAGACTGTCGATTAATCATGCATCTACTTCAATAGGCTCCACTAGTGCCCTGATGCCCCCTGGAAAAGACTGTTTATCATCACACTACTACAAAATAGGCGTTTAACAGCACTGGTATTTATCAGCACTAGAAAAAAGTGTTGCTAAATGGTAGCTTTATCATTGATAACAAAATGACTAATAAATATAACCCTTTATCAGTGAATTTCTTTGTCGTTGATAAGGGTTCCCTTTTTTAGCGATTTATTTTTATCACTGATAAATGGTACCTTTTATGGGCACATTATTTTTAGAATTGATAAAGGATACCCTTTATCAGTGCTTTATTTTTAGTGTTGATAAAATGTACCCTTTATCACCGCTATATTTTTAGAGCTCATAAACGAATCCTTTATAAGCGCTTTTTTAGTTCTAATAAAGGTCTGAATAAATAAAGTGAAATAATTAAATAAATAAAAAATGAATTTATTAAAATAAATATTACAAATTTTATTTTGTAAATAATTAATGAGAAAAATGTATACATTTATTATACTATATATAAACTATAAATACTAATAAATAGTATGTATTAAATATATTGATATATGAAAAATGAAAATTAAACAAAATAAAAATAAAAATAAGTAAATTGGGAAAAATATTTGAAAAAATAATTAATTTGATGATTATTGATAATTTTAATAAATAGTATATATTAAATATAAAGATATATATTAATCTATAAAAATATTATTTAAATATTACAAAAAAATAATTCATTTTACATTAAATAGTCATATATTTAGTGAATAATGGTTTATACAAGAAAATCCAGCTAGATGTTGTACTTCTAACTCTCTTAAATAAAAGAAAAATGTATATAGGAGATAGGTGGGGTCAAACAAAGGTACTTTCCCTCATCCATCAAACACAAACTTACAAATCATAATAAGAAATATTATTCTCATAATCTGAGACATCAAAAGTTTCCCATTCAGATGGGGACATACCCTGATTGAGGATCTTAAGAAAATCAGAATTGAACATGCTCGATGGCTTAGAATATCGGGTGAACATGGTGCGAGGGGTGTTAGAATAGTCCTTACATGACCTTATCTTCATGGTAGTAGGAGTGAAGTCCAAAAAATCATCAACCTTACATTTTCTAGAAATGAGTGCATCTTTGAAAGAGGTAGGACCATCGCTACCCGCTACAGTCCCTTCCGCCTCCGCGATGTCACCCCAATTACTAGATATTCAAGAGGAGTTCAAAAGATTCTAGATTTCTTGATGAAAATAAACCTGTTTAGAAGCCCTAGTGTTATGGATAAACTCAATAGTCTCATCATGTAGAAAATATTAACCAGGATTATCATTCATGTATATATTTTAGGGGTCAGTACAAGAAAGAGATCCTACAATAGGGAGGTTAGCATTTTTCTACCCTTAGCTAATCCAGTGGTCAGAACAGCACAACCATCGTTGAATATAATCTAATTGGAAAAATCAACTCGAGCAATGGAGGGACCACTCCTCCGAGATGCAGATTTTACCCAAGTATTGAAGGGACCACTATTTTCTCTCAACAGTGACGTATCCACCCTCAGTGCCTTCCCTTTCAAAGGTAGTTAGCGATCTTCCTCAATAGACAACACATCAGCCTTATTGGAATATGTATTGGTGAGAAAATATTCATTATGATCAAGGTGGTGTGACAAATCCACATCATTCCTCTTAGACTTCCTTCTATAGAGATTAAATTGATGACCCTTTATCCCACATTTCTCGCAAGAGATCATCATTTGACATAGTTTCAAAGAATTTCCAATATTCATACATTCATTACAAAAAAGTGGATTTCTTTCATACTCAACATAAATTTGGATGTCATCCATAATAGTATAAAGAGTTACCTTATCAATTAGGGTGTAGTTAAGATAAATCCCCACTTACATCCTTGCAATGTGTCAAAACCGAACAATATCAGTCTTCTTATCAAGTCATATAGGAGTCCCGGTTTCCATGTCAATGTCATTCAGAATCTTTGGATAGAAAAGGATCAAATTAAGACAATAAATACGAAGACATGCCTAAGATAAAGAATTCCTTACACATGAAGCACTAAAGTCCGGGGAAAATTCCTAAAGGTGAATCCACCTAGGCTTGAGGGAAAGAGATCCAGTGCTCTATACATGACTTTTTAAGTCATCTGAATAAAAAAATCAATGAAAGAAACCATGTCCAAGAGATACACACCTCCAATCAAATAATACGCAGAAATATTAGATTTGTCAAACCAAATCATTGAACTTATAAGATTTATGACCCTTGGGTAACACAAGATACGCAATCAAGGAGTTTTTTCAAATTGCAATTCTTTCAGAAAACACATTGGGATTGGGCTAAACATGGTTTGATGACCCCTTTTAAAGAATTATTCTAGAACAGGAATCAATATAAGACATAAATGCATGAATAAATGCATCATTAGGGTTTATCCTCCACGTATCAGAAAAATTAGAGGCAGAAGGGACATTCAATAATTCACCAGATGAGGTTCTGGAATCATCGCAAATGTAAGAAAACAAAGATGTCTTTAGCAAAAGTAGCATATCAGAATTCTAATCATAACCCCACACACCTAAATCACCTAAAAATCACTAGAAACAATTGAGGTCCTCGATATAAGGTCAAGACATGCCTCCTCTATGGAGTCATCCTGGTCCCGCAATCCTCCTTCGGTTAGATAACCATGGGAAACATGGTCCCGCAAAGCTCCATCCACTGGGAGTGCATAATCTCTGAGATGTGGCACACTGGTGTCATACTAGACAACTACACCTCTATCTTCATGATACTGAGAAAACAGAAAACCAATAGTATTCACATAACCACCAAGTCATTGGAGACCTTCATTCTTGGAAGATCCTTTTCACCAACCACAAGAACAGAGCATAGAAAATATGGAACAGGCATTGCAAACCCTGGAACTCTTGAACACAATGCTCATGAAACTCCCACACCCCCCAGCACTCCATCTATCAACTGAGTTTTACAAACATTTTTTATAATTAAAAATTAGAAGGAATTAAAAATACTAACTAATTTCATAGAGTATTGGACATATAATTGAATGTCGTTCGATTTTTCAATTTAACATAGATCAAATATGTTTTATGTTGATTTCAAATATATGTAATTAATTCATTTTTATATAAAATTGACACACGCAAAACTTATCCATTTTTCCAAATTGTTAAAGTGTACATATTTTTAATTTATTCAATTTCACTCATTTGTAACATGAATGTACTTAAAATTAGATATTCATTAATAATGTTTAAAAAATATTTGTTAAAAAGTATTTCTAAATGTGCATACTATATTTATAAATGTACATACTATATTTATATAATTATATATTTATAATTATAAATATATAAATATATATATATATATATATTAAAGTATTTATATAATTATAAATAAATAATTTTATATATTTAAATAATTGTTCAATTTATAAAAAAATTATATAAATAATGAATATATTTACTATCTTAATATTTTTATATATATAATGATATAAGTATTATTTTGAAAAAATACTATTTAATTATGAATAAATAATTATATATCTAAATAATTATAAAATTATAATAAATATATTTAAATGAGAAATATTTTTTATGTTTATATTTATATATATTTATTAAGTATATAAATAAATATATTTGCAAAAAAAATATTTATAATTATAATTATAAATCCTTTATCAGCACTAAAAAAAGAAATACTTATCAGTGCTTTTATATTGTGGATAAAGATAAGTATTTATCAATGCTAAAAAAAGAGCTAAGAAATGTGCCTTTTATCTATGCATATTACTTAAGCATTGAAAAATGGTCTCTTTATCTAAAGTGATGATAAATGTGACCTGGTCTATTTAAAAAAACCTTACTAGATGTGAACCTGTCATAATATCAGAAGCTTTACATAGAATCCTAGCACTGTCGGTGCTCCTCCTTAGTGAATTGATGCCTGAATCACACAAAAACGACCAAAATCTTACAAACCCACTTCCTTCATATTCTTAAACATCATCTGGAATCCAATGTTCACTTACCGTTAATTTTTCTGAAGAAAACATCAAGATCTAGATCTGAGGGTCTCAGATTTTATTCCACCTAGTGAGGTTGGATAGAGTTTTCCTTTTTAGGTTCCAATTTTATTAATCTACTTTTCATTTAATTTTTTATTTGTTCTTCAACGATGTCATTAGTTATTTGTGCTATGGTCATTGTATATTATTTCTCTTTTGTTTATAATATTTTGTTTACTTGAATACTAATTTGGATATCCTATTTTGGTCTTTTTAAATTGTTGTTTTGAATCAATTTGTTTCGTTGTCTACATTTATACCCCAGCTTTCACCACAATCAAAATTTTATCAGTATTTTGAAATCTTAGTGAATCACCTCTGGTCTAAAGGTAAACCAATTAAATAAATATTTATTCCACTGTATAAATAGTGTATGTTTTGGATATAAAACTCCAATATGAATGAGTAAATTGATTTATCAATCTAGTTATCAATTTTTTGATAGAACTAAGTAGCAAAATAATCATATTTTATGAAATCCTTGTAAAGGTATTTATTTATTTAAATTCTATTTTAATATTCTGGTGTAAGGGTTTTTCCTTAAAATTTTATTTTCTCAGAATTGTGTCCTTTTATTTTAAGATAAATGTTAGTAAAGGTGATACAATATTTATTTATTTTCAATGGATCTCTATTTTCAAAATTAGTATGAGGATGTATTTATTTTACTATGTTGTCATATTCTACTGTAAGGGTTACATATATTTTTATTAATTTAAGTTTATTTTATAAAGATATATGTCCATATATAGATATATGTGTGTGTGTGTGTGTTTATGTAAATATATATCTTTCTATCTATTTATATTTATTTTCATAACTTATCATGTAAGAGTGATTTTACAATTATTTATTCACAAATTATGGTTCTAGTTTTCAAAATTAGGATGGGATTATTTTTATTTTTATTAAATGTTATGGTTAAATGTGAATTTGTTTTTTAATTATGTGTATTATAAATTCCATGATATATGTGTGTGTGTTTGTGTGTTTGTGTGTGTGTGTGTGTTTAAATATGTATGGGATAGACTTTTCAAGGGTTGGTTTTTCCTCCCTTGTATGTGATATATCTTGTTGATGTGTATTACTGCTTTATGCCAGCTTCTTTATGGATCTCCCTAGAATCTCAAAGATGGGTCATTGTGTATTAGATGGACTCCCTAGAATCCTTAATATGGGTAGATCTAATGTGATAAACTCCCTATAATCCTTGGGATGGTTTGGTGTGGTGATATGACCTCCCAAGAGTCTTAACATATTTTTCATGATTGGATAAAACATTAATTTTAAATCTAATAATTCCTTAGGTTACTTCATTAGTTGTTCAAAAAATTAGAATAAATGTTATCAGATTCTATATATTACAAATTATTTTTAGGTATTCATCCTTTTCAATCTATATGTATTGGTTCAAACCCTAGGAATATTTGATTACTATCCACGTATATGAAATAAGACTTTTTTTTATTAAAATGTTTTATCAATAAATATTTTTTTATTCTAATTGATTGAATGGGTGTTTATTATACTTATTTATCATTTTTGGGATTCTTATTACTTTTTGATTTCCAATATTTTATTGTCATTTGTTTAGAGGATTTAAGAAATACTTTATCTATTTCAAACTATAGTTATTATTGGAATTTTTTTTAAGACTCATCTCCCATCTCTTTTATAGATAATTGTTGTCCTCATCAACATCATCTCTCAAATAACCATTATGGAAATTTTTTTCTTAAAACTCATCCCCAATATCTTTTATGTTTCTTTTACTACTCTAGGAATTAGTCACCTCATGGATGACTAATTTATAGAGTATTTCAAGAAACATAGGTGCATGTACACAAGAGATAAAGGATGTGTCAAACAAAAAAATGAAAAGATAAATGTTTGGGAGATTAGTTGGTGAGGAATAGTTTTTTATAACATTCACCTTTGAATGGATTCATAGGATAACATCTGGCATAGTGGATTAATTATTTTCATAAATCTAATTACCCATTTTCATCAACATACTAAAATTCATTTAAATAATATAATTTTGAGTTTCCATTATTATAATTTTCTACAATTTTCACATTTGATAATGAATATATTATTTGTATTATTTATTTATTGTAAAAAATTAATATTTTATGAATCCAATAGTATGGATATGAATCTAAAATGGATGCATTATAATCATTTGACAAAATATTATGAAGATGTAGTTAAAGAGTTAATCAAGTTTGTAAGAGAGAAAGCATATGACCCCTATCAAATCCTTTGTTCATGATAACACCATTTTTATTCAATAAAAATTTGTCCGAAAGAGTTGTAAGGTAATTTTATTTATCACAAAATAGATCAGAGCTATAAATATTGAACTAAACAAAAGGAAAAACAGAATGTGGTCCCTGATTGTGATGATATTGCAGTATATGGATCATTTGATATGAATATCAGTGTAAAGGATGGTAGAGATCACATGGAAGAGAGGAGAATGGAAATTTAAGATAACCTTCATGATTTTCCAAAGTTTCTTGAGGAGTTAAATAGTTGTTCTAGGAAACCATTATATATTGGTTGTACTAAATACACAACATTCTCAACTGTGCTTAATTTATATAATTTGAATGTGTATAGTGGATGGAGTGACACCAACATTACAGAACTAGTTGGTCTCTGGAATGATATGCTACTAGAAGAAGATGAATTACCATGCTAAACTTGTGAAGCTAAAAGAATGTTATGTTTAATGGAAATGATATCAAAAAAATACTTCTTATCCAAATGATCGGATATTGTTTCTCAAGAACCATGGATCACTCATAAAATTCACTATCTGTGGAATAGATAAATACAAGAAAAATGAATCAAGTCCTTGAAAATATGTGTGGTAATTTTCTATCATTCCATGGTTTAAAAGACTATATGGATGGTAGAAAACCTCAAGACAATTGACCTGGAATGAAGATGCACGAATTAGATATAGGAACCTATGTCATTCAAAATATTATCCTTAATGGAATAAAATTGATTACAGGTATCCTGAATTCAGAAATGAGACAAGAAACAATTTTTTGGCATTATCTTCATATGGAATAAATATTTTTGGTGTATAGATTAGTACTCATAGTACATGGTCTGTCAAGTTGGTAAATTATAACTTGCCTCCATGGTTATGCATGAAGCACAAATAGATTATGTTTTCTTGACTTATATATATAACAAAGTAGCCCAATAATGTTATTGGTGTCTATTTGGATCCATTGATCTATGATCTGAAATTGATGTTTGAAACAGGTGATACAATGTTCGATGCTCATAGAAGTGAATAATTCATATTGATTTCCACATTTTATGGATCGATAAATGACTTCCCCCCTTATATA
Source organism: Viscum album (assembly GCA_963277665.1). Lineage (NCBI taxonomy): Eukaryota > Viridiplantae > Streptophyta > Magnoliopsida > Santalales > Viscaceae > Viscum > Viscum album. The sequence goes on from OY728130.1 coordinate 1,171,110,879, forward strand.
AATATATTATTCTATTGCACTAGAGTAATTTTGGGGTGTCCCATTTTAAAAAAAACACATACTCAATTCAGTTTATACATTCCTTGGAGACTATATTTTTAGGACATCGGAAATTTTTACCTCAACGACATAAATATTTATCCTAGAAAATGGTATTCTTTGAGAATATCAAACAAGGTACAACACAATTTCTAGTAATGGGTGATCAAATGTATAATAATGTAAAATATTTTGGAACAGTATTGAGTAAACAATTTTCAAAAAACCATACAAAATCATGTTGGAAAAAGAGATGAATTTTCTTTTAATTACTGTTTTTGAATTTTTTGTATGTCAAAAAATTTATTGATGTCATTCATGTAGAAAAAAATGTATTTTATAATGTTATAGGAAAGTTAATAAATTTTCCTTGAAAAATGAAATATGGAATCAAGGAATTGTTGGACTTGATTGAAATGTCGATAATGGAAGAGTTAGAACTGGTGAAAGGTAAAAGGTGGAAATTTCTTCCTCCAACATCTTACATGCTATCTAGATAGGAAGAACTGAAATATTGGCTTCTCCTTAATATTTTAAAATTTCCACATGGCTATTCATGAAATATCAATAATGTCATTTCAATGACTAATTTAAAGGTAAAAGGACTAAAATCAAACGACTATCATTTTTTGATGCAATATTTAATGCTTGTTTCTTTCCATTTCATTCTATCTCAAAATGTATAATGTATGTTAACCAGACGATGCTTCTTTTTCAAAGCCATGTGCAGTAAAGTTATAGACCCAGAAAAGATTCCCATCATGAATAAGGAGTTCGCAGTCATATTATGTGAATTTGATATATTCTTCCCCCAATCATTCTTTTATATAATGGTCATCCTGATGGTTCCCTTGGTTATAAAGGCTCAACTATGTGGTCATATCCTTTATAGATGGATATACCCCAATGAATGGTATATGATGATTTTGAAAGGGTATGTCAAGAATCTAAGTCAGGAAAAAGTTTTATTGTGGAATGATATATTGTTGAATATGATATTGAATTCTATACTAATTACCTATCATATTTTGACAGCAACGATCTCCCAAAGTCTCATCATAGATATTAACTTATGGAAGAAGGGATTTCTAGATGAGATGTTGTTACAATTACCTTGATAGAGAAAGAGCAAGCACACCTTTACATTTTACATAATATAGAAGATTTTGATCCATACATTCAATCCCACAAATAAATTCTTAGAGATTTGAATCCATCAAGGGATAAAGTGTGGATATAAAATACAAATAATAAATATTTTATAGGATAGTTCTAGGATAAAATTAAAAATGAGTTACTTGAAAATTTGAATACAATTTTTGAATGACTTCAATGGCTAACCAGATGACTGAATGAAAATCTTATATCTTACACTGGTTTTTAATCAATGGTTATATGTTCTATATAAAAGAACGTGATGATTGTAGTATGATGCAAAATAGTGGTGTTATGCATGTGGCAGAAGCTATGCACATATCTAGTTCTAAGGATAGAAATCCCATTTAGGAAAATAGGTCATATTTTGGGGTTATTGAATAGATCTATGAGTTATATTACACAAAATTACAAGTGGTGTTTTTTAATTGAAAATGGGTTGAAAATATCATTGTAGTGAAAGTTGATGAAATGGGCTTCGTGAAGGTGGATTTCATTATTGAAGGAGGAAAAGACAAGTTGTTTTTTAATTTTATCACACATAGTGAATGTATTTTATGTCTCTAATCCAATAAACAATAATTGGTCGATTATCCTACTAGGGACAAAAAACAAATGATGGGTCTGATGAAAATTCAATCGAGGATAACCCTTTTATTGGTATATCACAATCACTTCATGTCGGTACCAATGTAGACAATTTCTTTTACATTATAGGGGAGCATAAAGAGGGGATTGAGATTCTGTATAGCATTACCAAATCCCAAAAACCTTTAAAAAATAAAGAGAGTTCAATGAAAAGGTAAAATTATTTCAAATATAATATATTTTCATCATAATATTAGATGTTCTCTACAACAATAGCATAATCTAAATTAAATTTTTGACTACTCATGCAAACAATGTCTTCTCTACATGATGATGTTACCAATCCCTCAAAAGAACAAACTATAATTAAGTAAACATTTGTAAATATGTAAAGTTAATTTTACAATATAATTACTCTATTTTACCAAAAAATTATATAATGGAACGTTGATTTAATTCTAAATATTCCTTGAAAAGTTCTTTTATTTTAGAAGTTTCCTATCCATATTTCATGCCTTTTCAGAAAGAGAAACAATGTTGTCTCTACTCAATCACAGAGGTAATATTGATTTGTTTCACAGAAAATAATTTTATATATAATGAATGTATTGTTTTATATTTATGTTCAGTTTTTTTATTACTCACATAATAATTTTTTCATATGTAGGTGGATTCTTTTGTTCAAACTGGGGTTGTATATCCATCGTTCATGCCTTTCCATTCTAAAACACCCACAAACATCTTCTCCCTCAAAACCCTTTCACCCTTTAAGTGTGGAATTTATCACTTTCCTTCATGTTCCCTCCACTTCATTTATAGGAAGAGGAGCGATGATTCCTCTACTAAATCAAAAAGGTAATATTGATGTTTTCACAGTAAAATCATTTCCCATGGAATTAATGTACTGTTTCATTATTATGTTTAATTTATTTATTTTTATTATTACTCATATAATAATTTTTTTCCTTTATTTTTGGATTCTTTTTTTCAATTTGGGGTGATTTTTTCATCTTTCATGACTTTGTGCCCCTAAACTTTTACATACTTCTCACTCAAAACCATCCACCCCTGTAATTTTGACAATACTCACATTCCTTATTGTACCATCAACTGCTAAATAATAGAGGTAATATTGATTTTTATATAGTAAAATCATTGTATATATAATTAATTTATAATTTCATATTTATTTTTAATTTAATTATTTTTAGTATTACTCATATAAGGATTGTTTTAATATACAGGTGAATTATTCTTTTCAAGCATCGGTGGTTTGTTCAAATATTCTCATTAAGTGTTAACATTTTGACAAATTACTTCTATGTATATCATGGTAACATTGATAGTTTGGATTCCTTGAGATCTTAGGATGTGTAGGAATCAACTTCACCTCAATCTTTCACACGGTGTGACTTATATGACTCAAAGTACACTTTCTATTTAAAATTGAAATTAATTTTAGTAAACTAGAAAATTGAAATACTCAAAACCAATACAACATATTCATATTGTTTTTATACTCTATAAAAATGATCTATAAGTCACTTTTGACATGTAGGAATCATTCACACCTCAATTAGATACATTATGTGCCCGGTATGACTCAATTTTCCCATTATCAATTTAAAATTTACATTTTAGTTCAAAAAGTGTAACTCACTAAAAAAAATCAAACACACTCAAATTTTCTTAATAATTTTGTAAAATGATTCATAATTCATTTTTGATGTGTAAGAATTAGTTTCAAGTAAAATTGATACATGATGTGATTGGAATGAGTAAAAGGGTGTGTTTCGAGTATAAAATAAAATTTTAGTAAAAAAGAAAATTGACATACTCAAAACTAATTCAACACATTAATATTGTTGTGTTAAATTAAGGAAATGATCTATAAGTCATTTCAGACATGTAGGAATCAAATTCACCGCTATCTAACCCACGGTGTGACCGGTATGACTCATATTGCATAATTTTATTTAAAATGGGCATCAATTTTATTAAAATGGACCACTAACCTACCCCAAACCAAGAAAATGCATTCATTTTGTTTTGATACTTTACAAAAATGATCCAAAAGTCATTTTTGATGTGTAGGGACAATACATACCTCAATCTAATACATGATGTTCTGAGTATGACTGAAAGTGTTTGTTATTAGTTTAAAATCAAGATTTTATTTCAAAAAGTGTAACTCACTAAAAACTGATCAAATGTGCTAAAATTTTCTTTCTAATTCCAGAAAAGAATTCATAAGTCATTTTTCACTTTCAAAAATTGGAATCACTTAGACCTGATACATGATGTGATCACAATGAGTCAAAATTGTGTGTTTCTGGTTTGAAATGACATTTTAGTGAAACAGAAAACTGACATCCTCAAATGAGAGAAAACACATTCATATTGTTTTGATACTTTTGGAAAACAACGCATAAGTCATTTGAAATATATAGGAATAATTTTACCTCAATCCTACCCATGGTGTGAGAAATATGTCTCAAAGTGCATATTTTTATTTTGAATTGACATCAATTTTTGTAAAAAGGAAAACTGGACTACTAAAAACAAAAAAAAACACATTTTGATTCTTTTGATAATTTAAAAAATCAATCCATATGTCATTTTTGATGTTTAAGAATCAATTGTACCTCAATATTATACATTGTGTGATCTATATGACTTAAATTGTCTATTATAATTTTAAAATAAACATTATATTTCAAAAAGGATCACTCACTAAAAACTGATCAAACACAATAACATTTTCTTGATAATTTAGGGAAACAATTCACAAGTCATTTTTGAAATATAGGAATCAATTTGACATCAAACCAATACATGATTGATCATAATGATTCAAAAGTGTGTGTTTTTATTTTAAAATGACATTTTTGTAAAAAAGAAAACTGACGTAATCAAAACTGTGAAAACGAATTCATATTGTTTTGATACGTCAATTCAATGATCCAAAAGACATTTGAGACATGTCGGAATTAGTTGCTCCTAAATATGACACACAGTGTGACTGGTATGAATCTTAGTGAATCTTTTTAATTAAAACTAACATCAATTATAATTAAAATAACACTTTATGTTAATTTATTTCATTATAGTATTACTAACATATGAATTATTTTCTTATATAGGTATGTTATTATGCTCAGTCAAGGGTGGTTTGTTTGTAAATATCATGAGTTGGGGTCAAGATTAAAATAAAAAGGAATATTTATGTTTTTGATATTATGTAATAATTTGTATTTATGTAATTGTATAAACTAATGTTTTAAATGTCGATAATATAGTTTTTTTGTATTTGTATTGTAAATTTCAATTCAATTAAATTATGTATTAGGACTTGTTTTTGTTGATATCTGGTATATTTATAGTGTTGTGGTGTGTTGTTATATCACACTAAACTAGTGCAATAATGTGTTGTTGTAACACATTGAAGTATGTCCCTTTATTTTTACTTTTAAAAGTGCTCATAAAGGGCACATTTATCAGCACTTTTAAAAGCACTGATAAAATACACATTTTTTAATACTGTTAAAATCACTGATAAAGGAAACATTTTTCAATGATATTAAAAGAACATATAAAGGTACACATTATCAGTGTTTTTTAGCACTGATAAAAGTATAGTACTTTTAATCTCACTTCGATAGTCAGCAATTTTATAGCACTTAAAAAGTCCATTTATAGCGCTATTAAATCCATATTTTGTAGTAGTGTCCCAACATCCAGTTTAGTCAGTATTTGGATAAGACTAAAAATAAGGATCACCAACTCTAGTCAATCCCCCCCTACCTGAGGATCTGACTCACTATGGAAACTCAAAATACTATTGAAGTGGAACTCATGGAGTGTGTTATGCTTGTGTACATCCTCATACTGCTCTCATGGTATAATCTTCTTCTAGGCAGGTGGTAGCGCTACTACCTACCCACCTAAAAAAGGATCTCACATTATGGCCCCTAAACTGAGGAATCACCATTCATTGTATCATCATCACGATCTGAAATTGGTAACTCAGATGGATATCTTCCTAGAGGAATCCTGAAAATTTAATCAAGAAGTACCATGGTCAAATGATCATATATATATATATATATATATATATATCAGGATATGACACAAGAAGGATAGTCAAAAGACTCAATCCTATATGATTATTCTACTATTGATCCCTATAACTAATTTTTAGGTATTATTAGTTAACAAGTAGGTTGTTAGAGTCCTGGGGTATGGATAATTCCTCCATAAAACTAAATTTGGTTCTCTATCTTGAAATACACTCAAAAAACTTTGACATTATTCCCTAAGTACTAACCAAATTCTTGTAAGGGGATTACTCCCAATACCATCCCAAGGAATGAACCACCTCTAATACCAATCTGTCATGACCCAACCAAACATGGCCTGAGCCAAAATAACCCCATGCCTGCCTCCCTAGGCCAGGAGATGGATACAATATCAGAAATCTATATCAAAATATGGGAGGCCTTAGAATAGTGTATCTTTACACATCCACCCAATCATCACTATGTAGAAATACAAATGAATAATAATAGAAGATGCAATATCTATAGAATAATCCATCCATAAAAAATATTTTGGGAATAAAAGAGTATGATATTGTAATCTGAAAAGAGAAGTGGAAAAAATACATGCCCAATCAGAAATATGTCCCAACTAGAAAGATGTCACAACATGAAAAAACTAAAAATCTGAAGTGCTAAGAGAACCCACCTCCATATATCCAATCCACAACCATCCTCTATAATGGTCTTCGAACTATCTGTCATATACATAAGACATGACACATGTTAGAAAATCCCATGTAGGGGTGAGTATATAAATACCCACTTGGATGCCCTAAAAGATAATGGGGAAAGAAATAGGAGACATGATTGAAGTAGAAAACTCAAACCATTGTAAAAGTGAAATGAAATTAATGAAAAGGAATCAATATACATATTCTAAAAAAAATAATCTCATGTGAGAGAGAGAAAGGGGATCTTCATCTCATAGACCAACCTAGGAAAAGAGTTTTGTCATCAGTTCCAAGAGGCCCATCAATAATGCATAACATGTCACGCATCTTCATGATGAAACATCCATTCCAAGCCACACATCGCTATTGTGCCTCCTAGTAGAGGGTGTATAATATCTAGGTAGATGACCCATTACCTACTATAACATGAGGGTTCCACTTTTAAGATATATGTAGGACATATCCCCTATCCCAATAAGAGAGTTCCTCTCTTATCTTAGAGGACCTATGACCTGACTTAACAAGAGGGTTCTACACTCATGATAGAGTACTCATGCCTTGACACCCTAGGATAGTTCCACTCTTATAGTAAAAGACTTTTTCTATAGCTCCATAAGAGGGTTACACTATAATGGAATAGGAATCATCCCCTAACTCCACAAGAGGGTTCTACTCTAAAGGTAGAGGACCCATGCCCTGACTCCATAGGACATTTCCACTATAATGGAAGGGGACTCATGACATGAATCTGTAGGAGGGTTCCACTCTAATGGTAGAGGGCCCATTATCTAACTCTATAAGAGGGTTACATTCTTAAGAAGGAAAAATATAGGACTTGTGTCCTAACATGGAGGCAGGGTTCCACTATATGGTAGAGAACCCACTCCTTGACTCTAGAGGAGGGTTTCGGTCTGATGATCTTGCCTGATCACTATCATTGTTCAGTGTCTCCTAAAGAATATTAACACTCTAAACATCACATATCCTATCTCAAAAGCCACTATGAAGGCCACTATCACATTTTACACAAAAAGACACAAAGGATACACTACACATAGTCCAAAATATATTTATATACAAAGAAGATACGAGTGTTAGAGGTCTTCTCCAAATGAGGGTACATGGCATGTTTGGGGACCCACACAACATGTGATCCCACTCTACTTCCCAGACGTGACCTTCTCCAGAACAAGGATCACTTACCAGGTATCCATATATTTTGTGTAAGGTGAATACATGGAGTGTCTCATCCACTAAGGTTATTTCCAATTCTCTTGGATGTGTCTGTGTACCATGGCCATGTTCGTGAACACTAGACATGTGCTTAGCCATGCCCAGGTCCATGTATGCCCAGAGTACATGTCTCGTCACCAGTACTAATTCGTATAGCATGTGGGAGTACCACATACTGTGTTATATTTATATCCCATAAAACCCTATTTATCCCTTCAAGGGGTTATAGTTCATGTGTTCTTCAGACTACAGGATGTGTAGTTGGGTTATCCTTAGAATCTCATATCCACTATATGTGTTCCAAATCTATATTTTCCATCTCAAATCCCAAAATTTTATAACACAAAAATGGGGAAACCTACTTTTTCCATCAATTCCTACCCTTTAGTGGAAGGATATTGGATTTTGATCCATCACTCAAAGCATATACGCACAACCATTACTCGTGGAGCCTCTCTTTTCCTCCCAATATCATTAAATTCAGAGTGGATTCACCCCTATCTCACAATCAATCCAAATCCATCCCTGATTCATAAATATTTTTTTCGTAAATGAATATACCATAGATTTTGTGGGTTTAATCACGCTTTTACCTGCTCAAAAATGTTTAACTGTGGATGCAGTGACTCGGGTTTGGACTTGTAAGACTTTAGAATATTTCAAAGAATATTTCCAAAGTTAGACATTGAGTCGACATAGAATTTTGGGGCTCACAAAGCCTCAAAGTTGTAATTTTAGAATATTAAATATAGTTTTTCATGCACATGAAGTTTATCTTGAAACATAAATAACATAAAAGTGGAGTCTCATATCAAAAATAAGAGGCTATGGTTCATTTCAGAATGTTGTGTTTAGCCTAGGCATAATATAAAGTTGTTTTCACTAAGATTTTTGGTCGGAGGTGAGTTGGTGGGATGTTAAATGGTGTAATTGTTAATTAAATTAAGAATTTGACAAAAATATTCTAACCTAATTCCCACCCCCCTCACATTGGGCACACAATGCATAATATGAGGGCCTTCCCACTCTCCTACTTTGGCTAAAAGAAAAATAGATGTCGAATCAACGCAACAAAGTGCTGTTGATATCCGTTCCTGGCGTCATTCATCATCAGATCAAGGAACATCATGATCCAGACATCTTTATACACCCAAAGATTCATGTTTTCTCCTTTTAGGTAGGTGTATTTGATTTTTGGTCCTAATAACCTTCATTTTTCATTGTTTAATGATTGTAGAGACATATTTATAATGAAAGAGATCCATCCTAGGTAAATCTACAAGTTTTGAGGTAAATAAGTTATAATTGAGGATAATTTGAACATAATTCCCATCTAGAATTATCATCTACATGGTGTGTAGTCCTGTGAGACAAGACATATAATTCTTCCTATATGGGTAGGATGACTTTTCATGACTGCACGCCATGTACTAGGGTTACATGTTGTGTAGTGACCCCATGTCTTCTAGCTAGAGGAAAATGCCTGGAAAGCTGTGTGATAGTACATGGCCATCTAAAATTAAATATCCAATGTACATATACATAGGGTGTCAGGATTGGGAAAGCAAAAACCACATTTTCATGTGGTCATTTATCCTGAAGACGCCATGTAGTATGGGAAGCATAACATGTAAGGGACACGGATGGTTAGGTTGTGTGGAAGGAGAATGCGGCCAGGGGATGGGTGAAGCAAAACACTCCGTGTATGGGCTACACATGTCGTGTACCCATACATGGATTAGAAAACCATGTAAATAAGATACATGACCTAGTTCTTAGGCTGGTTCACATGTCGTGTAGACCCCATTGCACGTCGTGTGCTCATTTGATATCTTCTTTAGATCTTTAATCTTGTGTATCTCCTTCTCAGGACATTAGAATCAGGCTTGTGAGTAGCCTATCCAAATAATTTTTTCACATATAATGTGATGGAGGCCTCTACTTTTTCCTACAAGATATGGTGTGGAATGTTTCAAGCATGCATCTGGTGTAGCGGTGTTTAACCTTGGGTAGTGATCAGGTGGATCACTAGGTTGATATCAAGGTCGATAGCCTTCCCTTCTGCCTTAGGATGTGGGTCCCTGAGACTCTTTATACTAAAAGTGTGGTGCTCTAAAATTCTATCAGGATATAAGTCTTCTACCTATGGAAGTGTTACAATGTGAAGTGTGATAAATTTGATGCTCCTTTCATTGGCACTTGACCAATATTGTATATTGGTTTAGTTCATAAATAGAGATGTTGGGACTGGTACTCCCCAATATAATTTTGTTCTGGGTTTCCCTCTCCTCTCTTATTTGGTAGATAAAAGACTCCCCAAATAGTAGTCATATGTTATATACCTTTGGGTAGTTTTTCTTGGTATGGTACTCTACTGTTTGATTGGGGCATGGGTTCCCCTTATTGTTCTTATAGTTAGGCATCACTCCCCTTCCAAGAGTGGGTGTGTTCCATCCATACTCATTGGATAGAGAGAGTAGGTACTCCCCTATTTTAATAGAGTGCAGGTCCTTTATCCATGGAGTTGGTACTCTCATGTCGTGTTATGTAATGGCCCGGACCTCTCCGGCCCATTCCTTTGTCAAAATAAGGTCAAGAAGTGCTCTGGAGGGTAAAATGGACTTTTCCCACACTTTCCAGAATTTTGAAACTACACGCCATGTAGTTTGAGTACACGCCGTGTACTCCCTTTCCGGGTATACCCCATGTCGCAGGCCGTGTCCTCACCGTGTGAAGAAAATGAGAACACTCCGTGTAGTGTAACTGCATGACGTGTACCACCTTGCCGGGTATACCCCGTGTTGAAGGTCGTGTCCTTGCTGTGTGGAATAATGGATGCACGCTGTGTGTCTAGTTCTACACGTCGTGTAGTTCTTCCCTGTGTACGCGTTACCAGTCAAGGGCTGTGTGCCGTGTTGGAGTCGTGTCCTTGTCGAGTGAAATAAATGGGTACACATTGTGTGTCCCAACTACACACCGTGTAGTCCCTTCCCATGAATGCATTACCCTCAAACCGTGTGTTGACCAGTCAACGGCCGCAGAACCATGTTGGAAGCCGCGTGGAGACCACGTGAAATAACCGAGTACACGCTGTGTACCATAATGTACACACCGTGTACTTTTCCTTTTCTTGACTATAAAAGGAGGGTTCCCCTCCTCCTTTTCAATTCACTCCTCTCCTCCCCTTTCCTCTAAGAAGAGCTCTCCCAAGAGACTTGAAGGCTCTTTTTTCCATAACTTCTTCGTCTGAGCTCCGATTTATGATCCTTCAGTGACCACGGGATCGTAACGATGAGGAGGAACTTCCAAGATTGGATCCATTGTCTTTCCTTCAGCCTTTCCTTTCTGACTTCCACCCGAGAAGGTTTTGCTGAGACTCGACGGAAGTGACGGATGCCGACGGACGTCTTCTAAAGTTGATCCGGGGGAGCGTTGCGATTGGAACCTGTTGAAGTAGGTATCTTACCTTCGTCTCTCTATTTTGTGAATCATGCGGTGTGGGTGTTATCTTGTTTATGTGAAACACTTTTAAACCGGTTTAATAAATATAATAATTGGCTTATATAGCGGGGATGGGAAGTTCGTGAATGCAGTTACTTCTTTATATCCTATGATATTATGTTGTGAATTGAATAGGCTTATGCCTACTGAAAATCACAGTCATTAGGGGCCTTTTCTTGCGCAATTAAATGTTGCCCTATCTTCTAGACCATTTTTGTGAATGGAACTTTGTTGAATGAAGAACTTGGTTAATCACGCAAATTTGGATGATTTAAAATCTGGAACCCTTGTGTGATCACCCCGGTTAAAAAAATGAATAATGAACATGTGGGTGTTGTCTTGGATATGTGGCATGTAATGGGGGCGTTTTGTGGGTTGTTGTGGTTTGGGCGAGCAGCGGGGTTGCAGTTGACTTGGTTGTGGGTTGGTGTGAATTTTGTGTTGGTGACGGGCAGCGGGGCTATGATAAATGGTATTAAAGGGATAATGATGTACGTTGTAGTTGTGGTTATGGCAGTTGGCAGCGGAGCTGCAGGTATGAGTTTGAATGTGAACGGAATATGGGTTGTGAATAATAAATAAAAATTGGAAGAGTTAATGAATGGTGGAGCATGGTAATGGAACGAGATTAATAATCAATGGGGCTGTTCGGTTAATTAGAAGGACTTGGTTGTGTTGCTTGGGTTTTCCTAACTTGATTTGTGGATGGTAGAGATATGTTTTACGAATGATTGATGTGGTTGGTTGTGGATAGTTTCCCAGTAGTTAAGGAACTAAATAAACTAATTCTTCTGAAAAGTGAAAACCTAAATGGGGTTGGGGTTTTTTGTTGTATGCATGCTTTGTAGTAGCAGTGCCAAGGCACATGCTCAGTTTCTCTGTTTAGAATCCATAGGTTGGGTTGTGTGGTTGGTATATATATATCTGTATTTTTTGTGTTTTAATGCACCCCACCCATGTTGAGCACTTTGTGACGAACACTCCCATTTCATGGGAGAGGGTGTTTTCCCTTAGTTACTAGCTCCTTCCTACTCCTTCTCCCCTAGGTTGTGATGGCTTGAGGTGAACTTACACCTAAGACTCTTCTAGTAGGTTTCGATTGGGGTGGCTTTAGCCCAAGACTCTTCGGGTAGGTTCTAATGTTTCCCAAGAATATTCCGGATGAAGCCTAGGTGTCTGCGGGCAGGATACGTGATTGTGAGGCCCAGGGTTGTGCGGGCGGGATACGTGGTTGTGAGGCCCATGTGTGTGCGGGCGGGATACGTGGTTGTGAGGCCCAGGTGTGTGCAGGCGGGGAGAGTGTGGCAGCGTCAGGACGTTCGTCATTAGGAAGGGCAGCTAATTAAAGGAAAATGGTGTGGGGCACCCAATACTCTTGTTTCTTATATACTACTACCTGTTGTGATTGTGTTTTGGTGAGTGTGGCTGGTGGGGTTGGGTGGATAGAATTCCTTGCTAGGTTTCTTTTTTTGTTCTCACGGGACATTAGGATGTCTCCCCACTTGTGCACGAGAGCTTTAGGTTTCCCTACTGAGTATACTTGTATGCTCACCCTACATTTACTTTCAGGTTTCTAGGAGGACTACCAGGGCCGTGCGGGGACCTACTAGTCAGACAGTTGGAGTTTTTTCTGTTGTTGAACTTTTTATTTTGGTATTGTACATTGAGATTTCTTGTACTTGTACCTTGTTATAAAATTGTTTAAACATGCATGTGGGCTTGGTTTGGGTTTATTTCTATACACTTGTTCTTTTCCTTTTTTGTGGTTGACTTTTCCTATTTCTCGATCCGAAATAAATAAAAATGGTAATGCCTCCCATATTTGTGAAAACTCATACCCTTGGTGCTAGCCGCCATCCCGGGGCCTACTGGAGGCGGGGCTCAGGGGTCATTATCTCCCTTTCACCATTGCCAACTCAGGAGGGGCATCTTTGGTGGAGGGGGTCGTGAAAGAATGGTATTAGAGGTGATGGTTGAGAGATAGGATGGAGTCTGCAGTTAGGCACAGTGAGGATTACATGGGATGGTAGAGCAATAGTGTTAGTTAATCTTGGTGTGTGACATAGGCCAGGGAAGATCGGCTGGGACACATGATTTTAGGGCCCCCCGTGATCCGATGCAAGGACTCTGACCATACCGAATGACCAAGTGAGACTACATTGATTATAGGGTAGAGACCCTAGGGAAGGTACATGCATCATCATGATTGTGTTTTACTTGATTTGGGTGTTCTGGGAATGAAATTGAAATAAAATGATAAAATAAAACCTTGAGTTTTTCTTACTACTTGGGCTTAGGCGATCCTTGTTTACCGTACAGCTATGGCACCTGGACATCATCCCCGGGTGGCTCAAACGACCGAGGTCCAGCAGATTCAGGTGGTCAATTAGTTGAGGATTAACCGAGAGGAGGAAGATAGCCAGTGGCAGAAGACTCTCCGTTCTTTCCAGCGGCAGACCCTCAAGAGGTACGAGGGTAGTACTTTGGATACGGAGATGGAGGGGTGGCTTGAAGAGCTAGGGATCGCTTTTGCCTTGATCCATGCTCCGAGGGAGTACTGCGTTCCCCTAGCGGTCAGTCAGCTGAGAGGTTCGGCGCGACAGTGGTGGACGCTCTACCTCAGAGAGAGGATAGTGGTAGAGGTTATATGGGCTGACTTTGAGAAGGAATTCCGGAAGTAATTCCTTTCTTCCATGATCAAGGCGGAGAAGCGGAAGGAGTAACTCTCCCTTCAGCAGGGGAGTATTTCAGTACTAGAGCTGGGGATCAAGTTCAAGGATCTCCTGCGCTTTTCTCCGGATCTCTTTCCGGAGGAGGAGTCTCAGGAAAGACGTTTGGAGGAGGATTTTGTCCTTCGCTCTAGTATGTTGTCACCCCCTTCACCCTTCCGACATACTTGGAGATACAGAAGAAGGAAGAGGTTGTAGAGAGGATGCACTGGTAAGGAGGTGAACCCTGAGAGGGGATCTAGCCGGGCTCGACAAAGGGGAAAGCAGTCAGCAGCAGGTCTCCTGTGACGAGACCTTCCAGGTTCAGGCCAGTGGGGAGCAGGCCCCGGTAGTTCCAGTTCAGATCTTTGGGTCCTCGTCCCTTTTTCATGAGCCCAGGACTGAGGTGTTTCTCTTTTGGAGGTTTCGGGCATGTTCAGAGTCGGTGCCCGGCCCAAGCTCAGTATGGTGGAGAGGGGCAGGTTCAGCGCCCACCTCAGCATCACCAGTTGCTGGCAAGGCCCTTCCAACAGCAGCAGGACCATGCTCCTCCGAGGGTAGACTTTGCGGGAGGAGGCCGACCTCAGGGTGCCCCTTAGGGACCTCGACCAGGGCGTGGTTGAGGAGGTGGATGACGTCATAGAGGCAGAGGAGCTGGGCGTGGACAGTTGCACGTAGTAGAGTTGACAGCTCCTGCAGGACTAGAGGTGGTGTGAGGTACGATTTGTTTGTTCACCACTCTTGTTTCTGCTTTGTTCGATTCGGGAGCTTCGCACTCCTTTGTTGCACCTGTTCTAGCCCATGATTTAGGACTAGATGTAGAGAGACTTTCCGTACCATTGGTACTAATTACACCATTTGGAGGCCAGACCAGCATATCTTGTGTTTCCCGGGGATGTGGGCTGACATTGGGACCACATCGATCTAGTGGGGACCTTCTTCTGTTATAGATGCATCCATACGATGTCATCCTAGTAATCGACTGGTTGTTTTCTGTTAGTTCCATTATCGACTGCTTCCAGAGAAGAGTCGTTTTCTCCGATGTGGACGGGCAGCGTGTATCTTTTGTTGGTGAGAGGAGCTATCAGGTGGGAAGCCAGCGTCTGGAGCCTCTCCTTTCCTTGTTAGGCGGGTTATCAGTGGTTCCCGCTGATACAGAGATGATAGATGTCCCGGAGGTTGTTGGGGAGTTCCTCGATGTTTTTCCTGAGGAGGTTGTGACTCAACCCCCCCCCCCCCCCCCCCCGACGTGACGTTGAGTTCAGGATAGACTTACAGCCTGGTGCCCGTCCGATTTTGATGGCCCCTTATCGGATGGAACCTTCAGAGTTGCGGGAGTTGCGGATTCAGATTGAAGATCTGATGGAGAAGGGTTTTGTTCAACCCAATGTATTGCCATGGGGTGCTCCAGTTTTGTTCGTGAAGAAGGCAGATGGTGGTCTCAGGCTATGCATAGACTACTGAAGGTTGAACCAGGTAACGGTCAAGAACCACTATCCCCTCCCAAGGATAGATGATCTCTTTGACCAACTGAGGGGAGCAGGTTGGTTTTCCAAGACTGATCTACGATCTGGATATCGTCAGCTAAGGGTAAAAGACAGTGACATCTCAAAGATGACTTTCAGGTGTAGGTATGGGCACTTCGAGTTTGTGTTGATGCCGTTTGGAGCTACGAATGCACTGGCTGTGTTCATGGGACTTATAAAATTTATCTTCCGAGAGTTTCTAGACTGGTTCATCGTTGTGTTTATCGATGACATCCTGATCTACTCAAGGTTAGAGGAGGAGCACATTGAGCATCTCAGGGCAGTCTTGGGAGTCCTTCGACACCACCAGCTTTACGGGAATTTGTCGAACTATAAGTTCTTGATACAAGAAGTACACTTACTTGGGAACGTGGTGTCTCAGAACAGAGTTTCAGTGGACCCGTCGAAGGTGGAAGCATTTGTTTCTTGGGAAACACCCAAGAGTGTGGCAGAAGTTCGTAGTTTCTTGGGGTTAACAGGTTACTATCGGATGTTCGTTTCAGACTTCTCTTGAGTTTCTGATCCATTGACATCTTTGACGAGGAAGAACCAGGTCTTCCTATGGAGCAAGCAGTGCCAGAAATCTTTTGAATACCTGAAAGAGAAGTTGGTCAGTGCTCCCGTACTCAGGTTGCCAGAGGAAGGGTTGTTGTATGAGGTGTTTTGTGATGCTTTTGGTCTTAGTCGGGGGTGCGTGCTGATCTAAAAGAAGGGAGTGATATGTTATGGGTCTAGGAAGTTATTCCCTCACGAGCGTAACTATGCCACCCATGACCTGGAGCTTGAAGAAATAGTGTTCGCACAGAAGTTTTGGCGAAATTACCTCTTTGGGGAGTGCTTTGTGGTCTTCTTAAATCACAAGAGCCTGCGTTATATCTTCTCCAAGCGTGACCTGAACTTACGGCAGCAGAGATGGGTCGAGTTTCTCCAATACAATGACTTTGAGATCTCTTACACTGAAGGTAAGGGCAATGTTGTGGCTGATGCCCTGAGCAGGAAGTCGCATCAGGAAGTGGTTCGGGAATCCGCTGATGCTTGGAAGGCGATCAGAGAGTTGGCCGCCTTGCACTTGGATGCCAGGGAAGAATGTGTTAGAGGCTGTTTGTTTTAGATGACGGTGTAGTCCTCCTTGTTGCAGTAGGTGGAAGAGTCTCAATGGGGGGACTCTGAGGCAGAAGTGAGGAGGGGTCATGTCGATTAGGGTAACACTCCAGAAGGATGGTCAGAGGACAACCGACATCGGATTCTTTTCCATGGAAGGTTGTTTTTTCCGGAGACAATGTGTGAGGGAGTTCTCCGTGAGTTCCATAGCTCAGCCTTGGCGGTACATCCAGGAGTTTCGAAAATGTACCGAGGTCTGAGGGAACAGTTTTGCTGGCCTGGGGTGAAACGGGAAGTGGCGGGGTTTGTGTCTAAATGCCTAGTGTGTCAGGAAGTGAAGGCTGAACATCGTTTTCCCAGTGGTTTGTTGAACCCTTTAGATGTCCCTGAGTGGAAGTGGGATGACATCTCAATGGACTTCGTCACAGGACTACCCAGAGATCAGGGTGGTTATGATGCTATCTGGGTAGTGGTGGATCGACTGATGAGATTAGCTCACTTCTTAGCAATTAAGGAGTCAGGACCGGTGTGTACCTTAGCACAGAGGTACGTAGACGAAGTTGTATGGTTGCATGGAGTCCCAAAGACTATCGTCTCAGATCGGGATACTCAGTTTACCTCATGAGTCTGGAGGGGGTTACAACAAGCTTTTGGAACCTAGCTATGCCTTAGCACTGTTTTCCACCTCTAGACTGATGGGCAGACGGAGCAGACTATCCAGACATTGGAGGACATGCTGCGAGCATGCGTTCTGGATTTCGGAGGATCATGGGCACGACACCTGCCTTTAGTAGAGTTCGCCTACAACAACAGCTTCCACTCTACTATTGGCATGGCACCGTTTGAGGCATTATATGGAAGACCATTTCATTCACCCATTTGTTGGGCAGAGGTTGGTGAGACAGGTGCTCTTGGGCCAGAGGTAGTGCAGATCACCACAAAGAAAGTCCAGCTTGTACGTGAGAGGATGAAAGCGGCTCAGGACCGACAGAAGTCTTATGCTGATCGTCGGAGTAGGCCCTTGGAGTTCGAGGTGGGAGATCATGTGTTCTTGAAGGTTTCCCCTCGAAGGGGGCAGTGGAGGTTTGGTAAAGGGAGAAAGCTCTCACCTAGGTTCATCGAACCTTTCGAGGTGCTGAGGTGAGTCGGTGAGGTGGCATATCAGCTGGCCCTGCCACCTCAGTTGGAGAAGGTTCATGACGTCTTCACGTCTCCCAGATTCGTCAGTACTTGCAAGACGAATCTCACATTATCGACTGGGGAGAGTTAGATATGGGAGATGACGCGACCTTCGAGGAATGACCAGTCAGAATCGAGGATCGTAAGGAGAAGGTGTTCCGTGGACGAACCATTCCCTTGGTTCGTGTGTTGTGGAGGCATGGCGGCCTCGAGGAGAGCACTTGAGAGCGGGAGACCCAGATGCACGCTCAGTACCCAGAGTTGTTTTGACTTGTGTTTTCCTTGTTCTTCTGAGCTTTGTGTTCATTTTTTACTCTGTACCTTTGATATATGGTATGCTTGGCTTATCGGTTGTGAGACATTTTGTTTCCTTGTTCCCTGGTAATGTGTAAAATGTCCGGATGTTTGGGAAAAGGAAAAACTTGACCCTTAATCAAGACACATCAATGCGGATGCGATTGAACCCATGCGAGCAAGTCAGTGCCGCCTAAAGCAGATAATATCTCGACATAGGAGAAGGAATTTCCCAAACCCACGTGTTCGGGCAGTGTGTTGGTTGTGTGTTGTTGGGGGTAGTACGAGTTGAAAAATCCTAATGTATGAAAGTGGGAAGACCCAATTCTTAATAGAGACACATTAATGAGGATGATATTAAACCCGTGTAGGCGAGTCAGTGCCGCCTAAAGTGAATATTATCTCGACATAGGAGAGGGAATTCCTAACGCATATGATTAGGGTTGTTGGTTGGGTTCCTATTATAACAAGAACCCTAAGAGGTATCTTCTTGGGTTTCTTCTGGGTTGGATTTTGAATTCTTGGGGATGAGAATGATTTAAGAGGTATCTGATGTAATGGCCGGGACCTCTCCAGCCCATTACTTTGAAAAAAGAAGGTCAAGAAGTGTTATGGAAGGTAAAATGGACTTTTCCCACACTTTCCAGAATTTTGAAACTACACGCCGTGTAGTTTGAGTACACGTCGTGTACTCCCTTTACGGGTATACCCCA
Source organism: Viscum album (assembly GCA_963277665.1). Taxonomy (NCBI): domain Eukaryota; kingdom Viridiplantae; phylum Streptophyta; class Magnoliopsida; order Santalales; family Viscaceae; genus Viscum; species Viscum album. The sequence continues at coordinate 1,171,129,687 of OY728130.1, forward strand.
TGTCGCAAGCCGTGTCCTCGCTGTGTGAAGAAAATAAGAACATGTCGTGTAGTGTAACTACATGTCGTGTACCACCTTGCTGGGTATACCCCATGTTGAAGGTCGTGTCCTTACTGTGTGGAATAATGGGTGCATGTCGTGTGTCCAGTTCTACACGCCGTGTAGTCCTTCCCCACGTACGCGTTACCAGTCAACGGCCGTGTACCTTGTTGGAGCAATGTCCTTGACGTGTGAAATAAATGGGTACACGCCTTGTATCCCAACTACACGCCGTTTATCCCTCCCCGTGTATGCATTACCCTCAAACCGTGTGTTGACCAGTCAACGGCCGCAGAGCCGTGTTGGAAGCCGCGTGGAGACCGTGTGAAATAACCGAGTACACGCTGTGTACCATAAAGTACATGCCGTGTAATTTTATTTTTCTCACCTATAAAAGGAGGGGTCCCCTCCTCCTTTTCAATTCACTCCTCTCCTCCCCTTTCCTCTGAGCAGAGCTCTCCGAAGATACTCGAAGGCTCTTTCTTCCATAACTTCTTCGTCCGAGCTCTGATTTATGATCTGTCAGTGGCCACGGGATCGTAACGATGAGGTGGAACTTCCAATCTTGGATCTGTTGTCTTTATTTCGGCCATTCCTTTCCGAATTCCACCCGAGAAGGTTTTTCCAGGACTTGACGGAAGTGAAGGACGCCGACGGACGTCTTCTAAAGTTGATTTGGGGGAGCGTTGCGATCGAAACCTGTTGATGTAGGGATCTTACCTTCGTCTCTCTAGTTTGTGCATCATGCGGGGTGGGTGTTCTCTTGTTTATGTGAAACACTTTTGAACTGGTTTAATAAAGATAATAATTGGATTATATAACGAGGATGGGAATTTCATGAATGCAGTTACTTCTTTATATCCTATGATATTATGTTGTGAATTGAATAGGCTTATGCCTACTGAAAATCACGGTCGATGGGGGCCTTTGCTTGCGCAATTAAATGTTTCCCTATCTTCTAGAACGTTTTTGTGAATGGAACTTTGTTGAATGTGGAACTTGGTTAATCACGTAAAGTTGGATGATTTAAAATCTGGAACCCTTGTGTAATCACCCCGGTTAAAAAAATGGAATAATGAACATGTGGGTGTTGGATTGGATACGTGGCATGTAATGGGGGTGTTTTGTGGGGTTTTGTGGTTTGGGCGAGCCGCGGGGCTGCGGTTGACTTGGTTGTGGGTTGGTGTGAATGTTCTGTTGGTGACGGGCAGCAGGGCTGCGATAAATGGTTTTAAAGGGATAATGATGTACGTTGCAGTTATGGTTATGGCAGTTGGCAGCGGGGCTGTAGGGATGAGTTTGAATGTGAAAGGACTATGGGTTGTGAATAATAAATAAAAAGTGGAAGAGTTAATGAATGGTGGAGCATGTTAATGGAACGAGATTAATAATCAATGGGGCTGTTTGGTTAATAAGAAGGACTTGGTTGTGTTGCTTGTGTTTTCCTAACTTGATTTGTGGATGGCAGGGATATGTTTTACGAACGATTGATGTGGTTGGTTTTGGATAGTTTCCTAGTAGTTAGGGAACTAAATAAACTAATTCTTCTGAAATGTGAAAAACTAAATGGGGTTGGGGTTGTTTTTTGTATGCATGCTTCGTAGTAGCAGTGCCGAGGCACGTGCTCAGTTTCTCTGTTTAGAAGCCATAGGTTGGGTTGTGTGGTTGGTATATTTATATATCTGTATCTTTTGTGTTTTATCGCACCCCACCCATGTTGAGCACTTTGTGTCGAACACTCCCATTTCATTGGAGAGGGTGTTTTCCCTTAGTTACTAGCTCCTTCCTGCTCCTTCTCCCCTAGGCTGTGATGGCTTGAGGCGACCTTACACCTAAGACTCTTCGGGTAGGTTTCGATTGGGGTGGCTTTAGCCCAAGACTCTTCGAGCAGGTTCTACTGTTTCCCAAGAATCTTCGGGATGAGACCCAGGTGTGTGTGGGTGGGATACGTGGTTGTGAGGCCCAGGTGTGTGCGGGCGGGATACGTGGTTGTGAGGCCCAGGTGTGTGCGGGCAGGATACGTGGTTGTGAGGCCCAAGTGTGTGTGGGCGGGGAGAGTGTGGCAGCGTCAGGACGTTCGTCGTTAGGAAGGGAAGCTAATTAAAGGAAAATGGTGTGGGGTACCCAATACTCTTGTTTCTTATATACTACTACCTGTTGTGATTGTGTTTTGGTGAGTGTGGCTGGTGAGGTTGGGTGGATAGAATTCCTTTCTAGATTTCTTCTGTTTTTCTCACGGGACATTAGGATTCCTCCCCACTTTTGCACGAGAGATTTAGGTTTCCCTACTGAGTATACTTGAATGCTCACCCTACGTTTACTTTCAGGTTTCCAGGAGGACTACCAGGGCCGTGCGGGACCCTACTAGTCGGACAGTTGGATTTATTGTTGTTGCTGTAATTTTTGTTTTGGTATTGTACTTTGAGATTTCTTGTACTTGTACCTTGTTATAAAATTGTTTAAACATGCATGTGGGCTTGGTTTGGGTTTAATTCTATACACTTGTTCTTTTCCTTTTTGGTGGTTGACTTGTCCTATTTCCCGATCCTAAATAAATAAAAAGGGTAATGCCTCCCATATTTGTGAAAACTCATACCCTTGGTGCTAGTCTCCACCCTGGGGCCTACTGGAGGCGGGACTCGGGGGTCATTATCTCCCTTTCACCTTTTCCAGCTCAGGAGGGACATATTTGGTTGAGGGGCTCATGACATGTTATGATGTAGATCCCCCATATGTTATGAATTGATAGAGTGGGTACTCCCCTATCTGTAGGACCCCGGGACACCCTGAGAGGGGAGGGGTGAATCAGGGTGACTACTTTTTCTTTTAATATGATGGATCTTGTTCCCACATTGGTAGAAACATGTTAAACCTATATGATGAAAATGATCATAAAGCAAACATTCACATGTAGAGAGATGACACAACACTTTTTACTTGGTTCACCACTAAGAGCTACGTCCAAGGAGCATACGCTGACAGGTTTTCAGTCATACCAAATTCCACTAAAATTAACTAGATGTGTATTAAAAAGGTTCGGGCACAGTCACTCTTTCCGAGGCTCATTGCCTTTACAAAAGTTCAAGGATAACTCACTACGTCCCTCGGATCACTCCCGTTGACTTCCCCTGGCTCACTGTCCTTGGTGAAGTCCCACTCATTTTATAGACGTGAAGGTCTCTTCATCATCGCTAATGTTTACATCATCTATAGAATGTAGATGCTCTATTGAATTACAACTTTCACCCTTAGACAAATCTCACTTTGCACCGAGGGTACCGGGGAGTCTCCCAACTTTCTCATAGCTCAAAAAAACTGTCGCACTTCTTTACTGCCTGGCGCCCAAGTCACTTGCGTGGAACAAATTTGGCGTGAAAGTTTCACCAAACAACTTGAGTGGTGCCTCTTTATTTAACTCCAAACTTGCATGACTCACCGTCTTTTTCTCCCAATCCACCTTGGATGCACAGCCAACAACTGGCGCACAACTTCTACTTGAGCGACCAAAATACCACTTGGGTGACTATAACACACGCGTGATGGGAGCTCGGAAAATTTCTAAGTCTTGAACTCCCCACAAAATGAGAAGGGGTTGTCCTCAATTTATAGGCAAACTGGGCACCCTGTGTGGTGGTACGCAAGCCTCCTCTCGGCACGCAAGTTTCGGCGCACAACTCCAACCACCCTAGCCTCTAGCGCGCTACTCACTTGCGTGACCAGACCTATACTTCTGCGAACCTATTTCCTTTGCCATATTTTGAGGTTTTGATCTTGAAAAACATATGGCGTGCAACTTTCCAATCCTCCTAGGCATCGGCACGCATGTCCTTTCTCATCGCTCAAGTCACATGCGCGACACATATCCAACGCGCAAGTCCCTTTCCCAAAAACACTGTTTTCCGCTTTTGTCAATTTTTACGTCCCGAAATTTGGAAAACACTGGAAAACGGTTCCACCTTCAATACTATTATCTGCTTGAACTTTATGAGTACTTTTCTGGAACACATTCTTAAATTCCTTTTAGGATTGACAACAAACACAAACCATACTCCAATTCATGCATAGATGACCATGGTTCCAAAAATCTCCCCCTTTGGGTTTATTGAAAATCAGTAAATAAATTCAACAGATCACCATCCACATGCAGACCAAAAACGCAAGAATCAACTCAGCCAGCACTCTACGTCTACGTGAGTAATGCTCGGTGTAGAAAACAAGAGAGGAAGCTTGAATTGGGTTCCCGTGTTTTGGAATTCTCAATGACTCCCAAGAAATTATCATACAGTGTCATAGAAGTATTACATGTCCAATGTATTCCTTCTCATCCTTCTCATCATATCACTGACACTGAATCCCATCATGTCACAAAATCATTACATTCCTGAATTTATGCTTGAACTTATTCCTTTCTCCCCCATTGACAATAAACCCAAAGACCGGTAATTGTTCATTTTTCAGCTCAAACCACACTCCCCCTGGATTGTATCTCCCCCACAAACCTGCATTACATTCATAAAAATATTAAAAACAATTAACATAACTAGGAAGAGAGGATTTTTGTAACCTCCTTATGCACTGGGAGGTGGATGAACACTGAGGTTCAAACGATGCTTTTCAAACACAGCTGCTGACAGAGGCTTGGTTAGGATATCAGCCACTTGCTCATTAGTTCCCACATGATCCATTCTAATCATTATGTGCTCAAATTTTTCTTTGATAAAGTGATACCTGATTTCCAAATGTTTTATACAAGGATGTTGAACATGATTCTTCGTAAGATCAATTGCGCTCTTGTTATCACAGTAAATTACCATTGGTTGCTTCACCTCATCACCAATATCTGTTAGTTGTTGCTTCATCCATAACAGTTGAGTGAAAGCCTTTGTGGAAGAGATATACTCAGCTTCATTAGTACTAAGAGAAGTACTTTATTGTTTCTTTCTCAACCATCCAACACATTTATTCCCAATATAGAATGATCCACCACTGGTGGACTTTCTGTCCACTAAATCTTCAGCCCAGTCAGCATCAGAAAATGCTAATAATTCACTGACTCTTCCTGCATCAAAGTATAACCCACAATTGTGAGTACCTTGAATATACCTCATGATTCTTTTTACTACTTTTATATGCTCCTCTTTTAGATTACTCTGAAAGCGGGCTATAAGACATGTGTCCAAGACAATGTCTGGTCATGTCACTGTCACGTACAATAGGCTCCCAATTATCCTCCTGTACATAGTGGGGTCTACATATTCCCCATCCTCATGATTTCTAATTTTGGTTCCAACTGCAATCAGAGTTGATATTTTTTTGAAGTCTTTCATATTAAACTTCTTCAGCAGCTCTCTTGCATACTTTTCTTGAGAAATGAAAGTGTAATCTTGCCTTTGTATCACCTGCAGCCCCAAAAAATATTTGATCTCTCCAATCATAGACATTTAAAATTCTTATTTCATGTGATTGGAAAATTCATCCACTGATTTTTTTTCCTACTACCACCAAATATTATTTCATAAATATAGATTAGAACCATGAATTGATCTTTTGGATAATTCTTCACATATAGATTGTGATCTACTCCTCTTTTGAATTCCAGCTTTTTGAGATAAGAATCCAGCCGGGAGTACCACGCCCATGGTGCATGTTTCAAGCCATAAAGTGCTTTATTTAGTTTGCAGGCCTTTGTTTCATCAGTAACAAGAAGAAAACCCATTGGTTGTTCAATGTAGAGTTATTCTTCGAGTACACCATTTAAGAATGATTTCTTGACATCCATTTGATATACTCTATATCCTTTTTGGAGATCCATGGAATGGAACAGCCTGATTGACTCTAGTATAGCCACAAGAGCAAAGATTTCTTCAACATCAACCCCTTCAACCTGGGAATATCCTTTACATACCAGTTGATCCTTGTTTCTAATAACACTTCCATGCCCATCAAACATGTTCTTGAAGATCCATTTTGTACCAATCACATTGTGACCTTCAGGTCTCTTGACAAGATCCAATGTTTGATTATTATCAATCTGATCTAACTATTCATTCGTGGCTTTCACCCATGATTCATAATTTGCAGCTTCTTCAAATGGGGATGGATCCAAAACTGACAGAAATGAAGATTTCATGTTATTCCTCATCCTCCTTATTTGAGTGGGTGCACTCCTATCCCCAATTATGTTAGAGGAATCAATATCAGCTCTTCGATTTCTCCTATGAGGTTCAGTGGAATTCTCTCCAGCCATAGTTTCTTCTTCAAGTTATTCTTATGAGTCAACATCATGATGTTACTATTGAGTGTTTTGTACAACTTCCTCTATTTCTGTATTTGTATTTTCTCCACGTTCACTTTCATCCTTACATTCTATCACATCAGCATATGACATCCTTGAAGAATTTTTGGTTTTCTCTTAAATTATCTTAACATCTCTACTTCCCAAAATACTTCCTAATCACTTGATGAAACACTTGTAGGATTTTATGTTCATTGAGTATCTGAGGAAAATTCCTTCATCTGCATTATCACCATACATACCTTGATTTCCTTCTTTGTTTCTGATGAAGCATTTACTTCCAAAAACACGAAAGTATTTCAAAGAGGGCTTCCTTAAATGCCACAATTCATATGGTGTCTTTGTCTCACCCAAATAAAGTCCTGTTCGATTTTGAATATACACCACAGCTTGAACATCCTCTTTCCAGTAATGTCGTGGAATACGAATCTCAATCAGCATAGTTCGTGCCATGTTGTTCACCTGTTGATTCCTATGTTCAACAACTCCATTTTGTTGTGGAGTTCTTACAGAATCTACCTCATGTTGTATCCCATGCTTCTCTAGGTAATTTTCAAATTTAATGGATGTGTATTCCCCTCCATTGTCAGATCTCAACACATTGATTGTTCGTCCAGTATCATTCTCGGCGATTCGCCAATATGTTTTCATGCATTCAAGCACTTTTCGTTTCCTGTGAATGACCATTACATATGTCATTCGACTATAATAATCTATGAAAAGGAAAAGGTACCTTTCTCCATGATTTCCTTAAACATTAATCGGCCCGCATACATCTGTATGAATTAGATCAAGAAGATGAGATGCCCTTTTCTTCTTTGGCTGATAGGAACTGTAGACCATCTTTCCATGAATGCAAGCATCACAAGACTTTTAACGCTCAAACTTTGGGATGGGAATGTCCATGACAATCCTTAATTTTGATATTTTATCCATATCTTGTTGATTGATTTGTCCCAGTCTCTGATGCCACAAACTATTTTATTCTTTAACAGTCCTGTAACAAACATTTTCTTTTCTATCAACCTGATACAAGTTGCCTTCTGATCTGCATCCCTTCATAAGTGAATTAGCAGTCTTCCCCTTGATAGTATAGCCTTTCTGATTAAAAGTAACTATAAGTCTCGAGTCATATAGTTGACTCATGCTAAGTATATTGTGACATAGGCCATCAACATAAATGACTTCAGTCTTTTTTAGTTCTCTATTAGCTAATTCAGTTTTTCCACTGCCTTTGATTTTCAGAGCTCCATCATTACCAAATAGTATTGTACCATCAACCTTCCTTTTGATGTCTATTAACAGGACTGCATTACCAGTCATATGGGACGAGCAACTACTTTCCAGAATCCAGGTTCTATTGCTTTTTGTAGCTTTGAGGGCAACCTCTGCAAGATTGGATTTCTCGATCTTCATCTTTTCTTTCCAAGAGATATTGGATTGAATATAAGGTATTGATGGACTTCTAATTATTTATTCCACATAATCAGATTCTTCATACCCATAATCTTCTTCCAGAGGAGAAAAAATATTTGTGAGATCAACACCATCCGGTTGGTGAATATTGACACATCTTTGATATTTGTATGAATTTCTCCTATCGAATCTCTTCCTGCAATACATAGCCTTATGGCCAAAGTTATAACAATGAAAATAGTATCCATAGAAACTATTTCCTCTATAAGATGGAGGATATGAATCCAGTCTCCTTTTTTGTCATCCCAGATCTTCCCCATTCAAGTAGCTCATTGCCACTTCGCAGTATGACATGGTATGGCCCAGATAGCCATAGAATTGAAACTTCATGAGAGTAAATGTCTTCTCACTTGAATTTTTCCTCATGCCTTCTTCCTTGGGAGAATAGTTGAGCTGCCTTTCATTTCTGAAAGTTTGAGGATAATATTTAGTTATTTTTTTAGTTTGGACTGAGGGTTTCTTTTTCAGCACTTCAGGTAATGTTTCAACATGTCCAACTTTCATCTTTTCTTTCTTTTGGATCTGTTTACTTCTATCAGTTGATGTCTCAGCTTCACAGCCAATTCCACTATTTCCCATGCAAGACGGTCATTGATCACTCAAGATTTTTCCAACCCCATCTGAAGCACAGTTGTCTCTTTCTAGTAATTCTGCATCTGAGAATCTTCCAAAATGAATTTTTTTCTTTCCCTAATTTGTGGTTGATTGACATTCAATTTTACTCCTAATAGTAAAAAATTATTCATCAATTCCATCAATAGTCTTGGACTTCTCTTCCAGTTTGGATGAAAGGACATTTATCACATTTTCTTATACTTAAATTCTAAGCTTTAGTTCCACAAAATCATATGTGCTTTCAAGGATTGAAGACTGAACACTCACTAGTTCTTCTAGTCATTCAATTTCTGTTTCAAGCTCATCAACATATTCTGATGATTCTTCCACCATTTCCTTCCATGTATTACATCTCTTACATTTATTCTCAAGATTGTAAAAAGAATCCTTAATTTGAGTCTTTGAATCAACATTAGGAGTAATCTGATTATCTCTTCCTTTATTGATCGAGGGTTCTGACTTTTCAATGGAATCCATCATGGAAGCATGGTTTCCTATTTTAAATCTGGGTTCTTCTTCTTCAAAAAATTCAGTATCCTTATCTTCCTCTTCATAGAAAAAAATCTTACTCTATATTCTCTTTCCAGATTTGAAGTCTTCCTTTTTGAAAAACCTTTTCTAATGCTTCTTGATGTTTTCAGCATCGCTATCATCATCATCGATCATTCTTAAGAACTGAGAATGAATGTGCCCGAATTTTCCATAATGAAAGCAATCTAGAGGTAACTTCCCTTTGAATTTACCTTTTCCCTTCTAGAAATTATTGGAAATGAGAGAAAGAATTTCTTTTTCATCATCATCTTTACCACTACTATCTTTTGAAATTTTTAGTTTCTCCATGGATTTGAATTCCATTTCTGTGCTTACTCGTGTAGTAGCATCTTCTGGTTTGACTCTCATTTCATATGCCACTAGGCTTCTCAACAGATCATCCAAAGAATGTTTAGAAAGATCTATTTCCTTGAGGGTTGAAACCTTTTCATTGTATAGGTGTGGAAGTCATCGTAATATTATCTTTACATTGTCAACATCTTTGATTTCTTCAACTACACCCTGAATTTCTCCAACCACTTCAGTAATTCGATTGAAGAAGGAGTATGAATTCTCATCAGGATGCATCTTCAGATCATCAAAACTATTGTGTAGGACTTGTAGTTTCACCACCTTCACTTTTATATCTTCTTTATAAATATTTTCAAGTTTATCCCACATGGACTTTGCTGAGTTGTAACTCGTTACCTTCAGATAGATCTGATCATAAAGGGTTGCGGTGAGAGCGTTTTGTGCTTTAGCATCATCATCAAGAAATTTCATGTCGGCATCAGTCATAGCCATCCCTGTTGGATCAGTAACATGAATACTTTGGATGGTGGAAGAAATGACTTCTATTCCAAGTGATCTTAGATGAGACCTCAATCTATTCTTCCAGATCTGAAAATTACTTTCATCGAAGAGAGGGACTCCTCTGACATTGATTGCATTATCTATAACGACAAAGGACAGATTCAACACCAGCAACCTCTTTATGATACCACTTGTAGGACCCCCAGGACACCCTAAGAGGGGAGGGGTGAATCAGGGTGACAACTTTTTCTTTTAATATGATGGATCTCGTTCCCACGTTGGTAGGACCTTGTTAAACTTATATGATGAAAATGATCAAAAAGCAAACATTCACATGCAGAGATATGACACAGCACTTTTTGCTTGGTTCACCACTAAGGGCTACGTCCAATGAGCATACGATGACAGGTTTTCAGTCATACCAAATTCCACTAAAATTCACTAGATGTGGATTACAAAGGTTCGGGCACAATCACTCTATCCCAGGCTCACTACCTTTACAAAAGTTCAGGGATAGCTCACTGCATCCCTTGGATCACTCCCATTGACTCCCCCTGGGTCACTGCCCTTGGTGAAGTACCACTCAGTTTATAGACATGAAGATCTCTTTATCATTTCTAACGATTACATACTCTATTGTATGTAGATGATCTGTTGAAGTCCAACTTTCACCTATAGGTGAATCTTACTTTGCACCAAGCGTACCGGGAAATCTCCCAACTTTCTCGCAGCTCAAAAAAAATGTCGCGCTTCTTTACTGCCTAGCGCGCAAGTCACTTGTGCGGCACAAATTCGGCACACAAGTTTCACCAAACCACTTGTGCGGAACCTCCTTCTTCAACTCCAAACTTGCACGACTCACCATATTTTTCTCCCAAACCACCTTAAACGTGCAAGCAACAACTGGCGCGCAACTTATACTTGTGCGACCAAACTACCACTTGCGCGATGGGAGCTTGGGAAATTTATAAGTCTTGAACTCCAACCAAAATGAGGAGGGTTGGTCCTCTATTTATAGGAATACTGGACACCCTGTATGGTAGCACGCAAGCCTCCTCTCGGCGCACAAGTTCCGGCGCGCAATTCCAACCGCCCTAGCCTATAGCGCGCTACTCACATGCACGACCAAACCTATACTTGTGCGAACCTCTTTCCTTTTCCATATTTTGAAGTTATGATCTTGAAAAACATATGGCGTGAAAATTTCCAATCCTCCTAGGCACCGGCGCACAAGTCATTTCTCGTCGTGCAATTCACCTGCGTGATACATATCCAGCGTGCAAGTCCCTTTCCCAAAAACATTGTTTTCCCCTGTTTTCAATTTTGAGGTCTAGAAATTTGGCAAACACTGGAAAACGGTTCCACCTTCAATAATGTTATCTACTTGACCTATATGAGTAAATTGTTGGCACACATTCTAAACTTCCACTGAGGATTGACAACAGACACAAACCATACTCCAATTCATGCATAGATAACTATGGTTCCAACACTATCTTGTTAAGGTGAGCGTCCTCTATCCTTAGATTCAGAACTCCCCTATTTTTCTAAGGTGTTGGTCCTTTATACGTGATGTTCTATTAGAGTTGGTACTCCCCTATCATTCTAGGGACGGTTTCTCTATCCTGGGTTCAGTACTCACATAGCATTTGAGGGTGTGAGTCCCCCATAGTAATGGATCTAGTAGAGTGTAATCCCATGTCGTACCAGGGTGTGGGTCCTATATCCACAAAGTAGTACTCCCATGTTGGACTAGGGTGTGAGTCCTTTATCCTTTGATTTTTACTCCTCAGTTTGACAAGGGAGTGGGTCCTCACCTATGGAGTACTACCCCCCATCTTTGTGTAGCATTAAGGAGTAGTTCCCCCATTAGAGTTAGTGATCCATTGGCTATTGAGTACAGTTACAAGGTGTGGGCCCCTCCACTATATATGAGTGATTATTGATTAATATTTAGTGATCCCTTGATGGACTAAGGTGTGGGCCACTCCCTTCAGGGGTAACATATGTCTCATGAGTTAGTTAGAAGCTAGTACTCCCTAGACTGTAGGGAAGTGGCGATGAGTAGGTCCCTCGATTCCCTCTCATTAGAGAGGATGCACGTGGTGCATAGTCTATATTAGTCATCCCTCAAATTTGTTTATTTATGAGGGGAGGGCCTCTCCACATGCATTATTATGACCTTCCTCAGGGTTCAGTTTACCAATGGAAAGACCTCTAGTGATTGGAAGTATATTAGGACCTAGTAGTTTGTTCTTGATAGAGTGTATCTCTCATAAAGGTTCCATATGGGATGGATGAGAATATGGAGTGTGTTCTCCTAGTTTTTCATTTCCATTAGAGGCTCGATTAGAATCCTATCACTAGATATGAGGTCAAAACCTCATGATAATTGGAGTCTGAGATTAGTATATCATGGGGATTTATATGTGTCTTTGTAGTGTTTCCACATATCTTGGTTGACACCCCTTGTGGACAGAGATGACTAAACTACTGGAAAATTTCCCTATACCCATGGTTTCATGAATCGTGGGATACTGAGGCATCGATATTTCCATATACCCATGGGTTTCACAAAATTGTGGGTATAAAAGAGGGAAATTACATAATACCCATGGTTTAGTTAAACTGTGGGCATATAACTATTCCCACAGTTTTGAAAACTATGGGAATATATTTTTACCGAAATATAATATACCCATGGTTCAAAGAACTGTGGGTATAGGTGAATCCCATACTAGCATAATACCCATTGTTTTCTTAAACCGTGATTATATATTTTTACTGAAATATAACTATTCCCACAGTTGTGAAAATTGTGGGAATATATTTTAACGAAATATAATATACCCACAGTGTAATGAACCATGGATATAGTTAATTACCCCAAATAGTAGAAGCTACCAGCCCTTTTTCTTATTCCTATTTCCAGCTACTTCCATCCTTCCTGCTTCCTACTTCCTTCCATCTTTCACATCCAATACAGACCAAAATAGACCTAGTTACACACAATTCAAACCATGAAGAAATCTAATTTTTATTTGAAAACATCATGATGTTGGAAGTGGAATTATATTTTTTGATGAGATATAGAATTTTACCTAAGGATTGATTATAGTTTCTTGATGATTAAAGTATGGGACCCTTTATATGAAAAAAAATTCAGATGGGGGGGTTATTAGAATTACAAATTATGATGACCAAGAAGTATGGAACTATAAGTTCAGACACCTCATTGGAAAGAACATAAAAGTTATAAAATTTAAAGGAATATTGAATATTGATTATATAGGAATTGTAATGTTTCAAAGGGGTTTTCACATCACACAGATGGGTATTTTAGTCACAAGGATATCTTTTTATGCGCGAACAAGAAGGCAGGCGTGTTACCACATCTTGATGTTGTTGGCGGAAAAATAATTTTTCATATGTTGTTAAGGGTGTGGTCGGCCCTCCTTTCACTAATTTTGACTCACCTTCTCCTATGAGAGTGATCAGTATGGGGAAAGTGGCTCATGTCTCAAAAAACCAATATGTATTTGAGGAATTGATAACCTTATACAAATTTTTAATTAGTGGATGGGTTTTGACACCAAAAGGTGAGAGATTCTATAAATTATCTAAATTAACCAAACACATCACCGAGCTACTGGTCTTTGATGAATATTGGATGAAATTGATGGTAAGAGGGTACTATCGTGTAGTATTTACTTTTGATGAATTCAAAAAGTGTGGATTGATCATGGGGTCAATATCATTAAAACGTGGACTCTTATGCATAAAACATTGGGACAGAAACTTTGACCCCATTAATGTCTATAATACACATGCACAGATTTGGATATGTATCTATAAGCTTAATTGGTTTTACTGGAATCCAATGATATTGTGGGACATTTCTTACTCATTGAATAACCCAATCAAAATGGATAAACAAATATACAATATGTTATTTGGGAATTATTCCAGAGTGTTGGTGGAGTTTGATATGGTTTCCACCCTAGTCGAAGAAGTTATATTGACAATGACAGATGATAGTATGTGACTCCATATTCATTTTGATAGGATTCATAAGTTCTGTTCTGGTTATAGATACTTTGGGAGTCTTCTTACTTATTGAAATAGGGATAAGGAATGTAGTTTTTACAAGTTTAATCGACATAATGATGCCTCATCTAGTAGGAGGAAGGGGAAGGTTGTCATTCCTGGACCCTTAAAGGAGAATAATATTGAGAAATTTGTGATGGGGAAAACTAAGGATGGTGGTGAGCTTGTTGTTGCTTGGGGTTCTGTTGGAGATTCGCCAAAGGACACCCCCAATTAGTCCCAACTCGCTGTTCAAGTAGTAGATTTTCTGCAACCTAGTGCACAATCTGGGCGGCATCCAGGCCTGCCACTTGCCGCAGTTGTGCATATGACGATTTCTGGTGATAATGACTCCAACCCCATGAATGTGAATAAATAGTGAATTATTTCATCCTATGATCTTTCCTTTAACCTCCCTAATGATAATGGGGCAGTTTCTCCAACACTACCTACTACAAACAACCCAAAAATGGGGATGGGTCTGGACTTGTCTTCTAGTTCAATAGGAAAGGAAAATCTTACTGGTATTCAAGGGAAGGATAGTTTGGGTGAAATAATTGAGGGACCCTTCCTGCTTGTTCCTCAATCCAAGGTTATCTGGAAAGTTTCTCATGAATAAAGCATACATGATGGCTCCTTATGTGTTATGACAGAGTCAGACTCGCTAGGGACGAATTCAATTTTTCAAGAAAAATAATCCACGCAGGTACATAATTATGGTGAAAGATGTGAGTAGGAGGGGGAATTGTCATAGGTAGCTACATCCAAGGATTCCAAGAGGAGGCTCTCTAGGGAGAAAAAAAGTGAGCAGGGGAAATCTTGGAATCAGTTCGCACCCTTGACTGGTGTGTTCTGGTCTGATGAAACTAAAGATGCAGAGGTAGTAGAGAAAGATGTGGATACCTCAAAATAGGAAAAAATCTTGATTTAAAATAGGAAGGAATATAGACTTTGTAGAAACTCAAATGAACTCAGTAATAAAATAAAAGGACATTAAGGTAAAGGTCAGGTGAACATGGCACTGAAAGGGGGCCCCCAAACAAGGGGAAACCCCTTAAAATGAGGATTTTCTTTTGTAATTTTAAAGTTATAGGGAATTCCCTAACGATCAATGCCCTTAGAAACTTCCTTATAGATCACAAACCTATGCTTATTAGCATTTATGTACATAAAATTTTGTTTGATAACTAGAAATGATTCAAGTGGGGCACCCTTGGATACATGTTTCTCTCAAAAAACTCTCATGACTCTAATATGGATCATTTCTGGGTTTTAAGGCATGAATCTATCGATATTGATTCATATAGATGGTTGTCTCAGATAATTTTAATCTCTTTCAGCATAGATGATTATGAGATTTCTATATCGTTTGTGTATGCTTCTAATTCCTATACCTAGAGAAGGGAATTATGGGGAGAATTAGAGACTTTAACATTGTTTTGAGGCCTAAGGAAAAACATGAGGTAATTTTAACCGTACTGAATCTTTGGAATTTCATTTTTGCTTTGATCAATGTCATCTTATTGAAGTCTCAGTGGTATGAGATGATTTTATATGGAGTAAATAATCCTGGAACAGGAATAAACCAAGCGTGGTTGACATATGTTTTATTAAAATGGATGATCAAAGTGCTTATCATAGAATTTAGGGTATTTATCTACTTCTTAAACTATATGTATGATGTATTTCAAGTGTTTATTCATTGTAAATCACTGGTAAAAATGAAATATGGGCAGAAGTTGAAGTGCATCTATATGGAAGGCAGCATTAGAAGAATGCATCATTAGAAGATGATTCTTGGAACTCCAAAGAAAAATGGAGTAGCTAAAAGTATGAACTAAACGTTTATATAGAGATATAGATCAAAGTATTAGTTTACACTAAGGAATTAGTAAGGAAATTTGGAAAAAATAACACAATAAGGTGGTATATATCATCAATAAAATTTTGGATTTGATAGTTGAGATAGAACATCTGGAGGATCTATGATCTGGAAATAACATAACTCAAATTTGGGTGCTACAAGAACTAGAAGTTTAGATGTAAGACCATAAGAAACACAAAACAGTTCAAGACATATAAATCTTGAGTGGGAGAACTCAAATCATGGGCACTATAATTTTGTTAACTAGTAATTAATATACTTTTAGAACAAAATGATCCATCAATTTCAGTTTATCTGATTCAGTGAAGGATAAAAACTAGAATTAGGAGACTAATGTAAAGGTTTGGGAATGATTTGAGGTCTTTTGTTCTAATAGCTACAGGATATACTACAAATCCATAGTAAGTAGTTTGACATAGTGACACAAAATAGTGGGATTTATCAATGAATGAAGATATTCATTCATTGATGATCAATAGAACATGGGAGATAAATAAACTTATAGAGGGCAGAAAAGAACATGAGAACATGTGGAATTACTATATTAATGAATAATTTCATTCTAGGGAAATAAAAAACATGACTAGTAATGTGGGGATTTAAATAAAAGAAAGGATTATATTTCTCAAAAATATTTTCACCGGTAGTAAAAAATTATACCATATGAATAATTCTATGTTTGTTGGAATCCAAATATTTTTATCTGTAATAAATTGATGTTAAGATAGACTGTCTTCATGGTGATTTTGAAGATGATATCTAGATAAAAAAAACTGATAGGTTTACTAGTTAATGATAACTAGATTTTGGTCTATAATATGAATAAAATATTCTATGGACTGGAGGAAGAACCACAAGAATGGAACTAGAAGTTTGACTCGTTTATGGAAGAAGAGGGATTCGGTTGGTGTAACATTGGAAATTTTTTTACTAGAAGAAATTTTATGTTTGAAACATTGTAATTTTTCATTCTTATGTTGATTAAATGATGATGTTTTTAATAGATTTTCAATGATTTGGAAATTGAAAATTAGTTTTTTCAGAAGAATCTAGATGAAATATATTGGAAAAGAAAGGAATATATTGAGAATGGGGATTGGAATAGATCGGAATATTAGAAGAATATAATGAAAGTTGAATCATTATATTACCTATCAGGGCATGGAATGAATCTAATAAGGTTTTAATCATTAAATTAACTCTTCTAATATAATGAGAACCTATCACTAACCAAACTATGATAACAAAATAGATAAGAACATGTATTACGAACCATAATAAAATAAATTAATCTGACCATGAATGTATGAGATTGTATAACCATATACATTGCCTCATACTAACTACAAGAACATGAAAAAAACTAAAATTATGAACCTTCATTGAAAATTCTATCAAGAATTCAGTATAATAAAATCCAATACTGAACATGCATAACTAATTAAAACTGTAAAAAATTATGATAAAACCCAAAAATGAACCTACATTACAAATGAAAATTATCTTACCAAAACATAAATGAAATTAAATTCTCATTACTACTACAAGAAGTTTCCAAATTGTGTAAAAAATTGATCATAACTGACATTACAAGCTGCAAGAATAGCAATTAATTTGAGCATGAAAGTCCAAAATTACATACCAATCTGCACTGCCTCCTAATTTCTAGAACATAAAATTAACACTATAATCATTATTATGAGATAGAAGATAAATAGGATCAGTAAAAACCCTAATAGAAAATATAAAAGATAAATAAATGGTATGTATTTTACTTTTATATGGATTACTATATGACTACAGAAAATTTGATACCGCATTGAAAAAAAAATTATAACAAGAAGTGTGAGAATACTTTTTGGATCCATGAAAAAATAATCAATTCATTATGGAATTCATAATCAATGTCCCATGAAAATGATATTACTATAATTACATTAAAGAAAAATATATGAATAAGGGAAGAATAAAACTTTGATGATGAAGGTATGAGAGCATAAAATTTGAAACTCATCACGCGTATAAATCACCATTGATTTTTAGGTTCAAGAAATCCTCTATAATTCTACAAAACTTGAAACCTGAGAAAATTAATATTAGTTCACATTTATTTCCCTGTCAAACTAAAATGTATCTTTCAGATTTCATATATACAAGACTCATGTTTCATATTTCATTTATTCAGAATTTGTATTCCATATTTCATATATTCAGAATAAAAATTACATATTTCATATTTTATACATTCACAACAAAAATAATGAACATTCAATATATCGATAATAAAAAAATAAATACATTGTGTTGGGAAAAGAACACATGTTCCATATACACATATTAAGCATAATACATTTTTCATATTAGAAACAGAATTCATGAGACACATTAGAAATGGAATTCATAACAAATATATTCATATATCATGTCAACAAAAAATTCATATTGAATTAATGAAAGTTTTAATGGGATCCCTATATTAGACAAGGAATAATCGAAGAACACCACATACACATTCAATACTAAACTTTCATTACTAATGAAAACTACAAGAAAATGTAATAAAACCCAAAATAGAAACTACATTAAAAATGAAAATATTCATACCAAAACATAACTGGCATTAAATTATAGAGCATATACTTTGGTTACTGCTAGTTTTTCTTATTTATGTTTACATGAACTAGTTAATTCATGACAGAGATGGTAAATCCCATATAACCCCTCTGCTTTGAAAATTCAAAGACACCATAAATGGAGGAGATACACTATTCATGTGTGTATAGAGCCCATGGAGCTAAGAAAATAAATAAAAAATTATAAAGAATATCAAATACGAAATTAGAATAAGAAGTATAATTTCATTAGAAGATATATTATTTTTGTTAATCATCAACATATTAAAATGTGATGAAACATTAATAGTGGTGAAGGAGAAAGTAAGGAAACAATATCTATAACAAGAAAAATACATTTTTAGAATGAAGATAAATATGTTAAAATTAAAAATAAATTCATGGATAAGAGGGAAGAAGAGGTTAAATGTATGAGGAGTGTTATATAAACACATTTTTCTATCTATATACAATAACTCTCATGAAAATAGAAAAAAAAAATATGAAAGATAAAGGTAAAATGATGACCTTGTTGTAGGAAAATAAGAATAATGATCAAAAAAAGAGTTGAAAAAATTAAATAAATCTAGTACCCAAACATGGGGGGTGCAGGTTGGGAGTGAGGAGGGGGTGTTCAGGTTAGAATAGAGGGGGTTCATGTATAGAGGGGGTGTAGGTTGAGATGGAGGGGGTACATGTATGGAGGGGGGGTAGGTTGGGAGGGGGTGAATTTTGGGAGGGTGGATAGGGGCTGCAAGTTGGGAGGGGGAGGGGTCTGAAGGTTGGGGGAGACAGGTTGGGAGGGGCCAACAGGTTAGGAGAGGGAAGGGGGTGTGCAGGTTGGGAAGGGGATAAGTTGGGGGGTGTAGGTTGGGAGGGATGGGAAAGGTAGGGGGGAGGATGCAGGTTGGGAGGGAGGGGGAAAACTTGTTTGGAGGCGGAGGAGGGTGTGCAGGTTGGGAAGGAGGGGGTGTGCAGGTTAGGGGGGACTAATTTTGGGAGGGAGGGGTGGGGCTGGATGTTGGGTAGGGTGGGTGTGCAGTTTTGGAAGGGGAGAGGTTGGGAGGGGGCTTCATTTTGGGAGTGAGGGGGGTACAGGTTGAGAGGGAGGGGAAACAAGTTGGGAGGGAACATTAATATAGCAGGAAACACATGAATGATCACATATGTGGCTTTGTATTAAAGGGACCACCTACCTCTATCAAAGAGTTACCACTGTCTCTAAGCTCTATCAATCCTTGGTCAATCCCGTTCGTGCCCCATCTAAGCATGTACCTCCACTGGAGGTCATACCTTGCATCACATGACATAAATAATTTTAATTAATTATTAAATTTAAACCATTGTGTAATAATCACTAAACAACTCACAAAGTACCATTGCACCACCAAGATAAAAATCGACAACACCTAATAGTTCACAACACACCCCAGCACCAACCTGAGAAAAATACCAAACCTAAAATGCTCAATCATTCACTTAATTAGTTTAATTTAAGACAAAATTTTTTAACAAATCACAATTATGACATACCTCAAGAAAATAGATAGTGGTGGAATGCATACATTATCCCTAGATGACTTCTAAGTAGGTTGTATCAAACCCCATATATTTTGGTCAATTATACCATGATATGGTGGAATTGATATCGAATATCAAAATAAAACCAAGTAAAATGAGAGTAAAGTAAATGAGGGTTTAAAAACATAAGAGGAAGAGACAAAAATACTTGATATCACTACTGAAACACACCAACCACCTATCCTTTCTCTGGTGCTTCCAAAAATGCCTAATTCACCTAATGGTCCATAAATACCACCCAAAAATATTATTTTAAGGATTCAAAACTCTCAAAATATTGTTTTTACTCTGGGATCTCAAAAAAACAATCAAAAAAGGAAATTTCAAATTCCATTGAGAATTTTACAACCTATAATGATTCTGGTCATTACACTCATGGTAGTTCAGTTCGCCCAAGGTATCTCAACGCGTTCATGTAGTTTATCAAGATCATTTCTGATGTGTTAAATAAATTAACCTCACGTGGAATTTTAGAACCAACTACTGTAGTGTAGAAATGAAAAAGGCATTATATGAATAAGACTAGGAAAACTGTACCATATGGTTATATCCAAGATACATCGCTTATAACTTTACATATAAGTAGTATAACCTCCTCACCCACTTACCCATATGCATGACTAAGGATTATATTGTTAACTTTATGTAAATACATGTGAAAAAATATGCAGAACTTTTAAGGAGAAAATAAGTTATCCATTCCCATCCTAACAAGAATTCATTTCTAGATCATAAAGTATATACATAAGTATCCCTGCTAAGTCAAAAATGTATTGAATTAATATCCCACCCATCACCAACAACCCAATCCCCATGTCTATTCCAATTGTCGTTATCATCATCGTCATCAGCAGTAGCAGCAACATCGTCAGCAACCATATCACCAACAAAAACATCATCAACATCCTCACCACCAACAGCTCTATCACCACCACCTTCAACGCCACTACGACCCTCATTGGCATCATCCTACACATAAATTAAAAATCAAATTAATGCAAAATATGATTTAAAATTAAAAACAACCTCTAATGGAAGTGACTGACTCAAAACTGTCGTAGCTTTCATGAAATTCTTGGTCACCAGCTTACTTTTTCCACACTCCTCTAAAGCTATTTTCTTTGCCTCTACTACTTCATCATGAACAATTTCTATCTCAGTGTTTTTGGAGGTTTGGGAGGAGCTCTATGACTACCAATAACTAGAAGGGACAATGTTTTCCCCTTTTCGACATCGTTCTCTCTCTGGGTGCTCCTCACCTAATACCTGACTTGAATGATCACGTGGCATGAATTTGTCATCTTCCTTACCATAGAGGGCCTTCAAGGTAGACTGTTGAAATTATAAACATATTGAATTTTAAATTTCATATAAATAGTTAAAATATTATAAAAAAAATTAAAATTGTATCATGTGTCTATTCATTTACAACACTTCCATGCATTCTCTTTCTACTAGAGAAAAAAAATTTCACGAGGTATAGGACATTCGATGACCAATACAGCTTGTTGAAAATGAGAAACACAAATATCTAGATTAACACCATATTTGAGAAATGAAGAAATATTTCATATGTATATTCAATAATATTTTCAGTAGAATATTCTATATAACATCACAATTCGCAGTTAAAGTACCAGGTTCTTTTCATGATCACGCATTGTAGTGCGCCCCAATGTGTGAAAATATGTTATTTAATCCTTATTCTTTACATTTTTCTCTGACACTTCATAAAAAATTCCAATACAAGTAATAAGAATTATATTTTATATGAAAACCATTAAATATTGATATTACCTTAAACTTAGCAGTCTTCCAATGTACAATCATTTTTTTATATTGTCTTTTTGGATAGTCATGGGAATATGGGTACCCCTCTAAGTCAGTACCAACCCTATTCTTCCAACCAACATAAAACTCATGCTTCTATGAGCGCCATAACTCAAAAACACCCATCAACCTTGTAGTCTTAGAAGATTATCCATCACCAAAGTTAAACTGAATCTTCAATGAAAAAGTTATTTCATTTAAATACAATAATAATATAGATATGAATTTATAAAATTTTCTTACCCATATTTTCTCCCATGATTTTTCCTTGATCTCTTTACTGATTCGTCTCCATGTCACTAGTTCCACTGGAATGAGGTCATGATACTTGGCCAAAGTGGCCATGAAAATTCTACATTATGTTGAATTTGAAACTACCATATGATTTTATCGATTTTAATCCACCACTAGTTGTGTCTGGTGATTCAAAACATCATTCATCTGAGTGCACCCACATCGCCTAGAAGAATATCCCACTGAATAAGAAAAATATGGGGGAAATAATAAATAAGTCATATTACAACACACAAAAACTAATGTTATATAATTTGAAACAGTTATAATCAAAAAACCATCTACAAGATGTTCAATATAACATGATCGATCTATGGGATGTCCTGGGTCAGCAGCCTCTCCAAGAAGTGTCTATTCCAGTGCATGCTCTGGGTGGACTTCATGAACCAGAGTAGAAGCTAATGGAACAAGCTCATCATATGCATGCTGGATGATAGGAATTGGAGTTGGTGTAGACATGGAATCATATGGGTAGTAGGATGGTGGATATAATATCAAATATGGATATGGTAAAGGTGGAAACATCTATGGAGGCCGTGCAGTCGTCGTGTGGGAATAAGAGGCAAAATGAGATGATGGAGTCATCAGTGGGATCATCCCTAAAGGCGAAAAATAAATGTCATGTGAATAATAGGGTAGCTGAGATGATGATGGAGTCATGGATAAGAACATCCCCAGAGACTCAAGAGGATGATGGAAAGGTGTGGGGGAAGGGTTATTTGCTAGTGGGTCGGTGTGGAATCAGGTATGATGGGTTCCCCATCTAGGTCTATGAGCATCCCCACTCATACCCATGCTAATAGGATTATGAGTCAAATCTGGTGGAACTAAATGTCCCTAAAAATAATTTATAAAGAATATTAACATGAAATTATATGTAATTGAGAAGATAAACATTACAATTATTATACTCACTGGGGGAAGCGAATGAGGAAACACATGATCATGCCCCTATTCAATCAGGGTCAAATAGTCACTTCCTTTGACCTTTTGTGGTATTTGGCATAATATACATAAGAATGAAATGTAAGGTTTTTAGAAATAGTTTTTACAAATCTTTTATAAAACTTATATCTGCCAACAATTCACGAGAGGAATCAATTTTACTAGTTTTAATTACTAATTGTACAAATGATTACATGGAAATAACTAACACGGTTTTAAAAATTACATTATGACATTATGAATTTTTTAAAAACAATATTTAAACTAAGTTTTTACATATAAATAAATCTGATTTAATGAAATAACACCAAAAAATAAAAATAAAAAGCAAACATATCATTCCAAACTGAAACATAATTAAAGTAATTAAAGTAATACTAACCTGGAAAACTCATGTCAATGTAAAATGAATGAACAGTGAACATATATGGTTGATTCTATATATTATTGACCACTGCATCAGGTTCAACATCAACTCTCATAATGAGAATGTTTGATTCATTAATTTCAATATTTTGTCCAACACCAATAGGGGCATCAATGGTGGCAATTTCATCACTGGCATCATGAAAAATCTATCTTCTGGTTATGTCATTAATGACACCATAATTAGGTCTCAGATTATATTTCACCCAAAACACTTTTTTATCCATTGATTCCAAAATATATGGTTCATTGGTATGTAATAATCAACTCATATCAATAAATTTGAATCCATATTCATTAATAAATGTATATTGTCGTCTTATTAAATTAAACCATTTACATTTTATCATAATGACTCTACCTTGAGAGTAGTAATCCAATAACAAAATTTTCTCAACAAGTCTATAATAATACATATCTGTATATTGAGGTTGACTATCTAGTACACTGGCATAACAATCCATTTTAGCATTTAACATAACACTATCATTTTGTGTTCTCATTTTCACCTCCATATCCATTGTAAAAAAATTATACACATTTATTATTAATGTTTTGCATTCAAAAACCATAGAATTATGAAGAAAATATAAAGCTATTAATTCTTGAGAAACAGAGTCAATGGGTATGCTTGAATCCTAAAGTATATATGAATAATACAATTAAATCGATATCTATATTTTTAGCTAATCAAATCAATGGTAATATATTTGATTTCAACCAAGCAGGATACTCTAGGATATGCAAAGCCTCTCTTCATCTCAAAGAAAAAGATCGATGAAGTTTACTGACAATATTTTTAGGCTCCCTTCATAAAATTATAATAAAATTTTAAGGTATATGTGAAATTTCTTATTATGAGATAACATATTGTTTCTGATTCTTTCACTGGGGTGTGTGCGTCCGTCTCTTTTGGGGGACGAAAGGCGCAGTTTCGTTGCCCCGCATTCCCGCTTTTTAAAGAAGGGATGCATCCGCTCCTTATTTAGGGACGTTTTCTCCTTGATCGAAATGAGATGATGTGATGATGGTTCTTCCTTCCGTGGATTCCTCCGCAGAACTCTTCACCTGGTCCGGGTCTCCCTTATAGATTGAATATGTTGTTCGTGAAACTATTCCCAGTGCCATATCTTCATGGACATCAGTTAATTACACTACTTATGTTAGGACATTCAAAGGGGTCCTGTCAGGACAGCAACCTTTGGTCAGGGGAGTAGTCACGTTGGGCATTACTAGTGTGTCTGGATGTTGGGACACTGGTGCGTCTGTCTTGTGTCCCTTATTATAGGGCTTCTTGAGGGCATAGAAGCCTAAGGAATCCCACATATAACGCGGGGAATCATATTCCAAGGGCATGTATATGATGTTTTCCTCATCTTCCCATGTTTAACACAGGGTATGCCACATGATTAACGTCCAGCGGAGATGGACTAGACTGATCAGAGCACTGACTGGAGTGGATCAAATGGGTATAACCCCTGGAGGGAACACCGATGTTGGGGCCAACATATGACTGACTTCAGGTTTACTGTTGAGGGGAATGGGGTATGATGTGGCATGATAACACCAGGATTTGGTGGCCTGGGTAAGAATCAGGATGGGTGGTGGAGCGGTTGAATGAATTGGATGGCGAATGGGATGGAACTTCCCTGAGGATGACGATGGTCTTGGGCTTGAGCCTTGAATAGGCTTCCTGCTTATCCCCATGGTAGGGAATCAAAGTCCACATAGTTCATCTGACGACGGCTTACCGCCTATTGGGGCTTTCAACGGCTTGTCGCTAGGTGGGGTCTCAATGGCTTACCACTAGATAAGAATGTCAATGGCTTACCACTGAATAAGATCACAACGGCTTACCATTGAATAGGATTGCAACGGCTTACCGCTGAATAGGATCACAACGGATTACTACTTAATGAATTGACAACAACTTTCCACTGAATAGGGAATCAATAGTTGAATACAGTTTAACGTCATGCAAGATGGTGGTGGACCAACGTGAAGTGGCTGGGACCATTGGTGGTTGGGATTGAACCTCAGGGAGGCTTCCTACGTACCCTACCTTGGCAAGGATCAAAGTCCACGTAGTTCAAGTATGGGGAAGGAGTTGGTAAACTGGTGTGAATAAGGACCTAGGGTCCAGGTGGATGTTGGGCTTGAACCTCATGAAGGCTTCCTACATACCTTGCCTTGGAAAAGATCAAAGTCTGTGTAGTTTGGATGGGGGAATTTGGGGCTTACGCTCTAAGGCGGCCCAAGATGTTGGTGAACCAATGTGAAGGGGGTTGGGAAAACCAGTGGATGGTGGGCTTGAACCTTGTGGAGGCTTCCGATGTACCTTGCCTTAGCAAGGATCATAGACCTCGTAGTTCAGGAGGGATGGTGAACCGACGTGAAGGAGGACCTGGGGTCCCATGGGTGGTGGGCATGAACCTCGTGGAGACTTCCTATGTAATCTGCCTTAGCAAAGATCAAAGTTCTCGTAGTTCAGATGATATGGGGCTAGGTGCACCGATGTGAAGATGGTCAGGACCGATGGACGGTGGTGGGATTGAACCTCTGGGAGGCTTCCTATGTACCCCGTCATGGCAAAGATCAAAGTCGTCGTAGTTCGGATGGTGTGGGGCTTATACTCTAGGCTGCCCAAGGTAGGTGTCAGGGATGGTTCTTGCTCTAAGCCCACATGAGTCATTCTTGATGTGAGAAACAAGAGATAGCAAATACCTTATGATCGTGTCGTGAAAGGTGCATCCGTGGGAAGTGGGGTGGGGCTTACACGTGATCATGACCCAAATAAAGAACAGGGGCTTATGCGTGGTTAGCGGCTTGAAGAGGTTTGTAATTACTCCATGATGGAGGTCTGATGGTGACAAAGCGTAGCAAGAGAGGGATTTTGTACCAAATAATGGAGGGGTCTAGTGTCCATTTCCCCCCTGGTCCTTGGGAACGAAAAAGAAAGGAGGAACAGGGATGCTTCCTCCTGTAAGAAAAGCTAGGGGCTTACACTAAGATGGTCGCCCTTTCCCTATGGACAAATGTCACTCTGATAAAAAGGATATCATTCCTTGTGAGGGAAGATCTCATCCTCATGGAGACCAATGGGTGTGCAGAATGTCCAAGGTGGGGGAACCCCGCATGTGAGGCACGAGGTGAGGTCATAGTTTAACATCATGTGCCGAGGATGATGGTGCTTGGCAATTTAACGTCCTACATCTCGGATGGGGTGGTTTCACTCCACACCCCTAAGACTTACAAAACCAGTACCCTCTACACCTTGGTGAAGAGAGGGGACAGGAAACGTCGTGGCTGGGGGGTTTCATGGAGTGAACCATTGGGAGGTCCACGTTAGCGTGCCAATGAAAAAAATCAATAACTGTTAGCATGCCTATGTGAAAAGGTATGAGGTGAAGAAACTCAACAGGCAATATCATCCAAGGGACTTTGAAATCACATCGTGCAAACCTGGAGGGGTGCATGGGAAAATAAATTATAAAGCAGAGGGGTTTAAAGGTAGGGGCCTTGTGAAGCTCTGCTGCTCTGCGTGGCGGAGGGTACTTGCAATGGCGTGTTCTTGGTGAAGTGGGGCACTTGGCTTAATCATAGAGTATAGGTGCATATAGGAGGTTCTTCGCAAAGTGGGAAGGCATTCGCGGAGCACTACCTTGCAGAGAAAAGGTGCCTCGTGAAGCAAGGTATCATGAAGCAATATGATTTTCGAAGTACAATGACCCCTCCTTAGCATGTGGATCACATGTACAAGAAGGGTGTTTCATGAAGCATAAATGCTCTGCGAGGACCCGGGTCCCCTTGGGGATCCCCTTCCTTTGCGGAGACCCTTAGGCTTCATAAAAGGCATCCCTATCAAAAAAGGGGGTTAAAACAAGGCAAGGAGGAGGAACTTCATAGAGAAGAAGTTCCTCACGTAGCTCATGGTTCGCAGAGTAGAAGGTGCTTCGTGATTCGGGAGCTAGGAAGTTGAAAGTCAGATGATCCATACCCATGACTTGGGGGCGCGAAGCAGCACTCGCTTGGCACGAAGAGGGTTTTTTTGCTCCATGGAGGGCTCACGAATGTCAAATAAGTTTACGCAGCATCCCGCCTCCTTGATCCACAGCAGACTCATGAAAATCAAAGGCGCTCGTGGAGTGTTAACGCCTCCTTGATATGTGGCGGCTCGCAAACGTCAAAGGTGCTTGCAGATCGACCCGTCTCTATACTCTGCGGTGGGTGCGGTGCGATTGGGGCTCCACGAATGGTATTCGCGAGGCAATCCCTTGAGGCTTTCCATTTCTTCATCTTCTTCTCCCATTTTGGTTCCAACAAATGCCCCCCATCAGACTTGGAGCCACAGAGAAATCAAGGGCCAATGTCTGAGGGTCAATCACCAAAATCCTCATTCATTTGCAAAATTGTATCATGAAGAGGGCTCGTGAGGTGGATACGTGATGCGCAGGCCAAGCGTACCGTGAAGCTCGGCATGAAATGGACGTGTTGCGAAGCCCCAAAGGCCATCTCCTATATAAAGGGGAGATGGCCTCTCTTTTTTTCTTTCCCCTCTTTGTGAAATTGTCTTTCTGTGCTCTCAACTTGTGGAGCTCCACATGCTCTGCGATTTCTCTCTACAAATCGGGTCTTCGCTTCACGGCACATAGTGAGTTTTTGACTTTGCAATAGCACTTCACGATATTGTGCTTGAAGTCATAGGTAGGACTCCACGAACAGGCTTCACAAAGGCTCTCCGAAAATGAGATTTTCGAACCAACTAGAAAATCTTCCAAGTTCTAAAACTGAATGGCTCATCCAGAAGATGTCGAGGGGGTTCCTGTGTATGCTGCCCAGAGGGATGAGTTGGAAAACAATCTAGGTCTAGGTGAGTTAGTCCGGAGACACTCTGACCATGATTTGTTGGCGGAACTGATGTCAAAGATCTAGAGGGCTCATGAAGGAGTATTCCATAAGCTGAGAGGTGGCTTATCCAGGGGAGATGTTGAAATAACCAATCATTCAGGTCGGTGATGGTGAACCTCCCCGACCTCAGGGTCGAGGCCAGAAGGAAGTAAGGGCATCCCGTGGTGGTGGGGCTACTGTGACGGTGAGGCCTACACCAGTTGATGGTGAGGAGGCAGCCATAGATACAGCAGTGAAAGTAGACCTGGCGGTTCTAGAAGAACAGAGCCATCCAAAGGGGAGGTCACTGAGAGGATTCCACAGTATACCCACCCAGGCTCCGAGGAAGTAGCTGCGCCATATAGACATGTCGGAGAATGTTGTCTTCTTAGAGGCATAGGACATCTGGGAATTCAAAAGGCAATTCCTCAGCCCTATCGAGTTGTGGAAGCACCTGAACCATCTCGAGATGTACTTACTGGGGATAGGCCCTATCAGGGTCGGCTTTGCGGTGCCCCAGGAAGAGGCGGAGCGGTATCCAGCAGAGCTGGAGGACTTTTTGTGTTCATGGGGTGTCCCTCGTCCAATGATGAACCGTGTCAAGGTGATGCTGGACCGCACTACTCCCCCGCAGTTTTTGGCTGCTGATTTAAGAAAGGGCTTCCCTCTGCCGGAAGAATTTGAAGAGTCTTCCTTGGGATATGAGTTCGGGAGAGGTATCCCATTAGAGGAGGGCGAAGTTGGATATCAATACTAAGATAATTAAGTGTCCGTAGAGTCCTTGGAGGTAAATAATATGAAACCCCCTTCTCTGAGACTTTCTTTGAGGTCAATCTGAACTCCTTGTTAACATCTGAGCTGTGTAGGAGAGTCTTATATACAGAACTTGTTCTCGTCCCTCAGTGGATACAGATGCGGGAACTTCAGGATTTACACCTTTCGCCACATCTATTGTTGTGTCTATCAGGGCTAGGATACCTCAGGCGACCCCTCCGGAGTTTTCAGACATTCCGACCATATATGGGGGGCCATGCTTCGGGGTCCCGACGGCATCATCCCAAGAACGAGACCAGGAATTTGATCTCTATAAGTCCCCTCTACCAATATTTTGACTACCATCCCCTAACCATGTTTACTGAAGTCCATTTCCTTTTTTGGCATGTACAGTTCTTCAAATTGTGTGGGCAGCCTTAGAGAGGTTGGCCAGGGCTTCTTGTGTTGTCCTTCCCAGGGGAATGCCGATGATCGTGGAGGCAGAGCACCAAACTGACCAAGCGGCGGTACTTCTGATCACTGGTGGGACCATCAGTAGGGAAGAATCCAAGATCATTGAGGTAGGATCTGATGATGAGGATCAATCAGATATTCCAGGTCCCACCATGCCCGATCAAACACCAGATTTTCACCCTGCTGAAGAGTTCTTGGGGTCGTTCCCCACATATGAGCCTACCAATCGCGTCGACTAGGACGAGATGACCTCTGAAAAAGAGGATAGAAAGACAATCTATTGATGATCGTGGAGGCTGATCAAGCTCTTCATTGATGACACCCCAAGAACTATGGTTGGATGAAATTCATAGAATTTTCTCACGACTGTGTGAACTGTGTGTTGGGGGAGTGCATGCCTAGCAACCCCACATGATCGTCTGAGATATTTTGGCAGAAAATATTCGAGAGTATGATCGTGGCCTCGGTGTGGGTTGGTAGCGAAGGAAAGTGGTAAACCCATCCATGGGGGGAAATGACCCTTGGGTACTGTAATGATTACTAACCCTCAAACTTACTTTCATGCTTTGATCGTTTGATGCCATAGACTGCATGATTTCTATTGTTTTTATTGGTTTATAGAATTCTTTTGATATTTGTGGAGCATCCAACGATCATTCCCTAAGATCACATGGGTCGTGCTTGATGTGAGAAATAAGGGATGACCACCTTATCACCCCCATAAAAATGTAGGAGTGGAAACAAAGATTCGGGTATCTAGGGTTTGAACAATCGGTCCGTATTTTTGGGAGGAAATGGGAGAGTCCTGATTGGATAATTAATCTCTCAAAACAGTCGAATTACCATTTTCCCTGGGTGCTCTTGTGCACGAACGGGGTAATGCTAAGGGCACTATAATCAATCCGAACAGATGGGAATAGAAGGTGTGAATCATGACACCCAGGATTCGGCACACTGTGGGGGTGGTGTGACAATAAAGAATTACCGTTGACCGCATTCGAAACACAGTATCCTTATTGTGTTATCCTGGAATGGGGATAGAAAGTGAGGGCCGATCGCTGAACACGTTCGAAACATGGGGACTAACTTAAAATGTCACCCATTAGCCCTCTGGAACGTTGGCCTAGGACAATAGGCGGGACATAGGTCGTGCATTCATACTGTTAGAGGGTTCCCTTATACATGAAAGATGACTAAGTTCTAAATAAGGGGAACGCGAAGCATGGAATGGGGAATGATGGTTTGTTCGAACAGAATCCAACACTCTCAAAATTACACCACCGTGGTGGAAGCACATTAGATGGCTGCATTAGTATGATCACAGATCATTCCTACATTTAGACAGGACCTATTTGGAGAGAGAGATGTCGCTTCCCAATGTCATTGTGGGGCATCCCAAACTTGTTTGGGGCAAATCTACAGTTACATGGTACCCCACAAGGGATTAGGCTAGGGGGCGGAAATGAAGAGGAATAGGATTTATGATTCCTGGGGATGGACCCGAGGCGAAATGCCTGGGTGTCTCTACATATCCCATAAGGATGGGAATCAAGCCATATGTTGTTCTAAGGGGTTTCATGATAAGGTACCAGTGCCATGGATAAAATGGGCATGCGGGTGTGACCCTCGCACCAAAAGAAATTGTATTTGATGTATTTTGTTTGTCCTTTAAGGTGAATGGTTTTTTTTCTGTGAAGCGATAGGCCTAGGAGAGCGAGTCCCAACATCGCCACAAAATTAAAGCCATATACAGGCGTTGACAAATGGTATGGTGTATGAATGATACCAAAAATGGTGTCCCCTTGAGTGAGTACATCACAATGCAGTGTCGTTTTTCATCGTGCGGCCAGGACGATAACGTCATAGTTTAGGGTCATGTGACAGGACTTCTATCGATTTTTTGTCTAAAACCCTAGAGGACATTATATCATGATGGTAGGAGAGTCCTTGGTCCTAGAGTACATGTCATTTGGGGGTCCCTTCGGATGTGGAAGATTATGGTAGTCCAAATAAAGGGGAACACGAAGCCTGAAAAATGGGAGAAAGTAGTCCATGTAAAACTCGACACTTGAAATGATGAACCAGAGTACTCTTAGACATATTGGTGCATCACCGACGAAGGTCGAGGAGGGTTCTCAACTTGAGAGTAACCAATTTGAAGGGATGAGTATAGAATACAGGGATAGAGAACTCCCATGAGGGAGAGGTACATGGCATGGTCGTTACAAACCTGACGTGAATGAGGACATGGTCCCATACCACACCATATACTCCCCTCCCCGTGAAAGGGTAGGCCAAGGGGCCAAGGTGAATGGGAAATTTTTGAGAGATGGGGCTAGACCCAAATTCTAGATGTTAGGGTGGTCCTATGTATCCCATGAGGATAGGAATCAAGACACACATAGTTCTTGAAGGGAGTAATGTGCAGTTTCTCATCATATAGTAAGGATGCAAATGGGTAAGATACCGCACATACAAGAGGTGTACAGCATGGAGAATAACCCAATGTGGATGAGGACATAATCCCATACCACACCACACACTCAAGGTAAGAACTTGGGTCAGGGCCCGAGAAGGCCAAGGGGCTGGAAAAGGTCGGGGGCCTGAGGCTGGGCCTTGGTCGGAAAGGCCCAACCAGTTTTCAGTTTAATTTCTTGTAGGGAGGATGAGTATGGATAAAGTATCTCATCCAAAAATGTGTTTGGAACAGAGAGTAACCCGACATGAATAAGGACATAATCCAATACCACACTATAGAATCCAATAAGAACTTGGTCAGGGGCCCGAGAAGGCCAATAGGCCGTAAAAGGCTGGGGGCCGAAGGATGGGCCTCGGTCAGAAAGGCCCGACCAGTTTTCAGTTTAACATCTTGTAGTGAGGACAAGGAAAGGGGTAAGATACCCCAAATAGGGGAGGTGTACAGCACAATGAGTAACCCGACGTAAATAAGGACATAATCCCATACCACACTGTACAATCCCATAAGAACTTGGGTTGGGGCCTAAGAATGCCAAGGGGTAGGAAAAGGTTGGGGGCCTGAGGCTGGGTCTTGGTCGGAAAGCCCCGACCCGTTTATCGTTTAACATCTTGTAGTGAGGATGAGGAAAGGGGTAAGATTACCCAAATAGGGGAGGTGTATGGTAGAGCGAGTAACTCGATGTGAATAAGGACATAATCCCACACCACACCGTACAATCCCATAAGAACTTGCGCCAGGGCCCGAGAAGGCCAAGGGGCTGGAAAAGGTCGGGGGCCTCAGGCTGGGCCTTGGTTAGAAAGTCCCGACCAATTTTTAGTTTAATGTCTTGTAGTGAGGACGAAGAAAGAGGTAAGATACCCAAAACTGGGGAGGTGTACGGAATGGTGAGTAACCCAACGTGAATAAGGACATAATCCCATACCACACTATACAATCCCATAAGAACTTGGGTCGGGGCCCGAGAAGGCCAAGGGGCCAGAAAAGGCCAGGGACCTGTGGCTAGGCCTCATTCAGAAAGGCCCGACTAGTTTACAATTTAACGTCTTATAGTGAGGACGAGGAAAGGAGTAAGATACCCCAAATAGGGGAGGTGTACATCACAGCGAGTAACCCGATGTGAATAAGGACATAATCACATACCACACTGTACAATCCCATAAGAACTTAGGTTGGGGCCCGAGAAGGATAAGGAGCCAGAAAAGGATGGGGGCCTGAGGCTAGGCCTTGGTTGGAAAGGCCTGACCAGTTTCCAATTTAACGTCTTATCGTGAGGATGAGGAAAGGGGTAAGATACCCCAAACAAAGGAGGTGTATGGGATAGTGAGTAACCCGATGTGAATAAGAACATAATCCCATACAACACCGTACAATCCTATAAGAACATGGGTCGAGGCCCGAGAAGGCCAAGGGGCCGGAATGGCCGGGGGCCTAAGGATGGGCCTCGGTTGGAAAGGCCCGACTAGTTTGCAGTTTAACGTCTTGCAGTGAGGACGAGGAAAGGGGTAAGATACCCCAAATAGGGGAGGTGTACGACATGATGATTAACCCAATGTGAATAAGGACATAATCCCATACCGCACCGTACTATCCCATAATAACTTCGGCTGGGGCCCAAGAAGGCCAAGGGTCTGAGAAAGGTCGGGGGCCTGAGGCTGTGCCTTAGTTGGAAAGGCCTGATCAGTTTGCAGTTTAATGTCTTGCAGGGAGGACAAGGAAAGGTGTAAGATACACCAAAAAAGGGAGGTGTATGGCAGGGTGAGTAACCCAACATGAATAAGGACATAATCCCATACCACACCATACAATCCCATAAGAACTTGGGTCGGGGCCCGAGAAGGTCAAGGGGCCGGAAAAGGCCGGGGGCCTGAGGCTAGGCGTTTCTACCAATGGTATCCATACGACCTCTTGTGTTATTACCACCGCATCACAGCTCTTAAGCCGACATTAGCAGTGTTTAGTGTGAGAAACAAGGAGCTGGATTTGGCTCTCCCCACCATATAGGGGTCAAGTGACTGGCATCGCCCGATGGAAGTTTGTCGCTCGGATAAATAATGGGGTATAATGAACCACGGCACTCAATTTTTGGGACATCTTGGTGTGATCCCAAAGACAAAGGATAGTTGTTGACCATTTTCTAAACACAACGTCCTTATAGTGACCATGAATGGGAACAACAAATGAGCATCAACCACTGACCATATTCGCAACACGGGACTTGTATCAATTTGTTGCTCGACATCCTTGAGGGCATTGGCCCGAAGTGGTAGGAGAGCCCTTGGGCCTAGCATCCCTGCCATCCAAGGACCCTTCTAGATGGGAAGGATGATGGAGTCCCAATCAAAGAAGTGGGTGAAGCATAGATATACTGATACATTTTAAAGTCAAGCAGAGCAGTGAAAGTGGCAGACACCTTTGGGGAGTGGGACGTATGGCGGAATCGAGATGAGCTCGACGTCTATTTAGGCAAAAACCTTCACCGCACTATATGTATTGAACCAAGGGGAGATTCTGGCATTTGGGTTGGGCCAATAGATGAAATTTCTGGGCGTTCCTATGTATCCCATAAGGATGGGTATCAATCCGTACGTAGTTCTTGAAGGCCATGCAGTTTAACGTAATGTGGTGAGGACATGAGAGGATATAAGAATAGGGAGCGGGCACATGTTGTGACCGTTATAATCCTAGAATGAGTGGGTATAAGGAAACCTACACTATATCATGCAAGGATCCTCTGAGAGAACTACACCCAGGGGGGATAGTCAAAGAGAATAGTTTTGAGGC
Organism: Viscum album; assembly: GCA_963277665.1. Lineage (NCBI taxonomy): Eukaryota > Viridiplantae > Streptophyta > Magnoliopsida > Santalales > Viscaceae > Viscum > Viscum album. Next base: position 1,171,164,489 of record OY728130.1, read on the forward strand.
TGGGCTCAAGACAAAACGCTCGAGAGTTCCTACATATCCCATGAAGATGGGAATCAAGACACACATAGTTCTTGAAGATGCAGTTTAACGTCGTGCAGGACAACGCACAGTTTAAAGTCATGTACGACTGGACACTTTAAGTTCATGTTGGACCATCATGCTTATGAAAAGTATTGCTTGAGGAACTTGGCATTGGTGGGAGGATTTATATGCTCACCATCCACAGCCACCAGGGAGTATGCACCATTGGGGTAAACCCTGTGAATTATGTAAGGTTCATCCCATTTGGGCCCCAACTTGGGTGGTTTCCTACCAGGGTTCATTGGTGTCCGGAGGGCCAATACCAAGTCTCCTTGTAGGAAAGAGCAGAGGTGAATCTTCATGTTGGTGGCTCTAGCTATCTTATTTTGATGCCTTTCCAGATTTTGCAGGGCACGAAGCCTATTCTCGTCAAGTGATTCCAATTAAGCCAAAAGAATTCCGGCTACCTTATCTAGTGCCTCCTGGTCATAGACCATTGGGCGTAACGAAGGCAGTTGGATCTTGATGGGCAGGATGGCCTTAGCTCTATACACCAGGGAATACGGGGTCGCCTGGGTAGAATTATGAGTCGTCGTCTGATAAGCCCAGAGGGCATTGGGGAGCTTGTCCAGCCAACTCTTCATGTTCTGACCAACCTTTTTCTACAAGATTTTAGAGAGGGTCTTGTTGAATTCCTCGATCTTCCAATTTTCTTGAGCATTGTGGTGGTAGGTATGGTTAGAACAAATGTTTTACTTGGCTTGCAACTTCTTCAACTCAGCTGCACAGAAGTTGGTGTCGTTATCGATGAGGAAGGCGTAATGGAATCCAAACCAGTAGATGATATTGGATCTCACGAAGTCGATGATAGAACGGGCCCTGACCTCCTTGAGCGGAACTGCTTCTGCCCACTTGAAAAAGAAGTCCATGGCGGTCAGGATAAACCTGCACTGGCGAGCTGTCGCCGGTGGATATGGTCCCACGACGTCGAGTCCCCACACTACAAACTACCAAGATCACTTGGTCAAGTGGAGAAGTTATAGAAGTTGATGCATGAAGTTAGTATGAATTTGTCATGTGTGACATCTCTTGGTGAACTCAATGCAATCATGGATCGTGGAGGGCCAGAAGTATCACAGTCTTTGGATTTGAAGGGACATATTCGGCCCATTATGGTGAGCCCCATAAGAACTGGAATGAATCTCTTGCATGACTTGAGAAATCTTGACTCCTTGGATGAAACGGAGGAGAACACCATCAAACACATGCTTGTAGAGGATCTTATCAAGACGGGGACCACTCTGAAGGGTAAACTACAGTGCGCGACGTCAGATTCTCTTGCGCTCGGCCCGATCATCTAAGAGGTAACCATTTAGGAGATACTTGAAAAAGGAGTCTCTCCAGTCAGGGGTCACTTCAACCACTGCTTCTGAGGATCCTGGGGGTCCTAAGGTGGAGGCTATAGTAGTAATATGTCTTACTCATAGGCCAACATCATCATCTTGGGTGACAAGAGAAATGACTCTATGATGTGCCACATGTATAATCAGATCATTCTGCTCAAGTTCTGTAGGTGATTCCACCAGGCCTTCCAGTGCATCGACTTGACCGTTCTGACAATGACGGACATGAGTAAATTCTGGTCGATATGGAAACTGGGCCATTAGCTGGAGGGTGTGCTCCAACAATGGTATGAGCTCTGGCTTTCTGATGATGTAGTCACCATTGATCTTCTTGATGACTAGTTCAGAATCCACTTTCACATGCAAATGGGGAACATCGTTCTCAAGGTCCATCTTGAGGCCAGTAATGAGGGCCTGATACTCTTCTTCATTGTTGGTGAAACATTCCAAAAACAGAAATGAGTACGGCAGAATGGCTTGAGCTAGGGTAACAAAGACAATACCCAGGCCTACTCTATTGATTCTGGGATCATTGAGCCTCCTGCCGGTGGGGCTCCGGGAGGCACCATCAAACTGCATATTCCAAAATGGAATGGAATGATCTACCAAGAGGATTTCATCATCAAGAAAATCCAAGTCTAGGGACTGGTCCGTGAGGGTTGGACGAGAAGCAAGAAAATCATCCAATGTTTGTCCCTTGACAGCCTTCTTAGGCACGAACCTGATATAGAACTGCTAGAGGGTTACTGCCCACTGTGCTAGATGGTTGGTCAACATGGGGAGGTTCAGAATGTACTTCATCGGGTCTACCAGAGACACCAACTATACCTCATGGTGCTGCAAGTAGTGTCGCAGTTTCTGTACTGCGAATACCAACACAAAGCAGCTCTTTTCAATGGGGGAGTATCTGGTCTCTGTATCAATAAGAATACAACTGAGATAGTAGAGGTTGTTTTCTTTCCCCTCATTGTTCTTCTGGGTGAGAAGGGTTCCAAGAGATCATTCTAGGGTATTCATGTATAGGATTAGTGGTTTTCCAGAGGGGTAGCATCAGGACTAGAGGCTGGAGCATGTACTGCTTGATTTCCTCAAACATAGTCTAGCATTGTTCGTCCCATTCGTTGGTAGAGCCTTTATTCTTGAGATGAGAAAAGGGCTTACACTTTCCAGCCATATTTACAATGAATCGGCATATGTAGGCTAAGTGGCCTTGGAAACCTCAAATCTCCCAGATATTTCTTAGGGGAGGCATCTGACTGATGGTGTTGATCTTCTCTAGGTCGATCTCGATGCCCCGGTACCTGACAACAAACCCAAGGAACTTCCCAGAGGTGACCCCAAAGGCACACTTCAACAGGTTCATCTTTAGGTGGTGGGAATGGAGGAAGACTAACACTTTATCAAGGTCCCTAATATGGTTATGTCACTTGCGATATTTGATCACCAGGTTTTCCACGTAGTATTCCACCAATCTCCTAAGGATATTCTTGAATATGCGGTGCATGGCCCGCTGATAGGTGGCACCTGAATTATTTAACCCGAAGGGAATAACCTGTTAATAGAAAGTACCTTGGGGTGCCCTGAAATATGTGGACTCCTCTTCCTCATGGGCCATTCAGATCTAGTTGTATCTGGAGTAACCATCCATGAAGGAGAGGTCTTGGAACCTAGTTGTAGCATCGATCAACAATTCCGTCATAGGAAGGGGGAAATCGTTCTTCAGACAGTGAAGGTTGATATCCTGGAAGTCAATACAGACTCTGATCTGTCTTTTCTTCTTCCTAACTAGCATAATGTTGGCTATCCACTTGGGGTACTGCACCTCCTTGACAAAGTTGGCTCTGATGATCTTGTCAACTTCGGCCTCAACCATGGCACCATGAGAAGGGTGCATCTTCCTGGGAGGTTGCTTGAACCCGTGATGATTTGTCGGGAGACCGAGGTGGTGGACATATATCTGAGTATCTAGTCCTGGCATATCGTTATAACTCCAGGAAAACATGTCACGGTGCATTTTAAATAAGTCTGCATACTAATGCTGCTCTTTGAGGGACATGGCGGCACTGCTCAATGTGGGTCTCAGATCTGCCATTCTAATAAGGTTCATCTGTACCAGTTCATCGACCATGGAAGAGAAACCTTCTTCAAAGGTGGGGGGAGCATCCTTCAAATCCCCTTATTCACTTGCGGAGGAGGGATCCCCAGCAGGGGAAGCTTCCTCTGGGTCAGCAGATCCCGACGGGAGGCTAGTACCAGCCTGGGCAGTAGTGGAAAGTATATCAGGTGATTCACGTGCTGCTAAAACCATAGCAATGAAGGCAATAAATCTAATCACATCTTGTCTTCGACCCAAGGGGCCATGCTTGATGATATCAAAGAAATAGTGGTGCATCGGCTTGAGCCAGTTAATTCCAGTCTGGAGAAACAGGCATGTATGATGTACTGTCGTTGCCATAGGGTGTACATCCCGATACCGTACGGGGGTAGGAGGCTCCGGGATCACCTGAGCCTGGTTTGTGTAGGAATATGATATTATTTTCTATCAACACATGGACTTGGGAATATGATTCCCACTTGTAGAAGATAAAACAAAACATTTCCCCATGTCGGGGGTTGTGGCCTCCAATCAATGGATTGGGAAGACGTAGGCATCATAAAGACCTGACCAGGGGTCAGTTGCAACCATGACGGGTTCAACCTCACTAGCATAAATCTGGTTATATTTACTCTTGTAATAGTCGACGTCCAGGTACCGGGATTCACAAGAGGTGAAAGGAGATGCATCACCTTGGAGTACACCTACTCGACCCCTAAGGGAGTACTTGAGGCATTGGAGATATGATGAGGGGACCTCCGCATTCATGTGGAGCCATGGTTTTCCCATCAATGCATTGTACGCGGTGTCTTGGGAGACAACCATAAACTTAGTGCTGGCAACTAGGCCACCAAACTGGGTCCTCAAATAGATCTTTCCGACTGGGGTTTTCTCGGTCCTATCGTATCCATGGATCCTCAAGTCAGAGGGAGTTAGGTTATCTATGGATAACCCCAGATTCCACAGTGTCCGCGTCGAGGTAAGGTTAATCCTAGAGCCGGTGTCAACAAGATAGCGGCGAACCTCCACGCTGTTAAAGTGGATGGTGATGTACAGTGGGAAAATTTTCCCCTATATAGGAGAGCCTTCATCCTCTTCAGATAACAAAATGATATCCTGACATTAAACGCTCTTGACCGCTTTAGCATGGAATTCCTCTGCAGCTGCTACCTCCGTCTCCAATTAGAGGGGGATTCTTAAATCCTCAGCAAGTGCCTCACCCATATCTGACGATAGGATAAGGGCCTCAATTATGGAAGGAATCACTGGGATATCGGAAAGGTGCTTGAGGACATCATATTTCCACACCATGTGTGAACTTCTTCTTGTAAGAGGCCACTTTGTGATTGGAGGCATGAAGAGCCCTGCCGGTTGGGCCGGCAGCTGACTGGTGCTGGTCATATCCCACTGCTCTCTAGTCGAAGCCCGAAGAGTAGTTGTCGGATGAGGACCAGATGACTATGATTGGCTTGTATAAGGGAGAGGCTGGTCGCAGTGTGGTTGAGGAAGCTCTGCCTGATCCAGTAGCACAAACAGTGGGGGAGGCGGTCTTGACAACACCGACTGAAAAGGCTGTGCATGCTGAGCTCTGCGCTGGGCCTGCTATCTTGTCTTAGTGGCATGCACGACCTAACTAGAGGTTCCAACTAATGTTCCTCGATGATGCATATGGTCACAGACCTACCGATGTTGGCGTCGGTTGGGGATGTTGGGGAGGTTCGCCTGGCACTCCCCGTTATCGGGAGTCATTAGGGGTTTACCAACTCCACAGTATTAACCAAAGCATACCCTTGACTATCAGTTGAAGAGTCATCCACTACTGGGTGGATTCTGGGAAGAATCCCCATCTTAGGGGGCATGAAGTCTCTAAGGGTGTGGGACGATGATGGCATTAGCGGGGTGTGTTTCTTTCCCTTGCCCTGCTGATGCTTGCTCTTTTGGGAGGAGGTCGGCTGGGAAGACGACACAGAAGCGGCGGTTGTGGCTTTTGAACGCACCAGATGATTCAGGAACGCACGGATGATACAATGGGCATGAGAAACCATTTTTTGATCCATCCAGTTATCATACTTATGGGACCTGTGATTGGAAACCTGCTACCACTCACCCTCGCTGTCGCTGCTACTATCCAGCCTTATGAAGACACCCACCACTTGTGTCATGGCCAGGCCCATCCTGACTAGGTTGTTATCAACCTGGTCTTGAATCCAGTCTTTAAACACATATATATTCTTGAGGGTGTGCTCTAGGATCCAATGATAGGGGCAGTAGTTGGGGATATTAGTGAGATTTGCGTCTTTCGGCCTTCTACACTCAGAAAATCGTACAATCCATTACTCTAAGGAACTACGGAAGTAATCAGGGACCTTATTATTGTTGAACGAGTATGTACAATTTCTCCTGTCCGGAAAGGGGGGTCTATGAGCCTGAACCTGACAAGGAGCTGGAGGAGCCTATCGAGGATGCAGAGCCTAATTGTCCCGCCTGGACAGTGGGGGTGCATTATGCGGGGGCACCTGCAGATTCTGAGGCGTACACTGCTCTTCTTGAGGTTGCGCTTGTGGTGGAGGGCCTCTGCAAGGCTACATGGATGGTTCCACTGCTAGCAATTCTAGTTACCTGGGGGCTTCTATTTGGTCCACCGTGGTAGGATCGGCTCTTTCCACCCTCCTTGCTCGAATTACAGGGGGAAATGGACGTGCCTAGTTGGCCTACTGCAGGGATTTCTCCAGGCATTGGTCCTTAAAGGATAAATCTCGGAATCTTCTAGGATAGTTCTGGGTGATCAGAGAAGGAACCAGTTCCATCTTGATGTTCCCTATGCACATCGTCAATAATTTATTCTGAGTCAGCGGCATGTCAAGGGAGTATGTGAGCCCTTTACATCGGGTGATAAAGTCTGTGACATGCTCATCAGGCCTTTGTTTGCACTTGAAAAGGTCTGCGATACTTTTTTCACGTGGTGGAACTGAACTGGAAGAGAAATTGTCTGCGAAGGTCCTCCCAGCTGGTTACGGATCCGACAGGGAGCTGGCTATACCAGACGAATGTCAGCCCCTCCAATGTCTGAACAAAACAGCGGAGCTTGGCAGCATCCTAATGCGATAGAGTCCCTAACAAGGGCCCGTACCTTGTGTTGAAGTGGGCCAGGTGTTGTGGAGGGTACCTCATCCCGTTAAAGGGGATAAGGTTGGATTCCCGAAACCTGACGGTGCCAGCATATCATCCACCCATGCCGGATATGCCTTGCCATCAGGTGGTATCGCCACCTGTCACGTTTCTAACGCCTTCAGGCGAGCAATGAGTTCCGTCATTGGATCATCTGGGCGGGAATCCCTATCTTGACGGGGATCCCTAACTACAAGCACGTTGGTGGGTTCTTCAACATGGTAACCAGGCTCAACGGCTTGTGGAGTGGCTGGTGGGGCGACCTACGGGGCAGCTGGGGGAACCCGAGCTGGGTTCTTTGGATTGTTGCATCGTTCCGGAGAGTTTGGTGAGATATACCGCTCCCTCTTGCTGTGAGCTCTGGCTTCAGCCCTGTCCGTGGGAATAATATGATCAGGGTTTCCTTGGGGCAGCACATAGAGGGAAATTTGTTCCTTCCCTTGCTGTATTGGCCTAGGATTGTCGTAGTCGGACAGTCGCTCTACAGCGCGTTCAACCAGGAGTTCGTCGACCAACTTCTTCTGCTCATCAAATTATTGACACAACGTGGCCTAATCAGGGTCCTCATCCATTTTCTGCACCAAGGAGGACAGTTCAGAGTGCTTGGCAGATCCAACGTGCTATTTTCTCTTACCGGAATTTCGGTTGAGTACGAATGCCTCGGTGGGTGCAAGGAAACAAAGAAGCTTCCTCTGCTGATGAGTAATCCTTCCCGATGGGTATGACCGTTCTTTCATGACATGGAAAATTGATTATGATTTTAAGGTTGATTTATAGTCTAGGTCAGACCCTAGGTCATCTCTCAAGGAGCGTTGGTGGCATATAGTGTGTATTTTTAATAAATATTACTAAAAGAGGTGGGGATTTTGAAAACAGTTTTAACAAAATAACATAACTTAAAGAGCTTAATAGTTGATAGAATAAGGTGGAGGTTTAAGAATTATGAGATAAGGATATCACTTCAAGTTCACTACACATCATGGATGGTTCATTGTTCTGAAAATTTCACATGGTTTTTATTAATTCTTTGGTTGAGGGTTGTCAAGATCTTGATTCCCCTCTTGCCTCTCTAAAAGTTGCACAAAGTACCAACCCTTGACACAACAATCATGTTGTCAAGGTTTGGACCTAAAGAACATATTAAAGGATTCCACAACATACTAATATCTTTTTTATGTGTGATAGGAAGAGGATCCTTGTGTTTACCAATCAGAACAACTCAAGTTTCCCACTTGAAATTTCAACCCAATCGGTGTTGAAATGAAAAGCGGTTCACGTAATTAAACCCAAGAAATGAACTCAGAGGAGAAAATTGTTTAGATAAAACATAAGTGAAATAATCCACACAAAAATTACACAAAACTAGTAGAGTATCAAGTGTTGGAACTCCCTCCCAAGTATGTGTATCTCCCTCTAAATGATCGTCCATCGTTTAGCTCGCCATCGAGAGGAGGACAAGGCTCGGGTAGAATTCCTTCTTCATTGTTGATCCCCATATGATGATAGGGGCCTCCAGAACTTCAAGTATGAGGAGATAACTCCTTTTTGTCGCCAAAATACCAGAGCTTTTCCTCTTGGTCAAACTTGAGAATGAGGATCCCAAGGTTCCATTTTATAGGAAAATGGGAATGTGGTTTTGAGAACATAGAATTATTAAAACCACTTTTCATAGGTGTTTCGGCCTTCAGAAAACCTTATATCTATTTTGAGAAAAATAAAAAAAAAATTATCCCCACCTATTGGCTGTATCCAATGAATGTTGGGCATAAGTTTGATACCTATAGCCTAAGATATGGATAGATCCTAGCATACAACTTTTGACATCCTGTAGATTCAGTGTGTTGGCCATATCAGATCGGTTTGGCCACTAGATGACTGAATGAGTCTTGGGGTCCTTCATAAGAAATGTAGCCCAATAAATTTGGATCATCCCATAAAATATCATCCCAATCGGATGCACGGTCTAGTAGTAGTATGCAGATTAATCCACTAGTGTGCATGGATCCTGCACAGTTTTACCCGTTTTTCTTGGACATCATCATGGTCCCTCCAAATAACCTCCTCTTGCAATGGAATCATCAAAAAAAGTATCATTTACCTTTTTAATAGTGATAAAAACAAAATAAATGATTCAAAAATGGAATGAAACTTTTCATTATTTTTATAATTTTCAATATAAAACAAGTTCAACAAAGTGGTGTAAAGGTAAGAATTACACAGTGAATTGTGGTACGATCATACCCCCACACCTAAACATTTGCACTCCAAGGAAAAGTCACATATCCAAATAAAATTAGGCATATAAATATTCCCAACATCATGAATATTTAACATTCGAGGAAGTTTTAATTCATTAATGTAATGAGATCAATGCACGAACCACACCCAGTAGTTTTTCCTACAGAAAAAGATGTCTCATAAATCATATCACAGTGAAATTGAAAGAGATTCAGGACACCAACATGAGGACGAAATTCAAAGGTCAACCATTCCACTAACTCTCCATGTGTGTGTGAGAACCATTCCATGTTATTCTTTCCACTTCCTATCCAATTAATATATGCTATTTTAAAATTATTCATCTTTAAATTAATTTTCACTGAACCTACCCTACATCCTTTGCAATCATATTTCAAGACCCACTAACTTAAGCATTCCAAGAAGTCAAACTTTAAGCTCCCAACCTAAATATCCTGATATGTTGTATATTTCATCACCCCCCTCATTTATTATTTTTTTTTAAAGTTTCATTTGGAATAAATCTCACACTCATCTCTCAACCCTTGTTTAATCTCCTCACGACACTAATTGCAATAGTTATAACAAGATCAAAGGTTGAGGAGGAGGGTTTTTTGACCTGCCCAGGACTCAAAAAAAATTTAGGGCATAAAATAGTCGGACATTAGGTACACACGCATAGGTCAATCTGGTATAGTAATGAAACAGATCGAATAAGGAATGAACGTATGAAAATATCATTATAGTTGAAAAATATTAACCTAACATATGTTTACCTTATATTAAGTAAGAAATATTCACACTTTGTGGTTTGGTGCAAAAATTTAAAGAGATATTAGTGACACAATTTTCCCAAAAACTACTTACACAAGGGGAATCAATCATCTCAATTTTTTCACAGTGATACAACCATTTATATCATTGATAGAAAACCAATTCACTAAAAATCACTCCCTGATGTTAACTTCAGAAAAAAAAATCTTTTTCACCATTCTTTTTGGTATTTTTACTTTCCCCCATTTATGGTCACCGAATCATGGAACTTTGAAATTTTTTATGGTGGGGGGGAATGAAAATACTATAAAGAAGAAGAAAAAGAGAAGAAATAAGAAAGACAATTGAAATCCTAATGAACTCAACAAGATAGGGAAAAGTGAAAATAACATAAAGAAGGTGAAAAAGAGAAGAAAGAAAAAAAATGATGAAAATTCCTATCTAACCCAGGAATGTACCCATCCCCCCACACCTAGAATGTGTAGTGTCCTCACTATAATATTTGAGAAAGTGAGAGGGAAGGATAAAACCTGGTGTGTTTCACTGGTATGTTGCTTATTGAACAAGGAGTTCCTCCATTGGGAACACTGAAAGGGCTTCATGGAAGTGCTTCAGCTGATGCCCACTGACAGTGAAGGTTTGTTTGGTTTATTCATTTTGAACCTGGACAACACCAAATGGGGATACATTAATAACAGTGTATGGGCCAAACCAGCAGGAACGAAGCTTACCTGGATGCAACTTCAGACTTTTATTATAAAGGATGACCTTCTGCCCAATGTGGAACTAATGATGAAGTATAATAAGGTTGTGGGAAGCCTTGGTTCACTCCTTATAAATCCTATATTTTTTATATTCATCTCTTCTCATTTCCTCCAACTCCTAAATCTGCAGCTTCCTTTGGGAACCCGCATGAGAAAGATTAGAATCGCATTGTTTGATATCCCAGTAGTCCCAATGCTCAATATCAATAGGTAGGTGACAACTCTTTCCAAACACAAGATGATAAGATTACATTCCAATGGGATTTTTGATAGCAGTACAGTAGGCCCATAATGAATCATCAAGTCAAAGACTCCAATATTTTCTATTGGGTTGAACCATTTTTCAAGAATCTATTTTACCTCTCTATTTGACACCTCGACTTTACCATTGATCTACAGATGATATATAGTAGAAACTCTATGACTGACCCCACACCGATGCAAAAGTGATTGCATTGTTTGGTTGCAGAAATGAAAACCCTGGTCACTGATGATGAACCTAGGTAAGCCAAACCAACAGAAGATTTGGGTTCTCAAAAATTCTACAACTTCCTTAGAATCATTAGTCCTTGTAGCTCATGCCTCTACCCATTTTGACACGTAATCAACTTCTAGAAGAATGTACAAGTTGCCAAAGGAATTGGGAAATGGACCCATAAAGTCAATTCCCCAAACATCAAAAATGTCATGAAAGAGAAATGGTTGTTGTGGCATTTAATTTCTTTTAGATGCATTCCCCATTCTTTGAAAATGAGGGCAAGATTTGCAAAAATCATGGGCATCCCAAAAAAGTGTTGGCCAAAAGGGACCAGAATCAAGGACCTTGTGAGCAGTCTGTTGGGGACTAGAGTGTCCCCCACAAGCAAGAGTGTGGAAAAATCTAAGGATAGACTGAAACTTGTTATCCGTAACACAACTCCTAAGAACATGATCGCTACATGTGTGCCAGAGATAGGGGTCATCCCAAATGTACCAATGAGACTCATGTTTTAGACGACTGGCTTGGTTTTGATAGAAATCAATCGGAATGCAAGATGCTACCAAATAATTTATAATTTTCGCATACCAAGGAATAACATCTTGCACTCGATACAATTTCTCATCAGGAAACATTTCATTAATGGGAATACAGGGGGATGAGTCAATTACCAATGATGGGGGAATCCTACTGATATGGTCAGCCACCATATTCTCTGCTCCATTTTTATATCTAATTTCTAGACTAAATTCCTGAAGGAGGAGTATCCAGTGAATGAGATGTGGCTTGGCTTTCGGTTTCTTAAGGAGATACTGGAGGGCTGCATGGTCTGAGAACGCAATGACTTTGGACCCCAAATGGTATAATCTGAATTTGTGCAAGGCAAACACAATGGCAAGGAATTATTTTTCAGTTGTAGTGTAGTTTTCTTTGGCAGGGTCCAACGTACGTGACGCATAGGCAATGACATGTGGAGCTCAATCGACCCTTTGTGACAAGACTGCCCCAACTGCATAGTTAGAGGCATCACACATCAGTTCAAAAGGTAAATCCCACCAAGGTGGTTGGATTACGAGGGGTGACCTGAGACTCCATTTTAACTTATTAAAATCTTCCTCACATTATTTATCAAAAACAAATTCTTTTTATTTTTGGAGTAATCGGGAGAGGGGGAGTGTAATTTTACTAAAGTCACAAATGAAACGATGGTAAAATCTAGCATGAACTAGGAAAGACAGCACATCCTGTACATTTTTGGGGAATTTTAAGGAAGAAATGACATCCAATTTTGATTTATCTACTTGTATTCCATTCCCAGAAATGGCATGCCCCAAAACTATACCTTGTCATGCCATGAAATGGCATTTCTCATAATTTAATACAAGAATCTATTCAATACATTGACATAGGACTGAGCCAAGACTACTCAAACATTCATCAAAAGAAGAGCCATAAATAGTGAAATCATCCCTGAACAGTTCCTTACAATTATCTAGGAAATCTAAAAAAATACTAATCATGCAACGTTGGAAAGTACCTGGAGGATTGCATAGACCAAATGATATCTTTTTATAGGAAAATGTGCAAAGGGGCAAGTGAAGGTTGTCTTTTCTTGATCCTCAGTAGAAATATGGATCTGAAAGTTTCTAGAATACCCATCAAGGAAACAGTAGTGAGACTTATCCGCTAGCCTCTCTAGCATTTGGTCAATGAATGGAAAATAGAAATGGTCCTTCCTAGTGTGTTGGTTTAGTCAGCTATAGTCTATACAGACACACCAACTATTCTGCACACGAGTTGGAACCAATTCATTGTTTTCATTTTTGATTACTGTAAGGCCAATCTTTTTAGGAACTACTTGAATGGGTCTGACCCATTGTCTTTCAGATATGGGGTAAATGATTCCAGCAGCCAATAATTTTGTTACGTCATTTTTTACAACTTCTAGGAGTTTTGGGTTCAGTCGATGATGTGGCTGCCTCACTAGTTTAGCCTCATCATTTAACAAAATATGATGTGTATAAATTGATGGGATAATACTAGGAATGTTAGAAAGTGTCCATCCCAAAGCTTGTTTATACTCCCTCAAATGTTCATGTAGTTGTAATTCATGCTCATGAGGGAGTGAACTAGAAATGATGAAGGGAAACTTGTTTCCATTCTCATGATATGAATATTTTAAATATTGGGGAAATTGTTTCAGTTCCAATTTAAGTGGATTTTGGATTTTTGGGAGTGAGTGTGAAAGTGAGAGGTCACTGATCTCATCTAACTGCTCTATGGTATCATCCCCAATAGTGGAATGATATTTTACAAGCTTATCAGTATCATCGATGGTCAATGGATCCTCGGTTTTTAAGAAATCATCAATCAATGAAAAAGCATGACACTTTTCTAGACTACTACAACAATCAATGCATGAATCATTTCCTAGCATTTCTATCAATGAAGAAAACTCAGAAAGGGGATCAGGGGAAAGAAATGTTTTTTTTTTCAGGGGAAGGGAGTACATCTATAGAATTAATAGAGAGAGAGGAATATTCTTATGAGGGGTGCTTCCTGGCATCAACGATATTAAAGCGGACAATTTTACCACCAAACTCCATAGATAATGTACCATTGTGGACATTAATTACAGTTTTGGCAGTTTTCAAGAAGGGTCTCCCTAATATAATCAGGGCATATCCATTTATCTTATCATCCTCCATTTTAAGAACATAAAAGTCAGTAGGAAAAATTAAATTTTGAACCCTCACAAGAACATCCTCTAACACACGAGAAGGGTGTTCGGTACTTCGATTAGATATTTGAACAATAATTCCAGTGGGCTTTAGTTCCCTAACCTGTAATGTAGAGTAAATAGAGTGAGGCATCACATTTGTAGAAGCACCTAAATCAAGCATAGCATTAGAAAAATAATACTCCCCTATGGTGCATAGAATTTAAAATGTTCCCAGATCATTACCCTTGGTGGGAAGTTATGGCTCTATCAATGATGAAACATTCCTCCCCAAGCTCACCTTCTCATCTCCCCTAAGTCTCCTTCAGTGTGTACACATCTCCTTTAGAAACTTGGAGTACCGTGGAATTTTCTTCACAGCATCAATAAATGGGATGTTAACCTGTACTTTCTTGAAAATATCCAATATTTCCTTATCAAGTTCAGTTTTTTTTGGATGGGTGGACCTTTTAGGAAATGCAAGGGGAATGGTTCGGCTAGGTGACTCATCAATGTACACACTCTTTCCTTTGGAAGGGATTCTCTCAGGACAAGGTTCTTTAACATTTGGAAGATTTTTATTGGTTGGTACAGAGGTTTCCCCGGGATGGGATGACTCTAATAGAGGAATCATCTTACATTCTAGTCGTTTTCCACTCCTAAGGGTTATGGAACTAACATTTCCTTTATCCCTTGGGTTAACTATTGGTTGAGAGGGAATTTTACCTGATCCGTGACTTTGAATTTCACCCACTAAGTTAGCTAGGTGGCCTAATTGGGTTTTTAGGTCCTGTATGGCTTCTTGATTGGTTTTTTGGGATTGAATATTGTTGGAAGCCATTTTTTTCATCATATCTTATAGGCTACGCTTGGGTTTTGGAGGGGTTTGTTGGAAAGGCCTTTAGGGTGGTTGAGGATTTCTGGGCGGTGGTGGTGGATGACTACTCTTCCCTGGTTGGTTCCATTATTGTTGAGGTTGGTTTGAATACCCCCTTTCCTATAGTCTTGGTTCTCCTTCCACCCAGGGTTGGATGGATAGTATGGTTCTTGCCTAAAGGGTTGGTTATAGGGTCATCTTGGACATATTGCCTCACAACTCTCAGATGTTTCCCTCAATTGAGGACATTGGTCAGAGTAGTGGGTGTCAGAAGAATATATACCACAATGGATGGGAGGAGGAGATGGGTATTTTTGTTGGTAAAGATCATGTTGTCGAAGAAGGGTACTTACCTCTTTGAACTTTGTGTCCACCTTCTTCTAGAATTAAGTACTTTTTACCTCATGAATACCTCGAATGGGTATGCTAGACCTTGTACCAAATTGTTTAGTGTTTTGTTCCATGTTCTTGATTAAGGTCCTTGAAGCAATTGGGGTCTTATCTACCAGTGCACCACCTGAAGCAGCATCAATAATATTTCTATAAATAGGGACTAAACCTTCATAAAAATATTGTATTAAAAGTGGTTCACTTATTTGGTGGTGTGGACAACTTAAACATAACCTTTTAAAGTGTTTTCAATATTCATGAACTGTTTCCCCTGGACATTTTCTTATACCACATATTTCCTTACATATTGTTGCAGTTTGAGAGGCTGGGAAATATTTTTCAAGAAAAAGGCGTATCATGTCTGCCCAACCTCTTATTGGTAAATTAACATAGTACAACCAATCTTTCACAGTGTCTTCTAAAGAAAATAGGAATTCTCTAAGCTTTACTTGTTCCTCATCCACATTAGCATGTTTTAATGTTAAACAAATAGTATGAAATTATTTTAAGTGCTAGTGTGTATCTTCTCCAGGAATTCCATGGAATCTTAGTAATAGATGAATTAAACCAGATTTTAGTTCAAAATTGGGTGCCTCGCCATGTAATTGAATGTATTTGGGACAAATATAAACAACGGGTGAGTTTAGTTATTTTATTGTTCGATTGTTTTCAGCCATGTTATTCATGTTAATTTTAGTTTTGATGTTAGTTCCAGCAGAAGATGAAGGGTGAAGAAGAGTTTCAATATGTGGTGTTCCCTCCTTCAAAGTGTTGTCTTGTGTGTCTCGGTGTCGTTGACGTAGGGTCCTCTCAGGTTCAGATTCAAAAGGTTCTAAATCTCCCGAAGTAGAATGCGTCATGCACTAAAACTACACAGAAAAATATATCATAACAAAAAGGGATTTAAAATGTATAAGAGAAAGCAAATAAATATTCACAAAAATTACAAAAACATTATAAAAAATGCACTAAAAACCAAAGCGCTCCCCGACAATGGTTCCAAAATTTGACCGCGCTGTCATGAGGTGGAAAATTTATTATAATTTTAAGGTTGATTAATAGCCTAAGGTAGACCCTAGGTCGTCTCTCAAGTAGCGTTGGTAGCTTATAGTGTGTATTTTTATTAAATATTACTAAAAGAGGGGGTGATTTTGAAAACAGTTTTAAGAAAATAACTTAACTTAAAGAGTTTAATAGTTGATAGAATAAGGTGAAGGTTTAATAATTATGAGATAAGTAGATCACTTCAAGTTCACTACACATCTTAGATAGTTAATTGTTCTAAAATTTTCATATGGTTTTGTTTAATTATTTGGTTGAGGGTTGTCAAGATCTTGATTCCCCTATTGCCTCTCTAAATGGTGTACAATGTACCAACCCTTGACACAAAAGTCATGTTTTCAAGGTTTGGACTTAAAGAATAAATTAAAGGCTAAAAATCATAGTAATATCTTTTGTATGTGTGAGAAAAATAGGATCCTTGTGTTTCCCAATCTGAACAACTCAAGTTTCCCACTTGAAATTTTAACCAAATCGGTGTTGAAATGAAAAGTGGTTCACTTAATTAAACCCAATAAATGAACTCAGAGGAGAAACATTTTTAGATAAAACATAAGTAAAATAATACACACAAAAATTACACAAATACAGTAGAGTATCAAGTGTCGGAACTCCTTTCCAAGTATGTGTAGCTCCCTCGAAATGATTGTCCACTGTTTAGCTCACCATCGAGAGGAGGAGAAGGCTTGGGTAGAACTCCTTATTCATTGTTGATCCTTGTATGATTATAGGGGCTTCCAGAACTTCAAGTATAAGGAGCGAACTCCTTTGGGACTCTAAAATACCAGATCTTTTTCTCCTGGTCGAACATACAATTGAGGAGCCCAAGGTGCCATTTTATAGGAAAATGGGAAGGTGGTTTTGAGCACAGAGAATTATAAAAACCACTTTTCACAGGTATTTTGACCTCCAGAAAACCTTATATATATTTTTAAAAAATACAAAAGTTGTATCTTCCCTATTGGCTATCTCCACTGAAATTTTGGAATAAATTGGACACCTACAGCCCGAGATATGGACAGATCATAGTACACAAATTTTGACATCGTGCAGATTCAGTGTGAGGGACAAATCAGGTCGGTTGGGAAAATAGATTGCCGAATGTGTCTTGGGTTCCTTCATAAGAAATGTATCCCAATAAAATTTGTACCAGCCCAAAAAATATCATCCCAATTGGATGCACGGTCTAGCAGAAGTGTGGGAATTAATTCACTGGTGTGCTTGGATCCTGAGCAATTTGGCCCATTTTTCTTGGGCATCATCATGGGCCCTCCAAATCACCTCCTCCTTCAATGGAATCATCAAAAAAATTATCATTTCCCTTTTTAATAGTGATAAACAGAAAATAAATGATTCAAAAATGGAATTCAACTTGTCGTTATTTTTATAATTTTCAATATAAAACAAGTTCGACATAGTGGTGTAAGGTGAAAATTACAGAGTGAATTATGGTACAATCAGGATCCAATAGCGGTGGCTTGCCCTCAGAGGGTAATTCTATAACAAGAAGATTCTTCTCATCCTCCGCATCCACTATATCGGTCATGTTGATTGTGACCCTTCCAGGGGGCATGTCTTCAATATCGCCTAGCGAGTCGGGCTGCCTCCGAATAGGACTGAAGAGGAGGGCAGCATACTGCCCCCAGCCATGAATTTGCACGTGGGGGTATCCTCCTTGATAATTTTGTGGTGTACCTTGATACTCTGAATGCATTTCTGCTGGAGGTTTGTACGGTTTCCTGGTGACTCCGGGCATTGTGTCGTAGGGAGTGCAGCCAAATCGACCAGATGTCATTGCTCTCTGATTTCTTCAAAATGTGCTTGGATACTAGGATAAATCACTCACTAATGACGAAGACTAAAATGTGTCACCCAAAGGGTGTGGTGGAAACAATCAACTTCCTCCAGGGTCATGGATTCTAGTGTGCAGAAATTTGGTGCTGCCACAGGCCAGAACTTCTTGGGGAAGTGGTCCACTGCGAGGATGTTCCATAAGCACCTCAGATTCAATTCAGGGTCTGGCCCTTGATTTCCCCACTCGTCAATTGTAGGTGGCTGAGGAACAGGTAGTGGTACTAAGGTAGACTGTTGGGATGGAAAGCTGGCCGGTGGAGAGTACAACGAGTGGGCTGACTTGCTACCGAATCTTGGGCTATCCTCTGATGAGTATAGCGACCTGGCCACTACGTCGTAATAAGATGAGATGATGTCCACAATTCCTGGCTCAGGGGATAGGGTTACTGGTGACAGGCCATGATGTTGCTCGCCCGCCATTGGTCCCCAGAATAGTTCTTCATGATCTCTTGTCAATGTAGAGAGCGCTTCTGATGACGTTGGTGGCGATGGCACGACCGTAACCTGTGGGGTCACCAGACTTTCATCCTCCTGGATATACTTATAGAGGTAGGAGGGAATATGATGGACCTCGGATTCTGGGAGCACCAGGAAGATGCGCCTCGTCCTTGCCCCAGACCTTGACTTGGATGAATGAGAGGAGGGTTCCCGCACTGAGTCGTATTCCGTCTCAGAGTCTGAGAAGCGGACTGGTCTAATATTTATCTGAATCTTCTCAGAATTCTTCTTATTTCGGTGATGACCCACCTTCCTTCCCATGGGTGGCTCCTCAGAAAAAGGCAAATTTCTGACATGGGGTCCTTCGACCACACTAGTGCTGGGGGGGAGAGGGTTTCCACCGGAGAAAGTCGGGGTGCGAGGAGCACCAGGAAAAATGTCAAAGGGGATATGGGGAGGACCTCCATGGGTAGTAATGGAGCGGGAAAGACCTCCTCTAGAAATGGGAGAAGCATGGGGAGGACCTCCATGCTTGTTTTCCATGGCAACCTCAGTATGAGGAGGGTCCTTGTATCGGTCTAGTTGTACACGGTTAGGATCTCCGTGTTGGGTGTGGATGGAGCGAGGCTGGCCTTCACCACTCTAGTTTATGAGGTGAGGAGGACCTCCACCAGCTGCTGAGAGAACATGGGGAGGTTCCCCATGTTGAAGAGAGACCAGATGGGCAATGTCCCTACACCGGTGGTCGTGGGTACGAGGAATGACTTCATACCCAGTGTAATGGGAATGGGAGAGGCTTTTGTGCCAAGTATCACCACTGCGGGGAAGATCCTCATTCGGATTGAGGGTGGCATGGGGCGGACCTCCATGTCGATCCTCAAAGCAGGGAAGGCCCATGCTTTCCGTGGTAGTGGTACGGGGAGGACCTCCGTACTGGGGGACATCGCTGCGGGTTAGCTCACGACGACAACTGCTCATGCTGGTGACCAAGAGAGTTGACCCAGCCTACCCATGGGGTAGTTGGGGCCTTGATCCTACTTGGGAATATAAGTTCCCCTGCTTAGCATATGCAGAGAACTGATTATATGCATTGGAGGTGGCTCGGGCCATAGTAGTCGTTGACGCCCCCTGGCAGGAATCCTCCTCAGCTTGCACTCGACACTGGAATCGGGTCAGAAGAACCATGGCTGGTGGTGTAGGTATGTATCTTACCTGCTCCTCTTTCATCAAGACCGGGCAGCAGCACTGATGCGGCCGGGTAGGAGTCCTCGATGGGAACCCCTGGAATGGGACTCTGACTGGGCTGGGTCGGATGTCACCTACCTCATCATCGTAAGGCAAGGAGTCGTCAAAGCGCCCTGGGGACAGGCTCCCGAAACTGTTGTATGTCGGGGTGGTGAGTAATGGCTCCATGTCCAGCCCTCGGTGGTGGCATTGACGGCGAGGATCAGATGCCTTCATATCTAGGCGGGCCATATCCCGAGTCGTGATTATTCCCTCCTCCTCGTAATAATGCACAATATCATTGATTACCCTTCGTTGAATGACCTCTAATGGGGAGAGGTGGTGTGGGAACCCCATGGACATATATGTAAAGTCCGTCGTGGAAGACGTGAAGCCATGTGGGAAGTCCGTGTGCGTGCTACCCCTACCCCTGCGTCGATGGGCAGGCATTGATCACGTCCCTGGAGCAGCAAATTGATTCCTAAGAGCAGGGAGATTAATTCACCAGTGCTGAAAGAAAAAATGAATCAATGACCAATGCCCCAGTGCCATCCTGTCTTCCATGGCCGATAAGAGGGATCCACACTGACAACATCGTAAAATGGGATGTCCAACATTCTACTACCCAAACTTCTTGTGAGTTTCACTCCAGGCCCACTATTTTCTTATCGGGACCCAGCACCGGATAACTGGATCTAGTGACACGCCAATCCATTGATGCCTCAAACACTACTAATCTCCTTATTGAGGAGAGGAATTTCACATCGGGTTCACCATTTCTATTTCTAACACTTTCTCTGGGGCGCGCACGTCCGTCTATTTTATGGGATGAAAGGCATAGTTTTGTTGCCCAGCATTCCTATTTTCCAAAGGTGGGAATCATATGTTCCTTATTCAGAGATGTTTGGTCCTTGATCGAAATGGGATGATGAGATTTTGGTTCTTCCTTCCGTGGATTCCTCCTCAGAACTCTTCACCTAGTCTAGGTCTCCCTTATAGATTTAATATGTTGTTCGTGAAACTCTTCCTAGTGTAATATCTTCATAGACTTCAGTTAATTACACTACTTCTGTCTGGACATTCCAAGGGGTTCCATTAGGGAAACAACCTTTGGTCAGGGGAGCAGTCACGTTGGGCATCACTGGTGTGTCTGGATGCTGGGACACTGGCGCGTTTGTCTTGTGTCCTTTATTATAGGGATTCTCGAGGGCACGGAATCCCGAGGCGTCCCACATTGAACGCGAGGAATCATATACCATGGGCATGTATCTGAGGTTTTCCTCATCTTCCCATGTTTAACACAGTGTATGCCGTAAGTGTAACGTCCATCAGAGATGGACCAGACTAATCAAAGCACGAACTAGAGTGGATCAGATGGGTGCAACCCCTAGAGGGAACACTGATGTTTGGGCCAATGTATGGGTGAATTCCTAGTTACTGTTGTGGGGAATGGGGTATGAGGTGGCATGATCCCACCGGGAAGTGGCGGCCCGGGTAAGAATCAGGATGGATGGTGGAGTGGTTGAATGAAGTGGATGGTGAATGGGATGGAACCGCCATGAGGATGATGATGGTCTTGGGCTTGATCCTTGAAGAGGCTTTCTACGTATCCCTATAGTAGGGAATCAAATTCCACATAGTTCATCTGATGACGGTGTACCACCGATTGGGGATTTCAATGGCTTACCACTAGGTGGGGTCACAATGGCTTACCACGGGATAACAATGTCAAAGGCTAACCACTGAATAGGATCACAATGGCTTACCACTGAATAGGATCAAAATGGATTACCACTGAATAGGATCACAATGACTTATAGCTAAATGGAGTAACAATGGCTTGCCACTGAATAGGGAATCAAAAGTGGAATACAGTTTAACATCATGGAGGATGGGGGTGGACCGATGTGAAGTGGTTGGGACCACTGGTTGTTGGTCTTGAACCTCGGTGTGGTTTCTTACATACCCTGACTTGGCAAGGATCAAAGTCCACGTAGTACGGGTATGAGGCAGGTGTCGGTGAATTGACGTTAATAAGGACCTGGGGTCAGGGTGGATGGTGGTCTTGAACCTCATGGAGGCTTCCTACATACCTTACCTTAGCAATGATCAAAGTCCTTGTAGTTCAGATGGGGGCATTTGGGGCTTACACTTTGAGGTGGCCCAAGGTGTTGGCGATTCGACGTGATAGGGGTTGGGAAAACCAATGGATGGTGGTCTTGAACCTCGTGGAGGCTTCCTATGTACCTAGACTTATCAAGGATCAATGTCCTCGTAGTTCAGGAGGGTCGGTGAACCGACGTGAAGGAGGACCTGGGGTCCCATGGGGGGTGGGACTGAACCTCGTGGAGGCTTCCTACGTACTCTGCCTTGGAAAAGAAAAAAGTCATCATAGTTCGGATGGTGTGGGGCTTTGTGCACCGATGTAAAGATGGTTAGGACCGATGGACAGTAGTGGGATTGAACCTTAGGGAGGCTTCCTACGTACCCTACATTGGAAAAGATCAAAGTCCTTGTAGTTCAGATGGTGTGGGGATTATACTCTAGGATGCCCAAGGTAGGTTTCTAGGTCAGTGATTTCTCAAAGCCCACATGAGTCATGCTCGGTGTGGGAAACAAGAGACAGTAAAGACCTGACGATCACGTCGTGAAAGGTGCATTCATGGGATGTGGAGTGCGGCTTACACGTGATCACAACCCAAAGAGGGAACCAGGGCATATGTGCGGTTAGTTTCCTGAAGAGGTTGGGACTTACTCTAGGATGGAGGACCGATTGCGACAAAGCCTAGAAGGAGAGGGATTTGGTACCAAATAAAAGAGGGTTCTAGTGTCCATTTCCCCCTCCCCCTAGTCTTTAGGACCGAAGAAGAAAGGATGAGCTGGGACACTACCACCTCTAAGAAAAGCTAGGGTATTACATCGAGATGGTCTCCCTTTCCCTACAGACAAACGCCACTCTGATAAGGAGGATATCATCACTTGTGAGGGAAGATCTCATCCTCATGGAGACCAGTGGGTGTGCATAATGTCCAAGGTGGGGGAACCCCGCGTGTGAGGCACAAGGTGTGGTCACAGTTTAATGTCATGTGTTGTGGATGATGGTTCTTGGCATTTTAACATCATACAGCTCAGACTATGTGGGTTCACTTTTCACCCCCAGGACTTACATAACCAGTACCCTCTGCACCTTGGTGAAGAGAGGGGACATGCAACACCGTGGCTGGGGTGTCATGGAGTGAACCATTAGGGGTCCACTTTAGCATGTCTATGCAAAGAATCAATAGTCGTTAGCATGCCTATGCGAAGAGGCATGAGGCAAAGCAACACAATAGGAAGTATCGTCCAAGGGAATTTAAAATCAAGTCATTCCAACCTGGAGGGTCGCACAGGAAATGGAATTGCAAATCATAGGGGTTCATATGCAGGGGCCTTGTGAAGCTCTGCTTCTCCATGTGTCAGAGGGTACTTGTGAAGGGGTGTGCTTCACGAAGTAGGGCACCTCAGCCTAAGCATAGGGAATAGGTTCATATAGGAGGTTATTCATGGAGTGGGAAGGCATTTGCGGAGGACTTCCATGCAGAGCAAAGGTTCCTCACAAAGGAAGGTATTGTGAAGCAATGTGCTTCGCGAAGTACAGTGACCCCACCATATCATGTGGATCGAGTGTATATGAAGGGTGTTTCGTGAAGCAAAAATGCTTTGTGATGACCCGGGTCCCCTTGGGGATCCACTTCCTTCGTGGAGACCCTTAGGCTCTGCAAAAGGCATCCCTATCGAAAGAGGGGGTTACAATAAGGTGAGGAGGAGGCACTTTATAGGGAATAAGTACCTCACACAGCTCATGGTTTGTAGAGCAGAAGCTGCTTCATGATTTGGGAGCTAGGAAGTTGAAAGGTCGGATGATATGTCCCCATGAATTGGGGGAAGGCCAGTATTTATAAGGGAGAGGCGCCACGAAGCAGTGCTCGCTTAGCACGAAGAGGAATTTGTTTGCTCTATGGAGGGCTCACGAACGTCAAATGCGTTTGCGGAGCATCCCACCTCCTTGATCTGCGGTAGAATCACGAATGTCAAAGGCGCTCACAGATCGTTACCGCCTCCTTGCTCCGCGGTGGCTCGCGAACGTCGAAGGAACTCGTGGAGCGTTACTGCCTTCTTGCTCCGTGGTGGCTCGTGAACATCAAAGGTGCTCACGGAGCGGCCTGCCTCCTTGCTCCGCGGTGGGAAGGGTGCGATTGGGGCTCCCCAAATGGTCTTCACGAGGCAGCCCCTTGAGTATTTCCATTTCTTCATCTTTTTCTCTCATTTTGGTGCTGAAAAATATAAATATCCAAATTACGTACTTGATATAGTCATCCAAAACACCATAGTTAAACAAGAATGTGTGATGTGCCATCTACCGCTCTTTAAGGCTCAATGTACCCAATGTGTAAGTCCCAAAAATTCCTCCTGTTTTGGTAAGAGATGGAAACGACAGCTGAATTTCTCTATACTGGTCATCTTGATTTCTCATTGTCTAGTTATGTCTTGTGGTCACATCATAGAAATACATTGAAAAAAATCCATACATTCTTGAGCCAGATAACCCATCACAATCAAAACTTTAGGATAATTCTTGTTTCAGACATATGATTTCATTTTGCACCTATTTCATTTAGTAAGATACATCCACTGAAAAGAAACTGGTCCCCCGAGAAGTGTTTCAGTTTGAATATGATCCTTTAAATGCAATATGCAAGTGAAAAAGTATGGGAGAAATTTATTTACAATATCACATAAAATTAATGGTGCTTCCTACTGCATTTTATCAAGAATGACTTGGATAACCTTTTATCACAAAGTTACTTAAAAAATGGAATAGGTGAATCATTTTTACCCTTACATTATTGGGTAACAAGTTATTATTTGATATTGGAATCAGTTCAAGAAGAAGGATGTGACAATCATGAGTTTTTAGATATATTAGTTTCATATCTCTTCTTTTGACTTTTTTATATATGTTTATATAATATCCATGTAGAACCTTGATATTCTCTAATTCTATAAAAAATTGATCTTTCTATGATGGTGTCATCACATAATAAGCACAAGGAACTTTCTGTTGGTTTTCACTAATACAAACAGGATGCATTTCTGGTCGAATACCCCAATCCAACAGGTCCCAATGAGACCGGTAGTCATCTTTGGTATTCCCCTTGATATTTAGAATAATTGAAAGAAAAATTTCACATATATTTTTCTCAATATGAATTACATCTAAACAATGAAGTAATAAATTGTTAGATAAATATGGAAACTAAAAAAATCATTTTTTCAAATTATAAGTGGCTTTACTGTCAATATTCTTCCTCTTTTTAGATTTCAACTGACCTTTACATAATAAAAAATTAAAACCATTCAATTCATTAAGCCCATAAAATCCTAACATATGTTGAGGTTGTTGTTTAGTCTAAATGGTATTATCAAACCTCTGAAGATTTGTCCCCTATTGATGATCCATTGGAGAGAATTAGAAATACACCATGAAACTAAAACTATGATGATATTTAAGCCTTCTCGATTGTGTATTCTTCATTCAAATGAGAAATGATAGTTTTCACTTCTTTCTCTACCCAAACATAATTTCATAAGCAGGGAAATCATTTATAGTCTATAGAAGGGAAGCATTCTTCTGAAACGTATTCTTTGAAGAAGCGTCAAATATTTTCACACCAAAATACCAAAGATATTTCAACTCTCTTATTAAAGTCTGCAAGTAGAAATCTATATCATTAATGAGGTCAGAAGGTCCAGATATCACTATTCTTAATAAAGTGAATGGTTTTTTATACACATCCATGTAGGAAGATTATAACCATGAATAAAAACTAGCCACAAGTTGTGAGCAATAAGCATCAGACCAAACAGATTAAAACCATCATAGGATAGACCCAACCTTATAGTACACACATCAGCTGCAAAATCAGAATGTTGTGCATCAAATTCCCGTCATGTTAATCCATCTAAAGGGTAAAAAAACTCATTGTTACCTTTAATTATCACAGCATCATGCCATCACATATTGGCTAAGATTTTTGAAAACATGAATATATTTTGAAGTTTGGGAATCAATGGAAAGTGTCACTTGACTTTCTGTGCCACATGATATGGTGTTCAATATGAATTTGTCTTCCATCATGATGTAACACATTCTTGTAGTCATTACGGTCAATTATTTCCTCCCAAAATAAACTACAATATTTCAGACAAGCATGGACTTTATTAGTATCAAATCCAAGCTACTTAATTAACTTCCTTGCCTTGTAATGATTTGAGGGAATATTAGCACCATCAGGAATAAAGTCCTTAAAAAATGTAAGAATATAATAAATAGATGTATTAGAAATTCCATACATAGTTTTCTCATGATATAACCACATTAATAATTCCAACATGGCCATTTTTGCACATTCTTGATATTCTGGAGGTCTGGCATCATCCAATAATTTTTTCACACTCTCATCATTATCTTCAATATTTCTCTCATGAGTATTGACATCATTGTCTTCTTTCACTAGCATCCTATCTCTCTCAGGATGGTGAAAAATTGGAAACATATCAAATATAAAACTCTCCATGCCACTTCTTTTATTTTGTTCATGAACAGTAGAAAATTTACTCGTCTCTCCATTGTGGTACCAAATTTAATTGTTTGTTTGAAATTAAAACTTTGATTATATGGTAGCTAAATTCTTCTCTAATTAACCATGGTATTCCAACACATTTAGAGCATGGACACTCTATACAACCTCTATTTAAATCATTTTAAATTGAAAAATATAAAAAAATATCCAAATTATTTTGAAACGTGGTTGAAATCCTATCGGTATGATATGTTCATATTTTATCCATTCTATAACAAGAAAAAAAATTATCTTATAGTCAAAAATCTAAACCATAATTAAAAAATGGATATTTATAATAGAAAATAAAACTATTAGAACCAAAAAAATTAATAGTTAATTCACATTTCTATTGAAAGCATCTTATTTTTTTATAACCAATTTCAACCCTTTCAGTATTAGAGATAAAATTCATACCTATATCCTATAAAGGTATTATCAATAAGGTAAATCATAATGAACCAAGAAAGGTTCCATTTATATGATAGAGTGGTATGTTTCATTATAGTTGAACTATGGTAGAGATAGAAAAGTTTGTCCATCCTTAGGTGTAACATAAAAAAATCAACTTTTAGCATTAAAACACACCCATAAACATGGGTTATTTCATTTAAAAACAAGGAATATATAAAAACATTCACCCATCATCAGAAATATTTTAAACAAGACCCATGTTTATTTAATTTAATATTTTCCATGGGTAAAAATTTTATTCAAAGAGGGAAAATAAATTTTAATAAAACCACTTCATCTATAAGAATGAAAACGATTTATGTAATTTATATAAAACAATAATGGGTGTCAAATATTAGTATAAATATTCTAGGATATAAATTTAATAAACTAAATCACTTCATGATTTTTTTTTTAAAAAATAATTACCTATAAACACCTACTGCATACATAGTGGAACAAGTCAGAACAAGAATATTAAAAAAGAAAAAGTCATTCTGGTAAAATGAATAAATATAAAATCAATTGAAAAAACAAATACACATTATTAGATTAATATTGAACACTAAATTTTACACACACCATGATTAGGGTTCTCATAAGAAATGATAATGACTGAAATTGAAGTGAAATGTCTAGGAGAATCTCCCCTAAGATTTAGGTAATGTCTTACGTATCAAATGTCATCAATTAATGTTTTTTGATTCTTATGGTGTACCCTAATTTAATTTTTAATGATGATTTAACTAGATTAGACTCGATATTTTTGGTTAGAATACCTCCAATGTAAGATATGGGTTATAATATTACCATTTTTCTAAATGTCAAGGATGGTTCCTTTAGTTTAGACAGGACTACTGGTTTTGGAAGAATGGAAAGTCTCACCCCTTTGTATTTTATATGAGTTTTATTTAGAGAGAATTGTCTATTGAGCCATATGGGTTCTATAATATTATTATTCCTTTAGTTTACTTGGTTTTTTACATTATTACCATTTACGATTTGACATGTACTTTGACTATAGACTCACCCGTGATGGAAAAAGTAGATAAAAAATAATATTGAGTGTCATTGTAGAGACCGAGCATCACTAGTATTTTTATTAAACTTTTAATTAAATTATAAATATGTAAAATATTAATAAGATAATCAATTATTTATTATTAAATCACATCTCGATGAAAACCCAATTTAATTTTAATTTTAGGGTCACCATTTTTGGAGTTTACTGAGTTATAATAAAACCCTGCACATTCTACCATGGAACTTGGGCACCTGAGCTATTATAATTATTATGTAGTATATTAAGATTTGGGAAATATTCTCATGTTTTTGATTTCTTGGTTTCTAGGACTAAGCATGGGTGTTAGGTCCAAGTTGATACTCAAGAAATTTTTTCATAGTTTTCATAATTTTATGTTCTGATATTCCGGTTATATTATGACTACGTGAATGTATTTCATAAAATTAATTTTTTATTACGTGGATTAGTTTGATTGTTATTGAATAATTTAATTGTGTCATTAAATTTATTATTTACTTATTTTTATATTAGTATGTTTAATTATACTATTTTTTAATTGAATATGTGTGTATAGTCTCCCCACCAAACTACTTGAGACCCTCACTGTTAGTAAGCATCCTCCATCATATGGGGAGGCATTCCTGGGGTATTATATTTACCAATGGTCCAAGAACAAATTGGTGGTATGTGGTGGTAGGACCTAGTAAAATGTTATTAGTGTTGTTTTTAGTCTTAATAATTCGGAAATGTACAAAATAGAATGAGAATGTGTCGAGACATATTATGGAGCTCTTCCCTAGCACTAGCCAACCCATGTATGAGGAATGTCCATTTTATCTATGAATAAATTTCTATTTATACTATTCTATTATATAAATGATCTAATTTAACCATTGGTGATACACTTGATTATGAGTTTCTTGATTAATATGATTCATCTCATGGTATAGTATGACAAGGGGGTGTGTGTTCATTAATCTTAGCTAGCATGTAGAATTATTTTCTTCGATGGAATTTTATTGTTTATGTGAAATATGACTTGAGTTGGTTGTTTCAAGTGTTTAAGAAAATCTATAACTTTTTTTCATATAAGTGTATGGTTTCATATTACATATCCAATCCCATAAATTATCAAAGACATGTTCTATGAATACATAGATACATTATCAAAAGGTTCTAACTAAACAAAATTCCAATTATTATATAAATAAGGTTTTCCTAAATAACATATAATTGAAATATTATTTAACTAAGTTGTAGCCATATATTTTTGAGTAAAATTAAATGGTTAAAGTATATTATTATTTTCATTAACATTATTACTATGAGTCACCATCTAAAATAAAATTCAAAGTACAACAGAACGAGTGTTTTTATCTATAATATTTAATTGAACTTTCATTTTTTTAAGCCTTTATTGTAGATTTTTTGGGTTCATATAAAATTTTAAAGTATAATAAAAATAATTATGAATCATATATATATTTATATTAGTGAAATTTTTGGTAGTAGATGTGGACCCAATGTTTGGTTGGTTGGGGATATTGAGAGTGCAAGAGTTATGTGGTATCCCTATGATGAGGAGGCTTTAAAACTATTGTGAATTTTTATGTAGGTCACAGTGTGAGTGAGATTGTTTAGAGATGTGTAGTGATTACTTGTGGAATTGTTGGTATATGATAGACCTGTGATTGGGTAGGTCGAAATTAATTTCAATGAGTGATTGAAACATAAAATCATTTGAAATTTCAAATGCCCTATTACCTCAAGATGGGGATGAGTGCAACACATAGTTATGAACATTGTTAGGCATAATGTGTGGAGTAGTTTTTCAATGTTATCACCTTATTTAGAATGACTCCAGTTTGGAATTTGGTACATTCTGAACTTTGAGGGTAACCTATCAGACTATTTAGACATTTTATAGAAACATTTAGGTTTTTGAGGCATAAGTAAAAACTTTGGCTTATGGTATCAATTCCCACAAATTTGATAATGTATTTACGATAGGTGTGTTAGGTGACTTGGGTTCTATGAGATAAGTACTTATGTGCTAGTTCATTCGTCCTTATGGATGGTTTTGGGAAGGGATGTCTCGTTCAGATTCCTTACCTGGGTGACATCAGTACATGTCAAATAGAATAAGTATATTCATGGTGGATAGAATGTCTGGTGCGCATGGGTAATAACACTCTTGGAGGAGTTTGGGTCCAGTAATAGTGATATACATGGTGATATTTAGATAAATACACTCTGTGAGTTAGTGTTTTGATATAATTTACCATTTTTAAGGGAAAAGTGATTATGTTTATAGCCCTATAAACATAGGATAAGATTTTATAATAGTGGTGAGACAATGAATGAACTCTAGTTGAATTATAAAATGATGATATAATTATTATTTTTCATTTACATGGTTTGACATGGTGATATGCTTATGGTTTCAAGAAACAATAAGGGTGCTCTATGCTTGGTTAGATTGAAATATAGAATAGGAATTTATAGTTTCTAGGACCTGTGGGGATAGTATATATTAAATGTGAGTAATTGGATCTTGGATATAGTCTTCATGATAAGGTTGTTAATGAGCATGTAGCCACTGAGTTTTGATGTAATCATGGAGAAAACCATGTGTGGAGATACATTATATTGTTTCACTTGTAGAGTAGGCTTACACTGCATCATGAAAACTAGAACATGAAGCAATATTGATCTTGAATTAACCTAAAAGTTAAATATTTCAAGGGTTTTATTGGTGTTGTGCAAGTCACAGACACAAATATTTTTATTTATAGTATAACATATCATTTATATTGAAAATTAAAGAACTACATTGTATTTTTAGTGATCAATTAATGAGGTAAACTCAATAAAATATATATATGAGTTAGGACTTCTGACATTGGGGATTAGAGTAGTTCCTAGACTATGTTTTCATAATTATATATGAATTTAATGTCTCAGTGAGAAGATGTCCTCAGTAATGGAGAACATCGTGCATCGACACTAGAACTAGGAAAAATATGGGAAAGAGATGGTTTAATTTTATAGGTATTTTACTAGAGTTTCCCGGTTCTTAGATTATAAACTGCAACTCGGAAATAAAGGGCCATAATTGATTATAGAGAAGTCTCCTGATTTTCCAGGTAGAGTTGATGATTATAAGACACTAGAGTTAAATTCAAAATTGGAAAGGAATATGGTTTAAATTTTATGAGAAACAATTTTAACCAATAGTTGACATAATTTTTCAATGTTATGTAGAGAGGAACCTCAGTCTTCACAATATGATACTGATAATACATCATGGATAGTAAAACAAATATGGCCCCTATATCATTGGTTTGGCTAACAATATAGAACACGCAATTGTGAAAACTAATTAAGTAAATTATTCATTGAAAATAGGTATTACAATGAAACTCTATATGAGTTTGGTAGAACAAAAAAATCATGAAATGTGGATCTCCAAAAAATTTAATATTGTTTTAATGCATTACCTAGACTTGAGGCTTCAACATGGTGAAAAATAGACATCCTTGGTAACCAAGGAATCTTAAATGTGTACAGATTGAATCGTTTCCATGGTAGAACAAGAATGGAAGCTGACCCAGATAGAGAATATTGATACTAATGGGAACGAAAAAGCAGTCTCTTAATTACCTGTATTCAATGATAGGGGACCAAGCATCTAGAAAATCTATGAAAACATTTACTTCAACTACTATGAATAATCAGCTGCAATGAAATAACTTATAGATCAAAAAATAGGGAGGAATATATAGGTGACTTCTTGGAATGTTTATTAGGGAAAGGAATATTATAAAGGTCCCCAAAAACATCACTACAAGAAAAATGGCATTTCACAGTGTGTTTTTCACGGTGGGTTTTTCGCGGCGGTTTAAAAACGTCCGCGAAATGTGTTAATTTTTTTTAATAATTTTTTTAATTTTTTTCGAGGATTAGCGGCTATTTTTTAAAAAACCGCCGCAAAATTACGGAGGATTGGGTAAAACCGCCACGAAATGAAAGGAAAACAATAAAAAAACATTAGAAACCCTGAAATCACTAAAACAACCATAACTTTTGATCCGGGCGTCCAATGGAGCACCACGACCAGTCAAATTGAAGATCATGAAGAGATATAGAGGCACATATAATCAAAACTCTGAGATGGTCTAAGGTGAAAAAGATATGAGAGCTGTAAGAAAGTTAAAAAAAGTTCTCCAACTTCAAATGACCATAACTTTCGCTCCGGGTGTCCGTTTGGGCTCTAACACAAATCAAATCGAAGCCAGCGAAGAGAGCTACGCACCAATTCAATACAGAAATCTTCTATCGAGTTTTTCAACCCCAAAACCCCTCCAAAGGCCTCTGAAACCCAGTTTCCATCACTGGTGCCATGTTGAACTTGTCTTCAAACAGACCTAACTTTCGATCCGCGTGTCAGTTCGGACTCTTCTGCCTTCCAAATCGTAGTTCGTTTCATGAGCTTCATTTTGACTGGTCGGCACGCCCACATGGACTTTTGGATCATAATTTATGGAATTTTAGTGGCTATTGTGTTTGTTATGTTTTTCAATGCCTGGTTTCTATCACCTTTTCCTCGCCGGCTTTTTTTTTAAACGGTCGTAACTTCTGATCCGCCTATCCTTTTCGATCTCTTTCACCTATCAGGTCGAAGATTGTTTCAGGATCTTTGATTTGACTGATCACGGATCTAGAATGGACTCTCAGATCATAACTTATCTCTGTTAATGTGAGTCCAATGTTTTTGTCACTTTCTGGCCATTTTGACGGGTTTTAATGGTTGTTCTATTTATTACTATTTATTTGGGTTTCCATGACTTGTTATCTTTATCAATTATTTTTTGGGGGTTATTATGATAATTATGATGAATTCTTAAGGGGTTTTCCAGATTTTTCAGGAGTTTTCATGCGTTCTCATGCTTTCTAATGCTTCTTCATACTTATCCAATCGTTTTCATGCATTTTCATGATTTTTTATCCCTTATCACGTTTTTCATACTTTTTCATGTGTTTCATTTATTATTTATTATTCATTATTTATAATATACTTTAATTTATTTATTATCTATTATTTTTGACTAGTTATTTATTATTTATAATTGATAATTTATTATTTAATATTTAATATTTAATATTTAATATTTAATATTTATATTTATTTATTATTTATTATTTATTATTTATTATTAATAATATTGTATTTATTATATATTGTATATTATATATTACATATTATATATTATTTATAATTATTATTTTATATTATTATTGTTTATTATTTATTTATTTATAATTAATTATTATGTGTTATTTATTATTATTATTATTATATATTATATATTATTTATTATTTATTATTTATTATTTACTGTTTTTGGTTATTGTTTATTATTTATTATTTATATTTATTTATTATTATTTATTAATTATGTGTTATTTATTATTTATTATTTAATATTTAATATTAATCATACTTTTATTTAGTATTTATTATTTATTTTTATTAATTATTAATTATTATTTGTTATTTGTTATTTATTATTATTTATTGTTTATTATTTATTATTTATTATTATTTATTGTTTATTGTTTATTATTTATTATTTATTATTTATTATTTATTATTTATTATTATTTATTACTTATTTATTTTAATTTATTAATTGTGTGTTATTTATTATTTATTATTAAAAATTAATATTTATTATACTTTTATTTAGTATATATTATTTATTTTTATTAATTATTATATATTAATTATTAATTATTATCTATTATTTTTGATTTTTGATTTTTGATTTTTTATTATTATTTATTGTTTGTTATTTATTATTTATTATTTATTATTATTCATTATTTATTATTTATTATTTATTATTTATTATTTATTATTTATTATTATTTATTATTATTTATTGTTTATTATTTATTGTTTATTAATTATTAATTATTATTAATTATTTATTATTATTTATTGTTTATTATTTATTTTTTATTAATTATTATTTATTATTTATTACTTATTATTATTATTTATTATTTATTAATTTATAATTATTTTTATGTGTTATTTTTTATTATTATTATTTATTATTTATCATTTATTATTTATTATTTACTATTTTTTGTTTTTTATTTATTATTTCTTATTTATTATTTATATTTATTTATTATAATTTCATTATTTAGTGTTATTTATTATTTTTTATTTTTTATTTTTTTATTTAGTATTTAGTATTTATTTTGATTTATTATTAATTCTTAATTGTTAATTATTATTTATTATTTATTATTATTTATTGTTTATTATTTATTATTTATGATTATTTATTGTTTATTATTTATTATTTATTATTATTTATTATTTGTTTATTTATTATTTATTTTTATTTGTTTTTATCATTTATTATTATTATTTATCATTTATTTATTTATAATTATTTGTTATGTGTAATTTATTATTATTATTTATTATTTATCATTTATTATTTATTATTTACTGTTTTTTGTTCTTTATTTATTATTTATTATTTATTATTTATATTTATTTATTATAATTTATTTATTATGTGTTATTTATTATTTATTATTAATTATTAATTATTATTTGTTATTTGTTATTTATTATTATTGATTATTGATTATTGATTATTTATTATTATTTATTGTTTATTATTTATTATTTATTAATATTATTATTTGTTATTTGTTTATTATTATTTATTATCTATTACTTATTATTTGTTGTTTATTGTTTATTTTTTGTTATTTTTTATTATTTTTTATTTTTTATTTTTTATTTTTTATTTTTTTTATTTATTGTTTATTGTTAACTATTTATTATTTATTATTTATTGTATTATTATTTTATTATATTATTATTTAAATTTTTAAATTTTATTATTTTATTATTTTATTTTCATAATTTTATAATTTATGTATTTATTATTATAATTTATTTGTTATTTATTATAACAAACGGTAAATAATAATAAATAAATCAATCAATCAAAAAATAACAAATAAATCAATAATTATTTATTATTTATAATTGATTGTTAATTATTGATTATTGCTTATTGTTTAATTATTATTGAGTTTATATCTATTACTTATGTATTATTTGTTTTTTCAATTAGTATATATAAATATATTAAATTTTATTTATTAACCACATGACGAGCCTGCTGGAGTGGAAAAGTCTTTAGAAAATATACAAGTGGTTAGGGCTTCAAATCTCAACAAACGCAGAATTTCTTTATATTGCATGGGCATGGGCATGGGCATTGATAAAGTAAATAAAGTAAATGAAATAAATAAATAAATTTGAAATAAATAAAATAAATACGAAATAAATAAAATAAATACAAAATAAATAAAATAAATACAAAATAAATAAAATAAAAAAATAAATACGAAATTAATAAAATAAATACGAAATAAATAAAATAAATATGAAAGAAATAAAATAAATGTGAAATAAATAAAATAAATACGAAATAAATAAGAAATAAATAAAATAAATAAAATAAATAAAAAATAAAATAAATAAATAAGAAATTAATAAAATAAATATGAAATAAATATGAAATAAAAAAATACGAAATAAAAAAAATATGAAATAAAAAAAATACGAAATAAATATAATAAATACGAAATAAATAAATAAAATAAAATAAATCTGAAATAAAAAAATAAATACAAAATAAATAAAATAAATTTGAAATAAATAAATAAATAAAATAAATAAATAAATAAAATTTAATTACAAAATTCAAAAATTCAAAAATTCAAAAAAAAATCTAAAAAAACAGCCGCTAAATCATTTAGAGGCGCTTTAAACCGCCGCTAAAAAACCGCCGCGAAACGTTCTATGACGGTTTTGAAAACCGCCACTAATAGTTTCCTGACGCACGATTTAGCGGCATTTTAAACTGCCATAAAACTGAAAAAAACCACCGCTAAATACACATTTCTTCATAGTGCATGATCCTAAATTAGTAGTGTTTTCGATTATATCCAAAGAATAAAATACATGGGTATAAAACAAAGTAAATGAAAAAGGACGTTGTAATAACTGTGTGAGAAATTAGAATTTACCTATAATATGAATGCTTATTTATTAAATAAACATTGTAATGTAGAAATTTTGTAGTCAACTTGTTAAGGATGTTGATATAAGAACAAGTGAATAGTTAAGAAGGAATAAAAAATCAAGGAGAAGAAATTCCAAACCTAGATACAATGAATCGGGTGGGGAGGTTTCTTGAGGAAAGTAAACTGAGAGGGGGGGGGACGTCGCTAAAGGAAAGGGATCTGAGAGGATCTGGGGAAGGGAGGTGGAGGCTGGGATGTTTAGGCAGTGGAAAAGGCTGGGAGGTTGAGGTTAGAAGCGGAGCTGATGCCAGGTGGCAGAGGTTGGGTAGGGGAGGAGATAGCTGGGAAGCAGTGGTCGGATGGCCACGAGGTGGAGGTCAGAGAGGGGATGAGAGGTCTGGGAGGCGGAGATTGGATGGTCGGGAGGTGGTTGTTGGGTAGGGGAGGATAGGGCTGGGAGGCAGAGTTCGGGTAGGCAAGGGTTCAAGTGGGGGAACCTGATGGAAAAGAGCGAGTCAGGAGGAGAAACCTGATGGTGGGTTGAAATTGGGTATTAAATACCCACAGTTTTAATAAAACTGTAGTTATAGACAATAAAAACACTTATACCCACATTTTTTCTAAATTGTGGGTATTTCTACATGAGGATAGACCCCTTTTCAAGTAGTGCTGGTCATTTAAATCTGAGGATAGTTGGAGATAGTTTCACAAACCTGCTTTTTATTACAAACTTAAACATGATTTATTACATAAATTTCACTTGATAAAACATAGAAGATCGAGAGGTTTAGAGACTTTGGGGATTAGGATCATTAAATAACAACTTAAGACATGACATAAAACATCCTTATTGAAAACTTCCTTTACATGACCACTACATTTTCTCGTACTTAGCATTGTATGAGATAACCTGGGGACAAGCATAAGAAAATGGTGAGCTATAAATCCCAGTAAGGGAATAAACATAGAATAAAATGAGTAATACAATACATATTAGACAATAGGCATATCAATAGAGCACAAGGGAAGCATAAACATAAAGGCATAATAAAGCATGATAATCATAACATGGAAATGTGGCAACAACACTTGACATGGAATTAGCATGAGCCAAGGATCATTGTACATAGAGCATGAGTACAACCTCATTGCACATGAAGCATGAGTAAACCCTCGTTGCACTTGTATTAGCATTAGTAAACACCCACTGCACATAATGTATCATGATACTATACTTACCCAATGCATTAGAGCGCTATCAGGTCGTACCCTTCTTAAGTATTTCATTTCATGCATAAGTGTGCCACATAGATCATAAAATATTGAATCATTCAGCATAATCATTTATTCCATGATAAAATAATGTGGAATAAATACTTGAAACTCTTTAAATAATATGTAAATGTTCAAAAAGGTGAATACCCTTGATAGAGAAATGAGTATGGTATTAACTACACAATGTCTTTGGCTTGGAAAAACGCAGTGTAATTTCGGCAACATAACGGTGTGACCTAAAAACTCATAAAAATGGTTTAATGAGAGAGAAAGGGGTCTATCATCATTTTTAAATAACATTTATAGTAAGGGGTACATTTAGATATATGTCCCAACAAATGTAATGGAATTTAGATTCATGAAACAAAAGAATGTCTTGAATATATATGAGGAGAGAGAAATTTCTTTTGGGATTTCAGCATAGTAACGGATGTACATGAGAGGAATTTAATGAGAGATAATGGGGTATCCCTTCATTCAAACATAAAGAGGTTAGTATGGGGGAGGTGCTAAACCATACCCCAACATTTATAATTGAAAATAAAAGGGCATAACAACTTAAAGAAAATTGGACAAAAATGAGAAAGGAAGAAAAAAACCCTGACAACTTTGTAATCAATCGAGTCGTATGAGAAAATTTTAATAACCACCAATTTAATCATAGAATACCATGAATATAAATATAATCATGATAATATATATCAAAAGGTAGTACACAATACACTATATTCAATAATTGAGTGGTAAACAATGGAAATCTCACAGAATTAAAAGTGAGATAAGAAATCCCCTACCTCGTGCCCAAATTGACTCGTATGTTAATATTTCTTCCAGAATAATAAAATTAAGTTAATTTTTACATGCTTCATAACCATTTTAATGTTTATTATTACTTTTATATCACTTATTACCATGCAATAATAGTTAGTTAATTATTTGAGTTCATATCGTACATTTTGTTGATGTTTAGAATTTGAGTTAAAAAATGAACTTGTTATAATCACAATTTGTACATGTGTTCAATGCTACATTATCTCCAGAATTATATTAATTATGCAGATATCATATATATCATATATATCCAGTATATACATGTATTTATATTAGTACACAACATTTGGAGATAAGAAATGAAATTCACCGTTCATGGAGATGGTAGGTCGTACGTACGCATGAACACCACTTTCATTTCTGTTTAATATTTAATGGAATGAAAATTTAATTATACATAGGTATATTATAATTACAGTATATTATCATATATAATATCATTAACTTCATCCTGTATACATCCCACATAAGGCATTAACGAGTCACATCACTTTGAGGGGGCGGTAGTCCTCACTTCCTAAAATGAAATTATCGTGTTTACCCATTATGGAAACCATAAAGGCTTGCTATAAATGAGAAATACATAAGAATAAAGAAAACATAAACATAATATATATCATATATAAATATAGTACCACCATAATGGCCACCATGAGAGGCGGTAGGAGTTAATTGAACAATCATCGTTTCGTGAGGCGTGAGTTTCCCATCCATAGAAACATTATGTTATTTACCCATTAGATTGAGGTGTGTGTAAGTTTAGTTTGAATACATCTCATAAAAACATCCTAGTATATTGAGTATTCTGGTGTTGTTATAAAAGAATGTAATAAAAAGTGTTTAGGGGTTGGAGAAGTAAAATAAAACAAAATAACTTAAGAGAAGACGTTACCTTTAAATCGGGTAACTCCCCTTGGTTTGAACCAAATGGGTTTCTTGAAGTGTTTTCTGCCTAAGGTAAGGCTTTTAGGATGAATAGATGGATACTGGGAGCTTATTTGAGTATATTTTTCAATTATCAAAGGCTTTAGAAGTGTGATAAATGGGTTAGAAGTGAGGTCTTTTTATAAGGGAGAGGAGGGGCTTTTTAGGAATGTTTGAAACAATTATTTTATTATAACCTAATTTTCAGTTTCAAAAGGTCAAATATTCATTACTATCAAATTTATGATGACTCGTGGTAGAAATAAAATAATCCAAAAATAATTGGACAGGTTTTTGATATTTTTTTAATATTTATAATCTTATTTATTTAAATCATTTATTAATGAAGTAAATATTGTATCATTATTGTGTCATAAATAATTTAATTTATTTTATGTCCAGAAATTATAAAAAAATACAATGATGTAGAAAATATTTTTAGGTTTTCAAATAATATTTATAGTCTAAAAATTAACTTACATAACCCCATGTAAAAATTTATTTACTAAAAGATATTTGTTTATCATTTTTGTCTTTACTTTAAATTAATTAATATAATGTTTCATTATTACTCCCATGTGGCTCCATGGGGTCCCAAATTCAACCCAAGGATTCTCATGGTCGTCTTTGTATAACCGAATATGATTAGGACATATGTTAGGGTATTTTAATATTATTATAATATTATATTTTACCCTTATTTACTATATTTATCCTTTAATCATGGTAAATAAAATATGTACTAAAGTAAATATTTAAAATGTCTAAAAATAAAAGTTACCTATTTAAAAAATTTGAACCTACTGATTCCAAATATGGAATCCATTTTTTCAAATTCAAAACATAGAAGTGGTAGAAATTAATTTAAAATTATTTCTTGTTGTTAAAAAAATAACGTATTTTTAAGAAATAATAACTATCAAAAGATTGACACTTGTTTATGTCCAATTTCAAAGTGAAATTAATTCCAATGTCCAACATTGGATTAAATGGAATAAATATATTATAATTAAACTTTATAACCAATTAAAAAGATAATCAAACCATATAAATAAATTAGATTAAAAGATACTTTTGAATTAAAATACAATATTTTTCACAATTCATTAAAAAATGAACTTTATTAGAAAAATACCAAAAATTTACCCATAGTAAATTTTGATGTCCCTAATATAATGAAAATTTTAATTTTGTCAAATAGAACATATAAAAATGACCAAAACTATATTTAAAGAGGGTTGGCCATCAAAAGACGGTAAATCATTCTTTTAAAGTAAATTGTGCTTAAAATTAGATTCATTTACATTTTAATCCTATGACATTTATTGGACGAATGGAAAAACATTTAACAAACATATATTATCATATTTAAGGTAGTTCTATTAATTCCTACCAATACAACGGCTCGGTTTTAACTACCATTTAAAATAATAATATTAAATTATTAGTGTGCAACGTAAGATTTCAAAGAAACTCATTGTTGTGTGTCAGGTACGCCATTTAATATAGAATCCCCTTTAAAGTAAAATTAATATTTAAATCAAAAAAATTAATAAAAATTACAATGTAATATTCTTTATTTTTTTTTATGTAACATTATTCCCCCCTTTTGGAAATTGCGTCCTCGAAATTTTAAAATTGGGATTGGAAACTTCATTGAAAGTCCCACATCAGAAAAAGAGTCAGTAAAACTATCACTATAAAATAAATAAAGAGAAGTACAAAGGTCACCCGAGTTAACCGATTCTAGGATTCCATGTAGGTAAACATGGATATGGAGGAGAAAACAAACGGTCAAGTTCTAATGGAGAGTGATAAAAAAATTATTAGGAGAAATTTCACCACAATAAAATCACAAACTTATGATGTGTTAAACGGTCTTTGATCACCCAGTAGGAAACGTAAACCAACAATGTTTTTGTTTTATGTTCATTTTTATAATTTCAAGGAATTCATTTACTACATAGAATAAAAAGAAAAGGAAATATACCTACCTTCATGTAGAGTTTCTTCCTTTAATAAGTTTCTACCAAAAACTAATCTTATCTCCATACAAAGAGAATTAAAAAAGACTTGGTTACATCAAAAGCACAAGAATCTTCTTCTAGAGAATCACATAATCCCCAAAGAAGAACTATATATTTCCCATGTATTTAGACATCAACTAGAACCAAAATGGTTAGTACGAGACTATATAATCCCCAAAAAGGATAATCCTTTATAAAAAGACATACTACTATTAATCTCCAAAATACAACTAAAAGTACCCAATGTTCCTGAAAGACCATTCAATACACAATCATCCTTAAAATTTGTTAAAATAATCCAAACTAATATTGAAACCCAAAACTCAGAAGGATTTAATCACATAGTCTTCCACAATAAATCTTAACATTTCTCTCCAAATAACATCAACTACTCTTAAAGTCTCATAATTAAGTGTAATTAACCTAATCACATATTCTCTATGGTAGGTTAATAATTTTCCATAAATAACCCAAATCACCATATATCCACAATAAATACATAGGTTATTATAAAATAAAAATTTCAACCATTCCTCCACAATTGAAATCATGTAGTATTTTATTTTCCTTAGGCATAGAGTATTCCAAAAGAGAAAACATCTTCCAAAAATAACCTTTATCATTTAATCAACAAATAATTTTCATATACTAAGGATATCCATTTGAAAAAAATATAATTTCCCAAAATCAGCTTATTCTTGATCAATAAAATCGTTTAACTATAAATAATAATTCATACTAACCAGGGACTTCATGTAGGACAGTGGTAGGCGATAAAACCCAATCACACTTTGGTTGTGGGTTCGATTCTAACATCTTTGTCGGACGTGAAGGGTTGTCACACGGTCTACCTATTATCATTTTTATAAAACAAAAAAAAAACCCTAACATGTTTTAACCATAATGGTTTTCTTATATCTTTCATTTTCATCCCAACACATTAATATAGTTCTGCTCGTATCCAGACAGGGATGTATTTTCTTGATAAACCACTTACTCAATACTCACAAAAACTTAGGGATGTTTTTATTATACTTAGTCTTCTCTCTAAGGATTTACTAGGGCTTTCTAATCCTAATCCCAAAAGTAACTAATCCTATCCTCTGATACCAACTATGACAACCCTGCTTTTTATTACAAACTTAAACATGATTTATTACATAAACTTCAATTGATACAACATATAAGATTGAGAGGTTCAGTGTATTTTGGGATTAGGATCATTACATAATAACTTAAAATATTAAATACAACATCTTTTTTGAAAACATCATTTACATTACCACTACATTCCCTCATACTTAGCATTGCATTGGATAACCTGGGGACATGCCTAAGAAAAAGGTGAGCTATAAAGACCAGTAAGGGAATAAAAATAGAATAAAATGAGGAATAAAATATATGTTAGACAATAGGATTATCAATATAGCACAAGGGAAGCATAAAAATAAAGGCATGATAATCATAAAATGGAAATGTGGCTACAACACTTGACATGGAATTAGCGTGAGCAAGGATCATTGCACATGGAGCATGAGTAAACCCTCATTGAACATGAATCATGAGTATACCCTCTTTTCACTTGTATTAGAATGAGTAAACACCCATTTCAAATAACATAACCTGATACTATACTTTACCCAATGCATTGGAGTGCTATCAGGGCACACCCTTCTTAAGCATTTCATTTCAAGCATAAGTGTTCCACATGGATCATAAAACATTAAATCATTCAACATAATAATTTATTACATGATAAAAAAATGTGTAATACATACTTGAAACTATTTAAACAATATTTAAATGTGTATAAAGGTTAATACCCTTGATATAGAAATGGGTATGGTATTCACAACACAATGAATTTGGCTTGGAAAAACGCGGTGTAATTTCCGCAGCATAACAGCGTGACATAAGAACTCATAAAAATGGTTTGATGAGAGATAAAGGATTATCTAATCATATTTAAGTGACAATGACAGTAAGGGGGTCATTTAGATACATGACCCAACAAATTTAATGGAATTTAGATTCATGATACATAAGAATTTCTTGAATGTAAATGAGGAGAGAGAACTTTCTTTCGAAATTTCGGCATAGTAACAGGTGTATATGAGAGGAATTTAATGGTAGAGAATAGGGTATCCCATCATTAAAACATAAATAGGGTATTATGGGGGAGGTGATAAACCATACCCCAACATTTATAATTGAAAATAAAAGTTCATAACAACTTAATGAAAATTGGATAAAATGAGAAAGGAAGAAAAAACCCTTACTATGTTGTAATCAATCGAGTCGTATGAGAAAAAGTAAATAACCGAAAAATGAATCACAGAATACCATGAATATAAATAGAATCATGATAATATATATCAAATTTCAGTACACAATACACCACATGCAATAATTGAGTGGTGAACAATGGAAATCTCACGGAATTAAAAGTGAGATAAGAAATCACTTACCTCATGCCCAATTTGACTCGTATGTTCATTTTTCTTCCTAAATAATAAAATTAAGTTAATTTCTAATTGCTTCATAACATTTTTAATTCTTATTATTACTTTTATATCACTTATTACCCTACAATAACTGTTAGTTAATTATTTGAGTTCATATCGGACATTTTGTCGATGTTTAGAATTTGAGTTAAAAAATGAACTTGTTATAATTAAAATTTTTCCATGTGTTCAATAATCTATTATCTCAATAATTATATTACTGATTTATATATAATATATATCATATATATCCAGTATATACATGTATTTATATTAGTACACAACATTTGTAGATAAGAAATGAAATGCACCATTCATGGAGACGGTAGGCCATACGTACGCATGAACGCCACTTTCATTTATATTTAATATTTAATGGAATGAAAATTTAATGATACATAGTTATATTATAATTACATTATATTATCATATATAATATCATTAACTCCATCCTTTATACATCCCACATAAGTTATTAACAAGTCGCATCACTTTGAGGGGGCGGTAGTCCGCACTTCCAGAAATGAAATTATTGTGTTTACACATTATGGAAACCATAAAGGTATGCTATAAATAATAAATAATTAAGAATTAATAAATCATAAACATAATATATATCATATATAAATATAGTTTCATCATAACGGCCACCATGAGAGGTGGTAGGAGTTAATTGAACAATCATCGTTTCGTGAGGCATGAGTTTTCCATCCACAGAAACATTATGTTATTTACCCATTATATGGAGGTGTGTGTAAGTTTAGTTCAAATACTCCTAATAAAAACATCCTAGTATAATTATGATACTGGTTTTGTTGTAAAAAACGTAATAAAATGTGTTTATGGGTTGGAGAAGTAAAATAAAACAAAAGAACTTAAGAGAAGACGTTACCTTTAAATCGGGTAACTCCGCTTGGTTTGAACCAAATGGGTTTTTTTAGGTGTTTTATACCTAAGGTAAGGCTTTTAGGATGAATAGAG
The DNA here is from genome assembly GCA_963277665.1 of Viscum album. Lineage (NCBI taxonomy): Eukaryota > Viridiplantae > Streptophyta > Magnoliopsida > Santalales > Viscaceae > Viscum > Viscum album. Next base: position 1,171,208,799 of record OY728130.1, read on the forward strand.
GAATCTTGGGAGATTATTTGAGAAGATGTTTCAAGATCCAAAGGCTTGAGAAGTTTGAGAAATGGGTTAGAAGTGAGGGCTTTTATAAGAAAGAGGAGAGGATTTTTAGGAAAGTTTGAAACAATTATTTTATTATAACATCATTTTCGGTTTCAAAATGTCAACTATTCATTATTATCAAAGTTAACATCACTCATGGTAAAAAAAATAATCCTATAATAATTTGACAGGTTTTAGATATTGTTTTAGTATTTATACTCTAATTTATTTAAATCATTTATTAATGAGGTAAATATTGTATCATTATTGTGTCATAAATAATTTAATTTATTTGATGTCCAAAAATTATACAAAAATACCATGATGTATAAAATGTTTTTATCTTTTCAAATAATATTAATAGTCGAAAAGATAACTTATATAACCCCATGTAAAAAATTATTTACTAAGAGATATTTGTTTATGTCATTTTTGTCTTTACTTTAAATTAATTAATATAAAGTGTCATTATTACTCCCATGTGGCTCCATGGGGTCCCAAATTCAACCCAAGGATTCACATGGTAGGATATGTATCAGAAAATAGGATTAGGACATATATTAGGGCAATTTAATATTATTATAATATTATATTTTACCCTTATTTACTGTATTTATCCTTTAGTCATGGTAAATAAAATATTTACTAAAGTAAATATTTAAAATCTCTAAAAAAGTTACATATTCACACAATTTAAACCTAATGATTCCAAATATGGAATATATTTTTCCAAATTCAAAACACAGAAGTGGCAGAGAATAATTTAAAATTAATTCTCGTTGTTAAAACAAATAGCGTATTTTTAAGAAATAATAACTATCAAAATATTGACACTTTTTTATGTCCAATTTCAAAGTGAAATTAATTCCAATGTCCAACATTGGATTAAATGGTAAAAATATATTCTAATTACACTTTATAACCAATTAAAAAGATAATCTGACCATATAAATAAATTATATTAAAAGGTACTTTTGAATTAAAATACAGTATTTTTTCACAATTCATTAAAAATGAACTTTATCATAAAAATACCAAAAATTTACTCAAAGTAAATTTTTATATCCCTAATCTAAAGAAGAATTTTACTTTTTCAAATAGAACATATAAAAATAACCAAAACTATATTTAAATAGGGTTCTCCATCAAAAGGTGGTAAATCGTCCTTTTAAAGTAAATTATGCTTAAAATTACATTAATTTACATTTTAATCCTCTTACTTTTATTAGAAGAATGTAAAAACATTTAACAAAAAAAATATTATCATATTTAAGTTAGTTCTATTAATTCCCACCAATACAATAGCTAGGTGTTAACTACCATTTAAAATAATAATATTAAATTATTATTTTAAAACATAAGATTTCAAAGAAACTCGTTGTTGCGTGTCAGGTACGCCATTGAATATAGAATCCCTTTTAAAATAAAATTAATATTTAATGAATTTTTTTTAATAAATATTATAATGTAATATTCTTTATTTTCTTGGGATGTTACATTATTCCCCCCTTTTGGAAATTGAGTCCTCACAATTTTAAAATTGGGATTGGAAACTTTATTGAAAGTCCCACATCGGAAAAAGAGTCAGTAAAACTATCATTTTAAAAGAAAGAGAAGTATAAAGGTCACCCGAGTTAACCGATACTATGATTCTATGTATGAAAACATGGATATAGAGGAGAAAAAAACAGTCCAGTTCTGATGGAGATTGATAGAAAACATGATTAGGAGAAAGTTAACCATAAGAAAATCACAAACTTATGATGTGTTAAATAGTCTTTGATCACCCAATAGGAAACATAAACCAAAAACGTTTTTGTTTTAAATTCATTTTCATAATTTCTAGGAATTAATTTACTACATAGAATAAAAACAAAAGGAAATATACCTACCTTCATGTAGAGTTTCTTTCTTTAATAAGTTTCTACCAAAAACTAATCTTTTCTCCAAACAAAGAGCATTAAAAAAAGACTTGGTCACATCAAAAGCACAAGAATATTCTTCTAGAGAATCACATAATCCACAAAGAAGAACTATATATTTCCCCTATCTTTAGACATCAACTAAAACCAAAATGGTTAGTATGAGACTATATAATCCCCAAAAAGTATAATCCTTTATAAAATAAATACTACTATTAATCTCCAAAATACAACTAAAAGTACCCAAAGTTCCTGAAAGACCATTCAATACACAATCATTCTTAAAATTATTGAAAATACTCCAAACTAATATTGAAACCCAAAACTCAGAAGGATTTAATCACATAGTCTTCTACAATAAATCTTTACATTAATCTATAAATAGCATCGACTACTCTTAAAGTCTCATAATTAAGTGTAATTAACCTAATCACATGTTCTCTATGGTAGGTTAATAATTTTCCAGAAATAACCCAAACCACCATATTCCAACAATAAATACAAAGGTTCTTATAAAATAAAAATTTCAACCCTTCCACCACAATTGAAATCCTATAGTATTTTATTTTCCTTAGGCATATAGTATTCCAAAAGAGAAAACATCTTCCAAAAATAACATTTATTATTTAATCACCAAATCAATTTCCTATACTAAGGATATCCATTTAAAAAAAATATGTTCCAAAAATAAACTTATTCTTGATCAATAAAATTATTTAACTAAAAATAATTAGTCATACGAAATAGGGACTTCACGTAGGCTAGTGGTAGGCGATAAAACTCAATCGTACATTGGTTGTGGGTTTGATTCTCACAACTTTTTCTGATTCAAAGGGTTGTCACACGGTCTGGTTGTTATCCTTTTTATAAAACAAATAAAAACCTAACATATTTTAATCGTAATGGTTTTCTTATACCTTTCATTTTCATCCAAAAACATTAAGATAGTTGTGCTCGTATCCAGACAAGGATGTATTTTCTTGATAAACCACTTAATCAATAGCAACCAAAACGTTGGGATGTTTTTATCATACTTAGTCTTATCTCTAAGGCTTTAATAGGGTTTTCTAATCCTAATCCCAAAAATAACTAAACCTATCCTCTGATACCAACTTTGACAACCCTTCTTTTTATTACAAACTTTAACATGATTTATTACATAAACTTCACTTGATACAACATAGAATAACGAGAGGTTCAGTGTATTTGGAGATTAGGATCACTACATAACAACCTAAAACATGAAATACAATATCATTATTCAAAACTTCCTTTACATGACCACTAAATTTCCTCGTACTTAGAATTTCAGGGGATAACCTGGGGATATGCATAAGAAAAGGGTGAGCTATAAATACCAGTAAAGGAATAAACATAGAATAACATGAGGAATACAATACATGTTAGAAAATAGTAATATAAATATATCACAAGGGAATAATAAATATAAAGGCATGACAAAGCATGATAATCATAACATGGAAATGTGGCAACAACACTTGGCATGGAATTATCATGAGCCAAGTCTCATTACACATGGAGCATGAGTAAACCCTCATTGCACATGAGGCACGAGTAAACCCTATTTTCACTTGTAATAGAATTATTAAACACCCATTTCACATAAATTATCATGATACTATACTTTACCTAATGCATTGGAGCGCTATCAGGGTGCACCCTTCTTAAGCATTTCAATTCATGCATAAGCGTGCCACATGGATCATAAAACATTGAAAAATTAAACATAATCATTTATTCCATGATAAAATAATATGGAATACAGAATTGAATCTATTTAAACAATATTTTAATGTGCATAAAGTTGAATACCCATGATAGAGAAATTGGTATGGTATTCGCTACACAATGACTTTGGCTTGGAAAAACACGGTGTAATTTTGGAAGCATAACGGTGTGACATAAGAACTCATAAAAATGGTTTGATGAGAGATAAATGATTCTATCATCATATTTAAATGAAATGTATAGTAATATGGTCATTTATATACATTTTCAAACAAATGTAATAGAATTTTGATTTGTGATACAAAAAAATTTCTTGAATGTAAATGAGGAGATAGAAATTTCTTTCAGAATTTCAGCATAGTAACGGGTGTACATGAGAAGAATTTTATGAGATATAATGGGTTATACCATCATTAAAACATAAATAGGTCAGTATGGGGGGTTTGAAACCATACCCCAACATTTATAATTGAAAATAAAGGGGCATAAAAACTTAAAGAAAATTGGACAAAAATGAGAAACAAAGAAAAAACCCTTACCACGTTGTAATCAATCGAGTCATATGAGAAAAAGTTAATAACCAAAAAATTAATCACATAATACCATGAATATACTTAGAATCATGATAATATATATAAAATGACAGTACTCAATACACCACATGCAATAATTGAGTGGTGAACAATGGAAATATAACGGAATTAAAAGTGAGATAAGAAATCCCTTACCTCATGCCCAACTTGACTCGTATGTTCCTTGTTCTTCCTGAATAATAAAATTAAGTTAATTTATACTTGATTCATAAAATTTTTAATTTTTATTATTACTTTTATATCACTTATTACCTTGCAATAACAGTTAGTTTATTATTTGAGTTCATATCAGACATTTTGTCGATGTTTAGAATTTGAGTTAAAAAAATGAACTTGTTATAATTAGAATTTTTTCATGTGTTCAATACTCCATTTTCTCCAGAATGATATTAATTATGTAGATATAGTATATATCATATATATCCAGTATATACATGTATTTATATTAGTACACAACATTTGGGGATAAGAAATGAAATTCACCTTTCATGGAGACGGTAGGTCGTACGTACACATGAGCGCCACTTTCATTTCTATTTAATATTTAATGGAATGAAAATTTAATTATATATAGGTATTTTATAATTACAGTATAATATAATATATAATATCATTAACTACTTCTTTTATACATCCCACATAAGGCATTAACGAGTCACATCACTTTGAGGGGGCGGTAGTCCGCACTTCCTAAAATGAAATGATCAGGTTTACCCATTATAGAAACCATAAAGGTATGCTATAAATGAAAAATACATAAGAATAAAGAAAACATAAACATAATATATATCATATATAAATATATTTCCATCATAACAGCCACCATGAGAAGCGTTAGGAGATAATTGAACAATCATCGCTTCGTGGGGCATGAGTTTTCCATCCACATAAACATTAAGTTCTTTACCCATTAGATGGCAGTGTGTGTAAGTGTAGTTAGAATAATTCTCATAACAACATCCTATTATATTTAGTATTATAGTTTGGTTATAAAAAAAAGTAATAAAAAGTGTTTAGGGGTTTGATAAGTAAAATAAAACAAAAGAACTTAAGAGAAGACGTTACCTTTAAATCGGGTAACTCCCCTTGGTTTGAACCAAATGGGTTTCTTGAAGTGTTTTATGGATAATTAAAGGATTTTAAGATGAATATAGAGATCTTGGGAGCTTATTTGAGCAAAGTTTTCATGATCTAAAGGCTTGATAAGTGTGAGAAATGGGTTATAAGTGAGGACTTTTTATAAGGGAGGGGAGGGTCTTTTTAGGAAAGTTTGAAACAATTATTTTATTATAACCTCATTTTCAGTTTCAAAAGGTGAACTATTTGTTAATATCAAAGGTAAGATGAGTCATTGTAAAAATAAAATAATCCAATAAGAATTGGACAGGTTTTGGATATTGTTTTAACATTTATAATCTTATTTATTTAAATCATTTATTAATGAGGTAAATATTGTATCATTATTGTGTCATAAATAATTTAATTTATTTGATTACCAAAAATTATAAAAAAAAATAACATGATGTATAAAATAGTTTTAGATTTTCAAATAATATTTTTTTTCAAACATATAACTTATATAACCCCATGTAAAAATCTATTTACTAAAATATATTTGTTTATGTCATTTTTGTCTTTACTTTAAATTAATTAATATAAAGTGTCATTATTACTCCCGTGTGGCTTAATGGGGTCCCAAATTTAACCCTAGGATTCCCATGGTCGGCTATGTAGCAGCTAATAGGATTAGGAAATATGTTAGGGTAATTTAATATTATTGTAATATTATATTTTACCCTTATTTACTAGATTTATCTTTTAATCATGGTAAATAAAATATTTACTAAAGTAAATATTTAAAATGTCTAAAAATAAAAGTTACCTATTTATACAATTTGAACCTACTGATTCCAAATATGGAATACATTTTTCCAAATTCAAAACACAGAAGTGGAAGAAATTAATTTAAAATTAATTCCCGCTGTTAAAACAAATAGCGTATTTTTAAGAAATAATAACTCTCAAAAGATTGACACTTTTTTATGTGCAATTTCAAAGTGAAATTAATTCCAATGTCCAAAATTTGATTAAATTGGAAAAATATATTCTACTTACAGTTTATAACCAATTAAAAAGTTAATATAACCATATAAATAAATTATATTAAAAGGTACCTTTGAATTAAAATACAGTATTTTTTTACAATTCATTAAAAAATGAACTTTATCAAAAAAATACCAAAACAATTTCCAAAATAAATTTTGATTCTCAAATCTAATTAAGAATTTTATTTTTTCAAATAAAATATGTAAAAATGACCAAACTATATTTAAATAGGGTTCTCCATCAAAAGGCGGTAAATCGTCCTTCTAAAGTAAATTATGCTTAAAATTAGATTTATTTACATTTTAATCCTCTGACTTTTATTGGATGAATGTAAAAACATTTAACAAATATATATTATCATATTTAAGTTAGTTCTATTAATTCCTGCCAATACAATGGCTAGGTGTTAACTATCATTTAAAATAATAATATTAAATTATTAGTGTGCAACGTAAGATTTCAAAGAAACACGTTGTTGCTTGCCAGGTGCACCATTGAATATAGAATACTCTTTAAAATAAAATTAATATTTAATTCAATAAAATTAATAAATATAACAATGTAATATTCTTTATTTTCTTGGGATTTTACAGATATCGTATCTCTCTCAATTGAGTTACATCTAGGTCGGTCAAGAAAAATTTTTTCTTTTAGTTTCTCCCTTTTCATTTGGATTTTAAAGTACCTACTAATTATTATTATACTCACCCCTACATGGGATTTCTATCAAGTATTGTGTCTTGTGCATACCACATGCCTTTCGATGGAATCCCAGGAGGACCCGAGGAAGGTGGATCTTAGTAATATAAACTGACTGAGGTGTTTAATAGATCTAGGCTAAGAAGATTTCTATAGTTTCATTTGACATGGTCCCCTTCTTCTGATTTGGTCAGATGGTTCTGCAATTTTCTTTTAGTTGGTGTTTGTTTTTCCATATTTTTGTATTTTAGTACTTTTTTTACTATGCTTTGGGATGGATGTATGCCTGAATATTAGTTTCCATCTTATTATATCTCTGAATTGTTACATCGATGTGTTTCTGGAGGTGTTCATATAGGTACCTTAGGCAAAGGCCTATAATCTGTGTGATATGACTACTCGGTTCTAGTCGATAGCCACTACCCTATTTGAAGCGGTCTTGGGGAGTCACGTCTCGAACCCCATTGGGATGGCTCATGAAAAAGTAGTGTCAGAGTGGGTTCTATATTGGGAAATAAGTGTCGTAAGCTTGGTTTGGGTTGGATAGAGATAGTGTTAGGGTGTTTTGAGTTTAGATCTCAGGACATAGGTTCCAATGTTGCTGAGGTGGCTGACATATCCAATCACCATGAATTTGATAACCTTTTTTTCAACTTGGTGTATTAGGAAACTGTTCACAGGGAAATAAAGGTATGTGCATCATATAGAACTAGGTTTCGGTCTATCCATGTCCTTATTATGTGAGCTCCCCAGATATACTTGTTGACAATGGTACATATTGAATTCTAGTTCATGATTCCACTATAATGATAACTATATAGGGTTCAATAGTGGGATTGTGGTGACATCTTCCCTATGGTGAGGCATCAGTGTAGGGAACTAGTTCTGAGGTGGTACTTTGGTTAGTCCACCAATTGAGCCACCACCTGTTGAGAATATAGTTTTTCTGGTAGTTTTGGAAGAGGATGCGAATAAGATGATTTCACTGTAAATGTTCTAAAGGTAGTGACCTCTAAGTCACCAAGGTGATCCAAACCCTCAGGAAGCTGATGAATGGAATGAGAGTGTCATGTGTATTTTTCTCCGAGTGAGGACACCTCTAAATCAGATGGTGGTACTAATAGTGATCCTTCTATAGTTTTCATCCAAGAGATGGTTTATTTTAGTGATTTAGTCCCATTATGAGGATAAGATCACTTTAGTGGAGTTTGAGAAACTCATTAGGGAAGAGTTTTAAACTTCCACATTAAGGATGGCGTGTATCCCAGAGATTCTGTAACTTCGACAGGGTATCATGATTGTGTTGGAGTACTTGTTGAGGTTCACAGACCTGTTTCATTACTACCTGGATATGTCACAATACTCATTCTTCATAGCACTATACTTTAAGAAGGGCCTCTACATAGACACCCAAGCAGGTGTGGTCCTATTGTGACTTCCCATATATGAGGGAGTACTATAGAGATATTTTTTCACAGAGAGATTACTAGAGGAGGGACATGTATATGTGGGATACAGTGGTGGACACAAGGATGAGGTGTCTGCAAAATCTGGAAGATAGTATATGAAAAGTTCCTAGTATAGGAGGAATACCCATGGCCTGAATCAGGCACATAGGCCTGTAGCGTGACAAAATCATTGAGGATCAGACCAGGTGTTGGAGAGGCGGTGTTATGATTTTGATGGGTAGGAACATCTTTCAAGATATTTTTTGACCCTCCATGATTCTAATATTGTGATGATCAATGGACCACATTGGAAGAGGAAATTTTTGGAGTGGGGAGTTTCACAAGATGGAAGACATGGAGGTGGAGTTGGGAGAGTGGAAATGGGTGGTCGGTGGTTCAAGGTGTTTCCACCACCACCCCTAGGTGGTATAATTTAGTCTTAGGGAGCTGGAGGATGTAGGCAAGTATGGATACAGGCCACAGAGACCTTTGACCCAGAATTTACGAGGATGAATAGAGGTATGCTATATTTCCTTTCTTCTGTTTATAGTAAAAATTGATAGACATTGTTTTGAGGTACCCATTTACATCCACTCTACACATTATAATTAAAAAGGGTAAAACGGGGCATTGGTAGAATCTTTTGTTCATGTTTTTTGAAACATCTTTGAATAAATAAGAAAGTGGGGTCCTTTTCCCATACAAATACATTTTTTAGATGTTAGTAAAATTATAAGGGTGAAGCAGTGCCGCCCAAAGGGGATAGTATCGAGGTATGGAGGATGAGTCCCTCTGGTTCAAATGTTCAGGGATGGGATTCGTGTTGGTGGTATTTTTATAAAAGTCCCGGTAACACCTAGTGTGAGCATTTGTGAAGCTAATTTTTTATTACCCTCCTATGCTTGGTGTCATCTTCGTATGCGAGACGCTCTGGGGGATGTGGTGCGGTTTGGTGTAGCTTTGGACTCTCGAGAAAAAATGGATTATTTCCCCAGCGAGACACATTTTTTTGATGTGATAAAATCCATATGGGTGAGTCAGTGTCACCAAAATTGTAAAGGTTAGAGGTGTGGTGGACATGTTCCTTAGACTTGTCTGTTCAAGGAGATTTTGTGTGATGGATTATCGGAGTAGGTCTCGACATTGTCGGTGGATTTTTTTAGCTTGAATCTTTTTTCTTTGCATCCTGGGTGGAGGGATATTCATTATTATAACCATTCCATAATTTCATAGTTAGGCCCTAATATGTCTTCATAGTGTGGATTGGATTCCTACCATCATTATTCTTCTAAGATTCCACAAGTGGGTGTAGCGGAGTTTTTGTTTTGGTGAGCTGTGTTACAACTAGTGGTTCATAGACGAAGGGACTCATAATACCAAGTACTTACACATGGGAAACCCTATTTTGGTTGTTGGTACACTAAAGTTATTAGTTTTAACCTTTAATTGAAGATTCTTGAGTATTTTATAGTGATGTTCATCCAGGGGTGGATGTGAACTGCTGGGTTACATTGGTATCTACATTAGGTTAGCGTGTTGATGAACTACTAAACCCTATGACTGTATATGGACCATGGTGCTTAGTGTTTTACACCTATTTCAGTTAAGGATAAATTTGTCCACTTTTTTCATGTTGTTGACCTACTTCAAGCTATACATGAGTGTGGGATTGACTTGGAGGTCCCCCCCTAAGTGCATGCTTATAAGAAGCACATGAACCCTTGGTGAGCTCGCTAGCATGAGAGTTCCATTGGAGAGATAAATTTGTTCCATAATTATTAGGATTTATATTTGCAGGAAAAAAACATAATGTGGGGAGAATTTAGTGTAACACCCCAAGATTCTACAGTACGTTTCCCTTTGAATAATACAATAGCTTGCATAGTATGCAACTTTGAGTTTTAACACACCACGACCAACCAAACTAACCGTTATAAATAGTAATACCCACTTTTTGAAATTTTATAAATTTTATTTTTCAAAATGGAATTCATTTATGAATTCAGAATATCGAAATTAGAGGAATTTTTTGTATTTTTCTGAAAACATTCAATTTTTTATGAATAGTGAAAAACGTTGCATTATTGTTTAAAACTGACTTTTTATTTAAATATTTAGTTATTTTATTTAAATTTATATCCAATAAAAAAAGATACATTGTATCTATATATGTTCAATGTAATTCATTGGGGTAATTTTATAATAATATTAGATATATAAAATTTTATTGAACTTTTTACAATCTTTTAACCACCTTTTATGAGCATTTGCAAATTTGCATAAAACTTAATTTTATGGCTTCTGTGAGTATAATTTCAAATATCCGAGAGGAAAATTTTATATAAATAAGTAAAATGTGGTTCAATAGGATGAAAATAATTTTTTGTGAATAGTAACGTTTTTCTTTTATTTACCACGGTTAAAAGTAAATAGTGTAATTAAAGGTAAAAATGATATTATTATTACCCTAACACATATCCTAATTCTACTGAATAAGTGAATTTCTACCAAAATCTACCTTAGGAATAAAATATGATCATTTTGGTTCACTTGGATTAGATTAAGACATTTATTATTATTTTATTTAAAGAGGAGTTAAAAGTGTTAAATTCAAATTTTCATAACTAATAAATTTTTAATATAGGGTTACATATAAGATATATTAGACTAAAAATATTCATTAATAAGCTAAAATTATTTCCTACATAATGGTATTTTATTTATAATTTTTAGATATTATATAACTAAACTTATTTTTAACACAATGATGATGTAGTAATTACCTTATTAATGAAAAATTTACAATAATTGATATTATAAATATCCAAATAAATGTAAATTGAGACTTTTTAGGAATTAAAAGAATTTTATTGGTTAATATGACATTTTAGGGTTGATTAAATGATTTTTTTTCGAAGTAATAATGTTTTTAGGACTTTAACAAATATCAAAAACTAAATAGTGTCAAAATTGACATAAATGAGTTTTTAAAACTAATATTATATTATTAAATGAATAATAGTACTAAAAATATAAGGTTCATCCAAAGGACTTATATAATAATATATATTTCATTAAAGAACCACTTTGGGTTCTCTTGACATTTTATAGTAAGTTTATTAACCATATAATATAAAGATACAAGGAGACATGGTAAATGTTAATCTATTTAACCAAGAGTTAAATCTAAAAGATAAGGTTTATATAGTGACCTAAACCTATACAACACTTGTTTGTTGAATTTTTTTCAACCCATACCTACCATATCCATGAAATAAATCATTTTTAATCCCTTATAAACTGAAAATGATTGTATAATAAAATAATATTTCAAGTTTTTCCTAAAGTAACCTTCACCTCTCTAATAAAAGGGTATTTGACCTTCTCTCAAAATCACACCTCCAAATCCATTTGTCTCATAAAACCCCTGACCAAATCTCCTCTAAACTACTCTCAATTAATCCTAGAGTACTTCCCTTTAGTATAAATCCAACCTAGGGATCCATTTTATTCAAATAAAAAGGAAACACCCGAAGAAGAGGTAATTATTTTATCACCCCTTTCAAAGTTATTTTCTTATTCCACTTTCTCTTTATTTGTTATATCCATACCAAAATAATAACTCCAGTACCTTATACATACTTTGATTTTATTATAAATATTTTAAAACAATATTTATTATTCTATCCATCCTATTAATGAGAAATCACCATATGTGTGTATGTACGGTTTACCGTCTCCACGTCGTGGTGTAGTTTATTATTCAAACACTTAATTATTTGGATGGGTATAATAATGAGTATAACTGATGAAAATAATAAATATAACATGTTAAGGTTTATGAATTTATTATATACCATCTAATTACATATGATTTCACCAACAATAGAATGGTATTGTTGCTCGTACGTACGTACAGATTACCCTCTCTACGAACGCGATGATATTCATTCCCCATCATAATCATTCAAGAATAATTTTAATTTTATGATTAAAAATAATTTTTAAGAACTCAATATCATTCTAGATATGAATAAAATACATCCTATCCATAAAAACATGACTTACTTAAAAAAGTATATAAAGGAAAATGAATCTGTTAACACCCGAAACAATAATACTACTAAAATTTTATTAACAAAACAGTATTAGAAGATCATATATGATATAATATTTATGTATGTGGTTCTTTTATAATTTAATAATAATGATTCAACTGTTATATATGAGTTTAATGTACCTTCGATCAAGGAAAAGTATAAGGTGAGGGTTAATTCTACAATCTCTTCATTATCCGAGGTTTTTTATACATGAGTATCTACTGGGACCTATTTATCATCCACATCCGTGTTTCTTAAAAATGTATTTTGAAACATTTTTACTATTTCCTAGAATATGGGTTAAAGTAATTTATACCCTTTTTTGACTTTTTATAAATTTTTTATAATGTAATCTTTCCGTTTTTTTTAAAATAAGGTCTTTTACGACCTTTTTGACAAAATTAAGGAAATAATGTTTTTTTAACTTATATGGAAAGTGCAGCTATTTTCTGCCATTATAACACCTTCAAAGATTCAATTACAAGATTATAAGAATATTTTCAAAATAAATATTTTCTTGTATAATTATGTGTATTTTAAATGATTCCAAAATATAAAGTGATATTTCTCTCAAATAGTTTTGATTTCATCTATGTCAGCATCCTTTGAAGGATTTTACACATTTTTGAAGTCAATTTATTATTATACAAATCTTACATATTGTATTGAAGGTTTTTTGATATTTTTTACTTTGGATGTTTTATTTTTATACCATTCATGGTTTATATGTAAAGTATTGACATTTCATATGATATTTTTAATATAAATTTTTAGGTTATTTTTCTATCTTTTCATATGAGGAATGCATTGGACTTAGTATGTGATGTGGGGATCCCACTGTAGCTCCTTGATGCATCGGTAGGTCTCATGAGACAAACTAGTGTCTTTTCACAAGGACTTGACAAAATCTTATTTGTAGTCTTGGCACAAGGCCTTGACTATGTGGTTATGAAGACTAGAATTATGCATTCCATCATTGTGAAATTGGCTATTCGATATTACATGTGATTATTTGACTATTAGAATATCCATGTGAATAAGTAAATAGAATTATTTGATTTATCTTTTCCATATTATGTTGAAGTATAAGATTAAAAGTCTTGTGTTTTAGTCTTATACATTTCCTTAAATAATTATGCTTATTAAAGAAATTTCTGTTATACTGTTATCCTAACTGAGCATCTGAGCTCACCCCTTTATATGTTTTAATTTTCCCAAGAGGTGAAGAAGTATTTTATGGTTGACCTGCGGGGATAGGATAAGGAATATATGTGTGTCCAAAGGAGACAAAAAAAAATTTATTTCATGATGTAATGTAAAACTTATGAGTGTATCTAGTACTTATAAGGCTACTAATGTGAACGGTCTTTCAGTATTTAATCTCTTGTGATCATGCCAATGTTATGTAATAATGCACCAAATCTGGGTAACTGGGGTCGAGGAATTACAGTTGGTATTGAAGGATGTTTAGTACAAACCTTGGATGATGGATTTAGAAAAAATATAATTAGAGAACATTACCCTAAGATAGACTTTGAGGATTAGAAGAAATTCTTAGAATTTTGGTAATGTAGATATTTTGTGATTTTTCTAAGAAATACATCCCTGTATGGATATGAGCAGGTAGAGACAGCTCTGGCACAGATGTACCTAGGAGTGAAAACTCTACCATGGAGTTTCGGGCTGGACCCGTGGTATCCTGGTACACGACAACGAGCCTTGCTGCACTCTTGGTTACGACACTCCCAGGGGATATGATTAGGATAATTCACATTTCATTTAAAACCCATTATAAAGGATTTATGAGTATATACCTCCTCAAAGAAAACATTTTTATGATTATGGATTATATTCATAAACTGTTCAATTTATGTTAAGTGTTTTACAAGTTTGTAATTATGTATTGTGATTAATAAACTAATCTAGTGTATGTCATGGTTTAGAGATGGCACCTAATGTAAGGAATGGAAATTGTATCAATTCACATAATCCATGTAGGGATTTCCCTCCTATTCAAGATAATTATTTTGGAGCTTGTGATGAAACTGGTGCTGATCAGCTTATCACCATTCTGGGACAACTCACTCAGGTTATTAATAATAACCTTACCCGTATGGAGCACCCTGATCTACAATGTGGAGGATCATTTTTAGACCGCTTCATGAGGCAACAACCACCAACATTCAATGTGACTACAAATAAATTTGTAGCTGAGCAATGGATAAGTTCCATAGAGAAAATATTTCATGCTTTGGAGAGTAGCGAAAGGGAAAAAGTTTTCATGGTAGTTTTTTGCCTCATGGAAAATGCAGATCAATGGTGGTCATTAATTAAAAACACAAAGGAAGATGGAGAAATATCAAATATGTAATTGATGGAGATTAAAGATATTTTCTTAGAAAAATACTTTCCCTATGACCATCGAGCGGATATGGAAAGACAATTTCTGAGTTTGAGTAAAAAGAAGAATGATAATGTCGTAAATTATGACTCTAACTTTACAAAGTTAGCAAGGCATGGAGAAAATTATATACGTAACCCAAGGAGTAATATGGATCAATTATTGGAGGGTTTAAAACCATTTCTCCATTGAGCATTAGTCTCCCAATACTTCTCATCATATGAAGATATTGTCTCATGTGTTATCAAAACAAAAAAAGAATTATCTAAGTCTTACGACTTTAAAGAAAGGAAAGAGAAGAAAAGATCTGTTGAACACTCTATAAATGTAAATAAGGGGAATAAAGGAAATTTTGAATATCCATCCTTCATTAAATGTGCGAAGAAACACCTTGGTATTTTCCTGAAGAAAATGGGAGTCTCTTACAAGTGTGGTGAAAAAGGCCACCAAGCTTGTGATTTCAAGGGAAAGAAAGAGGTTGTCAATGTTAAATGATACAATTGTAGAGAAAAGGGAATTTATGCAAATGAATGTCCTAAGTGCCAAGGAAACCTACCTCAAAAAGTCCAAGGGAGCAAGTTCAAGATTATGTGATAACTACTGCTAAGGTTCAAGCTCCAAAAGATGTGGTGGTAGGTAATTTAATGGTTTCCTTAAGTTTAGCCAATTATTTATTTGATTCTTGATCATCGCATTGTTTTATATCTTTCCATCTTGCTAAAAAAATTAGGAACTTCCAATTTTATTTAACAAGGGAGTTGTCAGTCAAAACTCTAAAGGGAAATATCATTGAAACAATGTTTTGTGAATCAATTCCCATTAGGGAATATAAATGTTCTTTATCTGCTGATCTCATCGTTATTCCCATGATTTAATTTGACATAATCTTTGGTATGGATTGGATTTTGGAACATGATGAAAAAATTTATTGTAAGAAGAATGAGGTTATAATTTTTTTTGATGATAATGAGTACCTTATCTTTAGAGAAAAAATGTCACCACCTGATTCTTATCGAAATACACCCCCAGTAGATCTACTAAATATAATTATTGGGGAATAATATAATGAAATAACTATGGGTGAGGAAAATAATGTTCAAATAGAGGATGTAATTATTATGAAAGAATATATTGACGTGTTTTTAGAGGATTTACCTAGACATCATCGAGAATGATAAATTGAGTTTTCCATTGATTTAATTCCGGGTTCATGTCCCATATCGAAGACCCCTTATAGAATGGACACTGTGGAATTACGGGAACTAAAGAAACAACTATAGGAATTTAGGAATAAAGGATTTATTCTCCGTAGAGTTTCTCCATGAGGATCCCTTGTTCTTTTTTTTAAGAAGAAAGATGGATCCATGAGGTTGTGAATTGACTATAGGGAGAACAATTCTATAACAATAAAGAACAAGTATCCCCTACCTCACATTGATGATTTATTCAACCAACTTCATAGAGATCAATATTTTTCAAAGATTTACCTTCAATATGGATATCATCAGTTTTTTGTGAAGAAATAAGACATTCCGAAAACAGCATTTCAACTAGGTACAGGAATTATGAGTTTACAATAATTCCTTTTGGACTGACTAATGCACCCTCTATTTTCATCGATCTAACGAATAGATTTTTCACATAATATCTTGATGAATTTTTAGTGGTATTTTTTTATGATATCTTGGTTTACTCCAAAATCTATGAAGATCATGAAAATCACTTGCATGTTATTCTGAAAACCCTCAGAAGAAATGAATTATATGGGAAGTTTAGAAAGTGTGAATTATGGCTTCACGTAATTTATTTTCTTGTCTATATTGTCTCTAAGGATGGAATTTCTATTGATCCTTAAAAGACCAAGGCGATCCATGAAGGACCAGCACCAACGAGTATAACTGAGGTACGCAGTTTTATTGTTTTAGTAGGTTATTAAAAACATTTCGTCCAGAATTTTGCTTGATTTCCAAACCCATTAACCAAGATCACACGTAAAGGGGTTAAATTTGTTTGAAAAAATGAAGCTGAGTATTTTTTTGAAGAACTAAAGAGTTGATTAATAAATGATCTTATCTTGACTCTACCATCAGGTAATGATGGGTTTTTTCTTTATAGTGATGCTTCAAAGAGAGGACTTGGTTGTGTCATTATACAGAATGATAGATTTATTGAATATGCATCACAAAAGCTAAAAATTTATGAAAAAAACTATCCCACTCATGATCTTTAGTTAGCAGCTTTAATCTTTTCTTTGAAGATATGAATACACTATCTCTATGGAAACAAATGTGAGATATATACTGATCACAAGAGTTTAAAGTATATTTTCTCACAAAAATAACTCAACATGATGCAAGTGCGATGGATTGAACTACTCAAGGATTATGATTTCACTATACACTACCACCCGAGAAAGGAAAATAAGGTGGCAGATTCTTTGAGCAGAAAGGACCATGGATTTTTGAACAAGATGAGAGTTGAAATAGATCCTATGTTTAAGGATCTTGGTTAGATAGATATAGGAATAATCATGGAAGGTGAAACATTGATACTTTTTCAAATGGTTTCCAAACCATCTTTATTAGAAAGGATAAAAAGTTCTCAGACTGATGAGGAGGAGTTTCAAAAGAAAATTGAAACTATGAAGAATGGGAGATTGATAGACTTCGTATATGAAGATAGGATTTTGAAATTTGGGAGGAGGATTTTGGTTCCTAACATACCAAATCTAAAAAGGAAATATTCGGATGATGGTCATAGCTCCAATTTCTCTATACACCCTAGTATCTCTAAGATGTATAGATATTTTAAGGAACATTTTTGGTGGGAAAACATGAAGAGATAAATTCTTGATTATGTGTCAAGTTTTATAGTTTTACAAGAAGTGAAAGATGAAAGAAAACATCCTAAAGAAGTCATGCAACCTATTCCCATACCTGAGTTGAAATGGGATGATATTACGATGGAATTTTTCATGGGACTACCAAATACTTCTTGAAGAAATGATGAAATATGGGTCATTATTGATTATCTTACCAAGTCAGCACATTTTCTTGCTACAAGAGAATATTTACCACAAGAACGTTTAGCAAGATATATATATATTAATTAATTTTTAAAACATTATGGAGTACCACTATCAATTGTTTCTGATCATGGTCCCTGTTTTACATCAAGATTCTAGACAAGACTTTAGAAGGCCTTGGATATTGAACTACGTTAGAGCACTGTCTACCACCCTCAAAATAATGGAAAATCAAAATAGACTATTAAAATCATATAAAACATGTTGAGATCAATCTGACATGACTTTCATGGTATGTGGGATCATTATCTACTATTGGTACAATTTTCCTATAATAATAGATTCTATTAAAATATTCAGCTGACACCATATGAAGCATTATATAAAAAGAGATGTCACACACCAACATGTTGGGATGATGTTCGTGAAAGAAAAATCGTTGGACCAGAACCTAGTGAGGAAACAATGGAAAAGTTTAAGGTTATCCAAACCCACATCAAAGAAACTCAAAGTAGGAAAAATAGATATGCCGATAATCAAAGGAAGGATTTGGAATTTCAAGTAGGAGATTATGTTTTCTTGAAGGTATCTCTATGGAAGGGTGATATACAATTTAGTAAGAAGGGTAATGTGAGTCCCAGGTATATCAGTCCTTTCGAAATTATAGAACTAATTGGAGTTGTAGCTTATCGTTTGGAAATGACTCCAAGTCTCTCCAAAGTTCATGATGTGTTTCACGTATCACTATTAAGAAAATACATGTCTAAACCAACGCATGTAATCACCTATGATGAAATAGAACTATAACCAAATTTATATTATTGTGAAGAGCCTATTAAGATTATTTATATAAGAGAATACGTTTTGAGAAATCGTACGACTTGTTTGGTAAAAGTTCTATGGAGAAATCATAAGATGGAAGAGGAAACGTGGGAACCCAAGGAACTTATGATAAAGAACCATCTGAATCTTTTTATGCATTAATATTTTAGAAATTTCAAGGATGAAATTATTTGGAGGGGAAAATGTAACACCCCAAGCTTCTATGGTACCTTTCCCTTTGAATAATACAATATCTTAAGTTGTACGCAACTTAGAGTTTTAACACACCACAAAGAACCAAACTAACAGATATGAATAGTAGTACCCACTTGTTAAAAGTTTATATATTTTATTCTTCAAAATGGACTTCATTTTTGAATTCAGAATATTGAAATTATCTTAGGGTGAATTTTTGGTATTTTTCTGAAAACTTTTAATTTTTGATAAATAGTGAAAAACACACTGTTATTGTTTAAAACTGACTTTTTATTTAAATAATTAGTTGTTTTATTTAAATTTATATTAGGTAAAAATAGATACATAATACCTATATATGTTCAATGTAATTCATTGGAGTAATTTTATAATAATATTAGATATATAAAATTTTATTAAACTTTTTTCCGTCTTTTACCCACCTTTTAGGAGCATTTGAAAATTTGACTAAAACATAATTTTACAGATTCTGTGAGTTGAATTTCAAAAATCAAAGAGACATGGTTGATATCAGTAAGTACTATGTGGTTCAATAAGATGAAAATATTTTTTGGTGAATAGTTACTTTTGACTTTTATTTACCACGGTTAAAAGTAAATAGGGTAATTGAAGGTTAAAATGATATTATTATTACCCTAACACATGTCCTAATTCTATTGGATAACTATATTTCGACCAAAATTAACCTTAGGAAAAAAATATGATCCTTTTGGTCCTTTAGTATTAGATTAAGACATTATTATTATTTTATGTAAATAAGAGTTAAAAGTGTTAAATTCAAATTTTCATTACTAAAACATATTCAATATAGGGATAAACATGAGATAAATTAGACTATGAATATTTATTAGAAATATGAAAATATTTCCTACATAATGATATTTTATTTATAATTTTTATACATTGAATAATTAAATTTATTTATAACACAATGATGAGGCAGTAATTACCTTATTAATGAAAGATTTAAAACAATTGTTATTATAAATATCCAAATAAATATAAATTGAGACTTTTGATGAATTCTAAGAAATTTATAGGTTAATATGAAATTTTAGGGTTTATTAACTGATTTTTTTTCGATGTAATAATTTTTTAGGACTTTAACAAAAATGAAATACTAAATAGTGTCAAAATTGACATAAATGAGTTTTTAAAACAAATACTATATTATTAAATGGTATAATTGTACTAAAAAATAAGGTTCGGCCAAAGGAATTATATAATAATATAAATGTCATTAATTAACCACTTGGGGTTCTACTAGCATTTTATAGTAATTTATTAACCATATAATATAAAGATACAAAGAGACATGGTAAATGTTAAACTATTTAACCAAGAGTTGAATCTAAAAGATAAGGTTAATATGGTAACCTAAACCTGTCTAAAACCTATTGGTTGAAATTTTTTCAACCCATACCCACCATATCCTTGAAATAAATCATTTTTGATCCATTATAAACTGAATATTATTATATAATAAAATAATATTTCAATCTTTTCATAAAGTGACCCTCACCTCTCTTATAAAAGGGTACTTCCCCTTATCTCAAAATCCCACCTCCAAAGCCATTTGGATCGGCCAAACCCTGCCCAAATCTCCTCCCAAATTACCTTACATAAACCTAGTGGGATTCCTTTGAGTAGAAATCCAACTTAAGGTGCCATTTACTTCAAATATAAAGGAAACACATGAAGAAGAGGTAATTATTTTACCACCCCTTTCAAAGTTCTTTTCTTCTTCGACTTTCTCTTTCTTTGTTTTTTCCATACCAAAATATTAAGTCCAGTAATTTATACATCCTGTGATGTTATTATAAATATTGTACAACCATATTAAGACCGATTATTTTGATACTTTAGGATTATGATTCATGAGTCATTTGGTACATGTAGGATTCATCCACACCTCAATATAATTCCATGTGTGACCTATCTGACTCTAAGTGCATCTTTTTTATTCAAAATTTACATAATTTTTAGTGAAACAAAAACTACTAACATTCTCAGAACTGAGAAAACTCATTTGGATTATTTTGGTACTTAATTAAAATTATCCATATGTAATTTTGGATGTGTAGGTATCAGCCGCACCTCAATCCGATGCTTGGGGTGACCGGTATGACTTTAAGTATTTGTTATCAGTTTAAAATTGAAATTTTTATACAAAAAAATTTCACTCACTGAAAATTGATAAAATGAGATATGATTATCTTGGTAATTTGGTACAAAAATTTATAATTCATTTTTTATGTGTATAAATTAGCCTCATGTCAAACCCACACATGATTCCACCTGAATGGCTCAAAGTGCGCGTTTCTAGTTCAAAATGACATTTTAGTAAAAAAACACACATGGCATACTCAAAACTGAGGAAATTCATTTTTCTTTTTTTGATACTTTAATAAAACAATACATGAGTCTTTTGGGATGTTTAACATTTTTTTTCAGCTCAATAAGATGCACGGTGTGACTGGTATGACTCTAAGTGTGTATTTTTTATTCAAAATTGACATTAATTTTTGTTAAAATAACATTTGACATACTCAAAACCGAGAAAAAGGATTTTTAATTTTTTGGTACATTAGGAAAAAAATCCATACGTCATTTTTATGAATAGGGATTATCCACACCTAAATATTATTTACGATGTGACCTGTATGACTCCTAATGCGTCTTTTTATTCAAAATTAACAAAACTTTTAATCACAAAAACAATAGACATACTCAAAACTGAGAAAATGAATTCAGATTGTTTTGTTACTTTAGGAAAAAAATACATAAGGAATTGTTTATGTGTATAAATCATTCACACCTCAATTTGACTGAAGGTGTGATCATTATGACTCCAAGTGTGCCATTTTATTCAAAATTTACATTAATTTTAGATAAAAAAACAACTGACATACTCTATAATAATTTTTTTATTATATTTGTGTTATAAATTCTATTTCATTTAAATTAAGTATTTTTATATTATATTAGTAATTATTTTTTCTATTTCTGTTAATACAGTGTGTTGTTGTAGCACACTGCACTTTTTTCTGGTGATACAGTGTGTTGCCGCATTACACTGTAGTTTTCACCTTTATCAGTGCAACTAAATACACTTATAAAGTTTTCCTTTATTAGTTATTTTGAAAGAGATAAAAAAGGATACCTTTATCAGTTCTTATACAGGTGCTTATAAATTCTATCTTTATCATTTCATTAAAAAACACTATTAAATAATACTTTTATCAGTTCAAATAAAAGTGATAACAAATAATACTTTTATCATTGATGATAAATATGGACTTTTATCAGTACTTTTATTTAAACTAATAAATATTAACTTTATCTGTTCTTTTTTAGCACTAATAAAAGCCATGTACTTTTAATCAGGCTAATGTAGTAAGTGCTTTTCTAGCACTGATAAAGGACGATTCTAGAATTGTTAAAGGTGTGTTTTTTATTAGTGATATTCAATACCTTATGAAATCCCCAACCAAAGAATATTTTGGATAAAACACTAAAACACTATTAGATTAGATCTCTAATACAAACTCATTACACATTTGGTAAACCAAAAAGTGTAACCCCGTGTACCTTGGTAGAGTTGTAAAATAATATTAGTCACTGGATATAAAAATGTAATCAACTATTGGCCTCTAGAAAAGCATATGTACTCCTCAATATATAACAATATCAGGCATGATCTCCATCAAATTTATATATCACTATAACTATGCCAACCATCTGCATATTAGTAAGTATTATTTTTCATATGTTCACTTTTTTAATACATTTAGTGACCATGGGACAAGGTGTGTGTCAATATAATATATCCTCTTCAAATATTATCAATTATATGGGTAATGACTGGTCAGGTTGATGAATACATCACATCTCATTCATGTAAAAAAATGATCACATCACATATCCCTCATCCATGTAGATAATATCATCATATATACCTATTAATTATTGCCAAATATTTTCTTAGTCTATCTCAATCGAGGTCCAAAATTTTATACTTGTCATATAAATTGAAAGATCTCATCTTTATTCTCCCCCAACCGATAACATGATCAACAACATTCCCAAAAAACTTTGATTAGTTATGCCTCAATACCTACATAAGAAATGTATAAAATTGTAAAGGTTCTCACGATAGGTCTCTCATTATCCTCACTTATAGGGATTCCAAATAAGAATAATTCAAATTTGGTATACCAAAGACATAGTGTATGACACTCTATGTAGTATACTTTATAGTTCATCTAGTAAAAAAACACTATTGTTATTTATGAAAATATTCTATATCCTTAGACAATATTAATATTCACACTAGGCTTTATATTTTTCCACAACCTATAAACCTTATAATGATCATCGGTTAGTAATATCCCAATGTCATACTTTGAGAGTTTAATTATCATTGAACTTCATGAAATATAAATTAAAATATTTAAATATTCACCTAATATGAAAGAATGATAAAGTTATGATTACCTTTTATTGCATTTTATATTATAAAACTATATTAATAATAATTAACAAAACACTAAATAAGTGAATTTCTAATATATCATACTTGGTAGACTTCCATATCAACCATATATTTTATTACATATTTTGGGGATTCTTTAACTCATTACTTATATATGTGATTCTTGTAACATCTCTATATAAACCTTTGATAAAATTATACCACTAAACTCTTTAGAGATTATCATATATGAAGTATAATAACTTTAATAGTGGAGATTCATAGGAATCATATTCCTAATGATAAACTGTTTGAACTTATTCAAAATCCTTAATTCACAACCACCAATGTTACAATTTTAATAACTTCTATTAACTATAAAAATAATTTCTATGTACATCATCATAGAATATAACACTAAAAACACTTTACATTATAAATTTTCCAACATACCCAAAACCTTTTAAAATATCAATTGAAATTCACTCTATTTGGGTAACTAATGAAACATTATTCAATGCATAAAACTCTTTTTTATCCTTAACTTAATTTAATGTATGTTATTGAATTTGGATGAATCATAAACCATGTGTATCAAAAATATTCATCTCATTTATTTAATAATGATTGTTTACAATATCTTAAAATAGAAAAAATAGAAATAATTTAAATCATTTATAGAAAATTTATCAATTATTGAATCACA
Organism: Viscum album; assembly: GCA_963277665.1. Lineage (NCBI taxonomy): Eukaryota > Viridiplantae > Streptophyta > Magnoliopsida > Santalales > Viscaceae > Viscum > Viscum album. Next base: position 1,171,233,099 of record OY728130.1, read on the forward strand.
TATTATATCCTAGTCCTCAATATTACAACTCATTCACCATTGATTTTAATCAAACTCTTTTCTCCCATATTCAACTCATTATTCATTTCAGAATACCAAAATATTTTCAAAACTTTTTAAATATATAAATGGTATCATATTACCTTTTTAATAATGTAATTTATTTATATGACATTAATAACTATGGTGGAATATTCATATATTTTCTGGTAACCCATCATGTATTTTGAATAGTTTAATTTCCAATAAACTATATTTATATAGTGAAAGAAATACCCCTATTTAATTTTATTTTGTTTGGAGGGAAATTTGAACTCTTTGTGGCTTGTTTTCTTCTCTTTATGGGAAAAATATTACCTATATACTTTTATACCTTCTTGATGGAACTTGATAATGGACCTCCCTTATCCTCCCAAGATATACCCAACATATCGGGGATATTGTGTAATGTTTTTTTTGAACAAATTAATATGGTAATTCATAATAAACTGTGAGATAAATTCCATCAGTGATATTATAAGGATGTTCATGGCTAGAGTAGTTGGGGTTTGGTATAGTGGTAAGTACCCCATAATCCTACATGAAAATGGGGGGGGGGGGTTCGAAACCCATTGGGAGTAGGTGCTGTAGAAGTATTGTAGTGATATTGTAGAAGTGGAGGCGTTGTAGAAACATCAGCATTGTAGTAGTGGCATACACTCTTGCAGTGGAGGGTACAGTGTAGTACTATAGCAAGCAGGTTCTATATAAGTAATATTCACAGAATGGGTCTTAGGACAAAAAAATAGGGCCTAAAGGCCATGTATTGAGCTACATGACCACTAGGCCTTTAGTCTATGTAATGGGTCTCCCTCTACCCAGTCAAAAGAGGTCTTTGTTTTTCTTTAATAATAAAAATGAGGCTTCAACCCCAACCTTTAAAAAAATTCTTGGCTAGATCTAGTATAAGAAGTGATTTATGTCTCTACAAGTCATTGATGTACACATTCAAATTGAAAACAAGAGTTGATATTGACGTTCCTTTCACCATGTAACATTGAAATAAAACCTTTGATTCATCATAGATCTCATTATGAACTTGTTATCGATATACCATTTTTAGGTTTTCTATCATCTCATGAGAATTAATGGTCTCATTTTTCTTTTTAAACATAACTTCTAGGGTTCAAAGTGTTATCATAGATACTTTGAGTGAATCCCTTAGATACTTATCATAGACATATATATCTATTTATTGAAAATCTTCAACAGTAAATTTCTTATAAAGGGTTTCCTATAATATAAAGAATATTCCTTCTTATGTTATGAATATTCTTAATTTCAAATACGAGTTAAATAAATTACTCCATTTAGTTTCTAGTTATTAATAATTGATATAAATTCCAATCTTGATGATGGTGGAATCATTGTCTATAATATATGGTTTTATTAGATGAGTATCATATTTTATATTCATTTAATATAAACATTTTTTAAAATTTCTCCCACTAAAAATTATAACCCCATACTTAATGTTTATTAGTGATCCCGCACCCATATTTCATCAAGACATACATTGGGTATCATGTATATAATCCATGATTATATCTGGTAAACAAAAATTATCAATAATATCATGTATGACTCCTATAAAGTTGAGTAGATAAATCATTATCTGAATCTATCATTTGGTTTTACTCAACTCTATTCCTTTAGAAACCTAATGGGTATAGTTTACCTACTAAGTGTAACTTGAAGAAAATTCCAAGAATAAGGCAGCTAATGGTTAGGGTTACCTTGTTATGTACTATCCTTAAACAACCCAATTATTTTATTACTCACTTATAAATAGAAGTAAACATATCCATATTAATCCAGATGCATAAATTCGTAAGGTATATAAACTTTTCCTGTATTTTTTTAAAATATTTTAGATTTGCAATCTCCACAGAATGCCAACCTCAACCTTTCTAGAACAAGGAATAAGCCTCCAATATAGTGGAAAGTTTGACCTAAATCCTCTCTACTTTGGGTTATTTTATAGAAGAGATAATCAAATTCATCATAACATTAAATCATAATAAATATAAACTATGTTCTAAAATTATGTTCAAGATACTAACTTTAATTACAATTTGAGGACAAGAAAGATAAAAAACCAAATGATAGGTTGTCGTACTGAACATTTCATGCTAATTTCTAAGAAGGAACTTATCACATAAATTAAATCATACACAATATTAACATTTCATAAATAATTATAAACACTAATTTTCTAAAGGAATAAATTAATAATCATTTTATTTCTTCTCCAAACATGAGATATTAATTTATGAAGAATGGTTAAATTAATAAAAACAATTTATAATTCATTATGAAAATTATATAATAAGATATTAACAAATATTTATATTTATTCTAATTATTGACTCCTTTATGTAATTAATTATATGGGATTTACATTAAATATATTATATTTTCCAGAAATATAATAACTACATAAATAAATTTATATTATGTAAATTTTATAAAATAAAAATTTCATATTTTAACATTATTTAAACCATTGATGAAATCATTTATCATTTTTTTTATTTGGCTTAAAAAATCATATAAGTCCTTTTCAATTTGTATGATTCAAATTAAACATTATAAGGAATTCATAATTTTTAAATTAAATATATTCATATTTTTTCCAATTTGTAAAATTTATAAGCTCTTTGTAAATTACACTTATAATTTCTATATAAATATTTTATTTTTTAAATTTTAATTCATCCCATGTAATACTGTAAAGCACTTTTAATATTAATGGTTAATATTATGGAATATTTATTAATAAATATCATATGATCATTGAATTAATTAATTATAAACATTTTATAATTAATTAATTCCTAAAAAATAATTATAAATTAAAAAATATCTAAATTTACCTTCTATTAATGTTTATATAAAACTTTTAAATTTTAGAAAACAATTTATATTTGAAAATAAAAAAAAATCTAAACAAATCATATTTATGGATTTAGGATCACTCATAGGATATGATGGATAAGTGGTGGTACATAAACCCTTTATTTACTTTTTGTATCACTTTAAAACTAATTATCATATCAATAGATGTGATAGGTAGACATATTTTATGATACGTGAGGATATCATAATTGAGATATGATGATCTATTTTTGAAAACTGCAGTGATGTTCTATTGTCAAATATGATTATCTGATGTCGAACATCATTAGCAATGATATCCCATATCATAAGATTCTATTAAATTTATCATGAAAAATTATGAATCATATTTTTTGATATAGATTATTATAAGTAAAATGACTTCAAACCCCTTTCATTTCTCAGATGATTTCATGAATCAAAATGTATGATAATGAATTGATTACACTATGGGGCTTCTATGTGATGATTAAACATTAAAAATAATTATTTAATTGAATATAAATAATGAAATCCTAAAACACCATTCCATCGAAACTAAGGTTGTATGATACTAGTAATTAAAATTTATACCTATCATAATTGAATGATCCTATTATTTATATATTTCTATAATTGATGAAGATCACTAGGGAATAACAATAAATATATTGGTTCTGAGGTGTACCCACAGATTTCATTGAATCAAAAAAACACTTTAGGAAGGATCTTAAAATTATTTACAACTTTCTAGTATAATAGAATCAATATAAAAAAGAAAAATAGAAGCTTTGGGGATGGAAGAGTTTCAGCTAAGGGTATCTTCTAGAGTTTCCACAGGCACACTACTAGTGGATCAAACTCTTTTATATTGTAAATGGGGATTATTTCCAATCCATGAGTTTACATGAATGATTCATAAACATATGAGTAATTCCTTTGTTTACATCACATGTAACTCTCAACAAATAACACTTCCATGCATTTCATCTTATTAAATGAATTGTTAGTAAGAATAATAAATTTATAATATATTTTTTCACATCTTGACCCAGATGACCTGACCGTCTAGTCTCTGATCCAAAATGCAGCAAGATACTAAGGGAATTCAGGACCCCTATAGGATCAAGACTAGAACCCAAGCATTAAAATCATTAGATGGAATTCTTTCTCCAAACCTGAACAAGATACATGGAATATAATTACATAATCGAATCAATTAGTGGAATAAAACCAAGAGAAGTATATACCATAACTGGAAGAATACAACATTAGGGGTACAACTCAAAGAAGTTAGAACAAACCTAATGTTTGAGTCCAATAGAATAATAAAACCGAAAAAATACAACTAATCCACGTGATAATGTGGTCTAGGTACCATAATCTCACCAATAGTTATCATACCCAACTAACATAAAATCTCACCGCCTCTCTATGGTGCCTTGCCTTTTCCTATATCAAAATTCATAACAAGGTCTACACAACACCAAATGGTTGTATAGTTTTTGAGCTAAACAGGCTTAATAGGGTCCCACAAAATTTTTCCACATCAATTCTCTATAAAAACATTCCAAATATCCTCAATTTAAATAACAAAACTCATGAAATATTATAAAGTATTTAATAGAAAAAGAATGGTAAATATTTCCTTTTTTCCATAGCTCATAAAACACGCCAGAAAAAATATTTTCAATGTATAATTTCCATAAAATTTACTAAAGTCAAATTATGTATATCAAATAAATAATAATAAAAATAAAAAAACACAATGGTAAAAAAGACAATGATCATAAGAGGTTAGTCTATCAGGCTAGTCATACCATAATCAATGACTTTTGTGCACTCAATCCCCTATAACAACATCCCTAGGGAGTATAGGACCACCCCATGTGTAAACCCCCACCCCCTCCCCCAATTATGTCAATATCGAGTCCCTAGATCAATGGGACTATGTAGAAGAGGAGCCCTGGAAGTGAACCCCCAATAGTAAAATAGTTAATATCGCTAAGATACACCATCCACCAATGTACCCAAGGATTATCATCTGCTACATTTCAAAAATCATTTCAAAATTAAATTATGAAATCAATATTTAACAAACATTTTCTTTTATCAAAACATCTTTGATAACCCATTTTCCAATGATTTAAAAACACCTATTTTTCTTTAACAAACACAATGGTAAAACCATATTTTACATCCAATAAATTTATTAACAATAATCAATATTTAATTTTTTTTATACATCTTTTTATAGAATAATATAAATCATTTTTTTATAATAATATATATAGATTAAATCATAAATGTAACTGTCCTAAAATAGGTTAGATCACTACATACCTCTAGAACCACAAATGTCACACCACATCCAAAGAAAGGAATGACCCTTGGAAGATGACTACACAATAGATCTAGAAGAAAAACATGAAAATAAATACATGATTAAAATATTCTATAAATATGTTCCATCGTTATATTTATGAAAAAATGGAAATGAATAATTCCAAAGGCCTCTTAAACTAAGAGACACAATGAAACCACCACAAATATCAAGAACTGAATGAATTGATCTGAATTGATCAGAGACACCCAAAATCACCAAGAATAGAATAGGGTTCAAGGAAAGTTATATAAATAGAAAATTAATTAGGATTCAAGATTTAAGTGCATAAAACCAACTGTGCATGAATCATTGAGGTCATAATCCATGGATTTATGGTGTAAAGTCTAAATAAAACATTTATACTAAAAACATGTCGCCTTGAGTTAAACATTTTGGTCGATGGATTTAAAATATTTAATATGGTCTACTTTAAAAATATAGTTACATCATAAATAGTATTCATGGATTTCATAGCAACAAATATACACCATAAATATTTCATATGTTGTAAAATGATCATAAGGGTATTACTACACCTAGATTTTAAAACTCTCAAAAATATCTCTTAACCATCAAAACCTGAAAATACACACTTAAATGATGAAAGAAGAAAACATAAAACATAGGATGTTAAATATTTCAACATTAACTAATTAATGTTCATATGGTTATGTAACTCAAGATAATGTTGAAAGTATCGAATCATTAACAAGTTTTCACTATAACTCAACCATGTCATATAATATAATATTCTCAAATAGTATGTATAGGATATCTCCTATAAAAAGTTATGATATTACCCAGAGTATAGATATTAGATTCTATCTTCCGTGTAGGGGTATTGTACTATATAATGCAATATATTGTATTATAAGATACATTTATTTAGTGAATATTTCTTTTAACATTATATATCATCCATGTAACCTTTACATATATTTACGTTACCATTTTATCTTAACATGTCTTATCATCATTGTGTGACTCTTTTATACCACTTATAGAATATATATTTCTATTACTTCACATTATAATTTCATATTTCCCTTACATATTCCAATGTAGTTCGACACTTTTTTATTTTTCCACAACACAACCTACTTCACATTGGTTACCCTTACATATTAGATTCAGGTTACCATTACATAATTGACTCTACTTAGCACTAGTTACCCTTACATATCAAATTAGTATATCCCTTATGTATGGAACTTTATGGTATTTCTAAAATAAATCCAATAGATTTATACTAAAATTCATCCTAGCCTTCTCTACCATCCTTAAACCATTTAAACCACCTCCAAACATATTTAATCTATTCAACCATCTAATAGAAAATAAATCCATAATTGTAGATTATGGTTTAAATATACCTAATATAATAATATAACTGGAATTCTATTTGAATTCATGAAAATATAAACAGTGATCTAGACACACAACCATAATACATAGATATAGAAAAACTCTAATTAGATAACTCAAGACAATAACTGTATAAGCTACATGATGATCCAAACAACTCCCCCTTTTAATCATATCCTCCAATGCTCCATGCATCATGGAGACTAACCAACTAAATAGACATACATGCCTAACTACTCTATAATACATCCAATATCTCCCTATATACCTATCATGCCTAAAATTAAATAAGTGAATATACATGTTCACTAAAACTATCATTGTTTTTTTGGGTACAAGGTTCAGTAGCAACCACCAAACACATGAAATATTATTTAGAAAAAGGATGTTGTATGAGTTATAATATTTTTTATAATTTATTTATATACATATATATATATTTAATAGTAAATTAATTTTTTTAAATAACAGTAAAATAGTGGAAGAAACAATAAACAAAGTAGATGGATCATAGAAGTGGATGGATTATTGAATTATTTCTCCCTCATTAAACTATAGTCCTACATGGTTCCTCTAGTTATAGACTCAAGATAATATGGGATGCATAAAAATATGGTCATTTCTACAAAACTTCTTATAATGGCAATTATTACTCTTAGATCATACTTGAATATGGTTTTTGTTTAAAAACAGTCCCTCCCCACCACCTATAATAGGATCAAAAGAAGAAGGTGACAGTTATATTTTGTGGAAAATTTTGAATTTCTTGAAATTTCTCTTCCAAATTTGCACAACTTGTTTTAAAACATTTCCTATAAATAAGGTTGGGTTGTAACAGAGGTTCAGGATATGTTTATGAAAATTTAACCATTTCTCTATATTCCTAGAACTATACCATGAATGACTATCTTGAAATATAAATCCATTATTTCTTTCTATTTAAATATCACACAATCAAAACCACTGTGAATAAAAGATTCAAAAAGTGAACCTCATCATCTTGATAGGATACACTTCCATGAAGCCCCTTTCATGAAGTTATGGTCCATAAAAAAACTAAGAAACATTTCATAAAACAAACAAAATTTTCATTGATAATTCCAAAGATACTATACCTCATTGGAGAGATCTGTCATAGAACCATTGAATTAGACTAAAAAAGTAGATCTAACCTCTACATCAGATGATGGAAAACGTTTTTCTAAGGATAAAAGGGAATATAATTAGAAAAATAAGCTGACACTATAAAGGTTTGTACTTCATGATGATGTTATCCTTTAAAATTTCAACCTTAATTCTTAGGGACATTGGTTTTAGAGTTTATAAGGATACAAAAAGTTATACATGTCTTCTATCAATAATACTATACAGAATCATAACATAAATAGAAACATAACTCTCTATAATGAAACATTGATGATTAATAGGAAAACATCTAACCACTAGAGTATCTCCCTGAAATACTTCATTATTTTCAATGTTGGCATAGAATATAGTCATCAATGCTAGGTAGATGATTTAGAACTAGTTCTTGGATGTAACTTCTCATATGTGTGGGTGTTTCATAATAATTCCTCTAGATATTTTTGGATTTTAGAGATCAACTTTACATAGTCGTGTCATATGAAGTGGTCTGAACTTCATAGTTCCTCATAAACCACACCCAGGATCTGATTCTAAAACTACTAAGCAGATAGTCACAAGATACAAACATCTTCTATATTTTCTATGGGTCGGTTGGGATCAGACTATGGAATATCTAAATGATCAAAGGTGTCACTGCCCTATTTAATATCTATGATGATTTCTTCCTATAATTCAACTCCTTTGAGGATAAATAAAATACTCCATTTCATATGAGGTAACTGTTAGGGGAATTAGATGAAGCATAGTTGCATAATCCTCATCTACATTAGTATGAAACATTCAATATGTGGTTTAATCTCTTCCTAAACATATCTTAGAGTTCAATGATAAGGAATATGAAGTAGTACTTGTGATATCAAACATAATTAAATCATAGATCATATTGTCTCCTTCTACACAAGGGACAATATACCAAGTGGGGTATCATCTTAAAAGAGTTGGAATTTTTTATAAGACATGTAAAATTCCTAGAGTCATTCCTCAATAGGTAGATACTGTTAATCTAGGATACACACATGAGAGTGTGTCCTAGGACATACATCATGGATGATATACTATAAAATTAATACCAAATAAATATCATTGTACTAATATTGGTGACATTATATAACTTTCTATGTAATTTCAACCAAAGGGGTAAATCATACACCTCTAGAACATATTCCATTTATTATATGTGTGTATTTCTACACACTTCAGGGATCATGATTATCTAAACCCAATAACTCTCCTAGATATTTCAATAGGTTTCCCAACTTAACAAAGTCACGATCCATCCTTCATAACTCGACAAGAACATTGTGATTCTCATTATCATGTTACATAATAAATTCATCATCCACCCTTTTCACATTCCATCTAAATAGATCATAGATGGATTTCAAGAAAATATGAAAAAAAACATAATGCATTATGGACTTCATATATAGGGTGTTGTTTTCATGAAGACATGGTAATGTAATATCTAAGATATACACACCATATATAATTTATCACCAATTATTCTACCTATAGAAGCTCATGTCATGGGGTTATACCAAATTCATCCATGAATATCAACCAATGGTCATATGAAAACTATGTTTTTTAATCCCTCATGAAGTTAGTGGTCATATGATCTTTCTACTGAAAATTAGTATCATAATAAATCTATTGAATGAACATATTTGAAGATAAATAATAGAATATTTAGTGGTAATTCTGATGAAACAAATAATATTGGAGGACATACTGAAATGACCATGATGGTGGAATATAAAATTACTCAACATAGACGTATAAGTCTATTATCCATGAAGGAGGGTTGTGGTTTATGCATTGTTAACTATGAAGGGATCCTTGATACCTCTCACCCATTAATTAACATAGGTAGTGGGGGTGGGTGCACATGATGATCAATGGATCCATGAGATCAAAGTATAATAGAACACAAAATATTTTAGGGCCACTAGATTTGGAGATGAAATTTCTTATAAGAAACATCTATGGGTAATCAGACAAAATCCTTGATGAGATTATTTTCTATGACGTTTGGTGGAAGTGGGACAAGATATATTTTAATATCATATAGAAACAATGGTGGAAATAACTTATAATGTTTTGGACAATCCTAATAGAGTTTGGGATTTATATATTTTTCAAAATTTCTCCTTGGTCAAAAATAATGGACTACATCACCAATCTACAAGTGTTAGAAGTTTACCATAAAAAGGGAGATCCCTTTAATAATCGATCACACTTTTTTTTGACGATGAGCCTAATAGGGGTATTAGAGGTGTGGAACTAATAATATAAGTAGATTTGATAGATAATAGTGATGGATATGTTGAAATAGTGGGTGTCCTAGACCCAACTATGTAGTACCTTTGATTACCGTATCATGTGTACAGTTAGATATGCATGATGATATCTTACCATTATAGTGCAGACTTTTCTGCGTCCACTATAATAATGGTAATGTCCAAAGGTTAATTTTCATTTCAAGAGGTTATAGCAGATCCCAGGCTATAATGAGAAACTTGAGATACAATGACATTGATCTTAAATATATGTTCTATAGTCTAGATACATCTTACTGACTGAACACAGTAGAATTCTGAATATCAGGTGATGGGGGATCATAATCATTGAGACTTCTTCTCGTGAAGTTAGAACTTGGTGATCTATAGTAGTGAGATCATGAGGATAGACTCGTCAATAGGAACACCACATGTTTTGGGTTTCATTGGTTGTTCCTATCTACAGACATGTGTATAGGTCTCTTGACTTGAGACCATTACCAATGTATATCATTTTATTATGTACTTTTATACAAGACGAAAACCATGGCAGTGATGTCATGGAGAAGTAGTTTGTGTTGGGTGTGTCATTGGTGGTATGACGTTGGCTGAATGGTCAATAAAGGATTTGTCACTTCCAAGTTCAGGAAGTTGTATATCTCAGGCCTGGTTTATCAGGATGGTGCCGCCTTTATAAGTCTTTGGCCAAATCAATAGAAAGTAAAATTTATTTGGATAGATCAACAAATAATAAATAAATATAAGGACGATGACAAAAGAGTGCATCCTTCTTTATGATATATTTAATGACAAAGAGATTATAGCACACATTCAGTGTTCGTAGGATGGTAGTCATTTATATTTCTATCCTTATCTCTCTAGGATCCATGATGAGTTTCTAGACTCCGCTCTTGGTCTGTGTATTTTATTCATTGCTATCGAGATGAGGGCCTAGAGGGTCACACATAATAGCATATTCAAGAATCCTCCCTATTCAGTTAAATAGGTATATGGATATAGTGGGCCCCGCCACGGGGTCCGAGTGTTGTCCAAGTTATCGATCATCGATGAATTAAATAAATTCATTATTATTCAAGTTATGAATAATTAGGATTGAATTTATATAATGTATTTACAAGTTTAGTAAATACGAGAAAAATATTAACTGAACAAATATTATTTTAATATTCAAGGTTCGTTTAATATTAAGCAGGATAGAGATTCGAGTTAAATGAGTTGATTTTATCACATAATACATTTTATATATATTACAAGTATGTGATAAAAATAATAAATAATATTGGCGTAGTTAAGTTTGTCAAAATTATTTATTTAGTGAACATTGAAATAAACAGGGGTCGGGGGACCCTACGGGGTATAAATCAACATCTCTATAAATAATAGAGGAGGTTCTCTCTCTTTGGTGTGCAATTCACTATTCATTCTTTTGCATGGAATGAAAATTGAGAGCCTCTCTCTCCTCCTGCTTCCTAGAGAGAGAAGCTCTCGATCCAAGATGGTCAGATCATGATCTCTCTTTGGTATCGTAGGCATCTCGATGCGGTGATCGTAGGGATGTCAAAATCATTGTCGTATCACTGCGCCAGCACCCGTAATTTGACGATCGACATTCTAGTAGACTTTTGAAGCGCGTGTGGATGATCTAGAGGGATCCTGATTTGGATCCATCAAGTGACGATCGCCATCGACTAATTGCAGCCGACCACGGCTTCAGATTTAAAATGGGTATGTTTTTATTTTAATTTTTTGCTCTTAATAATTTTCACTAGATCCTCAAACCTCTCCGGGTCTTAGATCATCGGCGACGACAATTACCATCGATCCGCCGATGAAAAATTTTAAAATCCCCGGCCCACCGGCTTCTGCTGCGGGCCCCAGAACCTAACAGGGGTATCAAAGGGAATCGCAAAGATTTTCTAAGCCAAATAGAATTTATTAGCATAAAATTAAGTGTAGGGTTCTAAAATGGTCTCATCGGTTCAAACCACGTGCCGCTCTGATCTCGAACGGCCGAGTTATGGCCAGTTTAATTCTTTGGATTAGATCGAAGGTGCGGTTTGATCTCGGGTTCTATTTTTATTTTGTCTTGGTGAACCGAATAAGTTTCAATCAGTTCATCTGAAATAAATTAAATTGTTCAAATTATAAATTTTATAATTTAGTAATTTTCATATTAATTTTATTACTATAATAATATTTAATAATATTATTATAAAAATAATATAATAATAAACTATTATTTTATTATAGTAAATTTATTATTATTAAAATGAAAGGCTATTAGTTATCCTATATAATTTCTTCTTCTTCTTGGGTGACTTGACTCAAAAGGGTTGGAAGAAGACTTCAAAAAAAATAAAAATTAAAAAATTAAAAAAAGGGAAAACAAAGACTTCAAAAGAAGTCTTAAAATTAAAAGAGGAAAGGAAAAGGGGGCGGTGGGTCAATGAAGGAAAGAAAAAAAAGAGAGTGCAAGGGGTTTGAGAAGACCCCTCCTCCATGCACGACATGTCCCTATCCCCACTACCATCCCCTCTCCCCACGCCGTGAAATGGATCCCCAGAGGCCGGCGCACCAGGCCCCGGCTGTGGCCGCACCCCGCCTCCTCAGCAGGCCTTGCTGCTGGACTCCCTTTCCCGGTTAGCCTCCTGCTTTACTGGCCAAGCAGTCCACTAGGCTCCAGCATGCCGGAATGCGTGCACTGCAAGGATCTGGCCGCCTCCCCTCCCTGGTGCGCCTGCAGCAGATCCCGCCGAAGTCGTACCCCAGTCAGGTCCTCTACCTAGCCTGCGCCCCGGGCACCCTGTAGCAGCGAGCCACGGCGCGGAAGCCACCGCCTCACACCTGAGCACCAACGTGTCTCCCGGCCTCGTCTGTAGCTGGCCGGCACCACACACCCCGGCCACCGGCCGTCTTCCTCGGAGCCACCACGTGGCACTACAGCAGGCCCCGCATAGCGCTACCCAAAGGACGAAGGCCCCTTCCTGGTTGGCACTGCTCACTGATGTACCCAAGCAGCCCGCCTTCTCTTTCTCCCACCACCACAGTCCGCGAGGCCACCGCCTTCAGGTCTGCCCCCCCCCCCCCCCTTATCCACCTCCTAGCCGCACCCACCCCACAGGAATGGTGCACCTCGCAGCACCCTGCGCAGTCGCGTCCCCTGTTCTAGGTTCCCTCCGGCGCACCTAAAGTGGCCACCCTCGCAGTTGTCTCGTAGCAGCCTCGCACAGGCTGGCCGAATTCCCTGACCAGGTCGGATCTTGGTCGGGCACCGCTTTTGGATCGGGCGCAGGAGCTTCGCACTTCATCGTCGCCATCAGTCAAGACCTGAGAGGTGTCTTTTTGCCTGCAAGTCTTTCTGTAGGGTAAAGGTTGCCCCCGAAGTGGTTCGGGTGGACCCGCCCAACCCGTAACGGGTTTGGGCGGATTGGACCGGCCCAGTTTGGCCATGGCATGGCCCTGCGCAGGTTTGGCCTGACCCATTCAGACCATGGAGCAGTGTTTTTGGGGATCGACCACTTTAAATTAATCAAGATTAATTTAATTAATTAATTTAATTTTAGTTTATAAATTTGAATGAATTAAAATTAATTTTGGTTAATAATTATAATACCCGAATAAATTTAATTCAATTTAATTATTAAATTGAATTAAGTTAAATTAATTTAATTTTGGCATTAAAATTAAATTAATTGGAGGACCAATAATTAATTAAATTATTTGAATTTATTAATTCATTTTATTTGATTAAATAAACCCTCGTACTTATTTAATGCATTTTAATTTTATCACGATTTATTTTACCAACATTCTGGTCTTGAGCATAGACCCTTGTATGTTGCCTTTTATTTATTTAATTATTTTAACTGCGTCTGATGAATTTAAATTAATTAAATAGACAATTTGCGTATCGTCTTTCATTTTTTATTAAAATATATAAGGACCTGCGTGTCCAATTCATATGATACGAATTTAAACCCGAGCCCCCCTCGCCTACGCGTGAGTATCTTTGTACTTCGGATGAAGACGGAAAGCAAACTGGACCTCGCCAAGATGAGGCGGTGCACGACGGTGCAAGACGACATGTGGATTCCGCCAAGATGAAGCGGTACTTCAAGACGTGACATGGACCCCGCTAAGACAAGGAAATGTTCCAAAAGTGAAGCAAACATACAAGACAAGGGACAAGCTGCATTTTTAGTCAAGCTTCGACTTAGGTACGATGCCCATAGGCCGTTTAGATGCTCAAGACCAGTCAGGTATTAGTTTACCTTTATGCTTTTATTTATTATTTTATGTGTTTTAGAACAGTGGGAAAATACATAAAATAATAGATAATAAAATGCATAATGAAGCGGCGTATTTTTTTCTATTAAAGTTCATTTGTGAGCACGACAAAATAGATGAACAGCTTTAATATAAATGGATTACATTATTCGAGAGAGAAAAACAACAGAAACCCTCAAAGAAAATATTAAGTCACAAACATCCTTCAATCATTCAAGTTTGAACAAAACCGGGTGTTCGAGGTGTCGGTCATGCCTTAGCTGAGGGTGCCTCTTACTTCCGGGGAGTCCTTATTCATGTGGTGGGTTGACTTAACTAAAATTGCAGAAATAAAATAGCCTTATCTAGCTTGTTGTAATTTTAGAGGCAATCGTTGAGTAAATCAGTAAATGATTTTTGAAGATAGGACTTCACTCAACTGATCAAGGAACCACGAGTTAATGTGGTTGGCCAGCCAAAAGCCTACCCTGGACTCTCCGAGTAGTGGCGTAGCCATGTCTTGTAGACTATGAGGGAGGTTCAGGGATCCTTTCCACTAGAATACTCAATAGTATTCCGATTCTAGTACAGAGGGTTCCTAGATTTCAAAAAATTAGTGGGAGACATTTAATGATTAAATTAATCAATTTTGTCTAAACTGGTAATCACATAAAAGTAAAATATGCTAAAGTATATTTTTAGATAATGACAAGAAATATCACAATAAAACTGTGATAAATATTAGACAAAGTTAATGTCTAAACTAAGCATGAATTTCTAAAGAGTATTATAGCCGCTTGCGCACATTACTACCATAACGGAAATTCAAGGTGCTTCTGTCCCAACCTATTAAGACACCTCAAGAAGCGAGGGTGTAAAACTGCTTACAAGAGACTCATAAATCAATCATATGATTATTCTATCATAATGATATCATCAATGTCTAATGTTAGTTGTGGACGCTACATCATGACATAAATGATGTTTCATGTAGTCGCATCTCCAAGAAGTTTACGAGGATAAAGCGAAGAAAGATTTGAATGTGATTGTTGCACTCGGTTTGTGTAAAGTGAAAGATAGTTCACAATCTTTCATGTCATCCCATTCTTATAGCTTTTACACCCAATGAATCTAGTTTCATTTAAAGATACAAACGAATGGTTTAGAGTAAGAGCTTCATTACCTTTAAGGTTAACATTCGCCAAGTAATAAGAATATTGGAGATAACGCCATCTTTTATTCTTATGGAGAATACATTAAATGATAAGTCGAAAAGGCTTATGGAAAGTTACTCTAAAGGTACCTTCATCATTTCCTTCAATGAAAAGTGGTCAGTTATTTAACAAGAGGTTATTTTCATCAAATAATGAAATGAATTCATGGAATTTTAAAACTAAAATACAAGAAGCAAGTACACACTTCTCGTTCAGTTTATATTCATCAAGTATATTAATGTTTCTAACATACTTCCTGGGTATTGAATATAATATGACAATAACATATGTATTTAAATATAGTAACCAAGCATGTAGATAAACATTACTAGAAGTGAAGTGTTTTTTCTAAGTTTCTGAGAAAGGGTGATTCCTAAGTCATCGATGAGAGACACATAACTTCTAATTGCTAAGTGATTGATTAAAATTGAACAAGTTGTGGAGTATAACCAAAAACATTTATCTCATGTGCCCATTTGGACATGAAGAGACATTATTCAATGTTTTGTAATGAATTTTTTTTTGTGGTAACATACTCAATAAATAGTTTACTACTACTTGAATCAATGGTAATACATGATGAATATAAAATGTAAGACCTACCCAGTTGTGTCAATGTGATTCTTTGTCAAGTAAAACTAAAATTGGACGTCAAATATATACCAAGTATGGTATTTAGTCTTAGCACAGCTAAACACCTTTAGTATTATTGACATTCTTAGTTTAGACAAAGAAACCTCTAGAAATAAAGGTATTCCACAAAGCTTTCAGAGGTTAGTTCAAAAAGACAGTGTGAACTATTCCAAAGAAAGAAAGAGGTAAAGATACTTCATAAGTTTCCTTTAAGTCATTAAGGAATGTACCGGTGAAGTATAATTTGGTAAGAATATATGATTTGCTTCGGATTTGCATGCCGAATGATATCTTGACCAAACAATCATCAATCATGATAATGTAGCGTGGAGTAATTCTTAAACACATGTTACCTTATCTACATCACCGTATTGATGTTCATAAGGAGGATTGATGATGATTCTTACATATTAACATTGATCAAGAAAATGTAGCATGGAGTAATTCCTAAACGCACATTTTATACATCAAAGTTATGATGTAAGTTGTATCAATGTTATAACCTATAGTAACTTCCATTATATTTCATGATGTTCTTTGAAAATAATGGCTTAAACCAACAACCAATATGCCAAAACAAATGACAAATGAATATCATACGATTCATCGTATGATGTAAAATCCATTATGTCATTGGATGTGTTTAGATGCAAAGCATTTGTTAGGATTTAAACAAACATGAATCAAGTTAAACATGTTTTTCATCTAAGGTAATTATCCTAACAGTTGCTTAGGATATTATATAAATCCCTAAGATAGAAAAGATGTAGTCAGGCCTTTGAATACATTTATATACAGGGGTGCACATCTCTATTAGAGATAATGGGAGCTGAGTTGACTAGGACTTAGTCAATGCCTGAGATGCACAAATGGTTGGCATAAGGAACAAGTTACACAAGTACATGTGGAATAGGAATGTTCAAGTGACACATAATGCATAGGAAGAATGAAACCATGGTGATAGTTTTATATTCATCGCGGTCAGTGATATATTATTCATTGAGAATAATAAATCCTAAAAGTAAGCAGTATATGGCAATGAGATAAGATTGACAGGGTCAACTAAAATTCAATAATGGATTCTATATATCAAATTTCAAAGGGGCTTATAAATTGAATACTACGGTGGGTATTCAAATGAAATGATACATGGATGGTACAAGTATGGTACCAATAAGGCTCGATTGATTAAACCAAGTCAGTATGCCTAAATCTATTATAATTTTACTTTTCATAGCTATCTTCTAAGATCATTCTAGTGGTCATTGAATTTCAATATCATCTTTCATGGAAGGTTTCTATACGACGCAACCAAAAAGAGATGATGACATCAAATGATGCAAATAAGGGTTGAAAGTTACTAAAATCCCATTCTTGATTAAAGTAAGTAACAAGATCTTAGAGAATTAATTATAAATGAATCATTGCCTTGTGTCTACCAAAGGCTAGTGGGAGCGCCAATGTTTTCCAAGTATGTTCAGCAATATATGAAAAATATAGCTTGATCTTACAATTAGATAAGATTAGGTTAAAAGAAATTCTCCAATGATTGACTTCAAGTAGCAACCTAAGTTCTAGGGAACAGTATCAACTAAGGTAGATCCAAAGGTTTCTTGGTCCTAGTCAATCATACATATAGTGACATTGTATTGAAAAATAAAAGTTAGAACAATTCAAGTTCGGAATTGTTTCCTATGTCACATGGATTAATCTCTTCAAGTTAACATGTTCAGAAAACATGAAGAGATTAAATTTGTGAATTGATACCATATGCTTTAGTGATGGATCAATCACATATTTCATAATATGTACAATAATTGATACTGCTTGGATATAATTTATTATAGACAGATATCAATTATTTCTAGGAAGCACTGCAAGTGATGCAGTGAGAACTATCATCTTTTATTTTGGAAAGTACAAATGATATGTACCTGGAATATTGGGAAGAAGGTATACTAGTTATGGTGGGACACAAAGCAGTAATCCTTTGGTCAATTTGATCTAGTGTCATAGTTAGGAAAAGGAGATGAGCGAGTCAAGCACATAAAATCTTTTGGTAGCCATACCTACAAATACCGAGTACGTTGCAACTTCTTAGGTAGCTAATAAGACATTATATATTGCAATGATTTTTTCTAGTTCTTGGATTCACATATAGTGAGAAATGTATAATCATAATGATAATTATGGTATTCTAACTAGCCAAGTTGTCAAGTTATAACAATGGAAAAAGTGATATACTCGGGGATACCTTATCTTGAGAAGTTTTACTCAAGCATATGAGGTCACATATAGCAGATATGCCACGTGGCGAAAACATGGTAGGCCCAGTAGTTAAATCCATTACTCAGCAGAAGCATGGTATTCATCATGAGAGTAGCTAACAAGTTTAGTTAGCAAGTTGTCTCTAGTGAAAGTGGGAGTGTTGAAATAGTGGGTTCCCTAGACCCAACTATGTAGTACTTTTGATTATCGTATCATGTGTACAGTTAGATATACATGATGATATCTTACCATTATAGTGCTGAATTTTCTGTTTCCACTATAATAATAGTAATGTCCAAAGGTTAATTGTTGTGTCAAGAGGTTATAAAAGATCCTAGGCTATAATGAGAACCTCAAGATACAATGACATTGATCTTAAATATATGTTCTATAGTCTAGATACATCATACTGACTGGACACAGTAGATGTCTGACTATCAGGTGTTGGGGGATCATAATCATTGAGACTTCTTCTTGTGAAGTTCGCACATGGTGATCTCTAGTAGTGAGATCATGAGGATAGACCCGTCAATAGGAAAACCACATGTTTTGGGTGTCATTGATTGTTCCTATCTACGGACATATGTATTGGTCTCCTGACTTGAGACCATTACCAACGTATATCATTGGATTATGTACTTTGATGTAAGATGAAAACCATGGAGGTGTTGTCTTGGAAAAGTAGTTTGTGTTGGGTGTGTCATTGGTGGTATGACATTGGCGGAATGGTCAAGAAAGAATTTGTCACTTCCAAGTTCAGAAAGTTGTATATCTTAGGCCTGGTTGATCAGGATGGTGTCGCCTTCATAAGTATTTGGCCAAAGCAGCAGAAAGAAAAATCCATCCAGATAGATCAAAAAATAAAAAAAAGAGGACGATGACACAAGAGTGTGTCCTGCTTTATGAGATATTTAATGACAAAGAGATTATAGTACATAGTTAGTGTTCGTAGGATGGTAGTCATTGTTATGACTATCCTTATCTCTTTAGGGACCATGATTTGTTGCTAGAATCCACTCTTGGTCTGTGGATTTTATTCACTGCAATCGAGATGAGGGCCTAGAGGGTCACACACAATTGTGTATTCAAGAATTTTCCCTATTCCGTCGAATAGGTATAAGGACATAGTGGGCCCCACCATGGGGTCCGAGTGTTGTCCAAGTTAACGATCACCGATGAATTAAATAAATTCATTATTATTCAACTTATTAATAATTTGGATTGAATTTATATAATGTATTTACAAGTTTAGTAAATACGAGAAAAATATTAACTGAATGAATATTATTTTATATTCAAGGTTCGTTTAATATTAAACGGGATAGCGAGTCGAGTTAAATGACTCAGTTTTATCATGTAATATATTATATATATATATATATATATATATTACAAGTATGTGATAATAATAATAAAAAATATTTTCATAGTTAAGTTCGTCAAAATTATTTATTTAGTGAATGTTTAAATAAACAGGGGTCGGGGAACCCTACCGGGTATTTATCAATGTCTCTATAAATAAGAGAGGAGGCACTCTCTCTTTGGTGTGCAATTCACTATTCATTATTTTTCATAGAATGAAAATTGAGAGACTCTCTCTCCTCCCGCTTTTTGGAGAGATAAGCTCTCGATCCAAGATGCTTGGATCATGATCTCTCTTAGGAATCATAGGCACCTCGATGTGGTGATCGTCAGGACGTCAAAAGAATCGTCGGATCATCGCGCTAGCACCTGGAATTTGATGATCGACGTTCCAGCAGACTTTTAGAGCGCATGTGGATGATCTAGAGGGATCCTTATTTGGATCCTTCAAGCGACAATCACCATTGACTAGTTTCAGTCAACTGTAGCTTCAGATTTGAAACGGGTACGTTTCATCTTAATTTTGTACTCTTAATAATTTACACAAGATCCTAGGACCTCTCCAGGGCTCAAATCATCGACGACCACAAGTACCATCGATCCACCAACGAAAAATTTTAAAATCCTCAGCCCACCGGCTTCCGCTGCGGGCCCTGAAACCTAACAGGAGAGTCATGGGATGTGTGGTGGAGATAGAATATTTTTCAATAGTCATAGAAAATATGACAAAGGATGATATATTATAAATCATCATAGTTGATAAAATTGTTGATCCTTATAGATCAACGATGTCACTAATAGAATTTCAGTGACACTACAATGATTTTTCTGATCTGGGCATAAATAATCAAGTGAGGGTGGTCCAGAATAGCCACATGGTCATTCATTATATAGGGGCTTGGATCATATCCCAAGTATCCAAAATGTGGGGTGACATCACCTAATTCTATACCCTTTATCATGTTCTAAGGAATATCATATTCTAGAACTTTAGATGTACCATCGACCATAGAGGATGTGTATCATCCAATGAAAAACACCATATTCTTCTTGTAATTCCTAAAATTTAAATTTTTACCATCTATCCATTCATGGAATACTTATTGTGTATTTTTATAGATGCGGTTATTATTATTTTTTTAGAGTTTTAACAAATGGATTAAGACCATCACATGATGGATACTGATGTTCATACAATCACTAATGTGTATTTAATGGTTGGACATACTTTTGTAACTTTTAGGGTCTATCTACCGGTAGGATTAGAAGCCAAAGAATGATAATATTTAAAGAGTTTCATCTTCCTCACTATAAGTGAAAATGGGATCACTATCACCTTTGTGGATTTTATGTATTTATACATCTTCATTTTCACTTATGTTTTATAATTTTCATAGATTCAAATAATTCCATGATTTCATTGAAAATATTTTCCCTGGAGAATTATATTGAGATATCAATGTGAGAGGATGAACCCATCACAAAACTAGTTGACTCTATATTCATACTTAAAGTAGTTATAGCTCATGAAGATGAGATTCTAGAACATCAATGTTGGGAAGATATTTGACTTACTAGTCACCCAATAGGAACCTTATGTGAATTTGAAAGTGGTTATACCTAGGGAGGGGGAAATGGTATATACACTACCTTTAGAGAAGAAAGATGATGATCTAATCCAACCATACACACTAGAGCTCAGCTCATCAGTGTTTGAGCCTAATGTTGAAGATTCATATCCACTACATGAATAGTTCCCTCGGTATTAGAATATACTTAATGATAAGGATCACTTAGAACTAAATGAAACATAAGATAATTGAGTTATCTAGAATTAAGCATGGCTGAATATAAAAATATTCATCACATTAATTTTACTAGATTAGATGGAGGGATGAATGGGAAGGCTGTGACAACCCAGCTTTTTATTACAACTTAAACATGCTTTATTACATAAAAATTCACTTGATACAACAATGAAGATCGAGAGGTTTAGTGTCTTTGGGGCTTAGGATCATTACATAAAAACTTTAAACTTGAAATACAACATCCTTATTGAAAACTTCCTTTACATGACCACTACATTCCTTCGTACTTAGCATTGCATGGGATAACCTGAGGACATGCATAAGAAAAGGGTGAGCTTTAAAGCCCAGTAAGGGAGTACATAATGAATAACATGAGGAGTACAATACATGTTAGGCAATAGGCATATCAATAGAGCATAAGAGAGAGATGAACATAAAGGCATGATAAAGCATGATAATCATAACATGGAAATGTGGCAACAACATTTAACATTGAATTAGCATGAGCCAAGGCTCATTGCACATGGAGCATGAGTAAACCCTCATTGCACTTGAAGCATGAGTAAACCCTCGTTGCACTTGAATTAGCATGAGTCAACACTCATTGCACATGACGTATCATGATACTATACTTTACCCAATGCATTGGAGCGCTATCAGGGCGCACCCTTCTTAAACATTTCATTTCATGCATAAGTGTGCCACATGGATCATAAAACATGGATTCATAAAACATAATCATTTATTCCACGATAAAGGAATGTGGAATTCATACATGAAACTTTACAATCAATAAGTAAATGTGCATAAAGGTGAATACCCTTGATGGAGAAATGGGCATGGTATTCACTACACAATGATATTGTCTTAGAAAATCGGTGTGATTTCGGCAGCGTAACGGCGTGACATAAGAATTCATAAAAAGGGCTGATGAGAGAGAAAGGGGTTCCTCATCATATTTACATGTAATGGACAGTAAGAAGGTCATATAGATACATGTCCCAACAATTTAAAAGGAATTTAGATTCATGATACAAAAGTATTTCTTGAATATAAAAGAGGAGAAAAAGGTTCCTTTCGGAATTTCGGCATAGTAACGGGTGTACATGGGAGGCATTTAATGAGAGAGAAAGTGGTCTCCCATAATTCAAACAATAAGAGGGAAGTATGGGAGAGGTGCGAAACCATACCCCAACATTCATAAATGAAATCAAAAGGGCAATACAACTTAAAGAAAATTGACAAAAATGAGAAAGGAAGAAAAACCCTTACTTGGAAGTGTGCTTCCAAAGGCTAGAGAGAGGCTTGTGAGAGGCTTCTTGGGAGCTTGGGGCACCTTGAGAGGATTCTAGAGAGAGTAGGGCAGAGGTTGGACTAACTTCAAGGGCTTTGAGTGAGGAGGAAGTGGGAGCTTGGGTGAGTTTATATAGGAAAGGTGAGAGAATTCTTTATTATTTAGGTTTGGGACCCCTTATATTAAAATAATCCAAACCACAAACCATCCCATGGTATTAGCCCATGGTTTCTGGAAAAGGAAAGAGGAAAACAATATTTTACAAGGCCAAGGTCCGAACTTATTAAAAAATTAGGGTTGCTTATGTGGAGGTGAGTCACACTCCCATGGAAATTAATTTAAAAAGGCAAAGTGTTGAATAAGTCTTGAGGGCTCCATTAATGCTTTGAAAAGTGAGTCAAACAAACCCAAAACCTCATTATTTTAATGATAAAACACATATTGGCCGAACATAAGGATTATGGTATTTTATTACATCACCATTGGGTCATTATGATGTCATAAAACACATTATATATTTAAATGGTATTTAATTTTTACCCAAAAATTTGACTGTCTCAGAAAATTATGAAAAATTCACCGTTGGATAATTTCGACATCCTGATTCCAAAAATAATATTTATTTTATCTAACTAATTTTCTAAATATGTGAATTTTCACTTTTAAAATAAAAACCGACATTTATAAAAAAATTCACGGGTTTTGACAGAAATGGATTTCAAACCTTAATAAAAATTTTAATTGCATTCATAAAATTATAAGATCATTTATATTTAATAAAAATTAATTTAATATTAATAATAATATTTTATTAAAATATTATTTAATTCAAAAATCCTTTAATTTAATAAAATATAATTCTTAATTAAATAATAACTAAAAACACCGCTTGTACTTTAAAAACTAATTACAAAGTATCAAAAATGACTAGAAATTATATTCATTATTATATACAAAAATAATGTACATGAACATGGTGCTACTTATTTGTTACATAACCCCTTAAAATAGCCACATAAGACCTAAGGGTAAGGTGTGCGATGGTGAAAGACTCTTGGGGTTGCTCGGATAACATTGCTCGATTGGTAATCTCTATCAACTTCCATTTTTCCCGTAGACGATCATGTTCGAGCTTGACTTGATGAAGCTCAGCTTGGGCTTGGTCAAGGGAAAAGCCCAAAGACGCCACCTCCTTTCCGAGCTCCAACAAATGGGCTTCGTAAGGGGAAATTCTACTGGATGAGGCCATCGCTTCCTTTGTCTGAGTAGAAAATTGGTTCGTTAAAGCCTTATATTTAAACTACCCAGATGATCACTATTCAACGGCTATAAAAGTAACGGTCACAAATCTTAACGTTAAACTAAAGAAGTTGACATCTTATAAAAACATAAAGAAACATTTAACTGGATCAAGAGGGATTTTCCATTAATGAAATTTTGGGTCGTTACAACATTCCCCCCTTAAGAAATTTCGCCCTCGAAATTTTCCTTTTCCCACACTAAAACAAATGTGGGTAACTTAGCTTCATCATATCCTCCGACTCCCATGTTGCTTCTTCAAACTTGTGGTTTCTCCACAACACCTTGACGAGGGGCATTGTCTTATTTCGTAGAACTTTTTCTCTACGATCTAAGATCTTCACTGGTTGCTCCTCATAAGAAAGATCGTCTTCTAATTGTACCACCTCAGAAGAGAGTATATGTGAAGGGTCTGGTATGTACTTCCTTAAGAGGGATACATGGAATACATCATGCACCTTGGCCATAGTAGGTGGAAGTGCTAGTCGATAGGCCACAGCCCCAACACGATCAAGAATCTCGAAGGGGCCGATGTACCTTGGACTTAACTTCCCTTTCTTTCCAAACCTCATGACCTTCTTCCACGGAGATATGCGTAAAAACACCATGTCTCCGACTTTAAACTCAAGGTCTCGTCGACGATTATCTGCATAACTCTTCTGTCGACTTTGGGCTGCCTTGATATGCTGCTGAATGGTTTTCACCTTCTCCACCATTTCTTCGACCATTTCTGGTCCAAGCAGCTTACGTTCACCGACCTCATCCCAACATGCCGGTGTTCTACACCTTTTCCCATACAGGGCTTCATATGGTGCCATTTTGATGCTTGAGTGGAAACTATTATTATAAGAGAACTCAACTAGAAGAAGATGTTGATCCCATCCTCCTTTAAAGTCCATTGAGCATGCTCTCAACATATCCTCAAGTGTTTGGATAGTCCGCTCGGATTGGCCATCAGTTTGAGGATGATAGGCCGTACTGAAGTTCAGTTCAGTATTCAGAGCATGTTGAAGACTCTTCCAAAACTTAGAGGTAAATCTTGGATCTCAGTCAGACACAATAGATAGTGGTACTCCATGCAACCGTACCACTTCCCTGATATATATCCGTGCCAGTTGATCCAAAGAGAAATCCTCTCGAATAGCAATGAAGTGTGCAGTCTTTGTAAGACGATCCACAATAACCCAGATTTCATTGTTGCTTTTGGATGTCCTTGGAAGTCCAGTGACGAAGTCCATGGTGATGTTCTCCCATTTCCATTCTGGTATGGGCAATGGTTGCATCATCCCCTTAGACTTCTGCCTTTCTGCCTTCACTTGCTGACACACCAGGCACTTTGATGTATATTCAGTGATCTCCTTCTTCATATTATCCCACCAAAAGTTTTCTCGGAGATCTCGATACATCTTTGTGCTCCCTGGGTGAATAGAGAAATTTGAACTATGTGCATCATCCAGAAGTCCCTTCTTCAGCTCCGAACTTGATGGAACACATAGTCTTTTCCCAAACCGCACAATTCCTTCTTCATTAACATTAAACTCTGAGGATTTTCCCTTTTTGATAGCTTCCACTTTTTCTTGGATTCTCGCATCACCCTTTTGAGCATCCTTTAACCTTTCCAAAAGAGATGGTTGAGCAATCATTTGTGAAAGGATTGATGATGTTCCCTTCTTTATGATTCCCACGTCCATCTTCATCAAGTCTAAGAAGATTGGATCCTTCTCAATTCTCATCATTGATAGAATTGCTGGATCCTTTCTACTTAGGGCATCCGCCACCTTGTTCGCCTTCCCAGGGTGGTAATGTATTGAACAGTCATAATCCTTGATGAGCTCTATCCATCTTCTCTGGCGCATATTAAGCTCTTTCTGTGTGAATATATATTTAAGACTCTTGTGGTCAGTATATATCTCACATTTCTCCCCATAGAGATAATGCCGCCAGATTTTCAAGGCAAAGATCACCGACGCCAACTCCAGATCATGCGTTGGATAGTTTCGCTCATGGATTTTCAACTGCCTTGAGGCATAGGATATCACTTTATCATTCTACATCAGCACACATCCTAAGCCCTTCTTCGAATCATCACTGAATACCACAAAAAGCTCCCCACTTGTGGGTAAAGTGAGCACGGGTGCAGTGATAAGCCTCCTTTTCAACTCCTTGAAGATTTCTTCGCATTCATCACTCCAAGCAAACTTTACTCCCTTTCGAGTTAGCTTGGTAAGAGGGTTGGACAATCGTGAGAAGTTTCTCACAAATCGTCGATAATATCCAGCTAACCCCAAGAAGATACGGATATCAGTTACCGATGTTGGCCTCGGCCATCCCTCAATTGCATCTGTTTTGGAGGGGTCCATAGATATCCCATTTCTTGTGATGATATGGCCCAATAATGAGACCTCCTTCAACCAGAACTCACACTTGCTGTACTTGGCATAGAGCTTCTCCTTGCGCAAAGTCTCCAGTACAGTTCTTAAATGCTCCTCATGGTCCTCCTTGGTTTTGGAGTATATTAGAATATCATCTATAAAGACTACCACAAATTTGTCTAGGTAATCTCTAAAGACTCTATTCATCAAGTCCATGAATATTGCTGGAGCATTGGTGAGTCCGAAAGGCATTACTATGAATTCATAGTGCTCGTACCTTGTACGAAAAGCAGTCTTGGGGATATCTTCCTTCTTCACCCTTACTTGATAATATCCCGACCGCAAGTCGACCTTGGAGAAGTATTGAGCTCCACGCAGCTGATCAAACAAGTCATCGATTCTTGGGAGAGGATACTTGTTCTTTATCGTGATTTTGTTAAGTTCACGATAATCGATGCAAAGCCGCATTGACCCATCCTTCTTCTTGACGAAGAGGACTGGTGCACCCCATGGTGATGCACTTGGGCGTATAAACCCTTTATCCAGATTCTCTTGTAGTTGTTTCTTCAGCTCTTCAAGCTCAACAACAGCCATTATATATGGAGTCTTGGATATTGGTAGCGCCCCAGGTATAAGTTCAATTGAGAACTCAACATCTCTTCTTGGAGGAAGACCAGGAAGTTCCTCGGGAAATACTTCAGCGAATTCCCTCACAATAGGCATTTCTTCAAGGGTGGTTTCTTCCTTGGACTCAATCATCTGAGCCAGATATGCGTGCTCATAAGGCAGTAATATCCATGCTTGAGATGATGGAGCTAAAGAGATTCATCTTCCTCCTGACACTTGTAAAGAATCGGGGGTCGATTCTCCATATGGAGTGTGATTTCCCTCTCCCGACAATTTATGTTGGCTCTATATAAGGAAAGCCAATCCATGCCAAGAATTGCATCAAATTCCACCAAAGGGAGTATGACGAGGTTCACCGGGAAATTCAATCCACAGATTATAACAGGGGAGGACTTATACTCATGGGATGCAATGATTGCCCCATTTTCCGTACTCACCGACATCTTTACTTCCAGGATTTGTGGTGGTGCAGGGATTGTTCTACTAAACTTTTGAGATATAAAAGAATGCGTAGAACCTGAATCAAAAAGTACGTTCGCTATTCTTGAATGAATAACTAGCGTACCTGTCACCACTTCGTTGTCGGGGTTCACTTCGGCAGAAGTGATGGCAAAAGCTCTTCCTTGCTGTCATGGAGGTTGTTGATAGCCTCCGATAACCCTTGGATTAGGGCACTGATTCGCAAAATGACCCGGTTCTTTGCATTTGAAGCATTGAACAACGCGTTGAGGTTCGAACGGAGCGTTCCTCCCCTCAGTCGCAGCCGCGGGTCCTTCTTGCTGACAGTTAACAGCTAGGTGCCCTTCTCTTCCACACTTGAAGCATTTTCTTGTCCCCCTAAGGCAATTTCCAGGGTGCTTCTTTCCACACTTTTGGCAATTGGGGTGCTGGAATTTCTTAGAGCCGTTGGATTTATCCATCGGACCACCAGCATTGAAGTCCACCTTCCGCTTCTTGTCCCCATGATACCCCTGTGATTCTCCGATCTCCATTTCAACCTTGAGGGCACATCGGACAATTTCCTCATAGCTGTCGAAGTCACGGATCGCTAATGCTTTCCGCAAGCTAGGCTTCAGCCCACCAAAGAAGCGGTCAACTTTGCATTCGGGGGTAACGACAAAGCCGGAAGCGTATCGTGCAAGCCTTGTGAAGTTTGCCTCGTACGTTCCCACAGATTCCTCATCTTTCTTCTTGAGGGAAAGGAAGTCCCTTTCCATCTTAAGACGGAGGGTGCGTGGAAAATATTTATCGAAAAACATCTTCCGGAATACCTTCCATTCCAAAGCCTCGATCTCCTCCTCAGGCTTCGTATTTTTGATCAACGTCCACCATTGATCAGCTTCACCCTCCATACGATAAGCCGCCAGGAGAACCTTCTCTTTTTCAGAGCATTGGAGGATGGAGAATATCTTTTCAATGGAGTTGATCCATTGTTCAGCAATCGTGGGATCGGATGATCCACTAAAAGTAGGAGGCCTTTGTCTCATGAAGCTTTCAATAGAAACTTGTTCTTTCTTAGGGGGGGTTGAACGTTCCTCTTGACCAGTGTTTCTATTCAAAACTTGAGTTAGCTGAGAGAGAAGCGTGACAAAGTTCGCGATTCCCGCTCCCATCGGATTGGGCATCTCATTAGTACAATCATCACACTGATCTTCACAACGGTTTTTAGCCCGAGTTCTCCTATTACCGGCCATTGGCTGGAATAAAAGAAAGTTAGGGGTAACACATAAAGGTTAATCCAAAGACAAAAGTTGATGACTTATAAATAAACTTTAATCTCTTTAACTCATGAGTCTATAGGATTCAATCCAGACTTTTCATGATCATCCTTCTAAAATATATTCTTAGGGGAATTTTTCCCTTAATAAGGGTTCATACTAAGATTGTGAATTTATCAAAACATATCCCCCGGGAGTGTCGTAACCAAGAGTGCAGCAAGGCCCGTTGTCGTGCACCAGTTCTCGTTCGAGTCTAGCTCAAAGCGGTGTTTTCGGGTTTTACCCCTAGGATACATCTGTGCCAGAGCCGCCTCTACCTGCTCGTATCCAGACAGGGATGTATTTGTTTGATAAACCACTTACTTAGTATTTACCAAAATTTAGGGATGTTTTTATTATGCTTAGTCTTGTATCTAAGGCTTTACTAGGGTTTCCTAATCCCAAAAATAACTAAACCTATCCTCTGATACCAACTATGACAACCCTGATTTTTATTACAACTTAAACATGCTTTATTACATAAAAATTCACTTGATACAACAATGAAGATCGAGAGGTTTAGTGTCTTTGGGGCTTAGGATCATTACATAAAAACTTTAAACTTGAAATACAACATCCTTATTGAAAACTTCCTTTACATGACCACTACATTCCTTCGTACTTAGCATTGCATGGGATAACCTGAGGACATGCATAAGAAAAGGGTGAGCTTTAAAGGCCAGTAAGGGAGTACATAATGAATAACATGAGGAGTACAATACATGTTAGGCAATAGGCATATCAATAGAGCATAAGAGAGAGATGAACATAAAGGAATGATAAAGCATGATAATCATAACATGGAAATGTGGCAACAACACTTAACATTGAATTAGCATGAGCCAAGGCTCATTGCACATGGAGCATGAGTAAACCCTCATTGCACTTGAAGCACGAGTAAACCCTCGTTGCACTTGAATTAACATGAGTCAACACTCATTGCACATGACGTATCATGATACTATACTTTACCCAATGCATTGGAGTGCTATCAGGGCGCACCCTTCTTAAACATTTCATTTCATGCATAAGTGTGCCACATGGATCATAAAACATGGATTCATAAAACATAATCATTTATTCCACGATAAAGGAATGTGGAATTCATACATGAAACTTTACAATCAATAAGTAAATGTGCATAAAGGTGAATACCCTTGATGGAGAAATGGGCATGGTATTCACTACACAATGATATTGTCTTAGAAAATCGGTGTGTTTTCGGCAGCGTAACGGCGTGACATAAGAATTCATAAAAAGGGCTGATGAGAGAGAAAGGGGTTCCTCATCATATTTACATGTAATGGACAGTAATAAGGTCATATAGATACATGTCCCAACAATTGAAAAGGAATTTAGATTCATGATACAAAAGTATTGCTTGAATATAAAAGAGGAGAAAAAGGTTCCTTTCGGAATTTCGGCATAGTAACGGGTGTACATGGGAGGCATTAAATGAGAGAGAAAGGGGTCTCCCATCATTCAAACAATAAGAGGGCAGTATGGGAGAGGTGAGAAACCATACCCCAACATTCATAAATGAAATTAAAAGGGCAATACAACTTAAAGAAAATTGACAAAAATGAGAAAGGAAGAAAAACCCTTACTTGGAAGTGTGCTTCCAAAGGCTAGAGAGAGGCTTGTGAGAGGCTTTTTGGGAGCTTGGGGCACCTTGAGAGGATTCTAGAGAGAGTAGGGCAGAGGTTGGATGAACTTCAAGGGCTTTGAGTGAGGAGGAAGTGGGAGCTTGGGTGGGTTTATATAGGAAAGGTGAGAGAATTCTTTTTTATTTAGGTTTGGGACCCCTTATATTAAAATAATCCAAACCACAAACCATCCCATGGTATTAGCCCATGGTTTCTGGAAAAGGAAAGAGGAAAACAATATTTTACAAGGCCAAGGTCCGAACTTATTAAAAAATTAGGGTTGCTTATGTGGAGGTGAGTCACACTCCCATGGAAATTAATTTAAAAAGGCAAAGTGTTGAATAAGTCTTGAGGGCTCCATTAATGCTTTGAAAAGTGAGTCAAACAAACCCAAAACCTCATTATTTTAATGATAAAACACATATTGGCCGAACATAAGGATTATGGTATTTTATTACATCACCATTGGGTCATTATGATGTCATAAAACACATTATATATTTAAATGGTATTTAATTTTTACCCAAAAATTTGACTGTCTCAGAAAATTATGAAAAATTCACCGTTGGATAATTTCGACGTCCTGATTCCAAAAATAATATTTATTTTATCTAACTAATTTTCTAAATATGTGAATTTTCACTTTTAAAATAAAAACCGACATTTATAAAAAAAAATCACGGGTTTTGACAGAAATGGCTTTCAAACCTTAATAAAAATTTTAATTGCATTCATAAAATTATAAGATCATTTATATTTAATAAAAATTAATTTAATATTAATAATAATATTTTATTAAAATATTATTTAATTCAAAAATCCTTTAATTTAATAAAATATAATTCTTAATTAAATAATAACTAAAAACACCGCTTGTACTTTAAAAACTAATTACAAAGTATCAAAAATGACTAGAAATTATATTCATTATTATATACAAAAATAATGTACATGAACATGGTGCTACTTATTTGTTACATAACCCCTTAAAATAGCCGCATAAGACCTAAGGGTAAGGTGTGCGATGGTGACAGACTCTTGGGGTTGCTCGGATAACATTGCTCGAGTGGTAATCTCTATCAACTTCCATTTTTCCCGTAGACGATCACGTTCGAGCTTGACTTGATGAAGCTCAGCTTGGGCTTGGTCAAGGGCAAAGCCCAAAGACGCCACCTCCTTTCCGAGCTCCGAAAAATGGGCTTCGTAAGGGGAAATTCTACTGGATGAGGCCATCGCTTCCTTTTTCTGAGTAGAAAATTGGTTCGTTAAAGCCTTATAATTAAACTACCCAGATGATCACTGTTCAACGGCTATAAAAGTAACGGTCACAAATCTTAACGTTAAACTAAAGAAGTTGACATCTTATAAAAACATAAAGAAACATTTAACTGGATCAAGAGGGATTTTCCATTAATGAAATTTTGGGTCGTTACAAAGGCTCTACCCAAGGTGGGTAAATGTGGGACCCATTGTTGTGTATGGAAGCTACGTGACCTGAATGGCGGTGATGTGTTTGGAGGTTATGATGGTTATTTTGATCATGTGATTCATGAGATGTGTTGAAATATGAACTTGATGACTGGTTTTATCATAGGTTTAAAATTCTGTTAGGTGGCATATCGCGAGACAATTCATGGTTCGATGCGGCGATGATGGTCTATGCTCATATTTTGAAATGGTTTGAAGTTTTTAATTTGAATTTTTAAATTATGTGGTGAATTTTTTTTTAAGGTGTCCACTTTTCCTTAAATTGGATGTTTCAATAAAATAAAAAAATGGACTGGAAAAAATAAGACATAGTGGGACATCAGTTGTGGGCCCTTAACCAGATTAAGAGGTGAATGTCACGCTCTTATGTACTAAGATGGAAACTACTGGAGCCATTATAACTTAAAAATCATCTCAAGTGATAAATTGAAAGTATTATTAATGAAATAAACTTATGTGTATCTAAAAGATGCGGATGATAAGTTCAAGCAGGCTATTTTGTATAAATATGTCAATTCCTCTTGAAAAATGTAGGTCGAGCTTGAACATTTGATGGCCTAAGTGGATCCTTAGGCCAAATTATATCAAATGAGAGGATTCAATATTTATATGAACCTCATTATTATTTTATCATGAAATAAAATTATAACTTATTTGTATTCCGTATTTCGAATTTGGAATCTCAATTACATTAATGAATCGGTTAAATAAATACCTCTAATCCCATGTGATTCATTATCGATTTGAAAGGCAATAGATTATAGAATATAATCCAAAAATAACAATGTGTCAAACATGGATAGAATGTTTAGGTTCAGAACCTATAATTGACGAACATGAAGAAAATCATGGAGGATTAGGAATTAAGTTGGTATAATTCTGTATATTTGACTCACCTTGTTAATGTGTAGGACACACGGGGTTATAACATCAAGGGTTTAAAAAATCCAAATGAGAAAAGGGAAAGGGATAGGTAAGTTATTACACCATTATTTTGGACTAATAGATGGATGGGAAAATATTCTAAGGATAACTGTTGACTGAGTACAAATCATAGGTCCCATTACTGTGATTCCAATGACTCTTTATTCTGAATGTGTATTATGGATGAGATGTGGACCATATGGAGTTGTTTCAACACCATAAGGTGTCTATTTAGAATTATAGGGAGTGGATCCTCTGGGATTTGTACCACGTATGGGAGGTGGAATATGACTATGGATTTATACCATCACCACAAGGGATTTAATTTTGAAAAGAGGGGATGTTGATCCAAATTTGGGAACACAATTTAATACTTTGGAAGGGGTTTGATCAGAAAGAGTTTGATAACTCTAATAGTAATGTCATAAAGTATTGAACATAACGATGAGGCATTAAGAAAAAATGATAGAATTCAAGCTAGTGGTATATAAACATATTTCAACCCATGAGATACATGAAAAATGGGATTCACTCATGTTTTAGTGAGGAAACTTGTGACATATCTAAGGCTACTTAGTTTCAGGTCACATAGCTTTGACCAGATGATGGATAATGATTTATGGTAAAATATATTAGATCATAAGGAGAGCTTGAATATATTTAAATAGAGGAAATTCCACCCCATTATGGATTGGAAACCCAATTTTGAATATAAATAATACTCAAGGATTAAGGTATTGATGTGGGGACCATGCATTCCAGTTAATGGTCATAAAAGTTTTATTTTGAGGAATTCCATTTAGATTCATGCAACTAGGACCAGGTGAAATTCCTTTTATGTTTTTTCATCCTAGACCTAGGGTTTTGGGTCTTAATTTCACATGGATTTGACCAATGGTATGTTCCAAGTTTAAATTTATAAAATTTGAGCCAAGTGTTGTTATAAATTTAATTTCTTCAAACTCAAAACTATGTTATGCCTTTTATGGGTGTGAAAATGGGACTATGGGGGTGAGAAAATCTATATAAAAATAATATCATTATAAATCTTAATATGTATTAGAGGAAAAATACTATTATAGACAGTGTTGGGTTCAGATACACATTGTTTAATGAAATGATGTAAAGACCAAACAAGGTACAAGAACTAAAGGTCATATAGTTTAGGCTATCTCCTTGGAAATGTGTGTCAAATCTTTGTCAGAATGTTACTATATATATTTTGAGATGGGAATCAAGCCACACATAGTCATAAAATGTAAAATTTATTTTATGTATAAAGATTATACATAAAAGGGTAAAAATTAGTTAATATTAGGGAACACACACTACTTCAAAGAAGGTTTCCTATTAAGAGAGGATCAAGGGATCGTGCTATTATAATTAATGAATTTGGAAGGTTCTTTTTAGTTTAATTTCATGTATTTAGGACATTAATTATGTAGTTTAATGTTATATTGTAGGGATGATGGGGGAATTGTAGGTTAATCTAATGAATATTGGACCATAAGGGGAGTCTTTACTTATAACTATAGTGCATCTCAATAGTAAAAATGGACTAATCAACTAAAACTACTAAACTCATGTGTTTCATTATCAATTTTAATAGATAGTGGAAGTGGAATATTGTTCATGTCATATGAGGGAATCATATTCGGATTGATGGGTAGGGATTAAAATGTCGTATCGGCCACCAAGTAAACCCAAAAAAATTGGTTAAATTGGTATGGTATGATACTAAGAGAATAATTTAATCCACAAAAATGTAGGGATTCATAAGGGTTAAAACTGAGGTTGTTAAAAATTTTATTTTACAAATAAAGGTGATAGTGAGGTAAATTTTAAACTAAGGGTTTCGAATCACAATTTAGAGTGGTAAGCTAGTATGACCCCATTTTTATTTGTTAATTTATTTACAAATATCTCCATGGTATTTTAAATAGGAGTATAAGTCATGTCATTCCTAGGATTGTTTCCAAGGAGAAACA
This sequence comes from Viscum album, assembly GCA_963277665.1. Taxonomy (NCBI): domain Eukaryota; kingdom Viridiplantae; phylum Streptophyta; class Magnoliopsida; order Santalales; family Viscaceae; genus Viscum; species Viscum album. The sequence goes on from OY728130.1 coordinate 1,171,268,158, forward strand.
TGGCTTCATTCTAGGGAGATGAATCCAAGGGGATGTAGGGATTTTCCAAGAAAATGGTGAATGATCTGCATAAAAAGTCCTTTAGATCCAACATCATCATTAAGGTTGATATTGATATAGCCTATGACAATATTGGACGAAGCTTCATCATCAATGTCCTAAGGAGATTTGGGTTTAGTGTTTGGTACTGTGAGATGATTTTTAGATGCTACTTCTCACCTTGGATCTCCATCTCTTTTATGGGGAAGGTATTTCGTTTCTTCAAAATAGTGTGTGGTATACGGTAAGGTGACCTGATTTCTATAAACCTGTTCGTTGTTTCCCAAGAATCTCTCAATAGGAATATAAAATGTGGGTTAGATGAGGGATACATTCTTCCTTTCAAAAAGAGGTCTGTGAATAGTATAATTTCTCATTTGATGTTTTCTGATGACATTGTCTTTTACATGAATGACATGATCAAATACATAGAAGGAATCATAGAAATTATGGAAAGATGTGGTAATCAAAGTGGAAAAATAATCAATCCAACAAATATAAATTTTTATATATCCAAAAAATTCTGGTGTTGGTGTTGAAAAATTATCCAATGCAATCTTGGAATTCAAAGATGACATATCCCAATGGAATACTTGTGGGATTCCATTTCAAATGGGGGATCAAGAAGGCTCTTTTTGAAGTCATCCTTAACCGGATCATAGTTCATATTGATAAGTGGAATAAATGGTTCTTCTACTTTAGGGGTATAGTCATTATTGTTAATTTTATGCTTATATATATCCCAATACAAATTATGTCCATTATCAATGCACTAAAAGGGACTATCAATCAAATCAAAAAAAACATGACTAGTTTTATCTGGGATTCTAACCATAATGGAAGGTGCCATTGGGTTATCTAGAAAAGAATTTCAAAAATGATTTATGAATGGGGTATTAACTTTTATAATTTCTTGTAATCCATTCAAGCTATGCAGACTAAATTGTCTTGGGAAATTATTAAAGGCAAGACCCTTTGGGAAACATTCATGCATGACAGTTTTGGTGATAATTGGAGAGAATGGGATTCCAAGTATATTAGATCTAGATAGATCCTGAGGGTAATGATTTAACATCTATAGATCCTTGGTAATATGTCTCGGTGGGTGGTTGGTAAGGGGGGAAATAATTTCTATAAATAAAATTGTGTTGGTGCCCCTCTCTTTTTCCTGAGTTGCCTTGTCCCAGATATCCTCTTCAAATATTCTAGTTTGTTTCCTACCATCATCAACATTACTTTCAAGGATAAATAAAAACTCCTCCCCCAAATTAACTTTTTTATTTTCTAAAAATGTTATGTGGGAAGTGATAACCCTCATAGTTAAATTAGATCAAACATCAAAGGATATTGCTGACTTATTAAACACAATCCTAAGGCGATTGGAATCTTCTTCCCTAAATATTATATAGGGAAAGGAATTTACCTGGAAGTCTGGATCCTCCTCTTGGATATCTTCATAATGCCTCGCTAGATAATCCTAAGATTTCATATACTCTTCTATACTAATATTCTCTATGTTGAAGCCTCTAACCAATATGTGGTCTTGATTGTAAATCCACTCAGATTTCTCCCTAGTACCTTCCACTTGGATTAATATTCCCATCATTTGATCAATATTTTAGTACCCCTGGTTTATGGTAAGTAACCCATGTTTTATGCTTTTTAAGTACATGAAGCATACAAGAAATGGTTGGGGAAAGTTTGGAGACTTTTAAAGCATAAAAGGGCAAAATGTGGACATGCACGGGCTACGCACGGTTTGCCCAAAACGTGTGGAAGCCATGATGGTGTGGTCACTTTGGACAGAGTAGATCACATGGTGTGTGCCCAATTTTGGAAAACCATGCGAGGAGTCCATGTGGAGCACCCCTTCCAAGAAGTGACTACTGCACAGTTAGTGCACGGTTTGCCTAACCGTGCGGACTAACCATGCGCGAAGTCAACTTAGATCCTATTTTTAAGGATCTAATCCATTTTATCCTTAAACCCACTTGTTTTTTCTCCTAAACGGACTTAAATCGGGATTTATCTCTGGTGAAGGTGGGAGAACACTTATCATGCGTTTTGGAAGTGATCTGGAGTCTTGCCTTGGTGTTTAGTGGTCGGTTGATCGAGGTAAGTCTCGTGTCCTTTAGTTTTCTTAGATCTCCTTCATCCCTCCTGATGGATCCTTATATCTACGCCAAAGGTGGGTAGATCTAAGGTAGTGGATGACTTTTTAAGTCATATTTTGGTTTTTTTGGTGATGGGGGAAGGAATCTAAGGAGTTTTCGTGGTGTTTTGACCCAGTTCCTGGTTGGTTTTGCCTATTTTGTTGAGGTTGGTGGCTTCACTCCTGATTCCTCTTTCTTAGAACTTAAAGGCTTAGTTTCAAATTGCTTTCCTTGATTAAAATGGTTTGTATATTTGTTATGAAATAATGGTTGAAACCCCTTTTTAGTAACGGGTGATGGAAACTATGTGTTTTTGGAAAGTGGTTGTTGAAGTAAATTTAAAATGGTGATTTTAAATTGGCTATGGTTTTGCTGCTTGAAAGAAATGGTTTTCAATAAAATGGTGATGCTTTATTGAAAGGTTTTGAACCCACATGGTTTTGGGCATTGATTTTCATGGTTTGTGGTGTGTGTTCACGTGCATTGGGATGGATAAGGGCGAGAAGTACCCCCATCAAAAAAGTTGGGATGGATAGGGGTGAGAAGTACCCCCATAAAAAGGTTGGGACGGATAAGGTCGTGACGTACCCCCGTCAAAGTAGTCCACTAAGTGATGGCTTAGAGGAAGGATAACTCACCACTTGCGAGTATAGGGAGGTCCAGGTTGCATGCATGGTTGGTTGTGTGGATTGGTGGAATGGAATGAATGTGCCAAATGGAAGTGTGAATTTTATTGGAAACATTTCTTGGTTTCTTTTATTGATAAAGATGGTTTATGTTGGGAAATAGTTTTGATATGGGACTTGTTATATTTTGAACTATTTTGGAATTGTTTTATATGAATTATTTTATATAAATGTGCTAACATGTTTTATCCTAGAGGCATGGGTTAGGAAGTCATCAAGGAAAACCTAATAAGTTTTATTACTCACCCCCTGCTTTGGAACGTTGGTGCTTTTGTAGATGTCATGTACCAGGATGTTGGCAAAGGTAAAGTGTTGCATACTGCTTTGTGATGCTTGGTCTGGTTCGTGATGTTGGAGCTTGGATATTGTGGAGCATGGTGTTGGGTAGTTGTCTTGTAGTCTTTGAGTTTATCTTTATGATGTTCACTATGATTTAGTGTTGGTCTCCATTGTGGTACTCTTGGTTGGTTATGATAATATAAATGGTTTAGTTTCCGTAGTTGTTACCATGCATAATTTATTTGATTAGTTTGTTTATGGTTGTTGGTTCTGTGGTATGTTCAAAAAGGGTAAATCATCCCAACTTGTTTTGAAACCCTTCAACATTTATTGCCAGCCTTTGCCACCTCGGGGATGTCACTTAAGGCCTAGTAATGACTCATTGAGCTCTCAATCCAATGAGAATTGGTGGGTTATCACAAATGGTATCATCTTGTTTGGTCATTGCCTAACAAGTGGTAATCGATGTTCTCGGTCATGGAGTTGAAATTCCTTTTCATCTATTCCTTATGTTGGAAACTAAGATAGTAGAAGGATTGTCGGAACTTGAAATGTATGGCATAAAAGGACATAGCTAACCCATTTATGTTGAACTTCAAGTTACCAGGGTGTTGGGTACATAAGTGTTTTGGATACACTTCTAGAATGTTGGAAATATCATTGTCATGGGTTTAGCCAATGAGATGTGCAGGAAATGAATTATAGAGGAATGACTTCCCACTAGGATTGAATATCTCATTGTGAGGAATGAGTAAGGACTTTGTGTAAGGTTCCATTTTTTGAAAAATGCAGAAATTGTTTTCAACTAAAATGATTTTGAAAACAGGATATTTGGTGTATTTTGAAAATGGTCTGATTTTCAAAAACCATGTGGGATGTTTTCAAAAATGGTTGAACATGGGAAAAGTTTGTTTTGAAAAACAATGTGGTGATAGTTAATGTGATAGAATTTGAAATGATAAGCCTTCATTTTCTTGGAAGTGAGACTAATGGCGTGTGTTGTTGGTATAGAAAATGGAACCCGTTAGGCATCGTAGAAACCAACCTGAAGAAGCTGCGGAGAATGTGGTTGCACCTGAACCATGTGTGAACCAAGAGCTGGTTCAGAGTATCGTTCAAGTGTTACAGGCTGTGGACACGAGGAATTGGAGGGATGAGTCAAGTCATATAGACCATTCCGTCCAGTTCCAGAAGCATAATCCACCCATCTTTCTGGGTGATTCCGAACTAGAAAGGGAGGAGGTGTGGCTAATTAGGATGAATCGTATCTTTTATTTCATTAGCACGCTAGAAGAACTGAAAGTAAAGTTGGCCATGTATATGCTAGAGGATCTTGCACGACAATGGTGGGAGCTAGTGGTAAAGGCTAAGGTGGATCAAGGCCTGGGCTGGGAGGAATTTGAGGAATTGTTCGGTAAACAATTTTATCCTCACATGTTCAAGATCCATAGGATGATGGACTTTTTCATCCTGAAGTAGGAGAATCTCTCTATCACGGAGTATGCGGCTAAATTCATGAATTTAGTTATCTTTGCACTGAAAGTTGTTGCAAGTGCATCGCTGAAGGCACGCATCTTTGAATCAGGGTTGCGATAGAAGATTTTCTCGAAGATAGTTGTGCTCTGTATTACGGATTATACTGAAATGGTAAACAGAGAAACAGTAGTTGAAAGATACATCTTGGGAGTTATGGGAGGAGGAAGTATAATGATACCCACGGGAATGGGTGGGAACACTAACACTGGGAACAAGAAGAAGAGGGACACCTACTTCCAACGTGGGAGTGCGAATCAAAATCAGACGGTTGGATCAGTGAATCTTCCTCCGTGACCCATGATGAAAGCCGGGTGTTTTCAATGTGGCTTGACTAATCACATAAAGCGAGAGTGTACGGCGCAACCTAGACAATTTCACAATTTCAAGTAGATGGGGCATCTACAGCGCTATTTTAGAAATACTCTGAGGTCGGGTGCACGTGACACTTCCCAAGCATCGCAAGCATCGTATGCTTCGACAGGATGAGGACAGCAGATTCAGTCTCATCATCATAACTGAGCTAGCCATGGTGATTCTCGAAATACTATGACTCCTCAACTAGGGCAATCTCAGCAAGGCAACAAGGAGAACAGTACAACGACGAAGCAATTGTTTGGAGCTGAGCAGATAATTGTTGATGATCAGGCTAGACCATCAACAGTAAGAGGTACGATTATTTTGAATTATACCTTTGTTCAAGTGTTTTTTGATACTGGAGCATCACATTCCTTCATTTCTTCTCGTGCTATTGATTTTCTATGTTTAAAATTGGAAATGATGTCTTCTGTCTTGAAACTGCAAACTCTTATTGGTGAAAGAGAATGTAAAGCCTTCATGTGTTGAGCATGTGCTATAACTGTTGATGGAGCTGAGCTAAAATGGTACTTCTCCATGATGGATATGGATTTCTATGATGTAATCCTGGGTATGGATTGGTTGGCAAGGTTTAAGGCTCACATCAACTGTTATGGGAGAACAATTAGTTTCACGATTGAGGACGGCTTTGAGAATCTCTTCAGAGGAGAGAGGATGGTATAGAAAGGTGCAAAGAGCTTGTTGGAACCAATGGTGGGAACAATTTCTTACCAATTGGAAGTGTTGAATTTGGCATCATTGGAATAGATCTCGGAAAATAGTTTTCCGGCTGTGGTGGATCAATTTCCTGATATTTTTCCTGAAAACTTCTCAGGGTTACCACCTGTAAGAGAAGTGGAGTTTACGATTGATCTCCTTCCACAGACCAGTCCTATCTCACTTCCATCTTATAGGATGGCACCAATAGAGTTACAGGAAATGAAAGTACAGTTAGAGGAGCTGGAAAGCAAGGGTTTCATTCAGCCAAGCGTGTCTCCGTGGGAAGCACCAGTTTTGTTTGTAAAGCAACCAGATGGAACTTTGAGGCTATGTGTGGATTATCGTAAACTTAACCAAGTTAAGATAAAGAATAGATATCCACTTCCATGTATTTATGACCTGTTTTATCAATTGAGGGGAGATCAGTGGTTCTCCAAGATTGACTTGTGGTCAGGATATCACGATTTGTGAGTTCGGAAGGAGGATATCACAAAGACAGCCTTCAGAAGCAGATATGGCCACTATGAATATGTAGTCATGCCTTTTGGTCTTATGAATGCACCAACAGTCTTTATGGAATTGATGAATCGGATATTTCAGGGATATCTGGATTCTTTTGTTGTGGTGTTTTTGGACGACATATTGGTGTATTCAAGAACAAAGGATGAGCATGAGCAACACTTGATGATAGTGTTGGAAATCTTGAGCGACCATCAGTTGTATGCCAAATTATCAAAGTGCGATTTTTGGATATAAGAGGTACTCTTTCTGGGCCATTTTGTTTATGAGAGAGGTGTTTCAGTGGATCCAGAAAAGATATAAGCTATCCTTTCTTGGCAACCACCGAATAATGTCTTTGAAATACGAATTTTTCTTGGTCTAGATGGTTATTTCCGATGCTTTGTCCATGACTTCTCACAACTAGCTTCGCCTATTATAGCATTGACAAAGAAGAACAGTGCATCTTAATGGACTGAAGAATGTCAGAGATCTTTTCAAGAGTTGAAAGTTCTCCTTACATCAGCACCCATCTTGATTTTTCTGTAATCAGGACAGGGATATGTGGTGTATTGTGATTCTTCGGGAACAGGGTTGGGTTGTTTTCTCATGCAAGGAGACCATGTGGTTGCTTATGGCTCAAGGCAGTTGAGGGTGCATGAGAAAAAATTACCCAACACATGATTTGGATTTGGCTGTAGTCGTTCATGCTTTGAAAACATGGAGACACTATCTCTTTGGTGGGAAATTTACTGTGTTTATGGATCAAAAAATCCTAAAACACATTTTATCATAGCAAGATTTGAACTTTAGGTAGAGGATATTGATGGAGTATCTTCAAATGTTCAACTTTGACTTGATGTATACACCGGGTAAGGGAAATTCAGTGGCCGATGCATTAAGCAGGAATTCGTATAATCATTTGGTGAAAGAAGCTTCAGATGAGTGGCAGTTGATGTCGGTCCTAGCCGACATGTGTAAGGAATGTGACGATCGAGCTAATGTTGTGGTTTTATTTCCAATTTCACTTGTTCCTGATTTGGTAGATATACTAAAGTAGGCATAGGCATCCGATGTAGACTATGTTGCAATGTGTTCAAAACTCAATGGTGGGGAGACCAATGACGGATGAGAGATGGATGGGAATTCAGTTTGGAGATTTTGAGATCGGATAGTTGTACCTTTAACTGCTCTGAAACAACTCCTTCATGCTTACCACCATTCTAGATGGGCTATTCATCCAGGAATACAGAAGATGTATAATGAGTTGAAGGCGCAGTTTCGGTGGAGCGGTATGAAACGGAAGGTAGCTGAATTTGTTTCAAGGTGTTTAACTTGTTAGAAAGTTAAAGCAGAACATCAGTGGCCAGCTGGTATGTTACAATCTTTGCCTATCCCAGTGTGGAAATGGGATCAGATAGCAATGGATTTTGTTACAGGTCTTCCAAGAACGGTCTGGAAACAGGATGCCATTTGGGTGATAGTGGATCGTCTAACCAAGTCAGCCCATTTCATCCCGATTCGTGAAACTCATACGGTGGAAGACCTTTCAAAAATATATATCTAAGAAGTGGTAAAGAGGCATGGTGTACCATTATCCATAGTCTCAGATAGAGATCCAAGGTTCACATCTCGTTTCTGGAAATCATTACAGCAAGCCCCTGGGACTCGGTTGACGATGAGCATAGTGTATCATCCTTAGATGGATGGGAAATCTGAGTGGATGAAACAAACATTGGAAGACATGTTTTGAGATTGTGTAATGGATTTTGGGGGCTCATGGGAGGATCATATACCCTTATTGGAGTTCTCATACAATAACAGCTATCAAGCCTTGATACGCATGGCCCCGTTTGAAGCATTGTATGGGCTTCCTTGTCGTTCTCCACTATGCTGGGTGGAAAGAGGTGAGACTTCACTAGTTGGGCCAAGCCTTGTCCAAGAAACAACTTAGAATATCCAGTTGATTAGAAAGATGATGGAGACGGCTCAGAGTCGTCAGAAATCTTATGCGGATCATCGCCGAAGACCGTTGTCATTTGCGGTGAGTGATCATGTTTTTTTGAGAATCTCTCCAAGGCTTGGGCAATGTCATTTTGGAAAGAAAGGAAAATTATATCCTCGATATATAGGCCCTTTTGAGATACTGGAATGGGTTGGTGGGGTGGAGTATCGGTTGGCATTACCACCACGGTTCAATGCAGTGCATAATGTGTTCCATGTATCTCAGTTGAAGAAGTATCAGCCCGATCCTGACCATATGATCAGATGGGATCATGTTGACCTAGAGCCAGATGCTTCATTGATACATATCCCGATACATATTTTGGATAGGAAAGAGAAAGTATTGCGTGGAAAAAGCATCATTCTAGTGTGGGTTTTATGTAGCATGGTCAGATTCAGGAAGAAACTTGGGAACGTGAGAAAGAAATGAAAGAGCAGTGGCCAGAACTCTTTCATGCAAGTAATGGTTCTCTACTATCTGGGGACAGAAAGGCCAATGGTGGGGAGACTGTATTACCCCCGGTTTTTGGTAAGTAGCCCTTGTTTTATGCTTTTTAAGTACATGAAGCATACGAGAAATGGTGTGGGAAATATTGGAGACTTTTAAAGTGTAAAAGTAAAAAATGTGGGCATGCATGGGCTATGCACAGTTTGCCCATACCATGCGGAAGTCGTGCTGGTGTGGTAAATTTGGATATAGGAGACCACACGGTGTGCACACGGTTTGGGAAAACCATACAAGGAGGTCGTGCAGATCGCCCCTTCCAAGAAGTGACTACCGCACGGTTAGCGCTCGGTTTACCTAACCGTGCGGACTAACCATGTGTGATGTCAACTTAGATCCAATTTTTAAGGATCCAATCTGTTTTATCCTTAAACCCACTTTTTTCCTCCTAGATGGCCCTAACTCGGGATTTCTCTCTAGTGAAGGTGGGAGAACACTTACCAGGTGTTTTGGAATCGATACTGAGGCTTGCCTTGGCGTTTAGAGGTCGGTTGATCGAGGTAAGTCTCATGTCCTTTAGTTTTCATAGATCTCCATCTTCCCTCTTGATGGATCCTTAGATCTATGCCCAAGGTGGGTAGATCTAAGGTAGTGGATGACTTTTTAAGTCAGATTTCGGTTTTTTGGTCCTAGGGGAAGGAATCTAAGGTGGTTTCATGGTGTTTCGACCCAGTTCTTGGTTGGTTTCGCCTATTTTGTTGAGGGAGGTGGCTTCACTTCCGATTCCTCTTTCTTAGAACTTGAAGGTTTAGTTTCAAATTATTTTCCTTGATTGAAATGGTTTGTTTATTTGTTATGAAAGAATGGTAGAAACACCTTTTTAGTAACGGGTGATGGAAATTGTGGGTTTTTGGAAAGTGGTTGTTGAAGTAAATTTAAAATGGTGGTTTTAAATTGGATATGGTTTTGCTGCTTGAAAGAAATGGTTTTCAATAAAAGGGTGATGCTTTATTGAATTTTTTTGAACACGCATGGTTTTGGGCATAGATTTTCATGGGTTGTGGTGTGTGTTCATGTGCATTGGGCTGGATAAGGGTGAGAACTACCCCCATCAAAAAGTTTTGGATGGATAAGGGTGAGAAGTACCCCCATCAAAAGGTTGGGATGAATAAGGCTGTGAAGTACCCCTGTCAAAGTATTCCACTAAGTGACGACTTAGTGGAAAGATAACTCACCACTCGCAAGTATAGGGAGGTCCAGGTTGCATGCATGGTTGGTTGTGTGGATTAGTGGAATGGAATGAATTTTCCAAATGGAAATGTGAATTTGATTGGAAACTTTTTTTGGTTTCTTTTCTTGAGAAAGATGGTTTATGTTGGGAAATGGTTTTGATATGGGACATGTTATGTTGTGAACTGTTTTGGAATTTTTTTATATAAATTGTTTTATATAAATGTGATAACATGTTTTATCCTAGAGGCATGGGTTGGGAAGTCATCAAGGAAAACCTACTTATTTTTATTACTCACCCCCTACTTTGGCACATTGGTGCTTTTGAAGATATCATGTACCGGGATGTTGGAAAAGATAAAGTGTTGCATACTGCTTCGTGATGCTTGGGATGGTTCGTGATGTTGGAGCTTGGAGCTTGTGGAGAATAGAGTTGGGTTGTTTTCTTGTAGTCTTTGAGTTTGTCTTTCCATTGTTTACTCTGATTTAGTGTTGCTTTCCATTGTGGTAATATTGTTTGGTTATGATAATATAAATGGTTGAGTTGCCCTAGCTGTTATCATGCATCATTTAGTTGATTAGTTTGGTTATGGTTGTTGGTTCTGTGGTATGTTCAAAAAGGGTAAATCATCCCCCACTTGTTTTGAAACCCTTCGGAATTTATTGCCAGCCTTTGGCAACGTGGGGATGTCACTTAAGGCCTAGTAATGACTCGTTGATCTCTCAAGCCATTGAGAATTGGTGGGTCATCACTAATATCTTCCCTCGTCTCCTTCATCACCAAAAAATCCTCCTTCATTTATTCACCAAGTTTCCTGAGTAGTTCCATATGATTATCAAAATCCGCTTCCTTCAGGAATTGTAGGACATCAAGGGGCCCTGGCACACACTACTATCTTGGGGGAAGAGCATCCTCTATCATCGGCATCACCTCCTCATATTACAGATGCATATCCTATTGTTGGTCATCTTCCTTTGAGGCCTCTTTCACTTGATCTTGAGACTCGGTGACACGGAAATGCTGAAAATCCTCTCCTACCACTGGCTGGAACTCATGATCCTTGAGTTTACCCACTTTTTTGGCCGACCAAGTCCCCATCGATCTAGGAAGATATGAGTAGTCTTTAGGACCCTTTGGTTTTAGATTCCTTGACACAATGCAGCTTCTTGGGTCCCTATTTTAATTATTCCCTTTTTTCTTATTTGGATATGAATACCTTTATTAATCCCTCCCAAATCATTATCATATGAGGTTTTCCCATCTCCATTATTCATAGACACAGATAGACAATTGGTGTTGCCTTCAAGCTCTCCATCATTACACAAAATTTTAAATTGGCTGTTTAAGATGAGACAAGAAAAAGTCTTCCTCAGTTTGGTTCCCTATATAGTATTCTATTACCTTCCTACACCATGTAACGTTTTCTCTCACTCGTATCCTTCCTTAGACTTACTCTTGCAAGTAGAGTGGATCACCATTTCAGAATTTTTGCTACCACTAGCACGAACAGCTATGAAATAGGTGCATGGATTTTGTCTCACCTCACCCTTAGAAGTTGGTCCAATATCTCCAATAGAGTCCCCCAGATATTGAGTATAATCATTGATCATATCCATATTTTCTCTGACCACTACAATGGCATAAGGACCCCCAAATAATGACTTGTTTACATAAGGACTCCCCAAGTCACTCTGCAACCTGTTAAAGATTCCAACTACACTAGGTTTAGGAGTTAAGACCTTAGCTCATTTTTCCTACATTGCTCCACCCTAACATATAATATTATCATTTTCTAGAAAGTTTCTCAGGTTAATGAGCCTAACCATTATTCCTTCATGGTTTCTTCCTTAGGGTGGTTCTCTATTAGGGACTATCCGGAATCCATGCATGTCAGTAGTGGATCTAATGGTTGGGATACATATCTTTGGTGAAATAATTTAATGTCTAAAATGAACTTTCTAGTATGGTGTTTGAGAAATAAATATATTTCTACTGAAAACAACATTCAAAAAAAGTTTTTACTCTAGAATCCATTTGATGGGGCTGATCATCACCAAATCCAAAAACAGTTGAGCACTTACTTTTCAAAGGTGACTGGGCTTGTTTTTTTAGAGAACTCTTGACGAGAGCATGGATCTCAATGGAATTGGGAATGACATCAATAATTTTTTAGGATCTTGTTTTAAATAATCAGATAGGATTGGCCCTAAAAAAAGTCACATAGTATGATGTTTGAAACAACAACCTAGATCATTTGGGAGGCATGCAATAGATCAAGAGAAGGATATCCTCTCTCATTTATTTACCAGCAGATGCATAAATGTTCCCCGCTGGCTGAGCATGGGGTTATCATTACTCATGGAAATAAATCTTCCTCTCTTTGAAAGTAAATTCCCATGTGGTCTTGCATACAGATGAATGTGAGAGGAACATGATGGGTTTGTGGGCTAGGAGGAAACATTTTATTTATGTTTTTAAGATCAATGTTGATGGTTCTTTCCTAGATGGAAATATGAGAGGAGGTGGGCCTATTCAGGATAGCCTAGGATTAGTCCTCTTTAGCTTCAGTTACTTTAATGGGTTGGGTGACCCTCTTGAAGCTAAAACAAGGGCATCAGTGATTGTTTAACATACGTGAATTCTATTTAATATCGACATTATGGTGGTGGAATTTGACTCTAAAGTGTTTTTTGATCTTCTTCAAACTAAAATGAGTCCCTCTTGGGACCTGGTGTATCATATCAGGAAGTGTAGATTTCTCCTTGAATTGAGAACTATGGTCTATCACAATTGGTGGGAAGGTAATTTCATTTTTGAATCTCTCACTAGAAAAGGAGACCCTAAAGAGCCCACCATCATTTACTTTTGTACTAGTTATGTTTCTAATTATTGTAATCTCATTATTTAGAAAAATAACATGGGGCTTAATCACTTCTTCCCTCATTAATTTGACTTGTAAGGAATGCTTCAATTTTCAATAAAAATGCAATTTCCAGTCAGTATGTACCAAACCTATGAAAGGGATATGATATTTGAATCTAGTCATCAGTTGGTGGATTGGTATGATCCTTGATTCTATATGAATTATGGTTATATTGATTGTACTAAGAGGTTGTTCATTATTTAATTTCATGAAAATTAAACCATAATGGGTGATATATTTTACATCTATACAAATTTTATATAGTATTTTTGGGGTTTGAGGTCGTGTAGCTTTGATAGGGTGAGGTTCTATTTAAGGTCACACATACTTGGAAAAGGATGTGTTATTTAACATTATGAGTCAATGAATAAAAAGTTATTTAGTTATCCTACACGGAAATTAGAGAATATGGAAAATATGACATTAATTTGAATCCCAAACACAAATACAAAATACCTCAATGATTAATGAAAATAGTTTAATGTTGTGATACTTGGACCATAGTTCCTAGTTAAAGGTCATCAAACTCAGACTATCCCCTTTGAGAGAGTAATTATCTAAATATTTTCCCTGCAGAAATAACCAGGTAAATATCAAATTACAAGATTTTTTGGGGGCTATAAAGAATTTTTTTTCAGTTCTGTGATAATAGATATGCACAATAATACATATCTAGCGAGGTGGGAATCAATCCATACTTTTCCCTTGAGGGAAATGAAATTTTTCTATAGATATTTCTCACACATTAGTAGTGGTTTAAGATGATAAGTTCAGTCGAGTGTGATAAGGGTACCTCAAACATTTTTTGATTTGGTAGATATATCATCATAAGATAAGAACTATTAAATATCTTATGAAATGATATAACAAATTCACAAGGAAAGGGAAATTTTTCTATAACTGAATGAATAATGGGGTTTAAATGAGTCGAAGGACTATTTCAAATTAAAGGATGGTCTTATTATTGAAATTTATTGATTATCCCACGATAAGGAATTTATGTGTCATTATATATCCCATGAAATTGGAATAAATATTCACATAGTTTTGAGATGTGAATAATTTTTGTAAAAATATATCTTAGATAGTAAAATAGAGAAACTGAAAACGTATGGGTATACTGATTATTAAAGGGGAACCTAAACCTGATAAGTATCAATAATGTATCATTACTTGGGGTATCATGAGGAATGGATTTGATTTCCATGGCTAGGCTTAAGTAAGGGACTCCAGTGTCATTATGTAACCCATAAAGAGGGAATGAATACATATGTAGATCTATGAAGTTGGTGTGGTAGGTTAAAAACACAAATGGTTGGGTGTAACAGGATACCAACTGCACATAAGATGTGTCATCTTCAGAGATAATAATAACATCACGAAATTTCATGTCAGATGATAAGGTCAGTAGTGTCAGTTTTAAAATCATAATGAATGGTTATTGATCATGCAGTTTAATGTCATATAGTAAGGATGAAATGGTTTGTATTTTAATGTCACACATCCAATACCAAATGATCCATGTTTTAACTTCTTTGATCTAGGATATTAAGAGTATGTGAGGATATCTTTACAAAAATGGGTAATTCTAACCTAATTTGGATTAAAGACCCGATGTTGGTACAGAATATCCCATTGGATTGATGTGCATGATTTAAGGTCATGATGCTTGGAAAAAATGGATGGTTTTATGAGAATCATATTTCAAGGATGATATACTTTATATTTTTAATTTCATGAGACTAGTAATAAAGTGGTAGTATTATTATAACTGCATCTCACCTATATTATATTAAAAAAAATTCCTCTAAAAACCCTTATTCCATGTGATTCATGACTATTTTAGGGAATACATAGTAAAATAAGATCACCCTTGTCACATGTGAGTCACAATAGGTGAAAATGGGTTAGGATTGGATTGTTACATTGACCATAGAAACTATTTTGATAATAAATAAACTAACTGGGGTGAAACTATAAGACTGGTTTTTCTCTTCCAATATAAACAGATTCCTCATATGGTGATACTTAGGTAATTATAATTCCATTAGAATAGAGTAGGTTAGAGGAAATGTAAATAATGAATTTTGGGATCTAAATTTGAAGGTAGTCAAAATGGGTTGAGGATTATGGATGACCATGTATTTCAAATGTGGATTCTACTACCAAATCATCATGAATGGGGAAAAAAATTAGGTTGATAGTTTATCGAGTTATGAACATAGGTTTTGTCATGTTTTTCTTCCATGATTCCAATGGGACATATTACCTATATGGGAGGTGAGCTATGGGGAATTTAGTCATAATATTAAGGGAGTCTTTTTTGGAAATTAAAGGTTAATCGGGATCAAATAAATGAAGATTTGGTGTATGAAAGTGAATGAAAAATTATTTCTATGTTGAGTTAAACACTATGGAATATACATCATTGGGAGTTGAGTACAACACGTGAATATATTAGTAAAAGTGAGAACCATGACCATGTGAGACATGATTATAGGGTTTGATATCATATCTAGGGACTCATGTGATTCTTAAAACAATATAATTTAATTTAATATAACTTGAACCATGGAGTGGGAATTTAACGTTGTACAAACTTTGACAAGGTCTCCTAAGAGGAGTTCCATATAAAATATAAGTGGTAAATGGAACCTGATGAAGGGGAACTGAACATCAAGATAAGGTGGGAACAATAAGTAAATAGATACTAAGACTATGATAATAGGTCTAGAAATCACTATTCATCCCATGAAAATAGGAATAATGAAATCTATAGTTTATAGGGAGTGGTGTGGTAGGAGAATGATATAATAGGGGTTCATACTTTTCAAAAAAGTTTCAACCCATTTTAGTAGTTTAAACAGCATATATAAATACCATGTATACAAAGTATAAATTCATGGATATAGGATGTATGTTATATATAATTTAGAATCATGAAACCAGGAACTATTTTGATAAATTTAAATTCATGTTTTATAAGCCACACACAATTTTTTATCATGAGACAAAGACCAATGTAATGTTATTTTAGGTGGTTTGACCAGGATTGATGTGACATGAAATTTAAGTTCATGTGATGAAGTAAAATGTTACATGAAATTTATGGTCATGAAATAAGGTCATGTTTCATGTTGTTTAAATACATAAAAAATGGATCATGAGTAGTTTTAGGAAATGTGGAAAGGACCAATGTCATTTAGTTTTAGTTCATGTAATAAGAACCAATATACCATATAGTTTAGGGTCGTGTGATGGGGACTAATGTGTTAAAAAGTTTTAGGATTTTGGAAAATGACCACATTATACGTAGTTTAAATTCCAACATTTTGTAATTTATATATACCCAAAATTAAGTTATATAAATTACTTCATCAAGAACCCTGAGATGGTAGGATGTGTGATGTGCTCCATATCGAGGATGTCTAATGTATATGCACCATTAGAGTAAAAAAATTAAATAGAAAAGGGGACATCCCATTTGGGGATCAACATTGGTGGTTTCTTTCAGGATATCATTGGTATTCTCAAAGATATCAGCAAATCACCCTAGATGAATGAGAGAAGGTGAAATATAATGTTAAAAATTTTGAACACCCGATTCTAATGGACATAATTATTGTTCATAACATGGATCATGTTTTAATTAAAGGATTCTAATTCAACTTGTCAGACATATGATCTTCTCTCTTACATTAATTGAGGGTAGAAGTTTATCTAGATAAATGTTTGTAGAATCTCAATAGGCAGAATAATTTCAATTTTGTACACTGGGGAGTAAGGTGTCACCTATATAGAATATCGACTCATCATTATCTATGAATAAAATCATTAAATATATTTTCATGCTGGTTATATTATTCTAATCCACCATTTTTTCTGAATTTCAGAGGGTGGTTTTTTAAATTACTTGATTTTTCTATTCATTGATGCATGATAGTAGAAGGTATTACTAGATTTGATTCTATATTTGGTGTCTTGGTTCTTCAACTATGAGGCACAAAACATGGTCCCATTATCTAATAGAATAGTGTGAGGGATATCATACCAATGAATAATGTGGTATTTCATAAACTAATTCATGGATAATGTCTTGACCTCTTTCTGGTGAACATCTTTATCCCACTTCAAGAAGAAATCGGTTCTAGGAAGGGTAAACCTAAACTATCTAGTTTTCAAGAATAAGTAAAGATGCATGAAATAAATTTAGCATATGGGGAATTTCAAACATTATATGGATATGTAGAGAATATATACATTTTTATGATCAATTTTTTTGTGAATATAGAATGCTTGACACATCTTAGAGAAGTCATTGAAGTCATGAACTATGGTATGACAGAAGTATATCAGTCTTCAAATATATAGGGACAACATCAATTTTACAAATTACCTATACATGTCCAAGCATGATCCTCATACAAGAACTAATGAATTTTATTTCCTTGTATTAATTGGATAAGTATTTCACCAGAGATACATTGGTAGAGGATGTGGTCTGAATTAGGGCCTTCACAACAGGTGAAATTGTCCACCCTTCTCTAAATTTGATCTCAATTGATATAGATTTTGTTTGGAGAATAATGTTATAGGTAATCTATAAATGGATTCATAAAATTATATTTTTCATCCAATAAATGTAATTTGAGTGTTCACCTTGGTAAGTGATGTTGTTCAGTTGATTCAACTTTTGGCCCTATTTGTTAGGAACAGTGGGTGTAATCACATTACAATGTTATACTCAGATGACCATGTCATCCTACTCATATTTTAAATGGATATTTAATAGTTTTATAGGTTTTACACACAATTATTCATAGACTAGGGATAAGAGATACATTCTACTCAGATGGGAATCTAGATGTCAGCTTTCAGGTGATCTTGAGAAAGGGGACAAGCTCTTGTTTCCTGAAGTATAGTTAACATTGATCTACTTTATGACCATCTACAGGTCTCTATTTTCTTTTAACCATAGAAAAAATATTTATAGGTCCAATTTCAGATCAGGGATGGGGTATTTTTATTTATCATCATTTTTATACAAACCTCTAAATAGAGGGATGAATATGGAATGAGGGACTCTGAGGGACTAATGAAGACAATTACAAGTCAAATCCTATTGAGAATAAGATTTATCATATTTCTCCCATTTGGGATTTGGGAGGACCTATCAAATTTTATCTTCCATTGTGGTGTTTCATTATTGATGTAAATATTATCCCCATTGGAGGATTCGATTTCCAAGGGAAATTCTTATGAGCTTGGGTGTCTGAAAATGAAATCTATTAATGCATGCCTCTTGAAAGTTTTGTAATGGATGAATCATTTGTAAAATTATATTGGGATCATTTTCCACAATGATAATAATACCATAAATATAGTATGGATGGTTATATAATTTAATGGTTTAATGTGAGGGATTTTATAGAACTTGTGATGTTATAGGAAATGGAACAGCTTATGGATTTCAAATAACCGTGAGAGGTATTTCGTCTCAATAAGAGAATATCTTGCCTTGGAATATAGAATATTGTTGTTGGGGGAAATATAGACTATTTTATTTACCCAAATTATTATTTTTGGTTAAGAATAAATTCTGTACTATTCTAAGGGTGTTATATAGAGGACCAATGTTTTTTGTTATATATATGGAATTAGAATCATCAGATGCAGTAAGAACATCTTGATGTTATAAATTGTAGATTGGAGTTCTTTACCCCACTAATAAGTAGTTCCTTTCTTCATCATTTTAGAAAAAAACTTATATTTTCCATCCAGGTTAGAGAAAAAATGTTGAATTTTAACTATGAACCCTTTAAAGCCTCATATCTCTCACATTTACATGTAGGGGGTCCTAATGATCTAATTTAGCTTCTAAGGGTAGCTCTTGGTACCTCTATATCAAAAAATGAATCTAAAGAACTTTCCAAAGGTTACCCTGAATGCACTCTTTAATAGTTTCATCTTTAGGTAGTGGGAACAAAGCATGATTAAAACATTATTAGATTCATTGAGATTTTCCTGAGACTACAAGGATTTCTTAACCAAATAATTCAAGTAAAATTCCATCATCATCCCACGAAAGGGTTAGAATATGTGAATAATAACCTTGTAGTTGGTTTCTATAGAATTATTCATATCGAAGGACATCACTTGTGTAGTAGGTTACCTAATGTTCCCTAAATATAGTGGCATGCATATCCTCAGTGTTCATCTAAATTTTATTATACTCATAGTACCCATTTATGAATGAGATGACCTAGAAAAAAGTGATTTTATTATTAAATTTATCTATGACAAGGATGAGGAATTCATTTTATGGGTAGTGGTAATTGATGTCCTAGAAGTTCAAGACATATTTTATATGTCCATCCTCTTCCTTGCTAGTACATTGTTGTATAAACATTTGAGGTAATGAACTTACATGAAGAATTTCAATTTGACCATCTTATCAATGTTAGCCTTGACCATGACACAATTAGAATCATGCATCTTATAGGGTGTTGATTATATTCAAAATTTCCAATAGGATGGCCAAACTAGTGGATGTTGACATGGTAGTCATGACATGAATTCTCTATATAGTTCTATGAAAATACATCATGGTCTTGATTTAGGAACAAAACATACTTCTATTTTTTATCAAAAGTAAATACTGCACTAATTAGTGTTGGCCTTAGCTATTCCTTATTATTATGGTTCACCTGTATTATATCAAGGAAATTACTAGAAACTCACTTTTCAAAGTTTTGAGAGGATTAATGTAAGCCCTCTTCCTCAAAATCATGAGAAATGGAGGGAGGATATGACCCATATTGAATAAGTGATTGTGATGTGGCACTGCCTTCGTGTACACGGGATGAATCTTCAAAATTAGACTCATGTATTCGCGTTTTTGAAGAGACAATATGTAACACCCCGAGATTTTATAAGTTATATTATTTTTAATTTCTTTCATATCTTTTGTTCTACGCTACACCAATATTATCTTGCGCTATACACAACACCGTATTAGCTTGCAGTATACGCAACACTAATCTTGGATCGTGTTAAAAACAATTTCAATTTTGTTTGATAGTAATTATTCAACGCAAAATTGAGTATATATTCAATGTATAAATGAAATATGGTTGGACTGTTTTATACGCAACAACAAAGGAGTCTTTCACTACACGCAACCCTGACTTGGCTTGCGTTACACGCAATCGCGACCTTCCTCGATAGCGTGTGTTGTACGCAATATCAGGTTTCACTAAACAACAATATATTATTAAAATATTATTATGAAATAGACATTATGAATAGTATTAACTAAATTTTGAATTTTATAATATTATTATTTATCTTACACATTTTCAAGAACATGGTTTAAGAACAAAATAAATTTTTCAGGTAAAATAAGTATTTTTCAAAAAAAATGCAGTTTTGCTGCCTTTTGAGGTCGCACCCACTTTAAATCTAGTTTTTGACATGTTTATAAGTTCAATTTGACAAAATAAAATTCTTCTTAGGAATCAGGATATTAAAATTTACTTTGGATAAATTTTTCATATTATTCTGATAACTTTCATATTTTAATGAATAGTAAAAACACGCTATATTTTAAATAAAAACAACATTTTTCATCATAATAATTTATATGATTAAATTATTATATTGAATAGTTTTAAAGTATAAATAGAATATATTTCTTCAATTTAATATAATTTTTGTCATTAGCATTTATTTTACATTGAATTAATAGGTAAAATCATTTCAATCTTTTGTAATGTTTTAACTTTTAACCCTCGTTTTCTTAATAGCGGGATTGATTTTAAATTAATTACTGAAACTTCAGTGTTTTGAATTAGGAAAAATGGATTCCATATTGAGAATCAGTAGGTCCAAATTATGTTAATAGGCTACTTTTTAATTTTGGGCACTATGAATAGTAACTACGGTAAATTTTATTTACCATAGTTAAAGGTAAATCAGGTAATTGAGGGTAAATATAATATTATAAAATTACCCTAACACTTGTATTAATATAATTGGATGATTATATTTCGTCTTATGAAATATTTTGGTCTAAATGGGATCCATTTTAACCCACTTGTATTTTATTATGACCTTTAGTTTATTTTATTTAAAAGAAAGTGAAATATGTCTCACTCAAACTTTAATAATTAAAGTATTTTTAATATAAAGTTATACAGAATATAAATTCGGTTATAAATACTCATTTGAAATATAAAATATTTTTCTTTATCATGGTAATTTATTTGTAATTTTTATGTGTAATTTAATTAGCTTATTATCTAATACATTAATGATGCAGAAATTATTTATTTAGTGAAAAATCAATATTATAGTTTTTATTGAAATAGTAATGCATATCAAAAGGCCCAACAATCTGAAAAAATAACTTAATGGTAGTGTATATATAAATCCTAATCATCCACTGGCCTAATTTTTGACCATTTGGATCCTTACAAAGGTGATTATGACACTTATATTATTTTATTTTAAATGATTCCAAAGTTGTCACCTTCATAATTTAATAAATATAACAATTTACATGTTGTGATTTTAAGATGATAAATTCGAGTAAAAGTATTATTATGAAATATATGAGATTTATCTTCATCATAGGATTTTATTTTTAATTTTTATGAAACAAATAAGTATATTAAATAATTATACAAAAATAATGTACTAATTATTTTATTAAGAGATATACAAAATAAATGGTTTTAAAAATATTAAAATAAATATTATATGAACTATTTAATGTTATCCACGAATTTTCTAGACAAATTTGACATTTTAGGAATCTATTAAATATTTTGGTTAGAATATATACTCTGTATTTATTTCATTAAAATTAAAATAAATGAATAGTGTCAAAATTGACAATATTGTTATTTTATAAAAATAACATATTATATAATTGTTTAAAAATCACAAAAATATTTAAAAATTATAAAATAAAATTTATATGGTATAACATTTCATAAATTATACCATTATTGACAATTCACAACACATAATTAATTATTTATAACAATTTAAAAATTAGAATCTTATTACCACAAATAAATATATATAGATTAAATAAGGATAAATCATGTTGATAATGTTTAAAATAAATTCCCAACTTGTCTAAATTTTATTGTTTGTTGATATTACAACCCTATCTCTTCTAATATTTGGATTTGAGTCATTTTTTTGGTTTTTAAGTGGGGTTGGAATTTATTATAAATTAATATTTCTTATAATTCCAAAGGTTCCCCTCTCCTCCCTTATAAAATGGCACATCCTCCCTCTCATCTTTACACAACATTAAGCCTTCAATATCAGCCAAAACCTTCCCATTTCACTTATCAACTTCCCTATAAATATTATAGATGTCCTGGTCTTTTTCAAAGACCAATCTTAGTTCCCTAAGAGGAGGTTTCAAAGAGGCGTGTCGAAGAAGAGGTAATACCCGTTACTAATTCTTTCAAATTTATTTCTTCTTCTTCTTATTCTTATTTAGTTGTTTCGTTATGAAGTAATAACATAAGTATCACTCATATACTGATATGTTATTATATATATAAAACAACCCTATTTCACCTTCTATCCATCATACGGAAAATGAAATCAACGCGCGTGCTATGTACGGAATACCATCTCCACGCCTTTGTGTAATCTGTTTTCCACCACCACCTTACTTGGATGGGTATAATGGTGTAAATAAATAACTATATTTAATTATTGTAAAGTGATAACGATTATGAATTATTATATAAACACTTCAATACAATTCCATGATCATGGGAATGATATCATCATTCGTAAGTACGTACGGACTACCGTCTCCACGAACGCGATGAGATTCATTTTCCATGATTAACCATTCAAGTATGATTATAAAGTATATATAATAAATAATAATGAAAGATATTACATAATAATTATAATGTATTTATGAACATATATGTTTTATTTACTTAATTCTATTTAATTCAATAAGGAAACGAAAACAGTGTTCATGCATACGTACGGCCTACCGTCTCCATGAACAATGTATTTCTTTCCCTTTATCGATATATTATGTATATTATGAATATATATTATATATAATTCATGTTTTATATTCTTAAATTATGTAATCATGATCTAAGTAACCATATTAATAATTACAAGTCAAAACACGGATGATAAATGAAAAGATTTCACCCAAAATGCTACTTTAATATGATTTTATAAAAGAACGGGTAATATACAGTCATAAGTGAACCATATATGATATCATAACAATGAATATGATTATTTAATAATTCAATGACATTATTTAAATCATTATACAGGAGTTTCAGATACATACAAATCATATCGGACCTAAGGTAAGGGATAATGTTGCAATCTCAATTGTTTTCTATCCGAGATTGCCTATACGTAAGTATTTACTGGAGTTATATTTATCATCCATGTACATGTTTTATAAAAATTTTATCATTTATGTTTAAAGTCCTTTTTACCCATTTTTAAATTTTACTACATGGTATGTAAGGAATCTTTCTTTTTTTTCCATACGAGGTACTTTTTGACTTTTCCAGCAAAACTACGAGAAGAATGTTTTTTTAAATTATACGGCATTAATGGATTTTTACGGTTTTACAATGCCTTATTTTCATGAAGCTTACTCTACAATATTTCATGACTATTTTCAAAACAAAATCCTTTTCTTTTAAAATTTCCATGTCATTTTGTGAAAATAAAATGATTTTGAATAAGAAAGGATATTTTCCTCAAGAATTCATTTCAAGTGTTTTATCAAAACCATTTTCCATCTAAGATGAAATTATTTCATTGTGTATGTTTCAAGTATAATGTCTCTATGATTTACATTGTTTCACTTTTCTTATGATGAAATTATATCCTTTTTTTGTATGGATTATGTTATGATGGGATTATGTTTATGAAACCCATTTTATACTTTGGGTAATGATGAATGATATATGTTCATGTTACGGTACAAATAAGAATGATTTCATTATGAGATGGGTGGGACCTATATCTGCCTACAATGCATTGGGTAAAGATTTATATCTCATGAGATAGATATGTCTGGAATGCTAAGTTAATCCGGTTCAGTGATACAGGGCTGGAACGAGGAGTGAACTCGATTCAGAAAGGGACTTTGTCCACTAAGATGGTATTGGCAGCAATGTCTTGGCTAATATGGAAATCATAACATGTGTATAATGGTTGTCATAATTACATGCTTTATTCCCATGCTATTCTATTATGAATGATGTTCCTTTATGATATATGCCTTATGTACTTCCATGATTTGTGTATTTACTCAAGATTTGGATGTTTAGATTTTATGTTCAAGTTTTTGCATTCAAATGTTTATGGATTGTTTTATGTTCTCTATGTTTACCCTTACTGAGCATTTGAGCTCACCCTTTTCATGTTTTCTTTTCCCCAGGATATAAAGAAAGGTTTTACGTAAGAAAACCAAAAGGTAAATATCTTTATGGGAGATGTTGATGATCTTTCACCATGATTAGAAGATTACGTTTCGAGTTTCCAAAGACACTAAATTAATACGGTCTTTGGGAGTCTGTTTTTGTCATGTATTAAGTATTCCGAAAAAGTAATGTAATGTTCATGTACGTCAATATTTGGGTTTCTAAACAATACATACCAAAATTATGGATCCATTACCTTGTCTTCTTCCCCATAATGGTCTAATTTTAATACTAAAACACAATGATTTAGTTGACCAGTAGTGGGTCAATCCCGATCATTGGTATACATGTGGGAGACATTAATTGTAGGGTATAGAAAAAACCTCCCCATGAGAAAATATGGAAGTAATCACATGCTTAATAATAACCTATAATTTATATATGATTAGTTGGTGATATAGATGTAATATTTATTCTTTGACACATAGAAATTTTTCTCGAGTAATAGGGTTGGTTCTTCAAGACAGTGGATCTATAATACAAAACTACTCTTCATATCTTCCTAGGGATCTGTTGAGGTATATGAAAAGTGGTTATGAGAACTAACACAATCAATTCAATTATTCTAGGGATACCTTCTATAACAATTATAATACACAACATCAAGTTTGTAGGATTCACATGATTTAAATGGATTTGTATCACTGTGGAGCACCACCTACTAAACCATATAGGGATTTCTTGAGGAACTGATGATATAATGAAGGTATATAAATATAGAATAGTATTAAATCCCTTCCTGGTAAATAGTTTAAATAATTTTTTTTAGAAGACTATGAATCCAGTATTGGATACTTAATCACCAAATATGGTCTTAAAATGGAAATTTTTGAGTGTATTTTAACCTATCTTGTCCAATAACATAATTTTCATTTTATATGATATTGTATAATTCTCAATTCATCATGAAATTTTGAGAATCTATGTTGATATGATATTTATCACAGAGCTAGTGTTTACCAAAAACTATTGGATTTCAATGCCATTGATATTTCTTGAGAGATAGAGGTGTTATTTATATACATGTATAAGGGTACATATATCTTCCCAAAAAATGAGAATACAGCCTAATAGTCCTTATACTTAGCTTCCTCTAACTGTCAAACATCAACAGAAACCAAAAAAATCACAAATTAAATAGTGATTATCAGTGCCTCGATGAGGGACTCATGGAGTGCCTTCGACTAGATGAGAATGATAATGATTGATATTAATTATAGTATGCTTGGGAGGTTATTTATTTTTATAATACATATATGATAGGGTATGATTTTTATGTTGGTCCATAAGTCTTACTTATTACTTTTCCATTCCTTTAGTTTTAAAAATTAAAAAAAAACTTTTTAAAAATATGTTTACTAACTTTCATATTTTACAAGTGTTTTAGTATGTTTTTTTAGAAAAAATTAATTTATACCATAAATATAAATGTTTCTAGTGTATTATGAATATGAAATTTCATTACTAAAAATTATCCATCATAATGAAAGTACATATAATCAATTATACTAACCTATTGTATAACCAGTTGTTAGAATTACTTTTTATTGAAAAAATTCAGGACCATAAGACTTACCTTGGTACTACTACATTAGACAAAAACTCATTAAATTTATCATATTGTAAATTAATAAGTAAATCTATCAGACTATCCAAAATTTTATAATCAAAATATATGGATTTGTTTCTATTATAAGGAATAAAAAATAGAATTTTAATGGTTCTAAATAAAATTATGTGAGACATTCAGTTATTTCTAGGTTGTGAAGTGTAATCTATCCAAGGCCATTGAAACTAACATTGAAATATGACCATTGAGATATTTCCTATAAATAGATAGTAATTTGAAGAGTGTGAAGCTAATAATTTTCATAATTCAATTATTCAAAAGATTTATTTGCATGAAATTGTTGTTCTTAGTATTTTTAATACTTTAGAAAGTTTTCATTATAAAAAATCTTTTTCAGGGTTGTTTCCTTTAGAACAAATTTGAATATCTATTCTTTCTCCAATCATTGTACTATCTAAGGAATTCTTAGGATAGGAGGATGGTTAATCTCATCTATTAGATCGAGGGATTCTAGGGCTAGGAAGACAAAAACTAATCATTGTATTAAGGGATTTTGAGGATAGGAATAGAGGGTTTGTTCCAATCACCATATTGAGGGATTCCCTAGTAAGGAAAGACATACCTTTATAGGAGGTATAAAACTATGGATAACTTTATTCATGATTTTCTGACTACCTTTACACTTAAGGCTAAAATATTGAAATTTTTAAATTCATATTGTCAATCATTCTTACTTTTATAAGTTCTGTATTTATTGTTTGTGAAAGATCTATTTTTTATTGTGCATTGTTTTATAAATGTAGTTATAATAATTATGTTTCTAAAAAACCTATTTATTAGTGTGTATATGATACTGATAAAACATTCTCTGATAAAATTGTACAATCTATGATTTCTATTTTAATGTTCTGATCATCAGACAGTGTCTGAGTCTAATAATATTATACATAAGAGGATTGTGTTTTGATATAGTTTAAATTTTTAAAACTACAATTCACCCCCCTCTTGTATTTCATGGTTACTCTTTTGGTCCAAAAATTGGTATCATAATAGGTTATACTATTCATACTTACTAATTTTTTACTTCCATTATCAACTAAAACTTATACAAACTTCATGTTTATAAATTGTTTTTCACCATTTTGTTTGTGTATGAAAGAGTTTATATTGTTTTTTAAGATAGAATGGTAAAATTTTGAAAACATTGAAAATATAAATCCAATTATTCCTCTTAACTTTGGTGGAGATGACTATGAGCACTATGGAGATCAAATGAAGAATTTTATTATTAATTCTTATGTTGGTAATTTTGTGATGATTAATAGAAATTAAAGTATTCCTAATAAGGATGTTACTAATTTCACAAATAATGAAAATTAGGAATATAAACACAATTATATAGTATGTAATACTCTTTTACGTTCCATGAATAGAATACATATAGTCTTATTTCATCATATGAAGCTACTAATATAATATGGAAGAAGTTAGAAGTCGCACATTTTTCTACTTCCAAAGTTGTTGAAACAAGAAGTGCTATGTTGTGATATGATCATCAAGCCTTTGATTTTCTACATAGAGAGACAGTTTCCATGATTAAAAAAAGGTATATGAATATTATCAATAGTTCACAATATCTTGGAGAGAAAGTTCTTGAGGATAATATTTTGTTTGAAACTATTATAGAAATAATTCCAAATGAGTGGTAATCAAAAAGAACTACTTTGGAAGGCACAAGGAATATTACCAATATAAATCTTAAATATCTTATTGATTCTATCACAAAATATGAAGGAATAATGAAGAGGGATGAGAAAAGGATAACAATAAAAATAGAGGTGTTTCTTTTGTAATAGCATCTACTAATCCTACTAAAGTACAATTAGTTGAAAATGTTAATGTATCTTCAATAAAGAAGAAATTTATTATTCAGTATTATTATAGTTCATTAGAACATTTATATAATGAGTTGGAAATTTTTCTAGAATGATGAAAAAGATTTTGTGTTATAAATATTTTCAATACACTTATAAAAAGAGTCTTAAGGGTAAAAGTGGAAAAGGAATATGAGGTTACTTGTTTTGAATATATGAAAAATAGACGTATTCAACTTAATTATCCCAAGTTAAATAAAAAAAGATAAAAAAATAAAGATATTAATATATAAATTATGAAAATTAATATAATTTTAATGGTAAGAAAGTTATAAAAGATTCTAACACCTTGAGTTACAGTAGTGGAGATAGTTCTTCAGAAATTTCTTGATATAATAATAATTCTGGATAGGGGAATATTTCACTTTTTGATGAAATTAATTTGGTAAAAAAATGTTAAATGGAAAAGGTACACAATGATGAATCTCTTATAAATGTGTATCTAAATGAAAATTCTGCTAATGAGAAAAATTATATATCATCTGATGAAGAATCTTCCTCACTATATGAAGATAATTCTCTACCTATTAAGAAGAAGTATCTATGTTTTAAAAAAAAATTGGAAATGATAATTTTAAGGTTTGTAAAAAACTTTATAATGACCAACATAAACATGAAAAGGAGGATTCAAGAATAAATATTTTTAATAATGAAATATCATATCTTTATAAATATCTTGATTAAACAAACATAAAAAAAGATACTTTTTCAAAATATATTGAGAAAATTATTTCTAATAAAAATATTTTACAAATTGATTTTAAAAAACTAAGTTCTAGTACTATTTATAATGAGTACAACAAAAAGTTTTCAAAATAAAATCTGATATATCTATTTTAAAGAAACCTCTGTCTAAGTTTACCACTATTAATGAAAACATTGACAAAATTTACAAACAAATTATACCTCATGGAAATAATTATAGATTGAGTTATAAAAATAAAAAAACTATTTTTAGTAATAATTATTTTGTTCCTAAAAGTGAACCATTTTCCATAAAATTCCAAAGTGGTGGACATTGGAAGAAACATTGTTCTTTAAATAGAATTTAGTGTCCTGGTTTTCATAAATGGTTTTTTTATGGAAATTAAATTTAATCATCTAATTGATGTTGATCAAATTTGGCTTCCTAAAGTTTTATTTTCTAATAATACCAGACCCAATAAGGCCTAGGTTCTGAAAAATAAATTTCTTTATTTTTAGGAAAATAATTATAGTATAAAAAATAAAAACATTTGGTATATGGATAATATTTTTTCTATACATATGACTAGAAAAAAACATTTAATTAATATTATTATAAATATGAAATGTGAAAAGGTAAATTTGGAGATAATTCTCAAGGATAGGTCATTACTGTATGTGACATTATACTTATTAGAAAAGCTCCTATTTCAAAAAAAACATCCTTGTAGGGGTTAAGAAAAACCTTATAATAATATTTCAATTGTGGGATAAATGTTATCTTGTGAACTTCAAAAATGATAAATGTACGGTACACAGTTCAAAGGATTAATTTATTCCTTCAATCAATCGGTATGACAATATTTATACACTAAAAATAGAATACCTTAGGATCCGAGACTTACCTTTCCTTAGTGCTATGGAAGATCAATCATGATTATGGAATATAAGGTTAAGACAATGTAAACTAAAAACTTTATCTATGTTAAATAAGAAATAACTTGTTAATAATATACTAGAACATAGGTTTGATTCTTCAAAATTTTATGACCCTTTTTTATTAGGTATCAAATATAAGTAAACTTTTAAATTTGTTTGTGAAGTCCTAACTTCTAATGTTTTATAGTTAGTTCACATAAAACTAATTGGACCAACACAAAATGAAATTATTGGTGGAAAATACTATGTATATGTCTTATTTGATAATTAATCTAGATAAACATGGGTTTATTTTAATATAAGAAAATATAAAGGCTTTATTTTTTCTAAAAATTTTGTGCCCCAAGTTAAAAATGATAAAAACCTTCCCTTGGTAACTATTCATAGTGATCATGGTGTAGAATTTGTAAATTCTTATTTTGAAACTTTTTGTAGCAAGAAAATAATTGAAAATTACTTTTCATCACCTAGAACTTTGTAGAAAAATTATATAGTTTTAAGAATAAATATAGTTCATCAGGATATTACTAGAACCATGTTGAGTGAATCCCTAACTTCTATAAATATTTGGGGTGAAGCAGTTAGTATAGCCTTATATATTATAAATCAGGTTTTAATTATACCTTTTGGTAATAAAACTCTTTATGAGTTGTATACGGTATGAAAACCAAAATTTTCTTACCTTAACATTTTTTGGATTCAAAGTATTCATCTTGAATACTAAAGATAATTTACATAAGTTTTCATCCAAATCAGATGAAGGGGTATTTTTAGGTTATTATGAAACTAGTAAGGATTATATAATTTTTAATAAACATTGTTGTATAGTTAAAGAAATAGTACATGTTGAGTTTGATGAAACTAATACCTTTTCTCCAAACAATTCCAATATACACCTTCAGATTTTATTTCTAAAACTAATTTTCAATCAATCATAAAAATTACTTCTCATAAGATAATTACCCAAGAATTGCTTTCTGAATTTATTCCAATGGAATATTTTAAACATATTGTTGAAGAATAGTATTTTTAAAAACAATGAAATCAGTTATTTTTTAGGAACCATCCTAGTGATAGTATCGTTGGTGTTGTATATGAACTATTTTTTTTTTTGAGAATTGAAATTTAACTTCTATCATTTTTATCTTAATTCAATCTCAAGAATCCTGATGATGATTTAGGTGATGAGGATAAGATAAAATCAATGAAATAAGAGATCAATGATTTTTAAAGGAACAAAGTATATATTCCAGTTTAACATCCTAAGGATACTTCTATAATTGGTATAAAATGGGTTTTCATGATAAATTTTAGGAAAATGGAATAATAGTTATAAGTAAATACATAATTGTTTCTAAGGGATATAACCAAAAAAAGGGAATATACTATGAATAAATGACTCTTCAGTTGAAATAATTAAAGCTATTTAGATACTTTTATCCTTTACAACATTCTTTAATTTTAAACTATTTAAATTGGATTTTAAGTGTGATTTTCTTAATGGATGTGTTCAGGAAGAAGTTTATGAAAAACAACCACCAGTTTTTGAAAATATAAAACAAGAATAAAGTGTTTATAAACATATCAAATACCTTTATGGACATAAAAAATCCCCTAGATCTTGATATGATAGATTAACTAGATTTTTGTAACAAAACAATTTTGTTAAGGGGGTTGTGGATCCAAACATTTATATAAAATATGTTAATAAACACATTACTATTGTAAAACATTATATTTGTGACACTATATTTGGTTCAACTCAAATTTATTTAATAGATTAATTTGTGGATCTTATGAAATTTGTGTTTTAAATGAATATGATAGGAGAGTTAGAATACTTTCTAGATTTTCAAATCTCACAAAAACCAGAATAAACTTTTATATCTCAAAATAAGTATATAAAATATCTTATTAAAAAATATCGATATAATAACATTAAAAATATTATTACTCAAATTGGTACCTATAATACTTTATATCTTGATGAATCTAAGAAATCATTTTATCAAATATATTTTAGTGGTATGATTGGAAACTTGCTTTACTTAGTTGCTAGTCATCAAGGTTTAAAGTTTTCATTATTATTATGTTCTAGATATCAAAAAAATTCAAAATAATTCCATCTTAAAGCTGTTAAATGTGTTTTTGTTACTTTAAGGGAACTATGTATTTAGGATTATTCAATTACTCTATAAACTATTTCAAACTAAAAAGATTTTTAGATTATGACTTTAGTGGATATATAATGGATAAAAAAGTACATCTTGAACATGTCATTTCTTAGGAGATTCTTTAGTTTCTTGGTTATGTAATAAACAACATGTAGTATAACATTTCACTATTGAATCTGAATAAGTGGTAGTGGGAATTTGTTGTGTTCAAGTTTTGTGGATGAAACACCCATTCACTGACTATGGAATGAATTTTACTAAAACTCAAACATTGTGTGACAACAAAAGTTTCATTAAATTAAGTAAAAACCTAGAAGATACCTCACATTATAAACACATAGATATTATAATTCACTTAATTCGAGGTCACACATTTAAAGGATATATAATTTTACAATTCATTGGAATGTAGGAACAACATGATAATATTTTTTAAAAATGCTTAGTTTTGATAGATTTGAAAACATTAAATAGAATCTACGAATGATCAATCTTAAGTAATTATTCATATCTACTTCTTGTTTTAAAATATCCTTTAATTAATATAGTCCTTTTCATAGGGGGTAAAATATATTTTTTTATTTTAATATTATTTTTCTATAAACTTTTATTTTCAAAAAATTTTATGCTTCCTAAAATTTATTATCATAATCAATTTTACAAACTAAAAAATTTAAGAAAATACTCAAGAAAATTATTTTGTTATATAAAAAGTATTAGTAAACTAAAACATTTCAAGGCTCAAATATTATAACAAACTTTTTTAATCAATTTTTATAAAACTATAATAATCAATTTTTTATAAAAATATCATAATCATTATTTTATAAAACTATTGTAATCTTTTTAAATTAAAAAAAACCAAGAATAATAAGTTATTCATACCAATGAAACTTTACCCTCTGGAAGATATTCTTATTTTAGTTTTTGTACAAATCGTTTACTTGAGATAATAATTTTTGATATAGTTTTTCTTTTTGTTTTAACACTTTTTTTAAGTTATCAAACATAAAAAGTTTCTAATTAGACTATTAAATACTATGATAAAAATATTTCTTAAAGAATTTAGAGTTAAAATTTACTTTTAAAAATTTTCTTTTGTTAAATCTCAGTTATCATATCATCTAAAGATTTAATTTCAATCATTGATAGTTTTTGGAATATGAACCATCACTTCTCTATTCCTATATAAATGTGGGTCACCCTGATATCCCGCATAATTATTTCAGAAGAATCACTGTTAACTCTATTCACCCCTCAAAGAGGCTAGTCCGGCTATTTTGGAATCCATTTTATCTCCTTCTCAAGTCTCATTATAATGAAAACTTAGAGTAATTACACTAATAGGAATGTTTTCATAAGATTACTTATGTATATATCTTGGATTTATAAGTATTATACTATAATTAAAAGAATGATTTCTTTACAAGGTTGGTAAAATGTTTGCGTAGAGAAACCAAAAAATGATTTTGACTTGTATTATCCTAAATTTATCTGAGATTTTTATAACATCCCTGGTTTTTAAAATAATATGGTAAGGAACTAGTTTCTTTCAATTTTTTTAGAAATAAATTCAATATATACTATAAAAGAGTAGATGATTTAGTATGTATTACTTCAGGAGGTGAATCATATTTACCATAAAGAAACTACCAGATAATCTTGGATATTTTAAAAAGAATAAGGAAGAAGCTTCTATATTTCCTAGTTACAACAATTTCAAAAAATTATCACATCTTTTATCAAACAATGGAGTTATATAATTATGGATGTATTGGTATTTAATAACTATAAAGGGTTATTGGGACACCCTTAATGTTTTTGATATACTTGTCTTCGATTGCTTCATGAACATGAGTCAAATGAACTTGGTTAGGTTTGTTTTCTATATGGTGGAAGAAATCAAGAGTGATTCAATAGAGCCAATGATTATTATGTTTATTTCTTTCATGAAAAAGTTACATGTGAAGGGAATGAAACTTTCTAACATTGAGAACCAAACTTACCTAATATGATAAAATATCTCTTTTATTGGTGAATATTCAATTTAAAAAATGAAATTGGTTTTTTAATCTAATTCAAAAAAATTATTGATTAGGTTGGTGGTGTTAGGTTTATGGTTTAACCATCTAATAAGGATGATATTTTTTAAAAGAATAGAAAATTGGAAACTTCACCCCATCCAGAGTGGAAACAGAAAAAAGAAAAGAAAACATTGGATGGTTCTTTTAAATAGTTGATAGAACATAAGGAAAATAAGAAACCCAGGGAACCAGAGTTTGGAAATCATTCAGCTAGGTAAAAGGATTTATGAATCCAGATAACAGATCTGTTAAAATAAGATGCAAAAAGGATGAAACAAAATAAGATATTAGAGGATGTTATAGATTGTGAATGTTTTTTAAAATGTGTTTAAAAGGATTTTGAGAATCCTACTCTACCAATTTACCCTACTAATTGGTTTATCCCTATTTCTAGACTGGATTTTGATGAAAACTATCATACTCCTATAATAGTTCCCTCAGTTAATGATAAGGGAAAATAAAAAGTAGTTACAAAATAATTAATCCCAGTTCTTTGTGATAAACAAAAAGAATAAGTGCTTAGTATGTATGGTAAAAGTGTTCTTATAACTTCGAGGTAGCTAGATAGAGTGATTGAAGAAGTATAAAAATAACAAGAAGAATAAGAGTCCATAGAGGAATAGAAATAATAATAATATAAAAAGAAGAATAAAATGAAGAATAAGACAAATAATAAGAAAAATAAGAAGATAATTAAGATAAAATAGATACTGATGAATCCTCAAAACAAATAAAAACATAAAAAATATCATCTTATTTTTTACCTTATTAGAAAAATAAGGATGAAGACTTATAAGTCTCAGAAGTTTAGAAATCATCTTCAAAATAATAATTAAATCCATCCTCAAAGGAAGTTAAAGAGAAAGATCAACAATAAAAGATAAAAGTTTCTAAAAATCAAGAGATAAAAATAATGCGGAATTTCTAGTTGTTTCATATGATAATAAAGTTTAAAATAAAGGAAAAGAGAAATTTGAGGATGTATAAAACCTGATATTGAATCATTAAGACCAAAAAATTGAAAGGAATCATCAGAATAATCAACTTTTGAGGTAACCTTTAGAAAAAATGTTTTTGACTTAATTTTACAATCTTTTATAATGTTAATGATATTATTCCTTATTTTCCTAAACATGAGGAAAGATTTCAACCAATTTATAATAGCCTTAGTGAGATATATGATTTGTTGAATGTTTAAATAGAATCTATTATCTAAATTGAGGCAGAGTTTAAAACTTTTCAAGAGAAGTCTCAGAATCATAAAATATCATATAATTAGAAGATAAAATGATCCAATCAAGTGGATATTGATATTATGGATAATTATGATCAATTTATTTATGTAAATAAACCTTTATTATAAATATATGATTCTTTTTGAAATTCATCTATGATTGTATCCAATCAAGTAAAGTTTTTGGAAGAATTAATAAACACAGCTGATGATTAAAATGAAGATGTAAATTTTTTTAATGAAACATTTCACAATTTAGAGTTTTAGAATAGCAGACTAATTCTTTTCAAATGTGAATTGATCCTTATTTTTAAAGAGAACAAAATTATTTCTAAAGAGGTTGAAATATTGAAGGATGAAGTCCAGAAGTAAGGACTGTTGGAAAAAATTCATAAATCTTGAGAAGGAACTAGATTAGTTTAAAAATATTAAGTCCATTATCAAGATATTGAGGAATAAATAATGAAAATCTTTATTTTGAACTCTCGATGTATTATTTTATAAAAAAATGATTAATGAACATGATTATCTTTTCACCCAAAACTTTGTGTTTTAATATCTTCTAACAATTTTAAATTTATATTCTTTATATTATTTCATAAATTATTTGTTATTCCACAAATAATTTTTTCATATATTATTACTCTTCTAACATTTTAGAAAACTATGGTTACGTTTTAATTCGTTTTAAAAATCACAAAGGTGGAGAAACCTTGGGGATAAACATTGAAAATTTATAGGGAATTTTTTTAAGGGGGTTTGTTATAAAAAGGGGATATACTATCCTAAGGGGGGATTTATTAATACTTTCAATAATATCATAAAATAATTATAAACACAAGGTGAGTTATAAAGTATATATTTAAAAGTTTTTAAAATGTAAAAGGGTTCTAAGTGTTTAAAACTTATTATTTTCATTTAAGTGTCATGTTTTGTTCTTTCCAAAATGTTGGATATTGTTCAATAAGAAGTCTTACTACTTAATTTTCCATTCCTTCAGTTTTGGAAATTACAAACTCCTTATTAAAAATATACTTTATAACTATTATATGCTACAAGTGTTTTAGTATGTTCTTTTAGAAAACATTACTTTATAACATACATAGAAATTTTTATATTGTATTACGAATATAAACTTTCATTAATCAAACAAATCATCTGAATGAAATTTCACCAGATTAATTGGACTAACCTATGGACTGACCATTGGTTAGAGTTATGCCTTACGGTCAAAAGTCATGACCATAAAAATTACCTTAGTACTGATACATCAGATTGAAACTCAATACATTTATCATATTGATAATTAATAAGGGAAGAATATCGAACTATACAAAATATTATAATTAGAATTTATAGATTTGTTTCTATCGTAATGAATACAAAATAACAACAAAATTGGTCTAAAAAATGAGGTTAGACATTCAGTTATTTCCCGGATGTTATATATAATTTTTTTAAAGTTTGTTGCAATTAACATAGAAATGTGACTATTGGGAGATCACTTATAAATATCTAGTAATTTGAAGAGTTTTAAGATGATACTTTTTGAAATTCAAGTCTTCTAATGATTTCATACCATGAACTGATTGTTTTTAGTATTTATAATACTCTAGAGAGTTTCCATTATAAGGAATCCTTGTGAGGGTTATTTCCTTTAGAATAAATTTTCATTTGTATTTTTCATCTGATCAATGTACAGATCAAGGTATTTAAAGGATACTAATGTGGTGAATCTGTTCCATTGAATCGAGGACTTATAGGGCTCGAGAGAAATATGTCGATTGTCATATTGAGGGATTCCAAGGATAGGAAGATATAGTTTGTTCTGATTATCATATCAATGGATTTCATGGTAAAGAATTACATACTGTTACATGAGGTATAAAACTATGGATACCTTTAGTCAGGTTTCTCTTAATACCTTTAATCTTAAGGTTAAAATAATGAAATATTTTAATCTATCTTATAAGTCGTTCTTACTTTTATAAGCTGTTTATTTTTTATTTATATAAGATCTATTTTTCCCTTTGTGAATTGTTTTCAAAAGTAGGTTGTAATTCTTATCATTATAAATAATCTATTTATTAGTGTCTGTGTGATACTATTAAAACATAATTTTATATGATCAAATAATATAATATTTCAATTCTAATACTCTGACCATTGGATAGTAGCTGAGTATGATATTTTTATGTAGAATATTATTGTGTTTTAATACAGTTTTAGTTTTTAAAAATATAATTCACCCCCTATTGTATGTTATATTTACTCTTTCAATCAAAAATTCTCTCTCTAATGATTGCTCCATGATGGGAAGTATGGATAGCCCTACTAACTATTTTATATGTGTTTGGTTGGAACCTACTAAGTTATTTTAATGATTTGATGGTTTCTTCTAAGTGTTGGATTGTAGGTGATAAGACAAATGGTCAACAAATTCGATGGGTCATAGAGTTATAATAGAAAATAAAATTACATGGAGATTTTCATTCTGTTCTCAGAGTAACATTATCCTTCTTATCTCATAAGTATAGATAGTTTTCTCAAAGATAGCACCCAAAGAATTAATATTTCTTGAGTTTTTTTCTCTTTGGTTATTAGTTCATATGGGGGATTAAGGGAGTTTATAAGTGTTCTTTACCTCTAATATCATTAAAAGTTTCCACCAACATAATGAATTTATGGAGGAACACTCATGATCATCATCATAGGAGTCATCCATATCCAAATGGGTAATGGTAATACATCCCAATGTGGGGGATACTGAATTTCATGATAGTTTGAAACATATTTAATAGATATGAAGTCACCTAGTAATCCTTTCAATGTTAATTCCACTTCTATCAATATTTAGAGTATTATTATGATAACAGTGTATCTATGGGTGGACAGATAGTTGAATGGGTATACGATTGATTCAACCATGAATTAATGATCCTAGATACCTAAGTAATCAAATTTTTGGATATCCAATCATTAAACATGTTATCACTTCATTATTTGACTTATTCTCAACCCATGAAATATTGATTATTAAATAAGGTAGTGAAGATTCATATAATATGCACTAGATAGTAACCATATTCCATTGTTTCATGGTCTATTATTCTAGAGAGATAGTACTTAAAAGAAAATCACTCTTGGATTCTGTATTTATGGAACCTATGGTAGGGGTAATAATCGGGGAAATTTTTTAACTCGAACACTTTTGAATGTTCAAAATATATATTGAGATATTTTCCATAGAACATTTGATTATATCTAGGATATGCTAATTTATAAAGTGGAAGACATTTTCCTTTTATTCTATGAAGAGTATAACATCTTTTATATGATGGGGGTCCTAGGAATCATTCTCACCATGAGTCTATTTCTAAAGGGTCTTGTTCTATGGGGTCTATTTTAGCTAGATAGGATGTTGGTTCAAGTTCTGCATGAAAATTTTCAATTATTCACACCTGATATTTCATACATATGGGGGAGGTGTTAGATGAGATCCTTGTTATTTTATTTTATGTCCTTACCAAGGTGATAATCTATCTTTGGGAATTACTGGAATTTTTATACTTACTCATATAAATAAGGGTTGGGACCTACCTATGTTTTGTGTTATCCACACACATATCCAACAACAATTCTTGGAGAATATGAACATCAAGGGAATACATCAATCCCTTCCATCAACCGATATAGTCAGACACAAGATCCTTCTCCCATTTTTTTCCACTTAAAGAGGTAAGTGATACTCATTTGGATTCAAGTGAATCTAAACTCTACATTAGTTGACAATGAAGATACTCCCTATTAGTAATGTATCCTAGCACTATGTTTTTATTGAAGATGAAGGCATGTCCTTCCTGCGTCTAGAAGATAAATTAGAGCTTGGTTTCCTCTTACTGCTATGGTATTCCCAACATTAAATCACAACAAGAAGCAATATGGGCAAGGTAGTTCTCTGGGTTACCTAATTCAATGAATGATTTGAATATATAGTTACAAAAATTTATCTCTAATGGGGAAATGTTCCACCCACTATAGATACACACTCTTTCGGGATGAATTGAGTCTCTGTATGTGTCTATAACCTATTGGAGAGAAGTGGGAGAATTTATTAGGTTATCATGGGTGAATTTTCCATGGATGTTCCCCCTAGATTGTTAGCTGACTCATGATTACTAGTGATTGTGGAAAAATAATGGGAAGTTACATTGTTATATTTCAAACAGAACCATGGGGAATGCCAGGTTCTTTCCATAGTTATTTTCTAGTCATAGTTCACTCATATGTAACTGATCATTGTCCACATGGACAAAAAGTACACCTACCCATGTACCAGATATTCCAACTATTAGTAAGTTTCTATAGTGGTATGGTGTGGAATCTATATCCTCTTTATGATAGTGAAGCATAACATTAAATAATAAATAAACAGTAAAAATAGTATATGGCACAGTGATAATAATAAAGTAGAAAATAATGGTCACACATAGAATAAAGAGTATCTCACATATATGGTGTCTTGATTTTGAGGAATAAAAACATAAATAAATGGGAACATGCACACAATTTCATATAAGTATATAAAAAAGAAAACAAATACTAAAAAACTATATCCATGAGAATATTGGAAATTGGATCATTTTTATGCCCATATGATCCCATCATAAAAATAAATCAAGAATCCATATCAAGTAGGTACCCTTTATCCTTATCAAAATATATAATGTATGTTTGAGTACCAAATGATGACCCAAATTGAGTGTGGATAAAACTCAGAAGTCCACCACCAAAAGTTTCTAATAAAAATCAAGCCTATGAATATAAAATATAACATTGTGAGGAATATAATATATTTAAAGTGGTAAGGTATATATAAACCATGTCAATTTAGGATCTTCATGGGATGCCTTACTAACCCTTCCTGGTTCAGAATAAACTGGATGCCTCTATGAATATAACCATTAATTTTCTAGGGTTCCAAGGAATATATCCAAGGAATACACATGTAATAATAAAAGGATATATATGGGAAACCCATATAATTCATGACCATATAATTCAAGTACCACTTACAATAATCATCCAAGAAGTTAGGCTATGGGTATGATTGTATTCCAAGGGATGGACCCTTGGTATTTTACCATAAAATTTTATAAAGAAGCCCGGTGACTAGTCCAAGATAATCTCATGATAAACTTGTTTAGATCCCAAGGAAACAATATAAGGTGTTTCATTTCCAATTAAATCATGAAGAATCTAGGTAGATGATCAGAGGAAATATAATTTTCAAAAATGAAATTGAGTCATCCCTATAAACCAATTCATTCATACACTAAGACATTAACATGGAAAAAGTTTAGTTTCTCACATGGTGGTTGGATCAATTAATGATTTTGAATCCAATGTGTTCACCCATGGAATTCCATGTTGAGAACTCAAATCTTACTCAAGGATGTTCATGCCTTATAGTGAACCAGGTCTAGTACAAAAGTAAACATAATTCCACATGTCATTAGTGGGACACATAAATTTATCAAATAAATTTACCCAATTAGGGTTATTTCATTGATAAGAAATCAAGAGGTGAAATTCAATTATCAGTTCCATATAACAATTTAATTTAATATATTTAGTTCATTCCTTTTACAAGTATCAATCCAAACTCACCTAAGGTCCATTTTTAATATAAATCATTAGTTTTCAAGGGAATTTAAACAAACATGCCCTAAGGGGTGGTTGAAGATGATTTTGAAAATCTCTAATTTTTTCAATGGTCTCGTAAAACATCTGAGACTAGAATTAGACAACAATATAACTGAATATTAATTTTATAATCATTGCATGAAATGTATAGTGTGGGGCATAATGGTGACAATTTATAAACCATTATACTTTTAGGAAGATGTACTGTACCGCCTTCCATATTCCAATGGTATACTACCCATCTAGTATTGGCCTTATATTTGGTATGTAATTAGAGATAATGAATAACCATACAAACATCCTGAAAACATTACATATTATATTGCATGGAGATAATGTTGAATATGGTGATGAAAAATGAGAAAAGAAGTAAGATGAGTTCTGATCATACTGGGGGGATAAAACATGATGAATGATGATAAAATAAAAGTATAGATTATGTATATACAAAAAATGCTATAAGATAAAAGATTGAGAGCTCTCACATGGT
This sequence comes from Viscum album, assembly GCA_963277665.1. Taxonomy (NCBI): domain Eukaryota; kingdom Viridiplantae; phylum Streptophyta; class Magnoliopsida; order Santalales; family Viscaceae; genus Viscum; species Viscum album. The sequence continues at coordinate 1,171,309,348 of OY728130.1, forward strand.
GGTTTCTTTGAAAATGAGGGGGAGAAGATAGAAAAATAGATTTAATGGAAGGATGGAAAAAATGTCATTTTTAAGTATTTTAAATAGGGTGCATGTTTTGGAATAATGGTTGGGAAAATTGTATACACCTACTATCGAAGTGGAGATCACTCACACAATTCATGTGCATGATTAGACAAACCATATGAAAACTGTGAATTTGACACAACCTTATGGCCTAGACCATGAATGGTCTACATTCATGGTTAGACAAAATGTGTGAATACCATGCATGGTAAAGCTATATTGAATTTTATGTTTTCCTTCATCATAATACCCATATTACATGGTATGAAAAACCATTCTCATCCCCACTAGTTCCACATATTTAAGGTGCATAGTTAGTTAGAACTGTGTACTAACCATGTGCCTCTGCTTGTTTCTCCAAAAATGGAACTCCAGGCACTAAACAATTCTCTAAATCTCTTAAAACAACTATTCTCCGATTAGGTTGTTAAATTAAGGTAAAAATAACCGAGATCCTATAAAATCTCCTCCTTAAGACAACTCATCTTTGAGTTCCCCTTCTAATAGTTGTTGTATTGCATCTAAGAATAACTCTACCCACTGAATATGTATATCGTTCTACCATTCCCAAATTCTCTCTTATACATGATCGTGCTCCCATGGAACCTAAACTAGATGATCCTTCATTACTTGGATATCCTTCATGCTAAGGTCTATGATATGAAATAGACACTTCTCAAAAGTATCAATAACATCTAACTCAACTACATTAAAATCAAAAAACATGAGATGGGTCAGAGTAATAATGGTTGAGATTAGAAAAATTGAATACATCATGTATAGCCCTGTTCCACTAAGGAAGATATATCTCGTGTTCTACCATCCTGACCAACTCCAGAATATATAAAGTCCTGATGAATCTATGTTGAAAATAACCTTTCATGTGAATCCATTAATGGACCGATCTAGGTGATACTCATAAGAAGACCCGATCATGCACCTAAAACTTTAGTGTTAAGTCTTGATGATTGGAATAAGTCCTATATCTAGACTAATCCATGAACATATGTTTCTAGGACAACTTTACATTCTACAATGTTTCCTATTTAATATGAGGTCCCAATAGTGAAATCTCTCCTACCTTCAATTAGTATAGAGGCGAACATAAATTCCTATAATACAGTGCATTATATGGATCCATATGAATATTTTATTGGAAACTATTATTATAGTTAAGGTGATCTGGGAAAAAAAATAAAATCCTTAAAAAACAAGGACTTGTTCATGGAGAATGTCTACCAGTACCTATATAGTTCACTTGCACTGGCCATTGGTCTAAGGGTGGTATGTTGTACACAAAAGCACTTGTGAACACATAGACTTCTCTAACCCCATAAAAAACTGAGAAGTGAACCAATGATCCCTATAAAATACAATGTTATGTGGAACCCCAGGAAGAAAAATGATCTCCTAAACATAAATTCTCCTATTTTCATCCATGGAGAAGGTTACGTGGATAGAAAATAAATGGTCTTCCTTCATCAATATATCCATGATTATCCATATGGTGTCACTTCCCTAATGTGACTTTGGTAATCTCATCACATAATTCATAATTATGTCATCCCATTTATACTCCGTAATGGATAATTTCAATTAAATGTCTATAGTTCACTAGTGTCCATCCTTCACTAGTTAACAAGTTCAACACTTAGTAACAAAACCTATAATTTCCAGTTTCAAGAATAGATACCAATACTAGAAACATATGTCAGGGTATATCTTGATGATTCTGAGAGGTACAACCCAATTGGAAGCATTTTATTATCATATAAAACCCTCTATAATGTCAACAGGTACCAGGACATTCCCATGACTATGCGGGATCTTATCTTCATTTATATCCTAAGAAGGTGGTGGGTCCTCACCAGAAAGACTATCCCTTAGAACTAAGCCTTTGGGATGTGAATCTAGTATCCTCTTCACTTAATCTAGATGTGGGTAGGCCATTGAAAAAGCTAAAAAATATATATTCATGAAATTATTTAACTTCTAGAAGCATCTAATAAGTAATATTCAATAACTTTCATTCGCAACTAGCTTCCTTAACCACTTTCATGTGAGTCTTTCAGCTTAGGGAATCAGTAACTATATTACCTTTACCTAGCATGTAGGTAATATCAAAATAAAAATACCAAGGATATTCAACCTATATACACTATCAAAGGTTCAAATCATACTGAGATGATATTTATTTGAGGCTCTTTTGGTTTGTGTATACCACAAAGCTTCCCCATGGGAAGTAATTCCTCTATAAACTTAAATCCTAAAGAATAGTTTCTCAATCAAAGTTATACATTGGGTAATTATTATCATGAGGACTCAACTGACGTTACACATATTCTATGACTCATTCCCCTTACATAAAAATTGCTCCTATACTGACTCATAATGTATCACAATAAACTGTGTAGGACCTTCTAGGAATAAGTATAATCAGGATCAGGAATAAGGTCAATATTAAATTTAACTTCTGAATGGACATATCATAATATTTGGTCCATGTATACATAAACACCTTATCAAAAAACCCTATAAGTGGTGTTTAAATTCATTAAAAGTTATGAATTAAATTACATTAGTAATAAACTATCCCCCAGAAATCATTTTATATCAAATATGAACTTGGGATGATCTTAGGAAACAACGACACTAACCTTCTTAGGGTGCACAAATTCCAAAATTTCTGATATAATTTGGCCCATGAAGTGAACATTATCAATAAAAAAAGTGGCATTTTTTATCTTAGATTATAATTATTTCTCTCTTAATGTACTCAATATGATGTCAAGGTGTTAGTCATGATCATGTCATGTATGATAATACACTAATATATCATCCATAAAAACAAAAATAATAGAATCCAAGAATGGGTTGAAACCCAAATTCCTAAACAACATAATGTCAAAAATTGAATTATTTATAATAATAGAATGAATAAATACCCATAAAATACATATCTACCTCATAATTATGTATGTGTTGTATAAGAGGGCCTAACTATAACCTAATGATAACCTGATCTAAAATTGATTTTGGAGAAGACTCTAGCTCCTTAGAGATAATCAAAGAGATCATATATATGAGGAATTGGGTATCTATTCTTAACTATAAGTTTATTAGATTACTAATAATCCATAAATATCCTAAGGGTACTATATACATTCTTAGAAAAAATCAAAGGCGGACCCCACGGAGAAGTGCTGGGTCAAATAAACCTTGTGGATTCTTCCAACTACATCATAAGTTCCTAATGCTAAGTATGATCCATTCTATATAGATGAAAATATATTGGTTCCACTCCTAGAACAAGCTCAATGGTTATCTCCATTTCTCTCTTTGAGGGTATCCCGAAAAAATCATTAGGGAAAAACCTCTGAAATGGACTACCACTGGAGGAGAAACAGAATTTCATACTTCTCAATCATCAAGTAAAATACTGAAAATCTGGTCTAACACTCCATCGTTCGCATGGGGCTCTAGTCTATTTAAAATTTGTAGACATCAGTTTAGCACTTTTGAACAATGTTACCACCCTTTTGTGATAAGAGGGACACCATTTTGTGATAACAGTCAATATAGATTCGATAAGGTATCAACCTATCTATCCTGAGAATTATGTCAAACATTTCCATTTTAAGAATGAAAAGGTTCCATTTGAAATGGAAATTGAAAATCTCATGTTTAAACTCCCATTATCTATGAACACATTCAAACCATACTCCCAAAAAATCATCAAGAGTCCTTACCTAAAAAAAATACTCAATATTGAGCCCAAGACTCTTTATTATTGCTACAGATAAGAATGAGTGTTAATTTTCTACATGAAATAAATAATATACTATTACTGAGAATAGTAAGATCATTCCTCATATAGTATATGTCTCGTCACTCATCTCAACATTTATAGGATTCACTTTATATAATTTTCTTAATCTACATCCCTGAGCTACAACCTATCCACCTTGAGTAGGTATTCTATGATAAAACTTCACATCATATGTATGGATTCCTTGGCCTCATCCACCTCCCCAACCTAAATGACTAGTAGTATTCAAGATCCCATATGAGTGTGGTGTTAATAATAAGACTCCAGAATTTGAAGCTAGTTCAGATCCTCTCTCACTGGGAACCTATGGAAAGGTATTCTAAAATATCTTCATATATCTAATTCTTCCATAGTCTTGGCACACTGCTAGGTCTTCTAAAATATTTTTAATTGAATACACTCTGACTTCTACTTCCCTCATGTGGAGTCTCAAATCGATGATTCCTACCACTTGGTGGTGCACTTCCTAGACTAGGTGATAAACCACCCTACCGTGTACATTAAATTTACCTTATATTACACTCATAGATATGAGTCTACTTCACTATTTTAGATATGGAAGATAGTTAGAATATATTCGCATAAGATCGTATGACATACATAAGCCCATCCCCAAAGCATTTCAATCTGGATAACTCTTCACCAGTAAGAGTGGGAGTAAATCACTAGATCTCAGTGAAGAGAGATAAATAATCATTCATAGAATTAGTTTCCCACTCTTAATTCATTAATTCCCTACCTCAATCATATCTTAGCGTCTTCAAAAAAATTTATCATAGAAGGTAGACTATATGTCCCTCCAGAACATACCTGGATCTTAATCTACCTACGTAAGAATATACAATTATCACATGGAAAATACCTGAAGCATATATGTTATGAGATTCACCCTCCATTTGATAGGAATATTAAGAAGATAAATGATCAATATAAAAAACTAATTCTATGATTCAACAACTGAGGTACCACCTTCCAATGAAAATGAAGGTGGGTAATATTGTTGGAACTCCATCATCAACTCTGACATTGGTGGTGTAGGTTATGGATCTCCCTCCATAGGATCCACTAATCATAGGAAACAATCCCTAAGTGGAGAGTTAGTTCCCAATCCAGGTACAACTAGTCATACTATAGGATATATCACTAGCGGACCTTCTAGTGGGTTTGGTCCCACTACCTCAGGAGCATCATCATCACCACCATCCTAGTGCTTGACCAGAGGTCATCATAGTGTAATATATCTATAATTCCAATAACACTCCTTAGAAAACATAAAATGTATAATTAATTACAAATAATTACACATTGATATACTCAATCCATGTTTATTAGAGTCACTCTATCCAAGTACCCTTTTTGAGTTTCATGTAATATAGTGAAGTCTCAATCTTCAATTATATAGTTTGGTAATATAGGGTGTTAATTTGAAGTTTTATATGAAAAAATATTTAAGTTGTAATTTGAATCCTTATTTAATAGAGAGATTTTCCTTTTAGTGTTAAAATATAGTAATTTTTTTCCCATGTTAAAAAGAACAAATATTTATAAGTTACAATTTTCATTTCATGTAACCATAACTGGCCTTTTACATCTAGTCTTGGGATGTAACAAATTTTTATACAGTGGCTTGATAGCATGGATCATCATTCCTAATTTATAGAGTATAAAACATTCAAAATTACAATTTGTATCCATTTGATCACAACCAATAAATATTTCATCCCATGTAACTATGTTTCCATGGCTTAACTATATCATAATTTGTTAGTTAAGGTTCCATTATCAAGATATACTGGAAAAAAATTATTTATGTTGATATGGGAACCTTAAGTAACCAATTATTCCCTTTTTCATCCAATAAATGTTAGGTTTCATATATTTTATAATAAATATACACACAATAGGTAATGGAAAATCACAAAATGAAATATTCATGTCACAGGGTATACATGGCATATAAATCCATATGTTTTGTAATGACACATAAGGCAATTATTCTTTACCATATCATTCAAAGGGAATAAATTCATAAGGTATGACTTCCTATAACATGTGTGTCACCCAATGGTGAAAAATATATAATTTTAATAGGTTAAATACAAAATAATAAACCATGTCTCTAGTAACATGGACTTACCCTTGTAATTGGGTTAGCTTCTCCCAGGAATAACTTATTTCCATTTTCTTCCACCTCCCAGTCTCCTATATACCAACCCCAAATAGAAAAAACAAATGAAAAATAAACCACTATGATACCACTTCGGGATTTCATATAACTAGTTCACTCAAAATTGATTGAACCCCATTGGCCACATGACCACAAGCACACCTCCCCCAATACCATAGGTTGATGACTAGAAGCGAGGTACCATGGTGGTACTATGGGAATACTATACCCTCTTAATTAGTGTTTATAATGGTTCTAAATAATAATGAATCGTATGAAATATTATATAACAAATTATAGATAATAAGGAAGATAATAATGTGTAGACATATTAAAAACACTATCTCATAAAGTTGATGCCATGATTATGATAAGTAGAAACTTATAGACACTGAAGAAGGAATACAATATAGTACCAGTATATCAAAAATAAACAAAACATGAAAAAATAACTATCTTCATGACCATCATGATCATTTTCTCAGTCATGTGATCCCAATATCCCATCGTAAAAAAGAAATAAAGCATCCATATTTGGAGATTCCCCTTATCCTTACCTATATTCATGAAGTCTATCTTTGTACCAAATAGTGAGCCAAATAAGGTGTTAGTAAAACTTAGTAAGCCACCATGAATGATTAATAATACTAATATTGTCTATTAATATAAATGTTAACTCTATTAGGAATATAATAAATTTAAATCAGTAAGGTAAATATAAACCCTGTTGAATTGGGAACCTCTTAGGATACCAATCCAACCCTACCTGCTTAATCTTAAACCAAATGTCTCTAATAATATGAAAATTAATTGGACATGGAACCAAGGAACATAGATAGGGTTTCCGAGTGTAATAATAAAAAGGGATCCTTGGAAACCCATGCCATAAATGACATTATAAGGTTGATCCCCCTCATAGTAATGAACAAAGATTATAGTCTAGGGATATGAGTGTAATCAAAGGGATGAGTCCCAAAAAGCTTCTAAATTACATTGAGGAAAATTATAATGTATTCTCGTGATATACATGACTATATCCCAAGGATATATTCTAAGGTATCCCATTTCCAAGGATATCAAGTTGAATCCAAGTAGTTGATCCATGGAATTCTAATTTATCAAAATAAAGGTGAATCATTGTAATCAACTGAGTACTTAACAAGAAAAGACATTGATGGAGAATAAGTTTGGTTTCTCACATGGTGGGAACATAAAAAAGTCAAAGGATATCCTATGAGTTCTCCCATGGTGTTCTAGTTCAAGAACCCTTGTCTTACTCAAGTCAGGCTACACCATTAATGGCGATCTAGTTCGAGTATAAAAGTTAACATAATCTAATAAGTGATTAGTGGTCCATGTGATGTACCCAAGACATCTATCAATCCAATTTATCCTTTTACGTTCATTTAATTTATAGTAAATCAAGAGGTCTAAGGGAGGTATCCATTCCATATAATAATTTAATGTTATATCTTTTGGTCATTCATTTTATTCATTTTATGAAAAATACACCTAAGGGGTGTTTTGGATAATAGTAATAAATGGTTTTCAAGTCCATTTAAAGTAACACACCATAAGGGGTCGTTAAAACTGATGTCGGTAACCTATAATGGGGTTAAGGGTCTCATTTCACTTCTAAAACAAAATTTATATAACAATAAAATTAAATATTAATTTTAAAAGCAATGCATATATCTATGGTGTGCGGTATAGTAGTGATAATTTATAATCAACCAAAAATTAAGAAAAAGTAGTAAACCACATACCCTAGACCTAGGGTTGACTCCCCATCCATTATTGACCATGTATTTGGTCTAGAATAAGAGATAGAATAAAACTATAAAAATTCCCTAAAGATAGGGTATATTAGGTTGTATGGAGATAACATTGAATATGGAGAATAAAACTATAAAAATAAGAAATAACAGTTTTTGACAAACTGAGGGGGGTTCAATGTAATAAAAGGTGATTAAATATGAGTATGGATGAGAGAGACACTCCATAGACTATAAGATAGATTAAGTGTATCTCTCATGTGGTCGTGGATGTACAAATGAGGGAGAATAATATGGAAAATTATATTTAAGGGAAGGATGGTGGAAAGGTCATTCTCTAGGATTTTTAATAAAAAACATGGTTTGGTCACATGTTTGGCCAAACCATGCACCGAAAGTACACAACTACTATCTAGTTGCACACCTATTGTGTGGTTCTAGAACTTGGTTAGACAAACCATTCACAAACCACACATCTAGCACTACCTTAAAGTCCACACCCTGCACATTTTAGGCACATTGTTAGTCAAACTATGTGAAAACTGTATACGTTGTACCTACAGAAAATTGTAGGTTTTCCATAGACATGCCCCCCCTATTGCACAGTTTAAAAATATGTGCTCCTCCTATTCATGCTCACACAGTTGAAGTGCATGGTTAGTGAAAACCATGTGCTAACCATGCGCCTCAACATGTTCCTTTAAAACTAGAACTCCAAGCCCCGAACCAATCCCAAATACTTACAAAACATCAATGAACCCATTAATAGCTTATATCAAGTTAGAATAAGTGGTTTTGAATATAATTTAAAGGATTTTTGTCTCCATAAATAATCTATATATCACATCCCTAGTAGAAAAAACCATATTCCTTGGCCATTGTAGAACGAAAAAGGACTATCGATTATTAAGGCTCCATAATGTGTGCAATAAAATCATATTATTAATCCTCCTGACCAGGGAATATTCCTCAGAGGATCTTAGTGGTTTGTTTCAATAATACCTTAAACATTGGGATAAATGTATAAATTTGAGAATCTATCTTAGTTATACCATTATCTTTAGGAATTCCAGAAAATTTATCTACACCCTTTACATTATCTATATTTCAGTAGGTTTTTATTAGTGGAAGGTCCAGAAAACTTATAAGGCCCATGGCCACTCTTTGATCATGAGTGTAGACACATTCAATGGTATTAACATTCTATAGATGATATTCTTCAATATAATGATATTTTGTTGGTTCATAACCAGTTTCATGATCCTAATTGTTTAGCGTATTGACTATGACAACATTCAACGTGGATATGGTGGGAGGAAAAGATACACTAACATCATTGTATGGACCAATATTAGGAACATGTAAATGTAGAATATAGGATCTAAACAATTGAGTGTCATACTATCCCCAACCTCTTATTTTCATATGGTTGTATGCCTATTTTTTAATTCAATATAGTACTATGAAACTTTAAATACACACCTTCTGAAATTGTATGTATTAACATGTAGAGATCCAAGTTTGTCAGGGTTTGCAAATTTGAGTGGAAATTTGATTTTTTATTTTTAGGAGATTGTGAGGGATATAATAGTCATTTTCCCCTATAATATGATCTCAAATAATTTTTTTAACTACTTTTTTTGTCCTAGAATAGGGTTTTTACCCTAGGATAAAAGTTTGGTGGAATTCTGACTAGTTCGAGTTTTGATGAAATATTTAATATGTGATTAATTAAATATTAAATAATTCATGTGGGTTTAGGTGGTTATATATTTTATAATGAGTTTCATATTGATATTATGATTCCTTTTTTGATTCTGGAATAGTGGTTTTTTCTTAGTAGAGGAATAATCCCATGTTGGGTTCAAGGACTTAGGGAGAGTGTCAAAATGGGGAAACAATCAATTAATTTATTGATTAAATTAAATGTCTCTCCCATATTTTATCTTCCCAATCATGGAAAGGAAGGGGGTAGGGGTATCCATTGAATGAAATTTTGGTCGATATGGTAGGAGAAGATTCCACCGGACTTTGACCATAGCAGAGATCAAGACCTGATCGACATGCAGTGGCTTTTGGGAGCAGATTTGGACATGAAGCTTCGATGTTTACTCCATGAGGTAGGATGATTTTTTATTTTTATGACATGATCTCCCTTTTTTAGTTGTATAAAAGTTTTAAATCCCTATTATGATTGTTAAGGAACCTATGGGGGTTGATATATATGAAATTGGGTGAAATGGGGGTATCAGAAGGTTCGTAGGGTTTCTGATTTGGAAAACCCAACTACACGACATGTGGTTTTCATAACACACATCCTGCATTATTCCTGTTCGGTGAATAAGAGAAGAATACAATGATATGGTGTGTAGTTTGGAGTGAACATTGGTTAATTTCACTCCATTTTTAGCCATGTACATGGCCAAATGACCCATTTAGGCGGGACACGACCGTGTAGGGTACACAGACAGACCCCGTGTGGGTTACACACTGTGTAGGAATACACGACTAGATACAGACACATGGTTATGCCATGTGAGGTGCACAGTTAGGTATCCTATGTAGATTACTAATTGGTCACCTAACATACATGATGTGTACTTGGGGTTTTCATTCCAATTCTATCTAGAGTACATTCCCAAGTGAGGTTATATGAGTACATGTTTGGTTCTTAGGCATACACATCATGTACTGCCCATTTTTACCCTTTTGAGGGTTTGGGGTGTTTTGTATGCCAGATTTAGAATTTGAATTGTAAGTAGTCCATTTTAATCATTTTTTCACATATATTGTGATAGTACAATCCTTTTAGAATTTTTGGTTCATCTGGGTAGTGTTTTAGAATAATATAGTTCAATTGTAGGATTTTTCTTCAATGTTTGGATTTAGAATCCTTAAGTGGGTTGAGTTGTGAGCTACGAGGCATGGGTGAGGGTTTTGAGCTCAGTGATCATCCTAGACTGAGTATTTCATTTTAATTTTCTCTGGTTTCTTAGATATATCCTAGAGGGTGGCATCGAGTGGTATCTATGAGGATATTTTGGTTGTCTATGCATATTGGTACCAATTTCTTGAGGTTAAGGTGGTTGAGGTTTACATCCTATGTGTTAGGGTCAAAGTTTCTAGAGCCTTCAGGTTTGGTTGACATCATAACATGATAGTTATGTATGGGTGTCATTGTGTTATTGAGTAGAGTCTGAGGGACTCTTGGGGATTCCCCTTGGGGTTGGTTTCTGATTATGTGATCATTGGATGCCTTTTTTTGGGTGTTGTTGACCATGGATTAGTTGGACGACACTAAGGGTCACCTAAGGATGTTTCTTATGATGGTATTAGACTGAGTATATTTATGAGATAAAGGAACCACTCATAGGAGGTCTCACGCTTATTTTTGACTTTGGGATATTTGAGGATCTTTTTATGGTTATAGGTGTTTGACCAGCCCTTATTATATTTTCTCTTGGTTATGGATGTTGAAACTTGGTTTGTTGCTATGAGGCTATTGTGATGTGGTTGGATTTCAAAGTGTTGGAGAATGTTTTAATAGTGATTCCTATGATGTATGGGAGATATGTATAGATTAACCATTATTTTGGTTCCAAATATCCATAATAACAAAGTTTAAATAAGACATTGTGTATCAGTACTGATAGTTTGTTTATGGTTTGAGTGTTGGACCGAGGTTTCAGGCACATTGTTGATATTGTTGAGTATAGTGGATGTGACTTCACATGTATTTGGTAAGATTTTAGACTGAGGCTCCATGCATAGATAGTATACTATATGGATTAGGTTTCAGACTGAGGCTCTAGAAACATAAAATATAATTTGTTGTTTAGTTTCTAGGTTAATAACCAGAGAATTCATGGTATACGGGCTGGGAGGATGGAAGATTGATGTTATGAATACATTGTTTAATTACTGGACTAATTCTCTAAGAACAATTGATTTAGTATATAATTTATGCATTGGAATGATGTTCCATGCACTATAATATAATATATAGATTTCAGACTGATGTTTTATGCTTGGTATTACTTTTGTGTGGTAACTAGGATAGATGTATTGAGGTTCTAAGTATGATATAATGTTTGGGTCATGATGACCTAGTAGGATATTACTTATATTAGTATCCCAAATGATAGGCATATCATAGGACGGGTCCCTGGAATTGTTAGGTTTGGTTGTGGATATCATGGATATGGGGCCAAATGTTATTTGTGATCCACATTCACAGAGACCCTATGGAATGTGATGAAGTAGGTATGTTCTGTCAAGGCATTGGACCTAAGGATCAATTATGGATTGATTTGTATTTATTTCAAGTTATGTTTGGGATAGGCTGAGAATATTTTATGATCATTCACTCATGGTAGTAGTTTATAGGTTCATCATTAGTGGTGGCCTATTGAGACTTATTTATCACCCATATATAGGCACCTAGATGGAATTTCATACCTTATGTATACTTTTAGGTTGAGTATGGATACACGATAAATTAGTCTAGGGCCCAGGATCTTAGGGTTGGGAAGGATTCTCATGTGGAGTCGACTGGTTGAGATGGAGCAGCTTGATATGATACTAGTGATTCGGTATGTTTTATGGCTCAGAGTTGGAAATAGGGATAAAAGTATTTATTTTTTAGTTGTTTATTTTGTACATGTGATCATTCTAGTGGGAAATCAATGTTCTATTTATGGTATGGTTGTTTGGGAATTTATTTTATTCTATTTTATTACATCATGTTACAATTTCATTTTATTTATAATTTTACATACTCAAATGTGTATGATATTTGGTTACTAAATTTGGGTTTTGCACTCCGATTTGGGGGATTAGTCTCCTCACAGTTCCACCTTATACATTCACTAAAAGTTTGTAGCCTCTAGTGTATGAGGATTCATGCTTGAGATCTTGTGGAAAATCAACTTGAGACACTGATTTTAGTGGCATCTAAGTCGGGACATTACAAAGTGGTATCATAGGTGTTTACTTTCCAATTACTTCACTATTTGGGGCTTGGTAGATGGGAGAGATTGGGATGTGTTGGATCCTATGATACATACCAGGACGGTGTGTCCAGAACACCTATTTTGTTTAGAAGTCTATGTTACCAAGGAATAGGATTATAGTTCTTGGTATTCGAATAATAGTTATATATGATTTCACCATGGAAAATGAATATTTTATTTTTATTTGATAGTTTATGTTGGATTTTAGGATTTTTACCATTGTCAAGAGCATGTGATTTAGTTTTCAAATCTTGGCATACATAGGAAAAAGGCATCTCATACATCATGTTACGCATTTAGGATCCACATATTATAGTATTTATAGTGTCTGATTTAATAGATCTCCTTCAGATGGTAGTTATTATGGATCTAGGGTGATATTCTATATGATAAGGATATTGATTCAGTCCTTGTGAATAGTACGTTTAGTGACCCTATTGGGTGACCATGGTGTAAGTATATGACTGTTGGACCCCTTTTGGGTGGGTTTTTCTCAAGGTTGTTTGTGTAGCCTGTTTCTCTAGGGTGTGGTCTGATGTGAACATGCTCAGAGAGGATGGGTGCCCTAGTTATGGGGGTTGGTTTTTAAAATGACTTTATTTATATGAGAGACCCTAGAGATGGGTGTTTTGAACTATTGATGTTGTGAAATGTGGTATGGGATCATTTTGAAATCTTGTGAGTTGTTTCCTTTTATGAGTTGGCATATCACTATGTGGTTAGAACTAGTTACTTAATGTTATACTTGATCATTCTGTCTAGGTGGGAGAACCTAGTGCCCTTTTTAACATGACCCCGATGTAGGGAGTTTGAGATATTTGACTTACAAGGGTGACCAGTGAAAGTGGTCCACTGAGTTAAGATTTCTTTTGGTTGTTTGAGGAATATATGGATACTTTGAAATTTTCATTATGTTTCATAAAGGGCAGAACTGGGTTTGAGATTTAGGCACATTAGATACCTTTTTTTAAAAGAAGCACTTATATGTTAGTGTTTTAGTCAGGCAGTTTATTCTAAGAGGGGAAGGTTCATCCGGGCTCCTAATCCAAGAAATGGTTGTTCAGGCTAGTTTTTCCAAGTTTATTTGAGTTTGATTGAGATTATATGGTGTGCTCGAGTTTGCATGGTTAGGGCTTATGAGATGAGTTTTCATGAAAAGTGACTTGCTATATTCAAATAAGGTTTTGTGATTTGGTTACCCAAGAGTGTGAAGTGGTGATGTGATAGTGGAATCTTGGATATGCAAGAATTGGTAATGTGTTGTCTCATTTGTAGACTGTGAGGTTGTTGGACTAGTACAAATTAAAAATTTATATAACCTAATAACTAATAGTGAAGTGGTAATAAGGGTTTCAAACTGCATGGAATGAATAATGTTGTACAAGCCAAAACAAAAAATAAAACAGGAAAAAAAATAACAAAAACTAAAAGTGAAATAGTGAAAATGGGAAGCAGTGTGAGGAAGAATAGAACACGAGACAAACAGTAGATGAATTAGTGTCCTCGGGATGCTTTAAACTGATAAATATATATTCTATTATTATAATTGAAATTATAAAATCATTTAGTGCTTATAAAATGGAGATAATCTACTAAGTTTTTGCTTTAATGGATCATCACAGCTCGGTTCACCTTATTGAGATTTGATATTTAAATCTTAACCCTTGAACAAATCTGTTCAATATAGAGAAGAGATGCATTGAACTTTTCCATTTTATAGTAATTCAATCAGTGATCCAAGGTGAAAAGATTCACTAACCTCGCCTTTGGGTTATTGGGTAGTGTAAACTGATACTCATAACTGAACGGAATAGATATTCAAATAGAAATTTTAACATGAACAAAAATTTCAACAAGAGAAGAATAGATAAAAATATGACCAGTTCATCGCTACCTGAGTCCCCTAAGTTGTTTAACTACTCATTCTATGAATGAAAATAAGAATAAATAGAATGAGATAATAGATATGGAGAAGCATACTCAGTGAGATTTCTCCCCTCCTCCAACTCCAGATCCTATTTCCATCTCCAATACAGGTTGCATGTCTATTATCTCTATTTTCTCCATGGTGAATAATGGAAAATGATTAGGGGATGGAATTTGGAAATGGACCCCTGAAACCCTGTCATAATTTTTTCCTTATAGATTTGGGGGAGGAGGGTGTGGAGGAATTGTGGTTTGGGGAGAAATAATGGGTGGAGGTCCAATAGTGGGTGGAGGTGCAAAGGTGACTTGAAGAAGTCGCCATTGGAAGTGACTGATAGTGACTTAGAGGTGTCACCACTGGGTTGGGGTGCAGCGGTGGTAGCAATTGAAAATTTATCAACAAGTAATAATAGTTACAAATTGAAGTAATAAATTTATTTAATAAATAAAATAATCAACTAACTAAAATTTAAAAAAATATTAAAATTCAAATTTTAAATTATTAAATACCCAATTATATCAATTGAAAATTATTCATAAAATAAATTAATTTTGATTACAATTTGTTAACATATTTTAAGATTTAAATGAATTAAATTTATAATAAGTAATTTTTCAAAATAATAAAAATTGAATTTCAATTGAATTTAATTAAATAAGTAACTAATTAACTAATAGATTTAATAGACAGGTAATATTGTATTATATTATAATAAAATATTAATAAGTATAAAAATATTTTAAAAAATAGACTTAAAATTTAAAAATTGATTTAATTATTCAAAGTGTCAAAAAATAGTGAAATTTATTTATTTATAGATTAAAATTAAAAATAAATTGAATTAATGAATTAATTTTAAAAAATAAAAATATTAATAAAGTAAATTTATTTAAAAAAATAATGAAAATAGTAAAATCCATTAAATAAAAAGGATAATTTAAATAATAAAAGATTTAAAAATGAAATAAAATTAAATAAAGAATAAATTAAATAAAATAATGACATTAAATAAATAAGATAATTATTTGGAAACCAAAAAATGAAATAATAAAAGAATTAAAAGAATGAAAAATTAAAACATAAAATTAAAACAAAAAAAACATCACAAAAAATAAAATGTTATATTAGTTAATTAATTTTAAATTGTTCATAAATAGCTAATATAAACACTAAAACACATAAAATTAATAAAAAATCATAATTTTAACAATTTAATATACAACAGACAACAATTGTTAATTATTAAATAATATTAATTACTTTATAATAAAAATACAATAAAATGTGAAAATTGGTATGAAAAAAGAGAGAGAAGTAAATGCCATATAAAACTCCCCCACACTTAATAACTCCCATGAAATTCAATATATTTTATATATTTACCAAACTTGAAAAAAGAAAAGATCATCCTTCTAGGTTCTAAGTGACTCCAAATATAAAGAGATCAAAAATCCCTATACTATTTGAAAAATCATGCCTCTAGTGTGAATGTTGTCAACTATATTATTTCCATTCAAAATGGGTTCCTGTTCCAGGAGTGTGATAGTTTTGATAAAAGTGGAATTAAAATTCTAACAAGAGATGTCAAAAAATTTCACTCTCCCCTAGGTTCTATAAATTGAAGATACGTCTTTATTTTTTAGATTTTTTTAGTCACTTCATTGATTCAACAGAAATGATTATTATATAATTCAATTGTCCCCTTCTTCATTTGGGTTAAAAATTCCCCTCACCAAATGAGCTCATCTTTGAAAAGGAAATTTATTTTAATTATTCTCATCCATATTTCTTCTTAATAACACTGTGAAAAGTATTTATTAAGATTTGAAAATCTTTTTATTTATTAATAGAAACACAGTTAGGACCCTTGACTCAGAGACTCACTGTGGGATCCAATTTTTCCATTTTACTCTAGATTCAAAGTACTTATATGATTATCATTAGAGATGTCTCCCTAAATTGGTTTCTCAAAAAGAGAATTTCGACTCTATTCAGTAATAAATTTATAGCTTTCTTAAGTTAAGATCAAAATTCCACAAATATCTCCCTTATCACAATCCCTTTCCTAGTTCTTGAAGTTAACTTCCATAAAAGAAGAAGGCCCAAACACTTAGTGATCATGTATTTCTAGTAATATCATACTCCTTCAACCCCTCAACTTATAATTCATTTATCACCTAATAAAGATGAAAATAATGTTTTTTTTTGTTTTTTTTTTGTTTTTT
This sequence comes from Viscum album, assembly GCA_963277665.1. Classification (NCBI taxonomy): domain Eukaryota; kingdom Viridiplantae; phylum Streptophyta; class Magnoliopsida; order Santalales; family Viscaceae; genus Viscum; species Viscum album. The sequence goes on from OY728130.1 coordinate 1,171,326,349, forward strand.
CTGTAATCTATTTACAAAAAAAAGAATGTATTTACTGTTTAAAAGGGAGGAAATTTGAAAACATTTAGGGGTTTTGATGTGTTAACCATGAAGAAAAATTATTCTTAGGTAATAACCTTCCCCAAAAATTAATTCAAATAATTGTATCAATGTTGATGCTCAAGGTGGAAGACAGTTTCAATCCAAAAAAAATGAAAATTTAGTAATAAAGGATTGTTGAAGTCTATTTCATGTAAAATTAAAAAATAAATTTTCTATAAAATAGAAAAAAAATATTAAAAAACATAAACAAAATAAACCACCAACCACCACCGAACAAGAAATCATAGAATATTTTTTTTCAAAAAAGTTGCATGCATCATATGATTATATTAATGGATTTGAAAGCCGCAACAGAAATTGACATGAAATTTTAAAGTAAATTAAATGAAACTAGCAAAAAAACTAAAAATAGATTGAAATAAGTGGAAATGGTACTCCCTAAATATGTATAATCTCTATTTAATGTTTAATATTAAGATTGTAACCTCCCTTTAAACCAATGAAAAAGGAATCTGGTTGAAAATTTCAAGTTACTACAAAATGAATAGAATGAAATGAGAATTTATAATTAATCAACAAAATTGAATTTGACCAAAGTATGAGTGGAGGGGAGTGTTATCAAATGTTCTCCAACTTGTAGCATTCTTCTAGCATGGATTTTTCAAACAAGGATTCCACTATTAATGAATTCTCGCAACCAACTGATACCACCAACCGTAGACCACCTAAACCTCATGAGAATTATAACCAACACTGTTAAACATGAATATATCAAACACAAGTAAAAATATGATCAGGAAAATTCAAAAATTATGGTTCACCAATCTAGGAGACACAAAATCGAGAAAGGATCGTTTATTTAACAAAAATTAAAAGCAGAAAAATAAGAAAACTCATGGGTTTCCACCCATGAAGTACTAGGTTTAATGTTCATAGCCACAATTTACTCCCCTTAAAAATTTATAGCCATGATCATTCAAAGTCTATGAATTATTGATGGTTTTCACTTCACTATTTTCTATGGAAATAAAGGCAGGATTCCTCATGAAATCACCATCTTCATAAGCAAGGAAAGTCCTCTAAAATCAATCCAACATAGTAGTAGGTAACATGTTTTCTAGATCAGGTTGACCTCTAAAAAACACTTCTTTAGATCTTAAAAAGTTAAAATATTATCTTGAAAAAATAACTTAACTGGTCAAAAATTATACGACATATTCCACCACACTTGGAGTCTTACACAAACCTAGAAACAAAAGAAAATATTATAGCTACATCCTCAGTATTTCTAGAAAAGGATCCCAAAACTGCTTGCAGATCTGGAAACTCAAAATACTCCCACGTGAAGGAATTATACTCCACTTCAAATAGATATTTCCCAATTTTCACAGAAGACTCAAATGAAGTGAAACTTTAATTTTAGGTTTGGTAATTATCACAAAAACATCAAATTGAGTAGGTAAGAAGTTTTCAAGGAAATACACCTATTCATAATTAGAATTGTCAAGTTTTTTAGAAGGATATAAACCAGAACCCCCCCCCCCCCAACTTTAGAAAATTTCAAACATTCATCTTAAAAGGTAAAATTTTCATAAAAAGGTTGAGACATCAACAAAAAAAATTGACTCAAACTACAAAATGGTTTCAAGAGAAATAATTTCCTTAACAATATGAGGGTGATGGGAAGGAGAAGTAACATGAGTAAAACATTCAATGGTATGTAGAATACTTATATCTGTGAACTCTAGAGGTAATGAACCATACTCATATCTGACCTTAATTTTAAAATATTGATTCTTAGGAACATCAATCGGGTCACATCTAACCTCATGTTTAGGCTGTTCAAAAACCATAATTTCCTCTACATCATTATCAACTCAAAGGGTAAGTTTTTATTTGGAAACATAAATGATAGAACACCCATTACAAAGGAATGGTCTTCATGAGATGATTGGGACCTCTTAATAACACTCCATATCAATAATTAGAAAATCTTTGTGTAGTGAGATCTTCCCAACACTAACTAATAAGTCATCCATTCTTCCAGAGGGGTGAGTGTGTGACTTATCAGTGAGTATAATAGAAACGATAGTTGGTTTCAAATCCCCAAGACCTAAAATTTTAAACAAGGATACTAGTGTTAATAATCTATCCTAAATCAAACGAATAATTTAATTTCCCACTTTTTCCTATTTCTCATTGAATAATAAAACCCCCAAGGACCTTCAACTTAGGAGGCAGTTTCCTCAAGATCACATCACAACACTCCTCATTGAGATTGATGGTATCCAATTTTATCTATTAATTTTTTTTCATAAACCTATTAGTGAATTTTATATAAGATGGTATTTTATCCATGTCTTATAAGAATGTAATGTTGATACTAAATGTTTGAATCATTTTTAAGAACATCGGGTAGTCAAGATCAACACACTTTTTTACTCTTTTAGAGAAGGGAATGGGAGGGGCATATTGTATTAAAACAAGTTTATTGTTCACCTACTCCTCAAAACCAACATTATTATTTTCTTATTTAATAAATTCCCACTTAATTTTTGTTTTTTACTTGGCTTTTTTAGGTTTTGGTTACACCTTATTTTCATTTTGATCCAAACTATCCTGATTTCCAAATTGGGAGTTTTCTCGGTTTTCACATTCAGAAATATATTTTTCATTGTTTTTAACTTACCTAGGCTATTACATTACTTATTCTTGGATTTGAAGGACATATATAGTGGTAATAGACATGAAATTATCTCTTAGATTATGACTTATAGTGTGGGGTATCATTCCCATGTCCCTACCACCTAGAGGTTCGGCCATTTGACCCATTTGAAGTTCTAAATTATGAATCATATAATTTGTATCTTTATTTAGTGAACTAATCTCACCCAAAATTTTATAAAATATCCACTTTAATTTCCCTTGATAATTATATAACTCAAGCCCATATTAATTTTGGAAAAACTATTTGGGTTGTGGTTAGTAATTTAGGGAAGTGGGTTGTTTCATCACACCTTATTCCTTCCATGAAAGTTTTGGGCTATTTTTGTATCCAGAATAGTATTGGTTTGAAAATGGATTATTTCACCCTTGATTCCTAGCTCTATAATCAATGAATTTGGAATTATCCTTGGGTTTGATAGGTTTTTCAATGTTCTATCAACATCTTAAAGTATAACTAAATATCCCACAATGATAGAACTACTCCCTAAGAACTATATCATAAACAACAACATCATTGGGGGTGTTTCATCTCTATGTATTACCCTCAATATTCTACATTTATGATGAGATTTTTGGGAAATATTAATAAAAAATTGTCTCAGATCATCAGTTGTGGAGTTAGATAAGTCACCCCCATAGGATCAGTCAACTAGTTTCTGGTTGTAAGGGGTGATATCAATGTAAATGTTTTCCACAAGAATATGGGGAGGTAACTGGTGATTGGGAATTTTCCTAAAAATACCTACGAAACTATCTCATTCCTAATGAAATAACTCTCCATCATCCTAGAAAAATCTAGTTACCTTATTCCTCAATTATATGGTAGTGTTTATGTGGTATAGTTTGGAAACATAAGCATTGAACACCTTATCAAAATTTTGAAAGAATTCTTCATATAAACTATGGGACTGAGTCCTACGTCTCCCATTAAAGAAGAATGGAAACAAACTCAACCTAAACTCATACTCAATCAAAACTCACAAAGCTAATTACTTCATAGAACCATAAATTGTTTTCATAAACTCTATGTAGTCCTCTCTTAGGAGGTCATTGAAATAAGTAAGTTAAGAGAGATGAGACTTATTAATTTTATAGCTCCTAGACCTAGACGAAATCCTAATAAAAGATGGGTTTCATAAAAAGTTATAAATTTTTAACTCCCTAAGTCTATGTATCTTAGGGGAAGGAACTAGTGATTGTGGAACATTCACGTATTTATTTTCAACTCCTTTTAAATCATTGTATTCCAAATATCCCATTTCAAAATTCTATTATTGTTTAAGTATAGAACTATGCTTATTGATTTCTAAAATTGGGGTGTCAACTCTGACTTTGAATACCTTGTCTCCATATAGAGGTGGAGTCATAATTGAGTTTTCTTTGTATAGTTTTAGCATTTTTAATTGCATTTATATTTTCTATTATCTATTCTTTTTTTAGTTTTTTTATATTTTTCTTTAATTTTTTATCTTTGTGAAACATGTATTCCCTGACAATGGTGCCAAAATTTCACTTTGAGGTTGTTGGAATCCCAAAAATTAAAAAACTTATAAAACCTAATTATAACTAGTGGGGTAGTAAAAAAGTATTAAAACCATAGGTAATGAATAATTTTCTTCAAACCAAAAATAAGAAAATAAGAAAAAATAATAGAAAAAACTAAAACACAAAAATTGTGAAAATGGGAGGTAGTGTGAGGAAGAACAGAGCATAAGATAAGAAGTAGATAAATTATGGTCCTTGAGATGCTTTAAAATGATAAATCGATATTCTTATATTCTACTCATATTCATATAATCAATTAGTTCATAGAAAAATGTTGATAATACGTTAATTTTTTCTTCATTGGATCAATATAGAACAGTTAACCTTCTTGAGATTCATTATTTAAATCTTATCCCTTTAATTAATTCATTCAATATAGAGAAGTGATGAATTGAAATGTTCCATTTTTCAATACATTATTCAATGATACAAGGTGAAAAGATTAACTAAACTCATATACTAGTTATTAGGTAGTGTAAATTGATCCTCCAAACTGAATAGAAAAGAAACCTGAACATAAATTTTCACTTGAACAAAAGTTTCAACAATAGACGAATGGATAAAAAGATGATCAGTGCATCACATCCCAAGTCTTCTAAATAGTTTAACTACTCATTATGATAATGAAAAAAGGAATAAAAATAATGAGAGAACAGATATGGAGAATAATCTCTGATGAGACTTCTCCCCTCCTCCAACTCTGGATCCGGTTTCCTACTCGAAGCCCTCCTGTATTCCTCCTATCTTTATGTTCATCTTGGTAATGTTTGGTGAATGATCAGGGGATAGAATCTAGAAATGGACCCTTGAACCCCTATTGTATTGGTCTACCATTTCATGCAGGGGAGATGGTTGGTGTGGAGCAACGGTGGGTTATAGGTAAATGGTGGGTGGAGGTGCAATACTGGGTGGAGGTGCAAAAATGACTAAAAGGAATCGCTATTGGAAGTGGATGGAGATGACTCAGAGGAGTCACCACTGGGTTGTCGTACAGTGGTGGCAGCACCTGGAAAATCATCAAATAACAAATAAAAGTTACAAATTAATGAAATAAATTAATTTAACTAATAAAATAATCCATTAACTAAAATTAACAAAATAAAGAAATATTAAAATTTTCATTTTAAATTATTAAATACCCAATTATCTCAATAATTTTTTTCAAAAAATAGAATAATTCGGACATATTCACATCGATTAGGTATGATACACATCATGTATTTGAGATCCACAGTCTCCTCCACAAAATTGGCCCATATCATTGAATGTGTTGGATATCAAACTTTACACATTGTTTAAACTCTACACGCTATGTATTTTATTCACTTTTAGCAGCATTATAATTTTGAAATTTGCACAATGTTTAATGTATGTAAAAGTCGTTTACTATGTTCACATACCGTAAAGTCTTCATGGGTTGTTTTGTGACTCTATAAGAATACTGTTAATGAGGACTAAACAATGCGTAAACATTTTTTTAATTTTTTAGTATTGCATCATTTGATAACAAAAATCATATTTCCTAAAAAAACCAAAATTCAATGCATTGTTGAATAAAACATGAATAAACCTTAAATAAATTCATCCAAAATGTATATATAAATTCATCTTATTAAATTCTCCCACTCTTGAAACAAATATATCCTCAACAAAAAATCATATCTATAGGGATTTCAAATGAAAATAATTTTTAAAATAGGAAACATTCATTGCAAATAGGTAAATAAAACTATGTGTAAGCTAGAAAAGCAAGTCATCTAGAATTAATATTTTAAATAAAATGATCCATGCCTTATATCTCACTTATTTATTAAGAATATTTCCTCCTTTTATTATAATTTCATAACTTTTTCTTAAATTATATACCCATTTTTCAATTTACCTCACCATTAATTTTCTATCATCACTCAAGGTAAAATAAAACTAGAGTTGTCCTCATAACCTGAATGCATTATCCTAACCATGATCTTTAATTTCTTCTATCACCTCTAATTTTTAAACAAAAATAAAAAATAAATCATAAGGTCTTTACCAATACAGTTCTAATTTCTCTGAGGCTGAGGGATGGTGGTTAATTAATAAAAACTAGTTCAAATAGGTGGGTAATATCTAAAGTAAAATGCATGAAAATCACTAACAGTGTAATAAAGTAACTACTCCTGGAAAAAGTTTTTTCATGCTAAAAACATCTTAAATTGGTTCCATGAATGTATCAAGTATGTATCAAGTATGTAGCCTTGTTACTTTTTTATATTTATTTATTTTTTCAAATTATGTCTATGTCTGGTGTCACATCCACCACATAACCACATATGATCCATCATAAGATTCTTCAGTCTAGTGATTGTGATTTTTTACCTTCCAAATATAGAACCCAAAATCTTATTTTTTATATATTTCTTTTCTCAAAGTAATAGGATAAGTGAAAAAATATAAAAATTAATCATGGACCGCATCATATCAATTAAGTAAAGGTATAACCATATTTCTCCTCAATATTAACATCCCTTGTACGTCCATAGTGAAAATTCCTCCACACTTGTTTAAAGGATAATCATGCATCATACCAAGAGTAGGGTGAGATGGGATAATAGCCTTGAAATGACACCATTTTAACAAGGTTATTCATTGATACTACGGGATAAATGAGGAATGATTTACTTGTGGGTCTTCGAAAAATATGGCTTAAAAGTATTACCTAAATCATTTTAATAGTTTATTTGTTCAATCATAGCCTCAATAATATGTCAATTCATGTTTTGATAGGTTTACATGTCCCAAGTATCTCTTAAAAAATATTATTAGAAAATAATATGACAGTGTAAGTATAGAATTATCTCAGGAATTGGAGTAAACAAGAATAAATAGAAATCGCTCGGGGCATATTATTCAATAATGAGTCAATTCAAAGTAGTTGAAAGAGTCTAAAATTATAATTAAAGTACTCAACTTAACAATCATGCTAAAAATCTAAATTGTAATAAAACATGGATTTCAATAGTCTCCAGCCTAACTTTTTATTTTATTTAAAATGGGTATATTAAAATTTTAGGTTTAAATCTTGATTTTAATGAATAAATGTCTCCTAGATAAGTGAAAATAAGATCCATGTGTATTGAAAATAAATCTCAAGGAAGTCTCCCCCACACTTACAATGATAATACATCCACACTATTATGAAAAGCATTCGGGAAGAGATAGTAAGTCAATTATAGATAAAAATGAAATTGAATTTTAAGAATTTAAAATATGGAATCGATAACTCACTGTAGTGAATTTTATGTCATGAGGAAACATGGTGGAAAATGATTTGAAATTGGGTTACCAATTAAAATTGTTAGAAACAAAGTGACCACACTAGATAAACCATTAGTCCACAGGGGTAAAGCAATTTTGAATTTAAAAAAATCGGAAGGCACATACATTGAAAACAGGATAGGACAACTCAGATAAATGTGGTGAGGGATACAATGAATTATGGAAGGGCCTACAAACAAAAATTCAAGTTAATAGAGAAAAATGATCCTAATAACATAAATGAAATAATGAAAATAGAAATATAGGTTTCCTCTCATAAGTTAATAAAAAGTACATTGTCGTCTATATGGATGGACAAAGGAATAAGTCAATGTCATACATCTGCTCAAAGATCCATTATCTTCCCCAGGAAGTGTTAGTAGTTTCATTGAGCTCACATGGGTTCTTTGTGGGATTCATCACCTCAGGAAGATAATGACCATGAATCTCATATGGTTGGAAAATCATATGTTCTCATCATTCTGGGTACCCTTACTGAGCACAGATCTCAAGATAGATCTCCTCAACCTATCTCTAAAGGTCAATAACATGCCGATAGATCTTGATTGAGATGTTATAATATTCCCTAACAGGAATACCAATGGCCATAGAAGAAGCGAAAGAGCTATACACGGCTAATGAAATGTAGCAGCAAAATGTAAATAACCTAGTAAGTAGATAATCTAAAAAAAGTATCCAATCCATATCTATAAGTAATGATAAATCAGGGGGAATGAGATTCAACAGGAATACAAATATGGACACCCAAATAGATTACAAAAATGGGGGGGGACCAAGACATAACTATATAGTAAAATCAATGACAATGATATTCACATTAGGAGGTCCCTCTAAAATAGTGGGTGCCTACAGCTATCATTTCCTATTGATATCATATATGGAGGATGGGGCTAGAGGATTGACCACCATAGTGGGTTTTGTGGTGTAGGTATCAATCTCGGTTGAGGCTGGAGGGGATGATCTTTCGATCCATATAGAGGTTGTGTGTCTAGCAGCTGGATTAGCTAGGGGAGCCTATGATGAAGAAATCAGGTGGGGCCCTTTCCCCATTCGGGCTTCTTTGAAAGGTATTCCTTCTAGGTGGGAGGTTATGTAATCATGATAGGTATGGAAGTTATGGTGGAATGTGGTGCGGGAATGGATAAATAATCTAAGTTTGAAGGTTTTTTTTGGGTGGGAAGATGAAGGGAATGGTGGAGGGGGAGGGGTGGTAAAGTTAGATGGTTAGATTCATGGAATATATATCTAGTGACTGTAATGTCTCTGGCTCTCTAGGATGGCCTATAAAAATGGGAAAAGGTCTATGGAAAAGTATTAATGGAGTGAATATCGATTTGGGTAGTGATTATTGTGAAAAAAGTGGGGGCAAGGGGAGTGGTGGTGGGTGGAATGGTAGTGGTGGTGGGTGGAATGGTAGTGGTGAAGGGGTAAAGGTTGTAGTGGAAGTGGTAGTAGGTGTGGGAGTGGTGGCTGCAAGAACATGGGTAAGAATGGTTGGTTTGTCTTCATGCTGATCTGGGGATGCATTATCATTCTCAATATATCTCGGTGCCCACTAGTATATGTTCCTTATATTTGTAAGAAACCCCATCTTGCAGATCAGAAGTTGGTTGATACTCTACATTGGTCTGAGGGAGGTGAGAGGTTGTCTTACGTTGAAGGTACCAAGATTCTTGGTCAAATGAATAATGAAAATCTTTCCAATCAATGTACCTCCTGTACTCCTCTCATAGTTCTTGTAAAACTCATCGAACATCATGGCCATGTTGATGGATGGGACGCCCATGGTTAAGGCATGTATAATGACCTCAATCTAGCTCACACTCTTGTGACCATCTCCATGTGCCATCTGGGCATGAGATAAATCCCAATGTTGTATCTGAAGGGTAGAACCATAAAGTTGAGTGCTCTTATTCTTGTAAGTATCATAAGGGGTTTGTGGATCTCTATCTATCCTCACCCCAATTTGTCCAAAATTATCCTTGTTGGACTCAAGATATAGTTTCAAGAATACTGGGGAGGTAATGAATTAAATGGATTATATAATAAGGCCCATGCCAAAGTCTCTAAGGGTGATCTACCATGGCCTACCTATTATTGCTCGGACCTCCCTTGTCCATTACTTTGTGAATATATAGTGATTCAAGTGTTCTGGGAGATCACGGCGACTCATTTTAATAGTTTCCCAGTTTTCCCAAAGGTAGGTCAAAATGATGACTCGCAATGGTGATTTATGATGGGTGAGTTAGCAATAGTGAGTTAAGACTGGTAAGTCAAAATGGTGACGTGTACCGGTGACTCGCACCGGTGACTCGCAATTGTGAGTCGTTGATGGTAGGTTGCCAATGGTGATTCATTCGATGGAAGCTTGCCCAATGGGGATTCATTTGATGGTGACTCGTCTAATAGTGATTCATCCAATAGTGAGTCACCCAATGGTGACTCGCACTGGTATCTCACACTAGTGACTCATCCACCACTTAATCATTTTCAATAGTTGTTCAAAAATGCTATAATTCTCTAGTTTTTCCAGTTTCATCCCTTTAACATTTTATTTGAATTAGAATTATTTTAATACTATATTTAATGGGTTTTTGTGACATTTAGAATCATATCTATCTTCTAAAAACCTAAATCTTTGTTTGAGTTCCAAACTGGATGGTCATGGTCAAGATCTTCCTTTAATGCCTTTTAATAATTGTTTCTCCCATTGATATAAGATCTGGCCTTTCTAAAGATAATATCTTTTGTTCTTTGTGTATTTTACATTTTATCTTGGTGTGCCATGAACCTCTATTCCCCAAGTAGTCATGCATTGTGTTGTATCCTTTGGATTTCATTTTCTCTAGAGTCTTCTCCTACTGCATGTGCACCCCCTACTTTGGCATATTAAGTAATTATTGATTGGTTGTTCTTCTAAGTAGGGATCCCTTCATTTCTCTTTTATTTTTGTATCATGTAGGGTTGGTGTATGAATTTCTCACTTGTGAAGACACCATAATTTTAAATAAATAAATATAATTTAATCGATTTAAAATCAACATGTCGATATGGGAAAAAGTGAATTATGTTCTTCTTTTTTATCTCATGATGTTGTGATCATATAGTCTATATGACTACTGAAAATCATGGTCGTTGGTGGTATTTTTTTAACACATGTGATGGATTTTGAATTCTTTTTGGTGATTTTTGGTTGAAGGACTATTTATATAGAATTTATTAACCACGTATACTCAACTAATAAATTGATTCCCAATGATCAAACTGTTTCTATGATAACCCCTGAATTAACAAGTGAAAAGTTATTGAGGGATGCCCTGTTAAATCTGAATATTCCTTTCTCGGGTCCCTATAGTGGTGTGAGGTTTTTGGTTTTGTTCTGACTTGTGATGTAGTGGGGTTAGGGCATGGATGTGAGATATGGGGTGGTTCAGGTGGTGTAATGGAATCTCAAGTTGAGAGTTTTCTTTATTGTGGAATGGATGGATAGTGTTGTGTAGCAGTGCTTCCATAGAGATGTGATATGTTTATGGTGATGGATGTGATGGGTGTGTTATGGTTATGAAGTAGGGCTCCCGACAATGGTTTTGGTAAGATTTGTTGATGAGTGAAGCTATGAGTTGGGGGTTTGTTGTGGTTGAGATATTGGATTCGGTGGAATAACATTCAAGAATGATGATGTCGGTGGTTGGTATAGGTAATTATCTCATATTTTTTCCATGAGTAGCATGAAAAATGATCCACCCTTTTTCTCGGGATTGATTTTATGTTATTAATGGGTGTTAAATTGAGAGTAAATGTGAATTGGGTTAATTTACCATGGTAATTCTTCCTCCATGTGACTTTTTTTGTGTGGATTGTTATGTGTTGTGCTTGGTAGTTTCCCATATATTAATGTAATAAATTAATTTTTTAATAAAGAATTAGAATTTGTTAAATAAATTGGGTGGCGTTGTGAATTGAGTTGTGACTTTTCGTGTAGTGGTGCATTTAAAAGCAACAGAAGAGGTGTTATTGTGAGTTGGTTGTTTGTTAAAATCTCATAGTTTGGGCTAGAGTGTTTGGTATTATAAATATATATACTTGTATTTTCCTTTATTATTTCTACATTCACCCCACCCTAGTTGAGAATTATGTGCCAAACACTCCCATTGTTACGGGGGAGGTGTCTTTCCCAAACATCCTGGTGGGAGGATGGATAGATGTCCACCCGCTCTTCCCTACTCCTTCTTCCAGGCAGTGATAGACCGTGTTTCTTCAGGGGGTTGTGGTTCATGAGGACAAGATGTGTGTAGTATAGTTGTGTTTCCTAGGTTTTTTTAACATGATATGTTTTGTGTTTCCCATGTGTCTTTGGGATGAGATGAGTTGTGTTGTGATTTATAGGTGTCTTTGGGATGGGATGTGGTGTGGTATGTGGACTATGTATTTGTAGGAGAGACGTATTTGTGAGGACAAGGAGTTTGAGGGTGATATGTGTTGTGGTAGTGTCCTAACTATTTTTGGGTGAGATTTTTTGTGTTTTTGAGTCCCATGTGTGTGCGGGCGGGATGTGGGATGATTTGTTCGAAAGATGATGGAGCACTAGGACATTTATCGTTATTGTGTGAGAGCGGCTAATCAGTCATAAATGGTGTGGGGTATCATATTATTGATGTTCATACTATATTAATTTACTTGATTTAGGTTAATTAGTTACCATGCCTTGGTGAGGTGGGGATGGATAGAATACCTTTTTAGGTGTTTTTTGTTCTTCTATTTTCTCACAGGAGCATTAGTATGATTCTCCCACTTTTGCACAAGGTACTTTGATTTTTCCTACTAAGTATACTTGTATGCTCACCCTATGTATATAAAACTTCTTTCAGGTTTCCAAGATTACTACATAGATCGTGTTGGGAATTACCATCTCGGACTTTGGGACAGTTGTTGTGTCGCTGCTTAGCCTTAATTTTGGTATTTACCTTGGAGTTTTTATTGTATTTGTATCATTTTTATTTTAAACTTGCATGTGGGATGGATTTTTTCTTTGTTTTATATATATGTATTGGAGTTTCTTTGATTTTGATATATCTTACCTCTTAATATTGTTTTGTTGTAAAGGCAAATACCCCCATATTGTGATATCTTTGTACCATTGGTGCTAGTCGTCGACCGGGGCCTACTGGAGGTGGGACTCAAGGGGTCATTATCTCTATTCCTTCTTTTCCAGCTCAGTAAGAACATATTTGGAGGGAGGGGTCCTAAAAAAGTGGTATTAGAGGTGATGATTGAAAGATAGGATGGAGTTTGCAGTTAGGCACAGTTAGGATTTCATGGGTTGGTAGGGAAATATTGTTAGGTGGTCTTAGTGCCTCACATAGGCCAGGGTAGATTGGTTAGGAAATGGGATATTAGGGCTCCCCAAGATCTGATTCAAGGACTTTTAACCTACCTAATGACCAAGTGATACTACACAATTTTTAGGGAAGATACCCTAGGAAAGGTACATACATCATAATGACTTGTTTTATTATATGATTCAGATGTTTTGGGGAATTTTAAATGGGACACAAAATGCGTTAGATGAGTTAAAATGAATCTTAAAAAAAGTTCATACTTCTCGGGATTAATAATTATTTGTTTATCTTTTTCAGTTATGGCACTCTGTCATTGTCCACATGTGTCTCAGATAGTTGAGGCTCAGTAGACCGATCTGTTTGATCTACAAAGGGTTGATCCGGTGGAGTAGCATGACCGGTGGAAGTGAAAGTTTTGTGATTTCTAGTATTATGCCTTAGGAAATTATGAGGCTAGTGTTTCAGATATAGTGATGGAGGGATGAATCGAGGAGCTTGATATCACCTTCAGTTTCATCCGAGCTCTGATAGTGTACTGGGTTCCTTTGGCAGTGAGCCAGATGCAGGTAGATGTGCATTAGTTGTGGATGTTGTACCTGGGGGAGAGGAAGGAGGCTAATGTTCTGTAGGTTAATTTCGAGAAGGAGTTTTGAGCATAATTCCTTTCATCAACCATGAAGGATGAGAATATGTATGATTTACTCTCCTTCCAGTAGGGGAGTATGTCAGTATGATAGATGTTGATTAAGTTTAAGGATCTTATTCATTTTTTCTCTGATTTAACACCCTGAACCCAGTTTCCCAGAGTCGGTGCATTATTTTATTACATTGTAATTTTTACAAGAAATTTGTATCCTGAAGGACTGGGTAGTTTAATAGGTTTGGAAAACCATATACATACATAAGTTCAAAATTACAACTTGAAATTAAATACAATATAGAATATCCATTAGTTACTCCCATAACTCCAAGATTATCCCTAAAATTCATTCATAATACACTTCTTCAAATCCTGAGGAAATATAAAATATAATAAAGGAGTGATCTCAAATTCTAACTAAAGGTAAATAATACAACAGAAGTAATCATAAACATAAACACTAGGCATTATGAATAACTAAAAACACATGCCTTTAAAAATAAACATGAGCATCATATGCTAGGAATAAAAACTGATTAAATAATTCCATAAAATATAACCATGGATATTATACTAGTTGAATAATCATATGGACTATAAATCTCTAGTCTCATAATTATGGAATTCATAATGTTGGACATCATAAGAATGCTTTCGAGGCCTTGGGTCAAGACTATACCTAAACAGGTAAAAACCCAAACAAGTTTGTATCATGAGACCTACCGATGCATCGAGGGGCTATATCAGGCCCCACATTTCACGAAATAAGTCCAATGAATTCCTCATATGAATGGGTATAAACATAAACAACATATACATTCATATTTAAACTAACATATAAAATTTAAATAACATTCTCTAATCATTAAATATGAACACTAACCATTCAGAGTAATATAGTGAATGGTATTAAGATAGCACATCCATATTCAAACTAATAATAGGCCATTAAATAAAATATGGTGTATTATATAATAAAATATCAATCCCAATTAAAAATAAGAATTAATAATAGTGTTGAAATAGATGAAATTAGTCGTATAAAATAATCGATTAATTCTTAAGATAAATATTCTTTTACTTTTAAAAGAAGATTTATTTTTGTAAAATATTTTCATAAAACTAGAAGTAAATTAATGTAGTTATTTCATAATAAAATGAGTTATTTTATAAAAATAATTGTATCTAATAACATAATATATAGTTCATTTGAAAATAGGTAAGAATTTGAGAAGTTCCTTTGAAACAAGCTTGTTTATCGGGAAGAATTTTTTAAAGATCCTTTTAAAACATATATCTCCCCATAATAGAAAGAAGGATTTTGATTGGAACACATATATAGAAAATTCAAACAGAATTTATTAGGAGTACTTAAGATTAATTAATAATTTCATTGAGGTAAGTATAGAATAAGAGTAACCTGAAAGAAAATGGAGGTTTAGATAGAAAACCCTTACCTTATGTTTGAACGTGTTCAGAACATGACCTTAACTTCCTAGATAATAAAATTAAATCCATTAATTAATTAATTCATAACCTTATCAAAATTTATTTTATTGATTATAGTTTTATTAAGTTCACTTATGGCCTTATTGATAAGCTATGTGATTGAATTTTGTCGTTCTATAGTGTTCATTTCCTTGATTTCATGATTGGTTCGCTTGATTATAAGTAATAGAGTTAATTTAAATTTTGTATAATTATCCAAAATTGGAATTGAATGTTGTTAATGAGATTATGGAATATAAAATTTTTATATATATCATTTGGTTACATATTATGAGGATGAATCATTAGAGAATAGATTTAGTGATAATCGTTTATATTATTACGGTGGTTATTGATCATAACGAACTCATTTTGTTTTATCGTTTAGTATTATGTAAACATATTACTTCCAGAACATAAAAACATGTAATATAGTATATTTTAAAATCTATATCAACCATTAAAATGGTTTCAAGAACATATTTGAAGAAGAATTTGATGAACAAAACTTCATCATCCACAAAGGTTGTAAATTGGCACCTCCTGAATGATGATTTCATTTATAAAATATAAGAGGGAGAGTAAGGAGATTGATAATGGTTATTACATTAACATAATATAATTACAGTATATATATGATATTGTATTTATCATAATAAATTGGATATGTTGGGTTAGTAGATAATAAGAAAAGATGATAAATTGAAATGAAATTAAATGAAAAAAAAAAGAGGATTTACCACTTGAAATAAACTCCTTGAGAACCACCTTAAGGGAAAGGTTTTGGTATTTTTAAAAGGCCAAAGGCTCTTGATTGTGGGGAGGGACTAGGGAAGATTATTTGGGAATAACTTTGATAAGATTCAAGGCTTATATGAGTGAAGAGAAGAGGGTGTAAGTGTGGATTTTATAGTGGAGGATAGGAGTGATTTTTGAATATCTTATTCATTATTTTGTTATTTTTCTCATGAAAAGCAATAGTGTTAATTCTTGTGATGAAAAATAGTAATAAGTGCATCTGAGTTCTAACCAAGTGTTCTTACATCATCCATGATGCAAGGAATAGTGTATTTATCTTATAATGTATCCATACTATAAATTATTGTATTTTACTATTCACTAAAATTTTAAGTATTTCAAAAAAATCACCCCAACCATTTTTAAATGTGTAGAACTCAAAAAAGAACTCCATTTTATCAAAAAAAAAATTAAATATGTTAAATTTAATTTTTAAATAAAATCATTATTTACTTGAAAAAAATACAGATTTCAAATTTAAAACTGATTTTATAATATTTTCAAAAATTAACTAAGGTTTCATAAAATTATCCTAAAATAATAGGACAATAAAATATTCATTTAGGAATACATTTTATAAAAATAAATTTTATTTTAATTCAATTTATTTATTTAAAATTTTAATTAAATATTCATTACTCACAAAAATACCAACACTTAATTATTAATTTTTACAATATTCACTCTCATTTATAATTTGCCAAAATATTATTTATACTTATATGGGTGAGTTTACTATTCATAAGGGTCGTATTACTATTCATAATGGTACATTGTTGTTTATAAGGGTTAAGTTACTATTCACCAAAAAAAATGTAATTTGGTCCTATCAAACTATAAATATCTTACTCATTGCAACCGTGTATGTCTGTTTTTCAAAATTCAAATCTCAAAAGTGATAATATTATAGAGACTCTATGTTTTATGAATTAAATGTTAAATTTATTTTTTAATTATTGGGGTTTTACATTCTTCTCCCCTTAAAAACTTTCTTCCTCAAAATTACCAGAATGTTACCTCATAAAAAGATTTGGGTATTTTTTCATTTTAAGTTCCTCAGGATCCCATGTCACCTCTTCAATTTTATGATTTTTCTAATGTACCTTTACCATATGAGTCATCCGATTCCACAACACCTATTCTTTAGTGTCCAGAATCCATATTGAATCTTCACAGTATGATAAGTTCGGTTCCAATTCTATACCTTCAGAAGTAAGGACATGCATTGGGTATGGCATGTACTTTATCAATAATTAGACATGGAACATATTATGTACCTTAGAAAGTCTAGGTGGAATTTCCAAATGATAAGAAAAATCTCCAATTCTCTATCAAATTTTAAAAGTTCCAATGTACTTAAGGCTCAGTTTACCTTTCTTTCCAAATCTTATAACCCCCTTCTATGGAGATACTTTTAAGAAAACGTGATATCCCTCTTCAAATTACAAACCCTTACATTGATTATAAGTATAGATATTTTGCCTACTTTGAGCTGCTTTGATATGGGTTTGAATAGTCTTGAACTTTTTTTAGTTTTCTCTATATGCTCTGGGCCTATGAGCTTCCTTTCACCAACTTTATCCCAACATGTGGGTGTACGACATCTCTTTCCATACAATGATTCATGTGGTGCCATTTTAAAACAAGAATGGGAACTATTTTAGTAAGAAAACACCACCAAAGGTAAATACTAATCCCACATACCCTGAAAGTAAAGTGAACCTGATTTGAACATGTCTTTTAATTTTCAGATCACCCTTTCTGATTGCCTATCAGTTTGAGGGTTATAATAAGTACTCAATCGATGCTCAGTATCCAAATATTTTTGAATATTTTTCTAGAATTTTTATGTGAATTGTGGATCACGATCAGACACAATTGAGGGAGTTTCTCTATAAAGTCTAACAACTTTATTGATATAGAGTCGTGAAAGGAGATCTAGTGGAAAATCCTCTCTTATAATGAGGAAATGTGCATATTTCATAAGTCGATCAACAATTACCTATATTTAATCATTCTTTATTGGAGTTTTGGGTAACTAGTGACAAAATCCATGGTGATTTAATCCCATTTCCTTGTAGGAATAGGTATAGGTTTCATGAATACTCTATAATTTTGTCGTTCAGCCTTTACTTGTTGACATACTAAATATCACAATAAATAATCATTAATTTATCGCATCATGTTGTCCCGCCAGAAATGTTCCTTCAAATCTCTATACATTTTACTGCTACCATGGTGTATAGAGATATTTGAGCTATGGTAATCATCCAATAACTCCCTTTTCAGCTCAAGTATAGAGGGAACACATAACCTCTTCCCAAATTTTAGAATTTCATCCTCACACAAAAATTCATCCAACTTCCCATCATTCACACCAATAATTTTATTTTGAATATTTTTATCATTATATTGAGAAGTTTTAAGTCTTTAGAAAAAATATGGTTGGGAAACCAATTGAAAAAGTCATGATTTTTTTCCTTCTTTGATAATTACCATATCCATCTTTACTAGATCCATGAATATAGGATCCCTTTCAACCCAAATTTTGTTTTAAACTCCATGATCCATCCTTATCAATGCATCAACAACCATATTTTCCTTTACTAGGTGGAGTGTATGGAAGAATCATAATCCTTGAGTAGCTCAAGCAATAACCTTTTCCTTATATTGATTTCTTTATATGAGAAGTTACATTTCAACCTCTTGTGATCCATATATATCTCAAATATTTTACTATAGAGATAGTGTCTCCATATCTTCAAAGAAAATATTATAGATGATACCTAAATATCATGAGTTAGATAGTTATGTTCATGAATTTTTAACTACCTTGATGCATAGGCAATAACTCTATCATTCTACATGAGGACACAACTAAGTCCTTTCTTTAATGCATCATTATAGATCAAAAATCCACCATTTCTTGATGGTAGAGTCAGGATCAGAGCATTCACGAATATCCTCTTAAATTATTTGAAACATTCTTCACATTATTTTTTCCATGTGAAATTAAGGCCTTTATGAGTAAGCTTGGTCAACATTTTGGATAAACAAGTGAAGTTCTAAATGAAAACCATATAATAACTTGCTAAACCAATAAAACTACGTACCCCAATTATGTTCATTGGTGTATGTCATTCTTGAACTACATTTGTATTCATAGTATCCACAAAAATTACATCTTTAGAGAAATAATGACACAGAAAACAATCTTCTTGAAGCCAGAATTCACACTTGATAAACTTCATAAATAAATCATTATTCTTGACGAAAAGAATAGGGGCTCCCCATAAAGAAACATGTGGGTGAATAAATCATGTATCACTCAATTCCTCTATTCATTTATTTAGTTCTACTAACTCCATAGTTTCTATTTTATAAGGAGTCTTTGATATAGGTCATGAACCTAGAATTAAGTCAATAGTTAACACAACTTCCCGCTCTGGAGGATTCCTAGGTAAATCTAATGGAAACACATCAACATATTCTTTCACAATAGGTACATACTCAATTTAAATATTCCTTTCTCACTCATATATATTGAGTTCTCATCATCCCCAATAATTTCATTTAGTAGAGATATTGGGTGTAGATCTATATTAGAATCATATTATGATGTTTATGCTCTAAAGATAAGGATCCTACATCATTATCAAATCACTATTGGAAAATAAGGTTATACCAATGGTTTAAACCCATTGGTATAGGCTGGAAAACCGTTGGTATAGCCTATACCAATGGTTTTCCAAACCGTAGGGTAGTAAGTCCTGAGTAAATCCCTATACTAATGGTTTGATATAAACCATTGGTATATCCCACTGTATTTATTGATATACCAATGGTTGTAGTATAACTGTTGGTATATGTTTGTATAACATTTTTACCAACGGTTTCCAGAAACCGTTGGTATATATTGAATTTTTTAATTTCTCTCAATGTATACCAACAGTTTAAAACCATGGGTATTGTGTTTTTCCAGAACTAGTATACCAATGGTTTAAAACCGTTGGTATTGTGTTTTTCCAGAACTCTTATACCAATGGTTTAAAATCGTTGGTATTGTTTTTTTCCAGAACTCTTATACCAACGGTTTAAAACCGTTGGTATTGTGTTTTTCCAGAACTTTTGCACATCAGTCCTCCAGTAGCCCCTCCTCTATACACCTACATAAAAATAATCAAAAAAACCACATACATACTTAAAATAGTATAAAAAACCCCTCAAATAGAACAATAAAAATGCATAAAACCATCAAACTCTTCCAACTATGTCTTGTACTACAATTCCCTATTTTAATCTTCATATGACAACAATCATCAAGTAGTAATTCACCTCACCCCTACACAACCCCCCAACCAGCACAGCCCCCCACCTCCCCATCAAATTATAATAGGCAGAATAGTCTAAGAAACACCTATTAGAGTTGAATAAGAGTTTGAAATTTGCTCAAATACCAATTTTTTTTTCTGATCCAATATTTGGGTATGTAATGATTTGTGATGAATTTTGCATTGAACTTGTATTTTGTATAATATATGGTGAAAATGTATTTTTTTAGGAGTCTCTTCACTTATGACCCCATGAGTGAAACTACCCAACTCTGGAAAAAGAGTTTGCGACTATCGTTGATGAGTGTAAATTTCAGTTGTATTCATTTAAAATGATGTCCTTTTGAAACAAAAGAGAGACTTTGAGTGGTGCCATCCACACCACGTCTCGGATTGAGGTGGGTTTGACTTGTACATATCACAAATGACCCATGGATCGTTTTCCTAAAGTATCAACACAATCGGAATTAATTTGGTTGTTTTTTCATATGTCGGTTGTTTTTACTTTAAAGCGTATCCATTTTAAACAAAAGAAAGACACTTTGAGTGGTACCAGCCACACTGTGGCTCATATTGAGGCGAGGTTGAATCTTACACATCACAAATGAACCATGGATACTTTTCCTAAAGTATCAATAGAATCTGAAGGCGTTTGGTCCATTTTCCGTACATCAGTTTTTGTTTTCACATAAGATGTTGTCCATTTCAAAGAAAAGTGAGGCACTTTGAGTGGTTTCAGCCACACTGAGCCTTGGATTGAGGAGGGGTTGACTCATAAACGTCAAAAATGACCCATTTATATTTTTCCAAAAGTTTCAATAGAATCTGAATGCATTCGGTTAGTTTTCCGTATGTCAGTTGTTGTTTTCACTTAAAATGATGTCCATTTTAAACAAAAGAGATACATTTTGAGTGGTTTCAGCCACACCGCACCTCATATTGAGGCGGGGTTGACTCTTACATGTCACAAATGACCCATGGATTGTTTTCCTAAAATATAAACACAATACTAATGCGTTTGGTTGGTTTTAAGTATGTCAGTTGTTGTTTTCACTTAAAATCTTGTCCATTTCAAACAAAAGAGAAACACTTTGAGTGCTGCCAGCCACACCAGCCCTCGGATTGAGGTGGTGTTGACTAGTACACGTCACATATGACCCATGAATCGATTTCCTAAAGTTTCAACATAATCTGAATGCCTTTGGTCAGTTTTCCGTATGTCAGTTGTTGTATTCACTTAAAATGGTGTCCTTTTGAAACAAAAGAGAGACACTTTGAGTGGTGTCGGACACACCGTGCCTCAGATTGAGGCGGGGTTGACTTGTACACATCACAAATGACCCATGGATCATTTTCCTAAAGTATCAACACAATAATAATGTGTTTGGTTGGATTTCCGTATGTCGGTTGTTTTTACTTAAAAGTGTATCCATTTTCAACAAAAGAAAGACACTTTGAGTGGTACCAGCCACACCGGCCCTCAGATTGAGGTAGGGTTGACTCGTACACATCATATATGACCCATGGATCGTTTTCCTAAAGTTTCAATAGAATCTGAATGTGTTTGGTCAGTTTTCCATATGCCAGTTGTTGTTTTCACTTAAAATCCAATCCATTTCAAATAAAAGTGAGATACTTCAAGTGATATTGGACACACCATGCCTAAAATTGAGGTGGTGATGACTTTTACACGTCACATATTACCCATGTATATTTTCCCTAAAGTTTCAATAGAATTCAAATGCCTTTGGTCAGTTTTCTGTATTTTCAGTTGTTGTATTCACTTAAAATGATATCCTTTTGAAACAAAAGAGAGACACTTTGAGTGGTGTCGGACACACCATGCCTCAGATTGATGCGGTTTTGACTCTTACACATCAAAAATGACACATGGATCATTTTCCTAAACTATCAACACAATCATAATGCATTTGGTCCGTTTTCCGTATGTTAGTTGTTCTTTCCACTTAAAATCTTGTCCATTTCAAACAAAAGAGAAACACTTTGAGTGGTATCAACCACACTGGCTCTCGGATTGACGTGGGGTTGACTCGTACACATCACATATTACCCCTGGATAATTTTCCTAAAGTTTCAATAGAATCCAAATGGCTTTGGTCGGTTTTCCGTATGTCAGTTGTTTTTTTCACTTAAAATGATTTCCATTTTAAACAAAAGAGAGACATTTGGAGTGGTGTCAGCCACACCGCACCTCTGATTGAGGAAAGGTTGACTCTTACACATCACAAATGACCCATAGATAGTTTTCCTAAAATATCAATACAATCAGAATGGGTTTGTTCTATTTTAAGTATGCCAGTTGTAGTTTTCACTTAAAAACTTGTCCATTTCAAAAAAAACACTTTGAGTGGTTACGGCCACACCGGCCCTCAGATTGAGGTGGGGTTAACTCATAAACGTCACATATGACCCATGAATCATTTTCCTAAAGTTTCAACAGAATTTGAATGCCTTTGGTCAGTTTTCTGTATGTCATTTGTTGTATTCACTGAAAATGATGCTTTTTTGAAACAAAAGAGAGACACTTTGAGTGGTGTCGGCCACACCATGCCTTGGATTGAGGAGGGGTTGACTCGTACACATCAAAAATGACCTATGGATCGTTTTACTAAAGTAGCAACACAATCCGAATGCATTTGGTTGGTTTTCCGTATGTCGGTTGTTTTTACTAAAAAGCGTATCCATTTTAAACAAAAGAAAGACACTTTGAGTGGTACCAGCCACACCGGACCTCGGATTGAGGTAAGGTTGACTCATAAATAGCACATATGACCCTTGTATCGTTTTCATAAAGTTTCAACAGAATTCAAATGTGTTTGGTTGGTTTTCTGTATGTCAGTTGTTGTTTTCACTAAAAATCCTGTCCATTTCAAATAAATGTGAGACACTTCGAGTGATATCGGCCACACTATGCCTTGGATTGAGGCGGGGTTGACTCATACACATCACATATAACCCATGAATAGTTTTTCTAAAGTTTCAATAGAATTCAAATGTCTTTGGTCGGTCGGTTGTTGTATTCACTTAAATTGATGTCCTTTTTGAAACAAAAGAGAGACACTTTGAGTGGTGCCAGCCACACCACACCTCGTATTGAGGTGGGGTTTACTCGTACACGTCACAAATGACCCATGGATCTTTGTACAAAAATATCAACACAATAAAAATGAGTTTGGTCCATTTTAAGTATGCTATTTGTTGTTTTCACTTAAAATCTTGTCTATTTCAAACAAAAGAGAAACACTTTGAGTGTTGTCGGCCACACCGGCCCTCGGATTGAGGTGGGGTTGACTTGTACACATAACATATGACCCATGTATCATTTTCCTAAAGTTTAAACAAAATCAAAATGGTTTTGTTCTGTTTTCCATATGTCAATTGTTGTATTCATTTAAAATGATGTCCTTTTAAAACAAAAGAGGGACACTTTGAGTGGTGCCAGCCACACTGTGCCTCCAATTGAGGTGGGGTTGACTCGTACACATCAAAAATGTATCATGGATCGTTTTTCATAAAATATCAACACAATCTGAATGCGTTTGTTCAGTTTTAAGTATGCCAGTTGTTGTTTTCACTTAAAATCTTGTCTATTTCAAAAAAAAAAAGAAACACTTTGAGTTGTTCCAGCCACACCGGCCCTCGGATTGAGGCGAGGTTGACTCTTACACATCACATATGACCCATGAATCGTTTTCCTAAAGTTTCAACAGAATCTGAATGCCTTTGGTCAGCTTTCCGTATTTCAGTTGTTGTATTCACTTAAAATGATGTCCTTTTGAAACAAAAGAGAGACACTTTGAGTGGTTTCGGCCACACCGCACCTTGGATTGAGGCGGGGATGACTTGAACATGTCACAAATGACCCATGGATATTTTTCCTAAAGTATCAACACAATCTAAATATGTTTGGTTGGTTTTTCGTATGTCGGTTGTTTTTACTTAAAAGTGTATCCATTTTAAACAAAAGAAAGACACTTTGAGTGGTACCGGCCAGACCGGCCCTCATATTGAGACGGGGTTGACTCATAAATGTCACATATGACCCATGGATTATTTTCCTATAGTTTCAAAAGAATATGAATGCATTTGGCCAGTTTTCCATGTTCCAGTTGTTGTTTTAACTTAAAATCTTGTCCATTTCAAATAAAAGTGAGACACTTCGAGTGATACTGGTCACACCGTGCCTCGGATTGAGGCGGGGTTGACTCGTACACACCACATATGACCCATATATATTTTTCGTAAAGTTTAAATATAATTCAAATTCCCTTGGTTAGTTTTCCGTATTTTCAGTTGTTGTATTCACTTAAAAAGATGTCATTTTGAAACAAAAGAGAGACACTTTGAGTGGTGTTGGCCACACCACGCCTCGGATTGAGGCAGGGTTGACTCGTACACGTCACAAATGACCCATGGATCATTGTACTAAAATATCAACACAATATGAATGCATTTGGTCAGTTTTAAGTATGTCAGTTGTTGTTTTCACTTAAAATATAGTCCATTTCAAAAAAAAGAGAAACACTTTGAGTGGTGTCGGCTACACCGGACCTTAGATTGAGTTTTTGTTGACTCGTACACACCACATATGACCCATATATATTTTTCGTAAAGTTTAAATATAATTCAAATTCCCTTGGTCAGTTTTCCGTATTTTCAGTTGTTGTATTCACTTAAAATGATGTCCTTTTGAAACAAAAGAGAGACACTTTGAGTGGTTTCGGCCACACCGCACCTCATATTGAGGCGAGGTTGACTTGTACATGTCAAAAATGACCCATGGATCATTTTACTGAAGTATAAACACTATCTGAATGTGTTTGTTCTTTTTTTTTTGTCGGTTGTATTTACTTAAAAGTGTATCCATTTTAAACAAAAGAAAGACACTTTGAGTGGTACCGGAAACACCGTGACTCATATTGAGGTGGTGTTGACTCGTACATGTCAAAAATAACCCATGGATACTTTTCCTAAAGTATCAACAGAATCCGAATGAGTTTGGTCAGTTTTCTATATGCCAGTTGTTTTTTTCACTTAAAATGTTGTCCATTTCAAAGAAAAGTGAGACACTTTGAGTGGTGTCGGCCACACCACACCTCATATTGAGGCGAGGTTGACTTGTACACATCAAAAATGACCCATGGATTATTATGTTGTAGTATCAACACAATCCGAATGAATTTGGTCAGTTTTTTGTATATCAGTTGTTGTTTTCACTTAAAATCCTATCCATTTCAAATAAAAGTGAGACATTTCGAGTGTTGTTGGCCACACAAGCCCTCAGATTGAGGCGGGGTTTACTCGTACACGTCACATATGACCCATGAATCATTGTAAAAAAGTTTCAATAGAATCTGAATGCGTTTGGTCAGTTTTCCGTATGCTAGTTGTTGTTTTCACTTTAAATATTCTCCATTTCAAATAAAAGTGAGACACTTCGAGTGATATCGGCCACACTGTGCCTCGGATTGAGGCAGGGTTGACTTTTACACGTCACATTTGACCCATGGATCCTTTTCCTAAAGTATCAACATAATACTAATGAGTTTGGTCGGTTTTCTGTATGCTAGTTGTTGTTTTCACTTAAAATGTTGTTCATTTCAAAGAAAAGTGAGGCACTTTGAGTGGTGTTGGCCACACCGTGCCTTGGATTGAGACGAGGTTGACTCGTACATGTCACTTGGGAATTTTGAGTGTCGTCAAGTATGGATTGAAGATCCGGGTGAGTCTAATCCTCTCCATGCACACCCCATCTTCTAATATGAACACAAGGAGGGGTATCTATGATCAATTTTCAAAACTTCATTAATATATTGAGTCATGCACGTTAAAGGGCTTCCCATTTCTTCTCAATATATTTTTGTTGAGAATAAAAGATATATACCAATTCAATATGGAACTATAACCCTTCTATTACCTTGACATGACTTGGGAATTTTCCATAAGGTAATGTATTATCCTTAAGATGATGAAGTGTTTTCCCCATGTTTAGGTAGTTTTCATGTATACAATCTGCCATAAACATCTCTAGAATGATATATTGAGGATTGGGAAAAGGCTCAAACATGACTGGTGTTTTTATTTTCATCCTATTATTTTATCATGTTCAATATATCATCTTCATCTTTTTCTAGAGGCTCATCTACTTGATTAGATCAATGTTGGTGTTTCTTTGCAGTTTTATCAGAATAAACAAGATTGATATGGAGTTACTCTATTACATTAGATGAAGAATGGTTCAAGGGCTGTTCGAGGTTCAGGGAGGAGGGTGGGGGCTATCCGGGGGGCTGTCCGGGGGGCTGTCCGGGGTCCAGGGAGGAGGGTGGGGGGCTGTCCGGGGGCTGTTTGGGGGGTTGTCTGGGGTCCAAGGAGGAGGGTGGGGGCTGTCGAGGGGGTTGTTCAGGGTCTAGGGAGGAGGGTGGGGGGCTGTCCGGGGTGCTGTTTGGGGGGATATCCGGGGTCCAGGGAGGAGGTTGGTCGGCTGTCCGGGGGGTTGTCCGAGGTCCAGGGAGGAAGGTGGGGGGGGATGTCCAGGGGTTGTTCAGGGGGCTGTCCAGGGTCCAGGGAGGAGGGGGGCTGTCCGGGGGGATGTTCGGAGGGTTGTCCGGGGTCCAGGGAGGCGGGTGGGGGGGTTGTCCGGTGGCTATCTGGGGGGCTTTCTGGGGGGATGTCCGGGGTCCAGGGAGGAGGGTGGGGGTCCAGCACCAACTTATGTTTTATGAACCAATCAGTTAAAGGGAAAGAAAATCCTCACAATAACCCATAAAATCTCATATAGCATCACTCACCTCCAAACAATTATAACATCATTAGGCTTCCATATTTGATCTAAAATAAAGAGTTATACTGAATTCAAAAAAATCCATACCAGTGTGAAAAACTAGGTTCAAAAATAAAGAGTTATACAGAATTCAAAAATGTAATGGATCAATCTGCCCCCGATCACCATCACCATCACCACTGTCATCATCGGCCTCATCCCTGCCACCATCTCTTTCCTCTTCGTTGTTCTCGTCATCATCCCCATACTCATTGCCAGCCCCATCCTCGCCCTCGGCCCCATCCTCGCCCTCGGCCCCATCCTTGCTCTCGTCCTCATCTTCATCCTCTCCCTCGTCCTCTTTAGCATCCTCGTCATCACCAAGAACGTCATCATCTCTACCGCCACTAGAAATGCCACATGTTTCATTTCATAATGCACCCATCGACGACATATATGTCTTACAAGCCACGCTGACCTCTGGTGGAAGTGATGAAGATAAAGCTTTGATCAGTTTCATAAATTCTTTCTCCCTCATTTGAACCTGTTCTTCCAACTCTGTGACCCTTTTATCAGACTGTCTTGCATGCTCCTTGACCTGTTCCAACACAATGGTACTAGAATGGATACTTGGAGAGGAACAATACCTCATCGAGACTATAATCTTACCAGGTCGGCAGCATACTCGACTAGAGTGCTCATCTCCCAAAACATGATATAAATGGTCATGTGGCCCAAAATTGTCAGGCTCTTGGGCATCAAGATCCTCTAAAGTACCCTGTTAAAAATATTAATAGATTATTAAATTTCAAAATAGATATTCAACATTGAAATAAACAAATTAAAACTTGCAATCTTTTCTTGTGTCGGTTCATTAACCGCAGTTCTATATTTTTTCCTTCTACTCAAGCAAAAAAAAATCTTGAGGGATACGTCCTTCAATATTCAATTTTTGATTCTGTAATGACATTGAAACAATATAAATTTCAAGTATAATCATATATTCAATATTCAATAAATCACATAATTTAAGTAGGAAATAATAAAATGGTCAAGTCCTAAAGAAAAATTATAAACAACTATATCGTACCAGCTATCTCTCATGATCTGACATAGTTGTGCACCCCAAAGTGTGGAGGTATTGCTTTGAATCAATGTTTTTTTTAGAATATTCCTAAATAATGTTTAATAATAAATAATATAATATTAATGAAAAATATGAAAATTTTCATTTGAATACCTCAAATGGGATTAATACCTTAAATTTGGAAGTCGCCTAATGGGTAATCATTTGGCGATATTGCTCTATGGGGTAGTCATCCACGATAGGTAATGTCTCCAACTCTATGCCCACTCTATCACACCATCCAACATACAGCTCATGCTTATAAGCTCTCCAAAGCTCTCCTATCTCCTTTAAACGCACTGTTCATTCACCTTCGCCATCAGGGAAGTTAAACCGAAGCTGACACCCAATAGATTAGTTCATATAAATACAAAAAAAAATACTACATTAAATCTAATATATTTTTTACCCATATTTGTGCCCATGCATTATCCTTGACTTCGTGTGGTAGATGTCTCCAAGAGAGAGGGCTGACCGGAATGATATTGCAGTATTTGGATAGCGTCACCAAAAAACGCTTACATTCCTTCCCAGATTTCTCAATCATCTGTCCATTAACATTGTATTCAACCATCAACTGTGTCTGGAGGTTCCATAACGCACTCAAGCAAGTACTCCCCCTCCCCCGCCTCCTACCAGTAGATGAATCTGTTATTAAAGAAAAAAATATTAGTACAATTTATGATAAAAATAAATTTTGGTATAAAAATTTGTTAGAGTTATATAAATATACCTGTTGTAGTTGGATCAATGGGCGTCACTAGATGTGTAGAAGCCAAAGGAATATCCTGTATAGGTGGAGTGTCCCTCACTTTACGCTCCTCATCCACATACTATGTCGGAGCAGGAGTCGAAGAAGGTAGAATATAATAGCCCATAGATAATGAACCAGAAGAAAAAGATGATGGCACAGATGTATGGCCAAATGGTAGTGTAAACATTGGAGGCCTAAATATCTCGTGTGTCCCTAAAGATACAGCAAGATCAAAATGGGGTGTAGAATATACGTCTGTGGTAGGGGCATGACCCAATCGGGGATGACCAGTGGATCATATAACTCTCTCACCACGAGCCCTCATACCACCGGCCTTAGTACAGGGACCACCATATGGTCGTCTAACTCTGACACCACCCCCCCTCCTACCACCAGCCTCTGTACTGGGAGCAATATCAGGCTCCTCGTCGGATATCTCTCATCTAGGGGGTGGATCCTAAAAAAAAGGCTAACACAAAAGTAAACACATGATATTATAAGTTATTGAAATATATGTATTTGAAATAAAATACCCACAATAGGGATGAGTGGAGGAATTCCCATCTGTGTCATGCGAGGATTATTTTCTGCCATCTTTTTCCACCGCCTCTCTTCAATGGGTGTCATTTTTTGCAATGAAAACAAATATGTAAGTAATTAGAAATAGATAATTAAGGTGTAACCCAAAAAACAAAATATAAAAAACCATTCTGATAAAAAAACATAAAGAAACAGAATATGTATGGTGGTTTGAAGGTATGTACTAGGATACACACTCTGAATGATATAGGTGAGAACATGACTGTATGATTCAATATATTTCCCACCACAACTTCGAGTTCACAATCAACTCTGACAATTGAGCTATTGGAGTCATCATAAGTAATAAACGGATTACTTCCAATTGCAGTAGTGATAGTGTCAACTTCATCATCGCCATCATCAAAAACATGTCTAGGATTTACTTCAATAATTACACAGAATTTAGGATGACGATGATATTTCACATAAAAAACTTGTTTCACCATTGATGCCAATACATATGGTTCATCGGTGGCAAGAGTGTGAGTCATGTCAATAACTTGAAATCCACATTCATCAATAAAGGTTACTTGCCTCGTAATTGAATCAATCCATTGACATTTCATCATCGTGACTCAACCATGAAATTAATAATCCAAAATTATTATTTTCTCCATGACTCCATAATAAGCTATATTTTCAGAACGAGGTCTATTATCCGATGAACTAGCATTACATTTTGTTGTGGTAGTTAGCATAACACCATCATGTTGTGTTCTCATGTTTCTTTCTCTTTCAGTGATAATAAATTTGTATTCATTGATCACAAGTGATTTACAAACACGAACCATGGTATTAGGACCAAAAGCCGAAGCTCTTATTTCCTCAGAAACAGAGTCTGCAGGAAAACTCGATACCTAAAATATAAACAAATAGTAAAATTAATTAAATATTATTTTTATTTAGTTATTACAGAAATATTTTTACCTTCAATTTCAACCAAGCAGAAAACCCTTTGCTATGCAAAGTCTCTTTCCATCTCAAAGATAAAGAACGATGCTTTCTATATATCAATTCTTTATGTTCCCTGATTATAAAAATAATAATAGTTTAACAAATATTTAAAATTACAAGAGATAAGATAAGAGATACATGTACAATTTACTTACTTGATATACTCATCGAAAAATCACAATTGAACAACACTATGCGATGTTCCATCTCTCACTCTTCAAGGCTTAATGTCGTCAATGTATACGATCCTAGAATTCCTCCTGTCTGAGGAAGTGATGGAAAACTGGGTTCAATTTTCCCCTATTGTTCTTCTTCATTTCTCATTGGTCTGTTTATTCTCGTAGTAAGATCAGACCAATACATTGAGTAGAAATCCGTAAATTCTTGAGCCAAGTAACCATTCACAATAGATCCTTCAGTATAATTACTGTTCCAAACATATGATTTCAATGTGAACATTTTTCTTTCAGTTGGATACATCCAACGGAAAGAAACGGGTCCTCCAATAAGTATTTCGGTCGGAATATAGACAGTCAGATGCAACATGCATGTAAAAAATAATGGAGGGAATATTTTCTCTAACTCACACAAAATTTATGGTGTCTCTGCCAACAGGTTTTGCAAGAAGGATTTGGACCACCTCTTAGCACAAAGATATCTAAACAAATAGCACAACCAAATAACTGAGACTCTTACATTATTGGACAAGAGATGATGGATTGCTATTTGAATCAACTCATGCAAAAGGACATGATAATCATGAGTCTTCAAATATTTCAGCTTCAACTATTTTCTGTTGACCCATATCGATATATTTCTTAAATAGCCATCAGGAAGTTTAATAGTCTCTAGAACTTCCAGAAATTGGTTTTTTTCATCAGGTTTCATCACATAAGAAGCACATGGAACTTGCCATTTATTTTCACTGATACAGATAGGATCCAATTATGGTCTGATCCCCCAATCTACCAAGTCATGCTGAGATCGTAAATCATCTTTTGTCTTCCCATTTACATTTAGAAGAATCAAAAGGAACATTTCACATATATTCTTGTCAATGTGCATTACGTCTTAGCAATGACATAACAAGTTGGTTGACCAATACGAAAACTCAAAGAATATACTCTTCTTCTTCCAATTGTAACAGGTATCATTGGAAGCACCCCTTTCTAGATTTCATTACACCCTTCCCAAATGAATAATTGAAATCTTTCAATTCAATAAGCACATCATTTCTAGACATACGCTGAGGTGGATCGTCAGTCTCCATGGTATTGTCAAATCTTCAATGATTGTTTCTATATGGATGGTTCATTGGAAGGAATCATCGATGTCCCATAAAACTAAAACTACGATGATATTTCAGTCTTCTCGATTGAGTATTCTTCATACAAATAGGACATAAAAATTTTCCTTTTGTGGTCTATCCAGACATCATTGCATAAGAAGGAAAATCATTGATCATCCACATAAGCGCAACACGAATCTGAAATACGTCTTTCAAAAATGCATTGTATGTGGGAACACACACATCCAAAAGAAGTTTCAACTCTTTTATTAAAGTTTTCATGTATACATCTATATCATTGTCGAAATCAGAAGGGAAAGATATCAGTATACTGAAGAGAGTGTAAGTATTTTTCATATACAACCATGGGGGAAGGATATAAATGTGTATGAAAATCGGCCATGTGATGTGCGAAGTAAGCATCTGCCCAAATGGATTAAAACCGTCACATGAAAGACCCAGTCTTACATTACGCACGTCGGCTGCAAATTCAAGATATCGAGCATCAAATATCTACCATGAAAATCCATCTACAGGGTGAACCAACTCTTCATTATTCTTTTTTCTCTCAGTTTCATGCCATCACATTTTTACTGATATTTCATTAGACATGAAAAGGTTCTATAATCTGGGGATCAATGGAAAGTGCCACATTACTTTTTGTGGCACACGAGATGGTGTTCCGTCATCTTTTGCCTTCCATCAGGAGGTTCCACATTTGATAAGATCATTTCTTTCAGTAATTTACTCCCAAAATAAGTTGCAATCATTCGGGCAAGCATGATTTTTTTTTTTGAGAATCCAAGTTCATCAACTAACTTCCATTCCATATAGTGGTTTGAGAGAATATTTGTATCATCTGGAAGTAATTCCTTCAAGATGGTAAGAATGTAATCAATTGCAGTATTTCAAATCCCATACATAGTTTTCCCATGAAACAACCAGATTAAAAATTCCAACTTTTTCATTTTACCACATTGCCGATATACTGGAGTCGTCACAACATCATTCAATTTTTCCACCCTATCAACATCATCATTTTCATTGGACGCATCATGTGTGCTTGTATCAAAATCTTGTTGGCAGGACATCCTTTCCTTCTTATGATGCCGAATAAATGGAAACCGATCATATATCAAACTCTCCAATTCAGTCCTATCATTTGGATCATCAACATTTTGAGATTCCATTTTCTCTCCATTGTGATACTACACATAATAGTTTGTTTGGAAACCATATTTGGTTATATGATAGCTAAATAATTCACGACTCAACCAAGGTCTTCTAACACAATTATAACATGGGAAGTGTATGCGGCTGCTATCTGAAGCCTTGTCAAATGCAAAATCTAGAAAGTTGTTCAAATTATTTTGAAAATTAGTTGAAATCTGATCAGTTTTGTACATCTAACTTCTATCCATTCTGTAAAAAAATTGCAATAAGTCATTTCAAATCAATTCAATAATATTGAAGTTCAATCAAAAAAATATTTAGGTAAATGACAATTGTTTAGTATAAATAAAAGCATAACTGACACATTACTCTATATGAGAATCATATTAAGAAATACAAAAAAATATAGTGTATATAATAAAATAAGATACATAATTTATAATGCCAATATTCAAGGATTTTCCAGTAAGATATTCGAAGTGGATCAAGAAATACATAATCCTTAAGGGTATTGTTGGGAGTACAAGTTTTATACTTTAACTTCTTCAGGGAGATATGGATGAGGAGTAGGATGAGGATCATATCAAAAGTAGTTATGGCCTCATCAAGTTTCACCTTAACCATGGATTAAAGGATCCTAGGTTTGGGGCCATAGATCATAGGTTGGTAGGGTGTATTCATTGAATCATGTCCCAATTGATTTTGGAGAGGGACCTTCAATAGTTATAGGTACATATTTGATTAGAAACACTTGTAAAAATGATATCCAAGAATTCTAACCTCCCAAACCAGGATGCCACTCATTAGTGACCCGAGCCCAGATGGCCACATGGTCTCAAGCACATC
Organism: Viscum album; assembly: GCA_963277665.1. NCBI lineage: Eukaryota > Viridiplantae > Streptophyta > Magnoliopsida > Santalales > Viscaceae > Viscum > Viscum album. The sequence goes on from OY728130.1 coordinate 1,171,360,081, forward strand.
TACCAAAATTACAAATTTTATTGACTAATAGTGAGAGCCTTTGGTGTGTCTGGGGGGAGACTATTCTCTCATTACCTAAGTTGCACAATTTTAATATTATCAGTTAAAAAGTGGAAGAAAAATAACAATAGGAAAATATTAGAAATGGATGAAAATAACCAAATCAATAATACCAACTAATAACAGATTCATAAACCGAATTATGGTAATGTATGTCATGTATCAAGAAGAAAAACATAGTTACAACTAGTAAAAAGTAGTACTATACAAGAGGCTCAATAAATTCTAAAATTCTACCTAGCTTCTTGAGATACAACCTAATCATATGCTACATGCTCCATCCTATGTCATGTGAGTAGTCATGCATCTGTAAAATGGTGATTCCCCCAACCCCCCACTAGACAGCCCCCCCCCCCTCCTTGGACAGCTCATACCCCCCTCCCCCAAAAGGATACCCCCTGGACATCTCCCCCCCCCCTCCTGAAAATCCCACACCCCCTCCCCTATAGCCCCCCCCCCCCCACCTGGACAGCCCACCCCCCTCCCACCCCCCACCTAAAAATGCCCACACCTGGACTAGACCACCCCCTCCCTAGACACCCCACACACCCCTCCCCCTCTAGGACACCCCACCCTGACACACTGGATAGCCCGCACCCCCTGGACAGCCCGACCACCCCCATGGATAGCTTGTCCACCCCCTGGACAGCCCCGTCCACCCCCTAGATAACCCCGCCCACCCCCGTGGACAACCCTACCCACCCCCGTGGACAACCCGCCCACCCTCCATGGACACCCCCTACCACCTGGATAGCCCGACCACCCCCGTGGATAGCCCACCCACCCCCCCTGGACACCCCCTACCCCTGTGGTCAGCCCGCCAACCCCCACTGGATAGCCCACCCACCCCTCCTTGACAGCCCGACCACCCCCGTGGACAGCCCGTCCACCCTCGTGGACATCCCGCCCACCCCCATACCCCCCTGGAAACCCCGTCCCCCCTGGAGAGCCCCGCCCACCCCCCTGGATAGCCCCGCCCACCCCCTGGACACCCCCCCTTGGACACCCCTATCACCCCAGACACCCCCACCCCTCTGGACACCCCCACCCCTATGGACACCCCTACGTCAAAATCCAAATCCAATTTTCAACTAAACTAAAGTCCACCAAAAGTACCATATCACCCCACTAAACAAACCCTTTACCATGTTCGAAGTGTAGAACAAAAAACAGAAAACAAATCTAAGGGTATCATAGATAGAAACCCTAATTTAGCCTAAATCAAAATATCAAACACCAAAAAAAGAGGAATAATGCTAAAACTAAGGTAACACTTACTAATTTGAAGTGTGAAATAAAATATTGTTTGATTGATGATGGATCTTGGTTAGAAGGAGTATCGTGCCCTAGAAGAATTCAGGAGGATCTCGATTAGGGTCTGTCTGCAATCAGGTGGAGTGGGGGCTCGGGTGTTCTGTATTTGGGGAAATCTTTCCCAAAAGTTTTTAAAAACCATTGGGAAAGAATATCCTTACCAATGGTTTTTTTAAACCATTGGTATATGTTAAATAAAATCATTATTTCCAACAGTTTTGGAAAACCATTGGTAAATCTGAAATTAGTTTACACATTTCCAATAGTTTGAACAAACCGTTGGAAAAAGTTTCCTTCTATACACTATACCAACATTTTCTTTAAACCATTGGTATAATACCATTGTGAAAAATCTAAATTCTAATAGTGAAAATTGTAAACTCTTTCTTCTTGTAATAGATTTTTGCATCATAATTTTAAATCCAATTTATACTAAGGATTATATCAAATTCAATCATAGTTGTGATAACAAGATCAGAAACTAAATCATTTTTATGTGTAATAAGGGGGATTTATTGACACATATTTTTTGCTATGATACTTTCCTTTGGATATTTCACTAAAGAATATTTTATTAAATCAAATTGTAAATTTCTAATTTTCATGGAAATGGGAAGATATAAAATAATGTGATGATATAAAATCAGATAAAACGTTAATTAAGTTTGATGAAATGATTAATGTACCTGCCACCACATCATTTAGAACATCAACCTCACTAATTGTGATTGCATAAGCTTAGCCTTGATCCCTTGGCCTTCTCTAGGGAATGTTTCCCTGATTCTTAGGACAATAACTTTCATAATTTCCCATATCTTTGTAATTATAGCATTGAAAATTAGTGATTATTTCTTTCCCTTAAAATAATGGGATTGGTGGCCTTTTCCTATACACTTGTAACAAAGACCCATACCCTTCAATCAAGTATTAGGGTGTTTCTTCCAATAATTATCATAGGATAAAAAAATAAATTCTTCCCTTCTCCCCCATTTCCTTATTTTCTTTTACGTAGTGTTCAAAATCTATCTTCTTCTCTTAAATTTCCTTAAAGACACAAGACTTAGAGAATTATTTATTTTTTTCTCGATAGCACATAATATCATGTCTTCATATGATGAGAAACTTTGTCAGACTAGTGCCCTTTAGAGGAATGGTTTTAAACCATAAAATAATCGAACAATATTTCTCTTTAGATTATGTATATATTTCGTGGAATGCCTTTCTAACCTTATAAAGTTAGATTCATACTTTGGATCATTCTCATCCTTTTTTTCCTCAGATTCAGAAAACTTCATTTCCATATTTGATCACTATTCATAAGGAAAGTATTTTTCTTAATAATATTTCCTTAAAATAAATACATTCGATATTTTCAATATCTTACTCCTCATTTGTGTTTTGAATTAGTGACCAACATTGATCAGCACCTCCAAATAAATGATAAACTACCATGAAAACCTTCTCCCTTTCATTACTTACCAAAGAAAGAAATATCTTCTCTATGGAACTTATCTACTGATCTACTATGAATGGGTTTGTAATCCCATTAAATGATGGAGGTTGTTGTCACATAAAGTAGTCTGACATTTCTCCTTCATTTTTTGGTTCAGAATGCTACATATGGGTAAGGTTATTGTTCATAACCTAAGTTAATTGTCCTAGTATAATTACAAGTTACTCAGCACCAGTCGCAGCTCTAGAACCAACATCGTTATCTTTCATAGGGAGTAAATATTTATATTTGATATGCGCATTCATGTGGTTTCCATTACATCCACTAGGTTCCATTTATAAATGATAGAATACAATAGATTAGGTTATGAATCATATTGCATAATATCAACTAGAAAAATACTTTACATAAATTTAAATCCTATGCATAGGTAATCCCATAATCATAAGCATTGTTTATTTGAGGAAAATTATACATTTAAATCCTCAATAATGGATTGTAATGAAGATTTTAATTATTCTAATCATATCCCCCAGTAGTGTCAAACTAGATGTGTAATAAGGCTTGTTGTCGTGTACTATGTTACCCCAAGTCAATCCTGAAACACCTTGTCAGAGTTGTTAATCCTAGTTACATCTGTGTCAGAACCATGTCCACTTGTAGTATCCAATCATGGATGTATTTGTTAGAAAGACCCACATAATTTCTTCCTTACCAAAATTATAGGATTTTTCTGTATGTTTATCCTCAAAGTCTATCTTAGGGTTTTGTTCCCTAATACACATTTTCTAAATCTAGTTTCCATGTTTTCTACTAAACTTACTCAAATTCCTATTATAATTCCCTGACCCATTTTCCTGAAGTCGATGCATTATTTTATTAAATTTTCATGATTACAATAAAGTCATATCATGAAGGACCGGGTAGTTTAGTAGTTTTTCAAAACCAGATATATACCTAAGTTCAATATTACAACTTTAAATGAAATAAAATATTATAGATCCATTAGTAACTCCCATAACTCCTAGATTATCCTTGAAAGTATTTAATAACACACTTATTCGCATCTTGTTGAAATATAAAACATAAGAAAGGGTTGAGATCTAAGGGTAAATAATACAACAGAAGTAATCTGAAATATAAACCCTAGGCAAGGTGAATAATTAAAAACACATGCCTCTAAAAATAAACTTGAGCATAATATGGTAGGAATAAAAAATGACTAAATAATGCCATAAAACATAACCATGGATGTTCTACTAGTATAATAATCACATGGACTATCAATATCAAGTTTCATAATTAGGGAATTCATAATACCAGACATCATAATCATTCTGTCAAGGCCTCATGCCAATACCATACATAAACGGGTAAAAACCCAAACTAGTTTGTCTCATGAGACCTACCGATGAATAGAGGGGATATAGAGGGCCCCACAAATAATGTAATAAGTCCAATTCATTTTTCATATGGACAAGGATAAAAATAAACAACATATTTATTCTTATTTAAACTAATATATGAAATACTAGTGAAAAAACATTTAACACATCGGTTCTATATAACCGACGTGCAGAGCTGTAAAAATCGATTTATCACATCGGTTATTTTATAACCAACATGAAAAATAGATGAGAATCAATTTATTACATCGGTTATTTTAGGACCAATGTAATAAAAACTGAGATTAGCTTTATCACATTGGTTATTTTATAACCGACGTGATATATTGAATCTCGGTGATTTATCATATCGGTTATAAAATAACCGATGTGATAAAGCTAATCTCGGCAATTTTTCACATTGGTTATCAAAAGAAATGATGTGATAAATCTCCATTTATTATCATCAGATCTATCAGGTCGACTCGCAATACTCAAGTAATCCTCACACGGCTCGGTTTCAGTTTTTATTTTTCATGATGCCCTAAACTAATTTTTTGAGATGTTATTTTTCTTTGTTCTTTCTATCATGGTAAGTTTCATAGCATTCATTTATACCATACTAAATTCTTTTCTATTAAAATAAACCTATGGAAGTGATATCATGAAAGTTTACGATTTCCGTGTGTTCTATCATGTGTGTGTGCACGTACAGCGGGTTTCCAAGGTGGTGGGAGATGTGCAAGTGGGTGGGGGTGTCCAAGGGGGGTGGGGGACTGTCCAGGGGGAGGGGGTCTCTTGGGGGTGTTAAAGGGGGTGGGGGTGGTGTCCAGGGGGTGTGGGGGTTGTCCAAGGGGGTTGGGGGTGTCCAAGGGGGTGGGTGGTTTCCAAGGGGGTGAGGGGACTATCCAAGGGGGTAGGGATGTACAGGGGTGGGGGGGTGGTGTCCAGGGGGTGATTCAGCTTTTCAAGGGGGTAGGGGTGTCTAGAGGGTGGGGGTGTCCATGGGGGGCTATCCAGAGGGATGGGGGGATGTCCAGGGGATGGGGGAGGTCCAGAGGGTTGGGGGTTATCCAGAGGGTGGGGGTTTGTCCAGAGGGGTGGGGGGTTGTCCAAGGGGGTGGTGGTGTCCAGGGGTGTCTAGGGGGTGGGGGTGGTGTCCAAGGGGTGAGGGGGATTTCCAATGGAGTAGGGGTGTCTAGGGGGTGGGGTGGTGTCGAGGGGGTGGGGGGCTATCCAGGGGAGTGGGATGTCCAGGGTGGTGTCCAAGGGGGTAGGGGTGGGGGTTGTGTCCAGGGGATGGGGGTGTCCAGGGGGTGTGGGGTGGTGTCCAGGGGGTGAGTGGGCTATCCAAGGGGGGTATGGGGTGTCCAGGGGTGGGGGTGTCTAGGGGTGGGGGCTGTCTAGAGGGGTTGGGGCCTATCCAGGGGGTGGGGGCTGTCCAAGTGGGTTGTGGTGTCTAGGGGGTGTCCAAGGGGGTGGGGTGGTGTCTTGGGGGGTGACAGTGATTTCCAAGGGGTTGGGGGTGTCCAGGGGGTGGGGGTGGTGTCCAGGGGGTGATGGGGTTGTCTAGGGGGTGGGGGTGTCCAGGGGGAGTGGGGGTGTCCAAGGGGGTGTCCAATGGGGTGGGGGTGGGGGTGGTGTCCAAGGGGTGAGGGGGATTTCTAAGGGGGTAGGGGTGTCTAGGGGGTGGGGGTGGTGTCCAGGGGGTGAGGGGCTATCTAGGGGGTGGGGGTGCCCAAGTGGGTAGGCAGTGGGGGTGGTGTCTAGGGGGTGCGGTGTCCATGGGGTGCAGTCTAACCGTGCGTAGTGCCCAAGTTCTTTAAAAATGTATTTTTTACCATTTCCTATAACGAATTTTAACACCAAAACGCCTCTTTCTCCCCCATTTAGACCATGAAACCCTAAGATTTTCCTCCTCCTCTTCTCCATTCCACTCACCTTCTTCCAATGGTGATTCCAAGTAGTTTCTACAGGTTTGGGGGAGATTTTTCCATATAATATCCTCTTTCTCCCTCTTCTTCCTTCTTCCTTTTTCTTCTTAGTTGTTCTTCTTCGTTATTGGTTCCTTTGGTCTAGGGTTCTTGTTTCGTTGTTTCTAAATTTTGGGTTTTTTATTGTTACGATTCTTCTTGGTATTCCTTTCTCATTTGGACCTTCTTGAAGCCATTTTGAGTGGTCATCATTGAAGGCATCTTGGATTGAGGTATGTTTCCCTATGTATTGGCCTTTAAATTTAAGAATCATTGATTTCTTTATGTTTATACCTTGATTTTATGCTTGTTAAAAATATATAATTTTTTTAAAGATGGATTTAATTAAATCAAGTTTCATTCCCATTAAATTAAATCTTTTGGAAATATTTTACATATCCCTGCACAACAAGTGTTTGATTAAAAGACGGGTTGGCCGTTATAAGTGGTTTATGATTTCCAAATGATGTTGTGCCTTTTCAAATGTGTTTCAAATATTTCATGGATTCCTAAATGGTGTTTTTGGATACTTTTGAAAAAGTTTTTCTTTTAAAATAATGGGTGTGGCCTGATTGGAACTTTCAAAAGTGGGTTTCCTTTGGAAAACTCTCCTTGGAATGTGTCTCTTGCCTTATCATTATTAAAAGTAATGGTAATTTCCTTGGTATGGGACTTCCATTATGCGTTGATGGCCCCAAGGCAAGGGGACTTCCTTGGAGTGGTGTTCAGGGGTGATTCTTGTGGGTGTGTGGCTTATGTGTGTCTTGTACTTATTCTTTATATATGGTTCATTGTTTGATGCTCCTCGGATGACCCCCATTTTAGAAATAATATGGTAACCTAGAATTGGTAGTGGATTATTCAAGAATTATTTCTAAACTAGTTTAAGATAATGCTCTGGCTAATTTACCCTTAGTATAAACACGCTCTACTTTGGGGATGGCTCCCCTCGTGTGTTAGGGTTGTTTGATTGCATCAGGAATGCCAAAAGGATGGATTAGGTTACAATATGTTCTAGATTTTCCCTAATCTCCTAGGTATTACCATCTTCTATGACACTTTTTTATTCATGGAGGATAACCTAGGTGCCTCATCTGGTATGGTTACTTGAATACCGCTTACCCATTGCCCTCATTATGTCATCATTGATTATGCTCCCTAATTGTGGTGTGTCTTTCTGGTGAAATCGAATGCTTGGTTTTAAATGTTTTCATGAGGATTATTTTTAGAAAATATAAGTTTATTTTCTTGTATTTCAAACAAGTAGAAAATGAAATATTTTATTTAAATGAAATGCATAGGGACATCCCCTACCCCCCTGGACACCCCCTGCTCATATGGACACCAGAACAACCCCTGGAAAGCACCCTACCCCCATGGACAGTCCTTACCCCTTGGACAGCCCCCACCCCCCCTACACAGCCCCCTACCCCCCTGGGTACCCTCTTGGTATATATATATCCCGACGGTTTCATTGAAACCATTGAAATATTTTAACTTTAGGTAGTTTATACCAACAGTTATTGTAGAATCATTGGTATAGTGCTATTGCAATGACCATCATGCCAATGGTGTGTAAAACTGTTGGGGTATTCTATCCCAACAGTTTAAGGGGCTATCCAATGGTTTCAAATCGCTATGATATGTGTAATTTCAAGTAGTGAATGTATACATATTTTAATATTTACACTTAATATTTCTTTTTTATAGAAGGATGAATTTGGTATCTAGTTGCATCATGATGTATTCTTTGTGTACCTTAAGAATAAAGGATGCAAGATGAATTTAAAACTGTTATATCTAACTATATTTTCTTTTTAAAATCATTTTCATGCATATTTTTTTCAAATATGCATAGATTTGTTTTATATTTCAAATTTTTTTATATTCAAATTAGGATATTTTTCATATAAATATATATTTTTATTATCTTAAAATAATTTTGCTATTTTTTATTGGTAGTAATGAGTCAAAGTTGGATTACAGCACATCAAATGAGTAATGAATATGAAGTAGGTGTTGATTCCTTTTTGGAATTTTCTGAACGAAATGTTCCAAGCAGTGACATTTTTTTTCCATACCTAAAATGTTTGAATTTGAAGAAGTTGAAAAGTAGATAGATAAAAGATCATATGATTTTTCATGGTTTTAATCTGAGTTACAGCCCTCGGATTTGGTATGGTGAAACTGGAATGAATGTCAGATCTACTAATGATGATAATTTTCAAGATGGTAACTCCTATGGAATTGAATAAATGATCTTTGATATTGTAGCAGAACAAATTGAGATAGAACCGATAGTTTTGAGTCTATATGGTGATTCTGAAAAACCATTGTATCCTGGTTGCACGGATTTTACGGTTTTGTCGGCAGTGTTAAGATTTATTAACCTGAAGGAAAAAAATGGATGGAGTGACAGAAGTTTTACAGAGCTACTACAATTTTTGAAAGACATTCTTCCAAAAGACAATGATCTTACAGATTCACATTATAAGGCCAAGAAAATATTATGCCTGATGGGATTGGGATACAAGAAAATACATGCCTGTCTAAATGACTGTATGATATATAGGAAGGAATATGAATTTCTGTCAGAGTGTCCAAAATGTGGGACATCATGGTATAATTTGAAATAAAAATCATAGCTTGATGTAGAGATTAAAAAGATCCCTTCCAAGGTATTTTCGTATCTTCCTATAATTCATCACTTTAAACATTTATTTTCTAATTCACATAATGCAAAAAAGTTAAGATGCCATGCTGATGAGTGTATATGTGATGGAAAAATACATCATCCAGATGATTTTCCACAATGGAATAAAGTTTATGAATAGTATCCTACATTTGGAAAAGAAATTAGAAATATCAGACTAGGGTTGTGCACAGACGGAATGAATCCATACTGAACCCTTAGTAGCACACATAGTTCATGGCCTGTTTTATTTGTAATTTACAACCTCTATCCTGAGTTTGTATGAAGCACAAATATGTCATGTTGATTATAATGATCTCTGGTCCGAAGAAACCTAGAAATGATATTGATGTTTTCTTGTCACCATTTATTGATGATTTGAAACTTTTATGGGAGGATGGTATTAGGGTGTATGATTCTTATAAAAAGGAATATTTTCAACTACATGAAATGCTTATTTTTACTATAAATGACTTCCCATCATATGGAAATTTTTCTTCATACAGTGTTAAGGGGCATAAAGCATATCCAATTTGTGAACAACGGACTTCATATTGTCAATTACATCATGGGAGGAAAACAGTGTACATGGGTCATCGAAAGTTTTTTCCAATGGATCACACTTATAGAAAACTAAAAAAGGCATTCAATGGATCACAAGAATTTGATATTCATCCAAAACCTTTATCCACTTATGAATATTTTTAGAGGGTGTAAAACCTTGATGTGACATTAGGAAAGACACATAAATTTGGTAATGATAGACATATTTGGAATAAAGGGTCAATATTGTTTGAGCTACCATATTTGAGATATCATGAAGTGAAACATAATATTGATGGCATGCACATAGAGAAGAATATATGTGACTGTTTGATTGGAACATTACAAGATATTAAAGGAAATGCAAATGATGGGTTTAATACAAGATTAGACTTACTATCAATGGGAATAAATTTGGAGTTTTCTCCCACTCCTAATGGAAGATGGAAATTTCTTCCCCTGGCTTGTTATATATTATCCAAGAAGGATGAAATTATCTTTTGTCAGTGTCTTCATGATATCAAAGTGCCTCAAGGTTTTTCTTCAAATGTAAAAAATTTTGTCTCCTTGAAGGATTTAAAGTTGATAGGTATGAAATCTCATAATTGTCACGTCATGAAGCAATAACTTCTACCAGTTTCATTGTGTGTAATATTGCCCATCCATGTCAGAAAGACTATAATGAAGTTGTTTTGTTTTTTCAATTCAATTTTTAATAAGGTGATTGATGTGAATTATTTGAACATTTTAGAAAAGGATGCAATTTCTATATTTTTTCAATTGTAAATTTATTTTCCTCCATCTTTTTTTAATATAATGGTGTGTTTAATGATTCATCTAGTTTGAGAAATAAAGATTTGTGGAGTTGTATATCTTTGTTGGATGTATCCTTTTGAAAGGTATATGAAAATATTGAAGGGGTATTCTAAGAATACATATTGACATGAAGCCTCCGTTATTGAAAAGTATATTTTTGAGGAGGTTTCGAAGTTTTTTACGAGCTACTTGGTTGTGGCGGAGCACATAGGTTTGCCTCCATCTCACCATGAATGAGTTAATAATGATGGAAAAGGGATTCGTGGTTTGAAAGTAAAATATGTTGGAACCACTTTGTGTATAAGGTTGTATTTGTTGTCAATAGTTGTCAATGAAGATCAAAATGAAGGAGACCAAGAAGTAATCCAATGAAATGGAGGAATGGAAATTCAGATGATTGTTGTACTGATCATAAATTCAGAGAACATGTGTCAAAGGTGACACATTGTTTACAACAGTGAATAATGGTGAGGTATAATCCATCTGAGGATGAAGAAGAAGACATGACGGTTGATGAAGACCATGCAACTCTTCATGATTGAATAAGAACCATGCAAGAGACTTTTTGAATAATTGAATCGGATGTTTTGCATGAAGTAGATAATGATGGTTGTAGAAGAAGACAATGTACAAGGGATTGGAATTCTGAGATGGCCATGCACTTCACATTGTATCAAAATATGATGATGCTAAAGCTGATCTATCAAATGATATATATCGTGATAGTGGAGTTTGTGTTGAAATAAGAAGAGTTGTTGAAGGATACAAATCACTGAAAAGAAGTGTTTTTGAGGTGATCATGCTTGTTGATAAAGCAAACAAATGACATAAAAATTTGTTGAAAAGTAGATTTCATGGTGGCATGTCTAGTTCAAGGGATGTGGTTAATGATCCATGTTTGATTCAAGAACGTCGACAAATGAATGGATGATCCAGAGGTGGTACAAAAAGAGAAGATACAAGGTGGTGGCATTTTCCAGTTTTTTCCTACTTTTCGGACTTGAAAATTGACAAATGAAGAAAAATGGTTTTTGGAAAATAGACCTGCGTTCTGTTGAAAAGAAGGAGAGGAAACTTTCATGCCATATGTTTTTCAAGATCAGAACATCAAAATATGGCAAAGGTATAAGGGCCGCATAGGTTTTGGGTTGGTCGCACAGGTAACTTGGGTGCCGAGAAAGGACTTGTGTGCCGTGTACCTAAAGCAGATAGAACTTGCATGCCTAGTGTTTTTCAATATTAGAACATGGAAAAATGGAAAAGGGATAAGGGTCGCGCAAGTATTGGTTGGGTCGTGCAAGTGACATGCACGCTGAGAAGGGACTTACACGCCGGTGCCTAAGAGGTTTGGAAACCTGCACGCCTATTGTTCTTTATGATCAGAACATCAAAATATGGCAAAGGAAAGAAGGTCGTGCAAGTATTAGTTTGGTCGTGCAAGTGAGTTATGCGACAGAGGCTAGGCCAGTTGGATCTACGCGCCGAGACCTGTGCGCCATGAGGATATCTGCGCGCCACTGCGCAGGGGGTCCAGTTTGCCTATAAATAGTGGACCACCCCACCTTATTTGGAATGAAGTTCAAGACTTAGAGATTGTTTGAGCTCTCATCGTGCAGGTGGTTGATCCGCGCAAGTGGTAGTTGGGTCGTGCAAGTGGAGGTTGTGCGCCGGTTGTTGGATTGACGCCCAAGGCGGTTTGGGAGAGATAGGAAGTGAGTCGCGCAGGTTTGAAGTTGAATGAGGCGGTGTCACACAGGTGGTTTGGTGATACATGTGCACCAGTTTGGACTTGCGCATCGAAGACCTGCACGCTATATTGGGACTTGCACGCCAGACTTGGGGAAGAGCTCCAGGTGCTGCTGGAGTACGCCCATCCTTTTGGGGCCGCACGAAAGCTAGAAGATTGCTCGATACCTTCAGTGCAACAGATAATGTATTCATTTCTGAAGATGGAATAGCATTGAACAATTTGGTTTTATGAATAGAAGTGGTACTGCATACACATGACTGGTGTTTAACACCCTCGTTGTGCTTTGCGAAGAGAAGAAGAACGGTTCGTGCAACTAAAATCAGATCTGTACAGAAAGAGGGGAATATATCAATACACTTAGGTGTCAGTATTGGGAATAAAATGAAGATAAGAAGAAGATTTAGTGCATTCAGTTATTGCAATAAAGAAGAAGATTGAATACGAAAGAGCATCAACTCAGTACACTGATGCAAGCATTGTCTCATGCTGAACAGGAGACAAAGAATTCAATGCAATTCTATTGAAGAGACCTTCACGTCTATAAACTGATTGGGACTTCACTAAGGGCAGTGATCCAAGGGGAGTCAATGGGAGTGACCGGAGGGAAGTAGTGTGCTATCCCTGAACCTTTGTAAAGGAAGTGAACCTGGGACAGAGTGACTGTGCCCAAACCTTTGTAATCCATAGCTAGTGAAGTTTAGTGGAATTTGGTACGACAGGAAACCAATCGGCATATGCTCCTTGGATGTAGCACTTAGTGGTGAACCATGTAAAAAGGGTTGTGTTGTCTCTCTGCATGTGAATGTTTTATTTTTGTTCATATACATCATATAGGTTTAACAAGTTACTACCAATGTGGGAACAATATCCATCACTTTAAAAGAAAAAGTTGACACCCTGATTCACCCCTACCCTCTCAGGGTGTCCCGAGGTCCTACAAGTGGTATCAGAGGGAGGTTCATGTATGTTGGATACTATACAGTAATCATATTCAGAATAGGATTTGAGTTTCTTTCCTAAAGTCAACAATGAAGTGCAGTCTTGATAAAGTTTCAGTCATTTCTGAGAAGAAACCTACATCCAGCAAGACCATGACAAACAGGAAAAAGAAAAAGAAGAAGCAGTTGAAGAAGTCCCTCATATCCAAAGAAGATGTAGTGTATGGTTCTCCATGCCCTTCTAATAATGAAGAAATATCAGTCTTGGAAATTATCGAGCTAGTGGCTCATGATTCAACCACAGGAATGGAAGACATTTCTATCACAAGTGATCAAGAGAAATTAATAAGTTATCTGCGTGATATTCCTGAAGAAAGAGTTGATCCTTTTTTAGAATATTTCAATGCATGCAGGCTGAGATCAATCGATTGGAAAGAGAAGATGATAATTTGGAAAATGTCTTGGAAGGAAAAATTCTTGAATGTTTAAATCTCACCAAACAGATTAAAGTCCTTGAAGAAAAAGAGGAAGTCAATAAGACTCTAAAAGAAAAGATCCATGCACTTGAAGCTGAGATAAAGAAGAGCAATGAAGTCAAGAGTTTTTGTTTGGAAGAAACTTCCAAGAGATTCAAGGAACATGACTCTTTGTTACAAAACAAAGTTAAGACGCATGAATATGAGGTTAAAATATTGAAGAAGACTTGTGAAGAAAATATGATCATGATTGAAGAACAGAAGATCATCCTCAATATTGAAAGTCAAAAATTGGAATCCCAATTGATAGATCTTGAGAAGACACATATTGAGACTTCACAAAAGAATGAAACAGAAGATGCTAGTACTCAATGTTCATTGGAGGATACTAAAGCTAGAATACCTCCAACATGTGACAAGAAGATTATGACAACTCTTGATTATCCATCTCAAGAAACAATATATGTTTCCATTCAATGCACACTAGATAATGCTAAAGCCAAAAGACCTCCAACATGTCATAAGAAGATTATGACTTCACTCATTGATCTATCACAAGAAACTGAGAAAGTGAAGGTACCATCCAAACCATCTTGTACTCATGTTTCTAAATACGTTCCCACAATCAGTGCAGGCTGGAAGAAAAATTCTAAACAAGTATGGATGAGGAAAGGTGAGGAGAAGAAACCTACCACCATGGCTAGGGTGGATGGGAAGAAAAATGAGGAAGTTGGTTCCTCAAATAGAGCACATAAAATTAAGAATAAGGCCCAACAACCACATATAGAAGATAAAAAGAAGAAAAGATTTGTGGGTTAATGTTGGTGCTGCAATAGATTTGGGCATTGTGCACTGGATTATTGGTACAATCCCTTTAATGGAAAAGCACATAGAAAGCATGTATCAAAGGGAAGAAATCCAGAGAAGAAGAAGCAACATCTTCAGTTCCAGAAGCATATGTTTACAACAAACATATTTGGAATGCTTGATAACATCTGTGATGTATGCAATGGAAGTGGTCACAAGGTAGGTACATATCCATCTCAATATGCTTTCATTGTTGATAAGAAAAGAATACCTATGATGTCGTCTATGTATGAAACAAGCACCTTGAGAATAAATCATAAGAATAGTGCGAACACACATTTCCCCAAGAAGATCTCAAGTAGGGAAGCTGAGAAGACCCAGGATTTTAGATCCATAAAATTGAAGGGTCATTCATCCACAAGAGAAACTAAGAGAGATGAAACTCCTATGAACTGATGTGGAAGATCCAAATCTGTTGCAACAGTTCCAAATGACATGTTGGTCATCTGACCAGAAGATTTGGAAAGAATGAGGAAACTTGAAAATTAACAATTCAAGGCTAGTGGTAAAGGAAAAGAAAAACTTTCACGTGATTAAGACAGAGTGCATGAGAGATTTAAAACCAAGAGAAACACGCGTGTCAAAGAAGTTCTGTGTGAGAGATGCATGAAATCTGGTCACATTGAAAAAGGTTGTCTAACCATAATACCAGAGCATGAAATAGTCCTCAAAATGAGTAAGATTGTATCATTCAATAGGGTTATTTAGAAGAACAATTCTCACACAAAGAAGAAGAGAATGTGAAGAGAGCCATGCCACTTCAACACATATCCAAACATATGGTCAAATGTACAGGCATGAAGACTGGAGTGAACATAGGAACTTGGTTGAGAAAAGAACCTCAACCATGCAGCTCATATTGATGAAGCAATTCGGAACCACCTTATTCCCTTTGTCATTTGTGTATTGTATTTGTCCTAATAATGTAGGGAATTAAAGGTGAAACATTCTCTCAGGGGGAGAACCTGAGAAGTAGTGAATGTTGTCAACTCCTGATAGTTAAGCTGAAAGAGTTTCCATCCATGGATGATTATTCAATTGATATTCAAAGATTAAGATGATGAAGGATCACTCTTGATGAATATGATGAGGAGTATTTCCCTTGAGGAGGAGAAAAATGAAGAAGCATCCAAAATCACTGTTTCAATCAATATCAACTCCAGCTGGTATCAAATGCAGTTACTCTGAAAATTTCTTGAAGAACATGTCATTGGAGAAGGTATGTCATTTCTCAATCCATATCCCTTGGTTACTCAGAAAAAAGATCATTCTACAAAGGGGGAGTAACTTAATTGATCAATGACATAAGAAGAATGGAAGTTCCCCAAGGCCAATAATCCTGCCAATTGCACTTGAATGTTTTTGATCTTTTTGCTAATGTGAGTGTAGGAGTTTCAGGTTGATTATTCCCTATCACATTTGATCTCTTTAGCCTGAAATGCAAGTGGGAAACCCTTTAAGACAAAATACATTTGTTCTCATCTCATATGGTATCATGATCTGTGAAAAATGGACAGCCTTGTTGTCTAAATCAAATCCTCTTGTTTTCTACTTCGAGCATTTCTCAAGTAGACTTAGAGTGAAATGATTAATGAAACATTGCTTAAGTATTGATTGATACCCTCCCTACCATGAGCTTTGTATTTCTTTTCAATAAGGGGGAGAGAAAGTGAAATGAAAGTTTGAAAAGAAAAGTTGATTTAAGAGAAGATTCTCATTTTGACATTGATGAATTCATTTCAGAAGATGTATAAGGTATTGAAAACAAAATACAAAGGGGGAGATTGTTGGAACCACTTTGTGTATAAGGTTGTATTTTGTGTCAATAGTTTTCAATGAATATCAAAATGAAGGAGACCAAGAAGTACTCCAATGAAATAGAGGAATAGAAATTCAGATGATTGTTGTATTGATCATAAATTCATAGAACATGTGTCAAAGGTGAGACATTGTTTACAACAGTGAATAATGGTGAGGTATAATCCATATGAGGATGAAGAAGAAGACATGACAGTTGATTAAGACCATGAAACTCTTCATGATTGCATGAGAACCATGCAAGAGACTTTTTGAAGAATTGAATCGGATGTTTTGCATGAAGTAGAGAATGACAGTTGAAGAAGAAGACAATGTGAAAGGGATTGGAATTCTGAGATGGCCATGAACTTCACATTGTATCAAAATATGATGATGCTAAATCTGATCTATCAAAGTATATATATCATGATAGTGGAGTTTTTTTTGAAAGAAGAAGAGTTGTTGAAGGATACAAATCACTGAAAAGAAGTGTTTTTGAGGTGATCATGCTTATTAACAAAGCGAACAAACGACATAAAAATTTGTTGAAAAAGGAGATTTCATGGTGGCATGTCGAGTTCAAGGGATTTGGTTAACGATCCATGTTTTATTCAAGAATTTCAAAAAAGGAATGGATGATCTGGAGGCGGTACAAAAAGAGCATATACAAGGTGGCACCGTTTTCCAGTGTTTTCCAAATTTTTGGACCTAAAAATTGACAAATGAAGAAAAATTGTTTTTGTCAAAGAGACTTGTGTGTCGTTGACCAGAAGGAGAGGAAACTTGCGCGCCATATGTTTTTCAAGATCAGAACATCAAAATATGGCAAAGTGATAAGGCCCGCGTATGTTTTTGGTTGGTCACGTAGGTAACTTGCGCATCGAGGAAGGACTTGCACGCCGTGTACCTGAAGGAGAGATAACTTGCGTGCCTAGTGTTTTTCAAGATTAGAACATGGAAAATGGAAAAGGGATAAGGGTCGCGCAAGTATTGGTTGGGTCGCGCAAGTGACCTACACGCCGAGAAGGGACTTCCGCACCGGTGCCTAGGAGGTTTGGAAACCTACGAGCCTATTGTTCTTCATGATCAGAACATCAAAATATGGAAATGGAAAGTGGGTCGCGTAAGTATTGGTTTGGTCGCGCAAGTGAGTTACGCGATAGAGTCTAGGGCAATTGGAGCTGCATGCTGAGACTAGCGTGTCGTGAGGATATCTACGTGCCACCGCGCAGGGGGTCTAGTTTGCCTATAAATAGAGGATCACCCCTCTTTATTTGGAACAAAGTTCAAGACTTAGAGATTTTTAGAGCTCTCGTCGTGTAGGTGGTTGATCCATGCAAGTGGTAGTTGGGTCACGCAAGTGGAGGCTGTGCGCTGGCTGTTGGTTGTGCGTCCAAGGCGGTTTGGGAGAGAAAGGAAGTGAGTCACGTAGGTTTGAAGTTTAAGGAGGCAGTGTCACGCAGGTGGTTTGGTGATACCTGCACGCCAGTTTGTACTTGCGCGTCGAAGACCAGCGCGCCTTATTGGGACTTATGCGCTGGACTTGGGGAAGAGTGCCAGGTGTTGTTAGAGTACACCCATCCTTTTGGGGCCGCATGAAATCTAGAATATTGATCGATACCTTCAATGCAACATATAATGTATTCATTTTTGAAGACGGAAGAGTAGTGAACAGTTTGGTTTTATGAAGAGAATCGGTATCGCACACACATGACTGGTGTTTAACACCCTCATTGTGCTTTGCAAAGAGAAGAAGAATGGTTCAAAAAACTAAACTTAGATCTACACAGAAAGAGGGGAATATATCAATACACTTAGGTGTTAGTATTGGGAATAAAAGGAAGATAAGAAGAAGATTTAGTGCATTCAGTTTTTACACTAAAGAAGAATATTGAATAAAAAAGAGCATCAACTCAGTACACTGATGCAAGCATTGTCTCATGCTGAACAGGAGACGAAGACTTCAATGCAATTCTATTGAAGAGACTTTCACGTCTATAAATAGAGTGGGACTTCACCAAGGGCAGTGAGCCAGGGGGAGTCAACGGGAGTGACCCGAGGGAAGCGGTGAGCTATCCCTGAACCTTTTTAAAGGAAGTGATCCTGGGACAGAGTGACTGTGCCCGAACCTTTGAAATTCACAGCTAGTGAAGTTTAGTGGAATTTGGTAGGACCGAAAACCTTTCTACGTATGCTCCTTGGACGTAGCCCTTAGTGGTGAACCAAGTAAAAATTGATGTGTCGTCTCTCTACATGATAATGTTTTCTTTTTGTTCATATCCATCATACAGGTTTAACAAGTTCTTACCAACATGTGAACAAGATCCATCACTTTAAAAGAAAAAGTTGACAACCTGATTCACCCCTTCCCTCTCAGGGTGTCTCGGGGTCCTAAAAAATCATTGTTAGCTGAACAGATGAAGAAGTTATAATTATACATCTTGAATCACATAGTTGATTCTCAACCATATATCACATTGTATATTAATGACTTGAAACAAAGTCATCAAAAGAAGAAAGAAAATAGGATTTTTAATGAGAAAAATAAAACATTTTTTCATGGTTTAAAAAGATATTGCTTGGTAGATCAGATGTATCAGATTCATTAAGATGGTTAGTGGGTGGTCCATGTTTAAATGTGATAACATGTATTGGTTATGACATTAATGGATATACATTTCAAAAGAAAGCTCAGGACAATAGAAGTGCATTTCATAATAGTGGTGTATTGGTGTTTGCAGAAGCAATTCATTTTTCGAGTTCTAAAGACAAAACCCAATTTCTACATCAACTGTATATTATGGAGTCATTGAAGAAATATGGGATGTTTATTTCTTTAAAATTAAAGTTCATATTTTTAACTGAAAATGGTTTATCGATAACAATAGTGTCAGACACAATGAATTTGGAATGATAATTGTTAATCTGAATTGATTGGAAGACACAGTAGATTCATTTATAATGGTAACACATGCAAAACATATTTTCTATGTAGTTGATCAATAAGATATGTGGTGGTTTGTTGTTTTACAATGGAAAAAACAATATTTTGGTGAGGATCAACCTGATGAATATGTTTATTTATGTGATATCCCTACTTCCACAGAAAGATCTGTAGAACATAATGATGAGCATGTTGAAGACATGGTTTATTCCATAAGAAACGATCATGATGAATGAATTTGGGAAAACAATCCATTTTTACATTCCTAATATTATAGGTAACATATGTTTATTTCCTTTTTACATTTATTATTTTCATAAAATGATAGATATTGTAATTTTTTTCTTTATTAAAACGCGTATTAAAACAAATAAGTAGAAGTTTTTGTTCATTTTAATTTTTTTAGTTTAGTTTATCATGTTTACCATTATGTAAATTATATATATATTATTTTTGTTAAATGAAAATTAATTTACCATGTTTACCATGTTTACCATGTTTACCATCTTTACCATGTTTACCATGTTTACAATGTTTACCATGTCTGCCATGTCTACCATGTCTACCATGTTTACCATTTTTAACATGTTTACCATGTTTACCATGTTTACCATGTTTACCATGTTTACCATAGTTTACCATAGTTTACCATATTTTACCTTTACGTAACATATATATTTATTGATTTTGTTGATTGAAAATTACACTATCATGTTTACCATGTTTACCATTGTTTAACATGCTTACCATATTAACAATGTTTACTATTATGTAACTTAGTTCAATTTTCCATTTTCTATTTACATTAGTATTTTAGTATTTGAATTTGTATATTTTTGAACTAATGTTTTTTTTATTTTAAGGATAATGACAGATCAATCAGTTGATCAACCACATGATTCTTGAGATGAGCATAATGATCATACATCTGGGGAATAACATTCACCTGATCCTATTGATGTTCCCCAATCTTCCTCATGTGCTCCCATAACGAAAAATAAGAGTTCAAAATTTGGTAAACATGGGTGCACACGTTTACCAAAATTATCACTTGCCCATACACAGTACCAGAGGATAGTCGTTGAGTTTGATGAGAATGATATTCATAGAGGTCCAAATGAAAAAGATTTTCAGAGTTTTGTATCAACTCAGGGTAA
Source organism: Viscum album (assembly GCA_963277665.1). Taxonomy (NCBI): domain Eukaryota; kingdom Viridiplantae; phylum Streptophyta; class Magnoliopsida; order Santalales; family Viscaceae; genus Viscum; species Viscum album. The sequence goes on from OY728130.1 coordinate 1,171,380,246, forward strand.
GAGAAAAGTAAGCATTTTTTATGATGATTGGAGAAGTGTGGACAAATAGATAATATCTCAGTTGTAGGAGACAATTTTAGTAAGATATTTTGCTATTTTTTGTCTATTATTTAACTTTTTCTAGTAAAATATGTGTTACCTCTTCTTTATTAGATGACATTTGATATTCCTGACACTAGAGGATTCGGGAAGAAATGTGTATCGATAGCTACTAGGAGGTAGAGGGATTTCAAATCAACCCTCACATTTGATTTCATTTTTGGTCATAGGAGTTATGACAATCCATTTCATATATATCCTTTCATAGATAAAGATACATGGACACAGTTTTTTGAAATTAGAAGAAAATATTCAATTTTGTTAAGGGAAATGTATAATAGTATAAGATTTATTATATAAATGATCTTATTAATGTTTTATTAATGATTTATTATTCTTAATTTACAGAAAAAAAGGACATCTCATCAGGAGATCCAATCCAAAAATGTATACCCACATAGATTATCTCAGGGAGGGTATAAATTATCAGAAAAACAAATTATGGAAGAAAATTTACAAAAACTGAGAGCTGATTCTTCAAGCTCTAGAGAGGTTTCCCCTCCATCCCCTCCATCTAGACATGAAAAATGGAAGAGATCTCGGATGGGAAAAAAGGGGAAATATCTTTAGAAATATTTGAGAATCGTAGTTGAAGGGATTGTAAGATATTTATTTTATTTATTTAAGTTGAATATATTCTTTATATAATTTGAATCATTGTAGAAATTTTCAATTAATTAATACAGGATTCTCTTGAGGATCAGAGCTCACAGGGGGCATTTACAGTTGCTGGGAGGTAAGATATTTTATCTGCAGCATTGGGAGAGCCTTATAATCCTGGTCGTGTACGAGGATTTCTGATGGGTGTACCCATAAGAAAAGTGTTTTCACATTCTACAACTTCTTTTATTGAGGGTGTTCATAAAAAAAATAGAATCCTTGGAGGGTGAAGTTCATAATATTAATGCGATGATGGAGGAAAAGATTAGAGCGTCTGTCCGGTCTATGTTTTCAAACTTGCAAAGAAAATTTTAGACATGAGATCCCACTCCTCCACCTCCCCCTACAGACCCCATTATTTCTCCTCCACCTCCTCCAGTAGCTCCCACTCCCCCACCTCAGCCTTCAGACCCCATTTTTTATCCTATTTCTCTGTCACAGCTTCCTATTTATTGCGAGTTATATATTTATGATCCAAAAAATAATATAGTTTCATATGGGCTGGTATATTATATAGGAGATACAGTTCATAATCAATAGTTAGAGGTAGAGCATCATAGGGTCACTGTATAGAATATTATAGATAGATCAGATCTAGTACAATTACCTAAAGATGAGGTGACAACATTTGGACATAGTATCGACCATTTTTTAATTTGGCCATCCATACTTTTCTGACTCATTACCATAGAGGTATGTATGTTATATCTTCTATTTTATTTTTTTATTAAAGTTGTTTTAACATTTTGAAACTAATATATTTTTCTATTTATTTTTATGGAATACATCAAAGGTAAAGAAATATTGTATAGACAGCAACAAAGACAAATGGATATGACATCAGAGACAGATTCTATTAGTCTTGACAGATTGTCAAGATATTCAAATTTTTTGGTAGATCATTATGATTTTCAAATGGAAACTCATGTTTGTGGATGTGAAATAAATGTGGGGGTTCTGAAAAATGATATCATGGATCTTATTACTGGAGATAATTTGGTCATCAAAGTGGTGTAAATTTTTTCCATGTACATCTTAACACCTTTTCCCTGTGCTGTATTTATTAAAAATGTATACTTATGTCTATTTTGTATTATGTATATTTATAACATGTGTGAGAATAATGATCAGACTGATTTATAGGATTTATGGACCTGAATTTGATTTCTCCTGAAGCACATGCATTGGATGAGGAATAAATAATGCTTTATATTGTTAAAAGATTTGATCAGAATATAGTCACACAGTGTTGGATGATGCCTTTTTGTGAGAGGTATGAAACATATCTCTAGAAAAGAGTTCATTATCTTTCATCATAAAAAACCACTAACCTTAAATTTTTATTTATCATTGATCATTGGATGTTAATTGTTTCTTGAAAAATGTAGAAAACACTTTATTGGATATGCTCTGTCCATGGTGATGTGTGGGAAAGTTTTAAGAATATGTTGAAAAAATAAGTTTCAATTTCTTAATAGTTTTATATATTATAATGAATTTTAAATTTATCTCATTCATATTATTTTCTAATAGGGGATGGGTCTACATTCAAAAAAACACAAAGAAAATGAGTTTCAAGATCAAATATGTAAAAGTAACGGTAAATATCTATTTATAATTTGCACTTTTTGATGTTTTACATAAAAATAATATTTTGAATTTACACTCATTTAAACATAATTTTCATGAACAACAAGGCATCGTCGAATGTGGATATTATATGTTAAGATTTATTTATGAAATAATTACAACCTGAACACTTGTGTACTTTGACCTGGTAAGATTTCCTTTTAAACTTTGATATAATATTTCATTTGATTTATTCATTATACATGTTAACTATTATCCTTTTACTTTTTATCTATTTGATGTCCCTCAACCCTATAGTGCTCAAGATTTCAAACACTTACAAGAAGAATGGTCAAATTATTTTACAGGTTTGATTGGATTTTAGTTTTTTTGTAGTGTAAAATGTAATTTTGAATATTGTCATTATAATTATGTATTTGGTAGTCGTTTAGGTTGGATTTAGGTCATTTTTAGTTGAAATTGTAAGTTTTGAATGTTATATATGTGAATGTTTAATTTTTGTCTACTTCTTATTTTGGTTTAGTTCTGATGGTTTTTCGGGTATAGATTCTGGTCTTAGGGGAGGGTTTCCAGGATTTTCATGGGGTGGGAGGGTGTCCAGGAGGGTGGGAGGCCTTTCTAGGGGAGCGGGGGCTGTCTAGGGGGTGTCCAGGGGTGTGGGGGTTGTCTAGTGGGGCGGGCGGGTTTCCAGGGGTGTGGGAGGGTTGTCCAGTGGGGTAGGGGGTGTATGGGGTGTCCATAGGGGTGGGAGGGTGTCCAGGAGGGTGGGAGGGCTGTCCAGGGGAGTGGGGTATATTTAGGAGGGTTGGGGGGTCTTTCCAGGGGGACTCTAGGGGTTTGGGGGTGTTCGGGGTGTCCATGGGGGTGGGAGGGTGTCCAGTAGGGTGGGGGCTGTCCAGGAGGGTGGGGGCTGTCCAGGGGGTGTCCAGGGGTGTGGGGGTGTCCAGTGGGGTGGGGGGTTTCTAGGGGTGGGTGAGGGTTGTCCAGTGGGGTGGGGGTGTCCAGGGTTTCCATGGGGGTGGGAGGGTGTCCAAGAGGGTGGGAGGGATGTCCAAGGGAGTAGGGGTTGTCTAGGAGGGGTGGGTGGTTGTCTAGTGGGGTGTGCATGTTTTCAGGGGTGTGGGAAGGATTTCTAGTGGGGTGGGGTGTATAGGGTGTCCATGGGGGTGGGAGGGTGTTCAGGAGGGTGGGATGGATGTAGAGGGGAGTGGGGGCATTCCAGGAGGGGTGGGGGTGTCCAGTGGGGTAGGGGGTTTCCAGGGGTGTGGGAGGGTTTTCTAATGGGGTGGGGGATGTCCAGGGTGTCCATGAGGGTTGGAGGGTGTCCAGGAGGGTGGGAGGGATGTACCTAGGAATGAGGGGTTGTACAGGAGGGGTGGGGGATATCCAGTTGGGTGGGAGAGTTTCTAGGGGTGTGGGAGGGATGTCCAGTGGGGTGGGGGTGTCCATGGGGGTGGGAGGGTGTCCAGGAGAGTGTGAGGGGTATCCAAGGGAGTGGGGGATGTCCAGGAGGGGTGGGGGTTGTCTATGGGTATCTAGGGGTGTGGGGGGTGTCCAGTGGGGTGGTAGAGGGGTTTATAGGGGTGTGGGAGGGTTGTCCAATGGGGTGGGGGTGTTCAGGGTTCCCATGGGGGTGGGAGGGTGTCTAGGAGGGTGGGGGTTGTCCATGAGGGTGGGGGATATCTAGGGGTGTCCAGGTGTGTGGGGGTGTCTAGTGGGGTGGAGGTTTTAGGGGTGTGGGAGGGACGTCCAGTGGGGTTGGGGTGTCCAAGGTTTCCATGGGGGTGGGAGGGTGTCCAGGAGGGTGGAAGGGTAGTTCAGGGGAGTGGGGGTTGTCTAGAAGGTGAGTTGTCCAGGGGGTATCTAGGGGTGTGGGGGTGTCCAGTGGGGTTGGGGGTTTTTAGGGGTGTGGGAGGGCTGTCAAGTGGGGTGGGGGATGTCCAGGGGGTGTCCAGGGGTGTGGGGGTTATTCAGGGGTGGGGGTGTTGTCCAGGGGGTGTCCAAGGGTGTGGGGGTGTCCAGTGGGGTGGGGGATTTTCAAGGTATTGGGGGGATTTCCAGGGGTGTGTAGGGTGTCCAGGTTGTCTATGGGGGTGGGAGGGTGTCCAAGAGGGTGGGAGGTATGTCCAGGGGAGTGGAGGATATCCAAGAGGGGTGGGGGGCTGTCCAGTGGGGTGGGGGTTTCTAGGGGTGTGGGAGGGCTGTCTAGTGGGTTTGGGGTGTCCAGGGTGTCTATAGGGGTGGGAGGGTTTCCAGAAGGCTAGAGGGCTATCCAGGGGAGTGGGGACTGTCCAGGAGGGGTGGGGGATATCCAGGGGTATCCAGGGGTGTGGGGGTGTCCAATGGAGTGGGGGGTCCAAGTGTGGGGGAGGGTTGTCCAGTGGGGTGGGAGTGTCTGGGGTGTCCATGGGGGTGGTAGGGTGTCTAGGAGGGTGGGGGTTGTCACGGAGGGTGGAGGCTATCTAGGGGTGTCTAAGGGTGTGGGGGTGTCCAGTGGGGTGGGGGTTTCCAGGGGAGTGGGGGTTGTCCAGTGGGGTGGGGGTGTCCCAGGTGTGTATGGGGGTGGGAGGGTGTCTAGGATGGTGGGAGGGATTTCCAAGGGAGTGGGGGGTGTCCATGGTGTCCATGGGGGTGGGATGTTTTCCAGGAGGGTGGGGGATGTCCAGGAAGGTGGGGGCTATCCAGGGGTGTGGGGGTGTCCAGTGGGGTGGGGGTTTCCAAGGGTGTGGGAGGGTTGTCCAGTGGGGTGGGCTAGTTTTGGTCTGGTTTAGGTCTCGTTTAGGTCTAGTTTTTTTTTGTTTTTAGTCTGTTTCAGATTTTATTTTTTAGGGAATAGTTGTGGTTGAGTGGTTTTTTTTAAAATATCTTTTACGTCGATTATTTTATAACCGTTGTAAAAATGCATGTTTATGGGTTTTAACGTCGGTTATTTGAAAATCGACGTAACAAATGAATGGGAATGGGTTTTTACGTCACTTATTTCACAACCAACATAATAAATGGAATGAAAATAGGTTTTTACGTCATTTATTTGATAACATACATAATAAATGGAATGAAATAGGTTTTTTTGTCAATTATTTAATAACTGACGTAGTGTATATGTTTTCACATCGGTTATTATTTAACTAAAGTGAAAACACTTGGCAGACCAGTTTATAACGTTGGTTATGAACATAACCAATGTGATAAACTCTTCGGAGGTGCAATTTATTATGTCGGTTATTCTAGAACAGACATGAAAAAGTAGATACCACATTGGTTATTTAAAAACCACTGTAATAAATCACGACTCTGAAGCATTTTCCACGTCGGTTGTTTATGAACCGATGTGAAAAATGCTTTTGATTATTGTTTTTTACATATATTTTAAAATAACTACAATAAAAAACAATATTTATAACTTCTCCTATAATAAATTCAGCCAAAAGATGACATAAAAAATAAAAAATAACCACTGTAAAAAAACATTTTCTGCACTAGTGAAATTTAAATATCATTCCCCAATCATTAAATATGAACACTAACCATTTAGAGTAATATGGTGAATGGTATCAAGATAGCACATCCATAATCAGACTAATCATAAAATATTAAATAAAATATGGTAGATGATATCATAAAATATTAATCCCAATTAAACATAATAATCAATAAGAGTTTTGAAATAAAAAAATACTCGTATAAAATCATCAAGTAATTCTTAAGATAAATACTCTTTTACTTTGAAAAGAATAGTTATTTTGGAAAAATATTTTCATAAAACCATAATTGAATTAATTTAGTTTTTTCACAAAAAAAATTTATTTAATAAAAATAATGGAGGCTAAAAACAGAATATACAGTTCATTTTAAAATAGGTAATAATTCGAAAATTTCCTTTGAAATGTTCTTGTTTATCGGGACGAATTTTTGAAATATCATTTTAAAACATATAAACACCCATAAAAGAAAAAATGATTATTATTGAAACACATATATAAAAAATTAAAACATAATTTATGATGATTAAATAATAATAATTAATAATTTTATTGAGTCAAATAGATAATAAGAGTAACCTGATAGAAAAGGGGGGTTCGGGGAGAAAACCCTTACATTATGTCTAAATGTGTTATGCACTTGACCTTAACGTCCGGTATAATCAATTTAAATCAATTAATTAATTAATTAATGACATTATTGACATATATTTGATTCAATATAGTTTTATTACATTCATTTATGGCCTTATTGATAAGTTATATGATTTAATTCTGTCATTATGGAGTGTTCGTTTCCTTGATTTCATGATCGGTTTGCTTGATTATAAGTAATGGAGTTCATTTAAAATTGGTATAATTCTCCATAATTGGAATTGTATGTTTTTAATGATAATATATATTCTTAAATGGTAATATATATTATTTATTTCACATATTATGAGTATGAATTAATAAATAATTCATTTAGTGATAATCGTTTAGGTTATCACGGTGGTTATTGATCACTACGAACTCATTTTGTTTTATCGTTTAGTATTATGTAAATATGTTACTTATAGAACATAAAAATGGTTATATTATATATTTTAAATTCTGTTTCAACCATTAAAATGGTTTCATGAATATCTTTGAAGAAGAATTTGAAGAATGAAACTTTGTTATCCCCAAAGGTTGTAAATTGGCACCTCATGGATGATGATTTAATTTATAAAATAAAGAAGGGAGAGTAAGGAGATTGATAATGGTTATTACATTAACATGATATAATTCTAGTATATATATTATAATGGAGTTATCATGATTAATTGGAAAGAGGAGGTTATGAGATAATAAGAAAATAAGATAAATTGAAATGAAATTAAATGAAAAAGGAAGAGGATTCACCTCTTGAAATAACCTCCTTGAGAACCTCCTTAAGGGAAATAGTTTTGGTCTTCTGTAAAGACCAAGGGTTCCTGTACATGGGTAGGTACTAGGGAAGATTATTTGTGTATTAATATGAGAATCATTAAGGCTTATAGGAGTGAAGAGAAGAGGGAGTGAGTGGTGGTTTTTATAGTGGAAGAGAGGAGTGTTTTTTGAATATATTATTCATTATTTTGTTATTTTCCTCAAGAAAATAAAGAGGGTTGATTATTATGACCAAAAACAGTAATAAGTGCATGTGAATTCAAACCAAGTGTTCTTACATCATCCATGTTTCAAGTAATAGTGTATTTATCTTATAATGTATGCATACCGTAAATTACTGTATTTTATTATTCACCAAAAATTCATGTATTACAAAAAAAAACCAAAAATTTATCCCAACCATTTTTCAATATGTACAATTCAAAAAAAATCCATTTTATGAAAATAATTTTTTAAATATTTTAAATTTAATTTTTAAATAAAATCATTATTTACTTTAAAAAATACAGATTTCAAATTTAAAACTGATTTTTAAAAAGTTTCAAAACTTAACTGAGGTATCATAAAATTATCCTAAAATCATAAAAAAAATATTATTTAGTAATAAATTTTTAAAAAAATTATTTTATTTTAATTTAATTTTTTAATTTAAAATTGTAATTAAATATTTATTACTCACAAAAATATCAACACTTAATTATTAATTTTTAAAATATTCACTCTCGTTTATAAGGTGCCTAAATTTTATTTATACTTATAAGGTTGAGTTTACTATTCATAAAAGTCATATTTCTATTCATAAGGGTGCATTACAATTTATAAGGGTCAAGTTACTATTCACTCAATTATATAAGTTGATCCTATCAGACTCTAAATATCTTACTGATCGCAACTGTGTATAACTATTATTCAAAATTTAAATCTCCAAAGCGGTAAAATTATGTTCATTGGCAAGGTTATAACAAAGTTTTGTTTCATAGAGACTCAGTGTTTCATGCATTCAGTATTAAATTTATTTTTAAATTCTTTGGGTGCTACACCGGATCACTTTTCGGATGAGGTGTTACATATGAGACACCTAGAGGAGGCACTTCGTCCTTTTATCCCGTATGTGGTCACCCCCTTTACATTTCTGACATACTTGGAGGTTCAGAAGAAGGTAGAAGTTATTGAGAGGAAGCACTCGTGAGGAGTTCTACCGTGAGTGGGGATCTAGTAGGTTTCTTCGAGATGTAGGGTTACCAGCAACAGGTCTCAGGTGCTAGGGCCTTCATGGTTTCGACCGATGGAGAGTCGACCTAATAAGTTTTTGTTTCGACCTTCTAGTCCTCTTTCCTTTCCCATCGGATTGGGGCTTATGTGTTTCTTTTATGGAGTCCATGGACATCATCATAACCAGTGCACAAAGGCTATTTGAGCTTAGTGTGGTGGAGGTAGATAGTTTCTGCGCCAGCCTTAGCAGCAGTTTCCAGCTTGGTCATTTTAGAAGCAGGGATAGTAAGCTCATGCTCCACCAAGGGGACACAAAGCAGGTAGAGGTTGACCATGGGGTGTTCCTTATGTACCTAAACTCAGGCTAGGTTATGGAGGCAGTCGTCAACAAAGGAGAAGTGGAGCTGGGCATGGTCAGTTACACACCACAGAGTCAGCAGTTCCAATTGGTTCAGAGATTTTCATAGGTATGATGAGCTTTTTTAGTACCCTTGCTTGTGTTTTGTTTGATTCAAGAGATTTTCACTCCTTTATTGCACCCATTCTATCCCATTCTATGGTACTACACATATAGAGGCTCCGTGTTCCCCTGGTGTTGAGTATGCTAGTCAGAGTTCAGAATAACTAGTTTGATGTGTGATAGGGATGTAGACTAATGATGGTACCGCATCAGTCCTATGGGGATATTTTCTTACTAAAGATGCATCCATACGATGTTATTATCAGCATCGACTGGTTTTATTATGTGAATTTCATTATCGATTTCTTCTAGATAAGGTTCATGTTTTTATATGTGTATAGTCAGTTTTTGGCTTTCGTTGGTGAGTGGAGTAGTTAGGTGGGAAGTAGGAATGTGGAACCTCTTTTTTCCTTGTTAGATGATCTATCAGTGGGTGTAGTATACACTAAATTCACAAGGGTTTTTGGGGAGTTCATGTATGTTTTTCTTGAGTATTTTGGGAATCTAACCCCTTTATGTGATTTTTAGTTCGGGATAGACCTATAGCCCAGTACTTCTATGATTTCGATGGCTCCTTATAAGATAGAACCTTCTTATTTGTGGGAGTTGAGGATTCAGATAGATGGGGTAATGAAGAAGTGATTTATCTAGCATAGTGTGTCACCATGGAGTGCTCTGATGTTGTTCACAAAGAAATTGGATGGTGGTTTGAGGTTGTGCATAGAAAACTAGAGGTTGAATCAATTAATGGTCAAGAATGGTTACCCTCTTCTAAGGATATATACCTTTTCGACTAGCTGATAAGGGCGAGTTTGTTTTCTAAGATTGATCTGTAGTCTGGATATCACCAGTTGATGGTGAAGGAGGGCGATATATTAAATACTTTTTCAAATTTCGGTATGGGAACTTCATGTTTTTAGTCATTTTGTTTGTTGTTACGAATGAACCATCCATGTTCATGAGGATTATGAACTCCATATTTTGTGAGTTCCTAGACCTATTCGTTGTCGTATTCATCAATGACATCTTGATCTACTCAAATTCGGATGAGTATCATAACGAGCATCTCAGGACTATCATACACATCCTTTGATGCCACCAGCTCTACAGAAAGTTGTATAAGTGTAAGTTCTTGACACAAGAGGTGAATTTCTTTGGGCATGTAGTGACCCTTTAGGGTGTAACAGTGGACCCATCATAGGTTGAAGTAGTTGTTTCTTTGGTATCACCCAAGAATTTGGTAGAGGTTTGCAATTTTCTTTGTATTTCAGACTATTACCGAAGGTTTGTACCTGATTTATACCAAGTTGCAGCTCCGTTGATAGATCTGACCAGGAAAGACCAGGATTTTTTTTGAGTGAGCAGTGTTAGTCAGCATTCGACTGTATGAAGGGAAAGTTGACCAGTGCTCAAATTTCTAGAGGAAGGGGTGATGTTCGAGGTGTTTTTTGATGTTTCCTATTTAGGCTTGGGATGTGTGTTGAAGAAACGGCGGGGAGTTATCTCTTGTGGTTCTATGAAGTTATGTACCCATGAACATGACTATTCCAATTATGATCTAGAGCTAGCAATGGTTGCGTTTATGTTGAAGTTTTGGAAACATTGCCTCATTGGGGAGCACTTTGTGTTCTTCACAGATCACAAGAGTTTGAGGTATATCTTTTTCCATTGATATCTGAACTTGTGATAGTAGAGATGGATGGAGTTTCTTTAGTACTATGATTTTTATATTTCCTAAACCTTAGGAAATGGAAATTTCATGGCTGATTCATTGAGCATGAATTCATGGAAGGAGGTAGTTCGGGAATCTGTGGACACTTGAAAGGCGATGGTGGAATTTTCATCCTTGCACATGGATGCAAGAATGGACAGAGGTAGAGGTTGTTTGTTTCAGATGGTAGTGAATCCATCTTTGATGTAGTGGGTGGATGAGTATCAGTTTGGAGACTCATAGGAAGAGGTGATATGTGATCTTATTGACAAAGGTGGTGCTCTGTATGGATGATCGGAGGAAGGTTAGAATCAAATTCTGTTCTATGGGAGGTTATTTATTATAGTGGAGATGTGTAAGGAATTCCTTCATGAGTTTCATAGATCACCCTTAGTGGTACACCCAAAAATTTACAATATGTATCATGGCTTAATGATGCAGTTTTTGTGGCCTAAGATAAAATGGGTAGTGTTAGAGTTTATGGAAAACTGCCTAGTGTGCTATCAGGTGAGGGTTGAGTACAGTGTTCCTTGTGGTTTATTAAATCCTTTAGATGTACCCAAGTGGAAGTGGGATTAAATACTAATGTATTTCATCATAGGGTTAACTAGATCATAGGGAGAATATGATTCCATTTGTGTAGTAGTGGATCGGATGACGAAATTGTCTCACTTCTTAACAATCAAGGAGTCGGGCATAGTGGATGCCTTGGTAAAGAGGTATGTGGATGAGGTGGTGCAGATATATAGAGTCTATAGATCCATTGTATCATATTTGGATACATGTTTTACCTCATGAGTATGTAGGGTATTGTAGAATGAATTTGGCACTCAGTTGTACCTCAGTACTACCTTCCACTATCAGACAGATGGGCAGACAGAACGGACTATCCAAACACTGGAGGATATGTTGTGAGGATTCATCTTAGACCTTGGATGATTTTATGTATGTAACTTACCCTTGGAATATTTTTATTACAATAATAGCTATCTCTCTTCCATTAGAGTTTATTTTATTGAAGCTTTGTATAGAACACAGTGTCATTCACCATTGTGCTAGACAGAGGTTGGGGAAACTGTTATTCTTGGCCCTGAGGTAGTGTAGAGCACAATCAAGAAGGTTCATCTTGTTCATGATAGGATGAAAGAAGGTCATGAACAGTATAAGTCATATGTTGATCTCAGGAGGAGTCCCTTGGAGTTTGAGGTTGGGGACCACGTATTCTTAAAGGTTTCCCCTCGACATAGGTAGAGGAGGTTTGGAAGAGGGATCAATATTTCTCCCATGTTCATTGGACCCTTAAAGGTGTTGGGATGAGTTACGGAAGTGGTGTACAAGTTGGTATTTCCACTATAGTAGATAGGATCCATGATTTATTTCATGTCTCTTATCTTTCCCAGTATCTTCAGAATGACTCCCATGTCATTGATTGGGGAGATTTTCATATCGAAGATGACGTGACGTATGTGGAGTGGCCAGTAGAGATCCAACATCATCGGTAGAATTTATTTTATGGTTTGACCATTACTTTTGTAGAGAACCATGTTTTATGTACTTGGACATTACATTTCTTTTGTGGAATACTTAATAGATGACACAAATAGATGCCCAAAGACCATATTAGTTTAGTGCCTTTGGAAACTTAGAACATAATATTATAAATTGGTGAAAGATCTTCAACATCTCCTATAAAGATCTTCCCCTTTTTTCCTACCTAAAACCTTTCTTTATATCCTGGGGAAAATAAAACAAAAAAAGGTGAGCTTAAATGATCATTAAGGGTAAACATTAAGAACATCAAAAAAACATAAACATAATAATGAGAAAACACGAACATAAAATTTTTAATATCAAAAACATGAATCGTGAAATAAATCTTGGTAGTACATAAGACATAGATCATAAAGGAACATTAACAATGATAAAATAGTATGAGAATAAAACATGGAATTGTGGAAACACATTAAGCACATAATATGATTTCCATAGTATCCAAGGCATTCATTCTAAGACAATCATAGTGGAAAAATTCCATTACAAAATCAGGTTACCTTTCCGTTCCACCATGTACTACTGAACAGATTAACTTGTTGTTCCAATCCTGTATTACTAAACTGGATTTACTTGTCATTCCATTCATGTATATCTCATGAGATATAAATCTTTACCCAATGTATTGGAGGGATATATAGGTCCCACCCATCCCATAATGAAATCACTCTTACATGTTCCACAAAAACATAAATCATTCATCATAGTATAACACAAGATATAAAATGGGTTTATTAAACATCATTCTATCATAATTAATATAAAATAAATGGAATTCATAACAATAATTCCATTATAAAAAAAATAAAATCAAATAATAATATGGATATAAACGTAACCCTGTGTCATCTTAGAAGGAAATAATTTTGATAAAACACTTCAACATTGTTCTTGAGAAAAATATCCTTTCTTTTTCAAAAATGTTTTCTTTTTTCAAAATTTCATGCAATTTTAAAAGAAAATAATTTAGTTGAAAATAAAATTGTAAAATTATAGAGGAAGATTCATGAAAATAAGGTGTTATGAAGATTTAAAAACTCATTCATTCTGTATAAGTTTTCAAAAACATTATCCTCATACTTTTTCTGGAAAATTCAAAAAAGTACCTCATATGGTAAAAAAAGAAATATTTCTTACATACCACATAGTAAAAGACAAAAAGGGGTAAAAATAAATCTAAACATACATATAATAATAGTAAAAATTTTCTGAAAACAGAATTAGAAAACATGGACATAGATGATAAATATAACCCCAGTAAATACTTACGTATAAACAATCTTGGATAAAAATGAGATTGAAGAATTATCCCTTGCCTTAGGTCTGATACTCTCCGTATGAGTCCAAAACTCATGTGTAATGTTTTTAAACATATTATTAACTTGTAAAATAACCATAATATTATTTATGATATCATATATGATTTACTTATGACTTTATATTACTCGTTCATTTGTTAATTCCATGTTAAAGCAACATTTTGGGTAATAATCGTTTTATTTATTGTACATGTTTAAAAATTTTATTCATGATATTATTACATATATAATGATTTAATTACTTAAATAATGTATAATATGATTTATATATCATATATATTCATAAAATAAATATATATAATATGTAGATAAATAAAATGGAATACACCGTTCATGGAGACGGTAGGTCGTACATACGCATGAACGTTATTTCTGTTTTCTTATCATATTGAATGGAAGTAAGTAAATGAAACATATATATACATAAATTCAGTATAATTAATATGTCATATATTTTCAGATTATTTATTATAAATAATTTATAATCAGTTTTGAATAGTTAACATGGAGAATGAATCTCATCGCGTCATGGAGACGGTAAGCCGTACGTACGCACGAGCAACGATATCATTACCATAATTGTTAAATGGTATTGGAGTGGATGGTTATAATATATAAAAATTAGTATAATTTTGTAATAATCATATATAGTTATTATTTCCATCATTATACCTATCCAAGTAAGGTGGTGGTAAAAAACAGATTACATCACAACGTGTAGACGGTAAGTTGTACTTACGCACGCTCGATGATTTCATATTTCGTAAGATGGATAGAAGGTGAAATAGGTTTGTTTCATATATATAATAAAATATTGGTATATTATTTATACTTATGTCATTAATTTATAATTAATCAACTAATGAAGAGGATGTATAAGAATAAATAAATTTGAAAGAATCGGTAGAAGATATTACCTCTTCCTTGACGTGCCTCTTTTAGATTTCCCCTTAGGGAACTAGATTTGGTATTTTGAGAATACCCAAAACTCTATAATGTAACTAGGGAAGTTGAGAAGAGAAATTTTCAGGTATTGGCCAATCTTGAAGGCTCAAAATGGTGTGAAGATTAGAGGGAGTAGGTGCCCTTTATAAGAGAGGAGGGGCACTTTTGGAAACTCTCAAAATATTAATTTTTTATAAATTCAATTTCGATTAAAAATGGTCCAAAACTTATTTAATTTGATGATAATATATTTTTGGTTCGAATACTTATAACACCCCAAGCTTCCATGGTATGTTTCCCTTTGAATAATGCAATTTCTTGCATTGTACGCAACTTCGAGATTCTAACACATCGCGACCAATCAAACTGGCCATTATGAACAGTAATTCCCACTTTTTGAAATTTTATAAATTTTATTTTTCAAAATTTAGTTCATTTTTGAATTCGAAATATCTAAATTATCTTAGGGTGAATTTTTTGTATTTTTCTGAAAACATTCATTTTTTGATGAATAGTGAAAACACTATGTTATTGGTTAAAACCGACTATTTATTTAAATTTATTTTAGGTCAAAATAGATAAATAATACCTATATAAGTTTAATTTAATTCATTATAGTCATTTTATAGTAAGTTTATTTATATATAAATTTTATTTAACTTTTTACTGTCTTTTACCCACCTCCTAGGAGCATTTGCAAATTTTCATAAAACATAATTTTACCACCTCTGTGAGTTGAATTTAAAAAATTCGAGAGAATTGGTTTATATCAGTAAGTAAAATGTGGTTCAATAAGATGAAAATAATTGTTGAATAGTAACTTTTGACTTATTACCACGGTTAAAAGTAAATAGGGTAATTAAGGGTAAAATGATATCATAATTACCCAAACACATGTCCTAATTCTATTGGATAAGTATAATTCGACTAAAAACAACCTTATGAATAAAATATGACCCCTTTTGGTCCACTTGGATTATATTAGGACATTTATTATTATTTTATTTAAAGAAGAGTTAAAAGAGTTAAATTCAAAGTTTAATAACAAAACCATATTTAATATAGGGTTACACACAATATAAATTCAACTATAAATATTCATTGGAAATCTAAAAAGATTTCCTACATAATAGTATTTTATTTATAATTTTTTTACATAAAATAATTTAATTTATTTATGACACAATGATGATTTAGTAATTACCTTATTAATGAAATATTAAAATAATTGATATTATAAATATCCAAATAAATTTAAATTGAGACTTTTGATGAATTCCACTAATTTTATAGGTTAATATGAAATTTTAGGGTTTCTTAAATAAATTTCATTTGAAGTGATAAAGTTTTAATGGATTTAAAAAAAATCAAATACTCAATAGTGTCAAAATTGATATAATTGAGTTTTTAAAACAAATAATTTATTATTAATTGATATAATATTCAAAAAAATTACTTTTAGGACAAAAGACATAGATAAGGTTACAAATTTTAATAATTAACCACTTGGGGTTTTATTGGTAGTTTATAGTAAGTTTATTACCCATATAATATAAAAATACAAAGAGATATGGTAAATGTTAAACTATTTACCTAAGAGTTAAATCTAAAAGATAATGTTAATATGGTGACATCAACCTGTCTAAAACATTTTGTTTGAGAGGTTTTCGACCCATCCCCACATTATCCTCTAAATAAATCATTTTGTAACCAATAGAAACTGAAAATTATTTTATTATAAAATAATATTTCAAGCTTTTCCTAAAGTGACCCTCACCTCTCTTATAGAAGGGCACTTACCCTTCTCTCAAAATCACACCTCCAAAGCCATTTGGCTCGGAAAAACTCTACCCAAATTTCATACCAAATTTCTTACCTTCATCCTATAGGCCTTCCTTTGGTCATAAAGTCAACCTAAGGATCCCTTCTGATCAAATCAAAAGGAATAACCCGAAGAAGAGGTAAATATTTCATCACCTCTTTCAAGTTCTTTTCTTTTTCAACTTCCTCTTTGTTTGTTGTTTCAACACCAAAATAATAAATACAGTACCTTCTGAATAATGTGATGTTATTATAAATATGTTAAAACCATATTCGTTATTCTATCCATCCTATAAATGACAAAGTCACCATACGTGCGTACGTACGACTTACCGTCTCCACGTTGTGGTGTAGTTTGTTATTCAAACACTTCATTATTTGGATGGGTATAATAATGAGTATAACTAATGTAAATAATAAATATAAAATGTTAATTATTCTTTATATATTATATACCATCCGATTACATATGATTTCACCATCAATATAATTATATTTTTGCTCGTGCGTACGTACGGATTACCGTCTCCACGAACGAGATGAGATTCATTCCCCATCATAATAATTCAAGAATATTTTTCATTTTATGATTAAAAATAATGTTTATTAACATAATATAATTATTTATATGAATTAAATACCTCATATCCATAACAAACATGGCTTATGTAGCCAAGTATATAAAGGAAAATGAATCAGTTAGCACCCGAAACGATGATACTACTGAAATATTATTAACAAAGCAATATTAGAGGATAATATATGATATCATATTTATGTATATAGTTATTGTATAATTTAATAATAATGTTTTAACTATTATACAGGATCTTAACACACCATCAACTAAGGAAAAGTACAAGGTAAGGTTTAATTTCACAATCTCTTTATTATATGAGTTTGTTTTTACGTAAATATCTACTGGGACCTCTTTATCATCCACACCCATGTTTTCTTAAAAATGTTTTCAAAAAAAATTACTATTTACTAGACTATTGGTTAAAGTAATTTGTACCCTTATTTGACCTTATATGTTTTGAAAGTAATCTTTCTGTCATTTTCCAAATAATGTACTTTATGACCTTTTCGACAAAATTAAGGTAAGAATGTTTTTTTAACTTATACGGTGGGTGCGGCTATTTTCCGCCATTATAATATCATCGGAGATTCCCTTAAAATCTTATAAGAATATTTTCAAAATAAATGTTTTCTTTTATAATTATGTGACTCTTAAATGGTTTCAAAATATAAAGAGGTATTTCTTTCAAATAGTTTTCATTTCATCTATGTCAACATCCTTTGATGGATTTTAAACTTGTTTGAAGTTGATTTATTATGATACAAATCTTCCATATTGTATTGAAGGTTTTGTGATATGTTTGACTATGTATGTGTTATTTTTATACCATTCATGGTTTATGGTTAAATTATTGACATTTCGTATGCTAGTTTTAATACGAATGTTTATGTTATGTTTCAACCTTTTCATATGAGGAATGTATTGGACTTAGTATGTGATGGGAGGAGCCTTCTATATCTCCTTGGTGAATTGGTAGATCTCATAAGATAATTAGATGTGGAATTGGCTGAGGCCTTTCCCAATTTGATATGTGGTTTTGTCCGAGGCCTCAATCATTATTAGACGTCTTGGTCGAGGCCTTGACAAGATGTTTTAGAATGTATGACATTATACATTCCCTCATTATGAAAATAATAATGATGGTTCATGTGGTTATTTAACTAGTATAATGCCCATGACTATATTTTATTATGGAATTATTTACTCATATCATATTCCTACCTTAAAGTGTTCATGTTTATTATTTGTAAAGGCATGTGTTTTTAATTATTCACCATGCCTAATGTTTATGTTATCTTATGTTGTATTTCTTACCCTTACTGAGCGTTTAAGATCGCCCCTTTCTTATGTTTTATTTTCCCAAGATATGAAGAATTTAGTAATGAGTGACTTGTAGGAATAATCTAGGAGGCTTTTATGTTTTTAATGGAATAAATTAGTGTCATATTTCTTTTCAAGTTGTAATGTTGAACTTATGTTTATATCTTGTTTCCAATAATACTGAACTGATCCGTTTTTCGGGACTTGATTCCCTATATCAAGAAAATGTTATGTAATAAATCATCGACTTGGGGTAACTAGGGTCAGGGCATTACATTTGGTATCATAGTAAGTTTAGTACAAACCTTGGAAACTAGATTTAGAAAAACTATGATTAGAGAACATTACCCTAAGATAGACTTTGAGGATTAGTATATATGAATTTCCTAAATTTTGGCACTGTATAGATTTTGTGAGTTTTCCATGAAATACATCCATGTCTAGATATGAGCAGGTAGAGGTGGATCTGGCACAGATGTACCGAGGGGTAAAACCCAAAAACACCACTTTGAGCTAGACTCGAATGGGAACTGGTACATGACAACGAGCCTTGTTGTACTCTTGGTTACGACACTCTCGAGGTATATTCTTAGGATAATTCTCATTTTCATTACAAACCATTATGAAGGATTTATGAGTATATACCTCCTTAAATAAAACATTTTTATTATTATGGATTATATCCATAAACTGTTTAATTTATGTTAAGTGTTTTTCAAGTTCGGAATTATGTATTGTGATTCATAAACTAATCTATGGTATGCTATTGTTTATAAATAGTGCATAGTGGAAGGAATAGAAACTGTATCAATGAACGTAATCCATGTAGATATTTCCCTCCTACTCAAGATAATTATAGTTGAGCTGGTGATGAAACTGGTGTTGATCAGCTTATCACTATACATGGACAAATCACTCAGGTTATGAATAATAACCATACCCATATAGAGCACCCTGATCCACAATGTGGAGGATCAATTTTAGACCGCTCCATGAGGAAAAAACCACAAAAATTAAATGTGAGTACAAATCTATTAGTAGTTCAGCAATGGATAATTTCCTTAGAGAAGATATTTCATGCTTTGGGGAGTAGTGAAAGGGAAAAAAATTCATGGTAGTTTATCGCCTCATGGGAGATGCAGATCAATGGTGGTCATTGATTATAAACATAAAGGAAGATGAAGAAGTATCAAACATGGAATGAAGGGAGTTTAAAGATATTTTCTAAGAAAAATACATTCCTCATGACCATCGAGCGGATATGGAAAAACAATTTATGAGTCTACGGAAAAAGTAGGATGAGAATTTCACAAAGTATGAGGCTGACTTTACAAGGTTAGAAAGGCATGTTGCAGATTATATACGTAACCCAAGAAGTAAGATTGATCATTTCTTTGATGGGTTAAAACCATTTCTTCGTCGAGAATTAGTCTCACAATCCTTTTCATCATATGAAGATATTGTCTCATGTGCTATCAAGTCAGAAAAGAAATTCTCTAAATCTTATGAATTTAAAACAAAGAAAGAGAAGAAGATATATAATGAACACTCTAGGGAAGGAAATAGGAAATAGGGAAGAAGGGAAGAGTTGAATTTCCACCCTGTGATTGTTGTTGAAGGAAGCACCCTGGTGCCTATCTAAAAGGAAAAGCAGTATGCTACAAATATGGACAGAAAGGCCATCTTTCTGGTGATTGTAAGGGGAAGAAAGAAGTTTCCAATTTTCAATGCTACAATTGCAGGGAGATGGGACATTATGAAAATGAATGTACTAAGTGTCAGGGAAACTTACCTCAAAAAAGTCCAAGGTATCAAGGCCAATTTTATGTGATCACTAACACAGAGGTTGAAGCTTCGAAAGACGTGGTGGCAGGTTATTTAATGGTTTCCTCAAGTTTAGACAATGCTTTATTTTATTCCAGATCATCGAATAGTTTCATATCTTCCCAGTTTTCTAAGAAAATTAGATATTTCCAATTTGATTTAACAATGGATTTTTCAGTCAAAACTCTTAAGGGAAGTATCATTGCAAAAAAAAATTGTAAATCAGTCCCCATTAAGGCATATAAATGATATTTATCTGCCGATATAATAATCATACCCCTAATTTAATTTGATATAACCCTTGGTATGGATTGGCTTTCGTACCATGATGAGAAAATTTATTGTAAGAAGGAGGTTACAATTCTCGATGATGATAATGAGTACCTTATCTTTAGAGCAGAAACATATCCATTTGATTCTTATCTGGATCCACCCCCAATAACTCTACTAAATTCAATTATTGGGGAGGATTAGAATGAAATAATTATGGGTGAGGAAAATAATGTTCGAATAGAGGATGTACCTATTGTTCAAGAATATGTTTATGTGTTTCCAAAGAATTTACTTGGACATATTTTAGAATGAGAAATTGAGTTTTCCATTGAGTTAATTCCTGGATCAAGGCCTATATCTAAGACCCCTTATAGAATGGCCACTTATGGAATTAGTGGAACTAAAGAAAAAACTAGAGGAATTGAGTAACAAGGTATTTATTCTCCCTAGTGTTTCTCTATGGGGATCCCCTATCCTTTTTGTTAAAAAGAAATATGGATCTATGAGGTTTTGAATTGACTACAGGAAGATCAATGTTATAATAATAAAGAACAAGTATCCCCTACCTCGCATTGACGATTTATTCAACCAACTTCTTAGAGCTCAATATTTTTAAAGATTGACCTTCGATCTGGATATCATCAGTTGTGTGTGAAGAAGGAAGACATTCCAAAAACAGCATTTCAAACCAGGTATGGGCATTATAAGTCTACAATAATGCCTTTTGGATTGACTAATACACCCTCTGTCTTCATGGATCTAATGAATAAAGTTTTCAAGCAATATCATGATGACTTTGTAGTGTTATTTATTGATGATATTGTCATATATTCCAAAATCTATTAAGATCAAGAAAATCACTTGTGCATTATTCTAAAGAGTCTTAGAATAAATTAATTTTATGAGAAGTTTATCAAGTGGGAATTCTGTCTTCAAGAGATTTATTTTCTTGGTCATATTGTCTCTAAGGATGGAATCTCTATTGATCCTTAAAAGACCATGTCAATCCAAGAATGGAAATCACCGACTAGTATAACCGTGGTACACAGTTTTATTGGTTTAGTAGGTTATTATCGATGTTTCGTCCAGAATTTTTCCCGGTTGGCTAACCCATTAACCAAGATCACACATAAAGGGGTTAAATTTTTTTGAACAAAAGAGTGTGAATAATGTTTTGAATAACTAAATTGAATATTAGTTAATGCTCTTATCTTGACTCTACCATCGGGGAATGATGGGTTTATTACTTATAGTGATGCTTTAAAGAAAGGACTTGGTTGTTTCCTTATGCAGAATGATAGAGTTATTACCTATGCATCACAATAGCTAAAAATTTATGAGCAAAACTATCCTACTCATGATCTTGAGTTAGCTGTTGTAATCTTTGCTCTGAAAAAATGGAGACACTATCTTTATGGTGAAAATGTGAGATTTATACTAATCACAAGAGTTTGAAGTATATTTTCTCATAGAAAGAACTCAACATGAGACAAAGACGATGGCCTGAACTACTCAAGGATTATGATTTCACTATACACTACCACCCGGGTAAGGCAAATAAGGTGGAAGATGCTTTGAGTAGAAAGGACCATGGAGTTTTGAACAAGATGAGAGTTAAAAGGGATCATATTTTCAGGGATCTTGTAAAGATGGATATGGAAATAACCATGGAATGTGAAACATTAATACTTTTTCAAATGATTGCAAAACTATCTTTACTAGAAAGGATAAAAAATTCTCAGACTGGTGATGAGGAGTTTCCAAAGAAGATTAAAGCTATAAATGATGGGATATTGAGTGACTTAGTATAGGATGATGGAATTTTTAAATTTGGGAAGAGACTTTGTGTTCTCGATATACATGATCTAAAAATGGAATTGTTGGATGATGCTCATAGCTCCAATTTCTCTATACACCCTGAGAGCACCAAGATGTATAGATATTTTAAGGAACATTTTTGTTGGGACAACATGAAAAGGGACATTACTGATTTTGTGTCAAGATGTATGGTTTACCAACAAGTGAAAGCTGGAAGACAACAACCTAGAGGAGTCATGAAACCTTTTTCCATACCTGAGTGGAAATGGGATGATATTACGATGGAATTTGTCATGGGTATACCAAAGACTTCTAGAAGGAATAATGCAATATGGGTCATTATTGATCGTCTTACCAAGTCAGCATATTTTCCTGCTATAAGAGAAGATTTACCACTTGAGAGTTTAGAAAGACTGTATATTAACGAAGTTTTAAGACTTCATGTACTACCCCTATCGATTGTTTCTGATCGTGATCCCCGTTTTACATCAAGATTCTGGAAAATTCTTCAGAAATCCCTTGATACTAAACTTCGTTTGAGCACTGCCTACCACCCTCAAATTGATGGACAATCAAAAGTTACTATTCAAACCTTATAAGACATGTTTAGATCTTTCTCACTTGACTTTCAAGGTATGTGGGATCAATATTTACCTCTGGTATAATTTTCCTATAACAATAGCTTCCATTAAAGTATACAGATGGCACTATATGAAGCGTTATATGGAAAGAGATATCACACACCAACTTGTTGGGATGATGTTGGTGAAAGAAAACTCTTAAGCCCAAACCTTGTGGAGGAAACAATGGAAAAAGTGAATATTATCCAAACTCACATCAAAGCAGCCCAAAGTAGGAAAAAGAGCTATACCGATAACCAAAGGAAGGATTTTGAATTTTAAGTAGAATACCATGTTTTCGTGAAGGTATATCCATGGAAGGGTGGTATACATTTCGATAAGAAGGGTAAATTGAGTCTCATGTACATCAGAACTTTTGAAATTCTAGAATGAATTGAAGTTATAGATTATCGTTAGGAAATGCCTCCAAATCTCTCCAAAGTTCATGATGTGTTCCATGTATCACTGTTGAGAAAATACATGCCTGAATCAATGCATGTAATCACCTATGAGGAAATTGAACTGAAACCTAATCTGTCTTATTGTGAAGAGCCTGTCAAGATTCTTGATACCAGAGAACAAGTGTTGAGAAGCTAGACGACTTGTCTGGTAAAAGTTCTATGGAGAAATCGTAAGATGGAAGAGGCAACGTGGGAACTATAGGAACTTATGATGAAGAACCACCCAAATATATTTTTGCGGTATTATTCTATAAATTTAAAGGATTAAATTATTTTAAGGAGGGAATAATGTAACACCCTAAGCTTCCACGGTACATTTCCCTTTGAATAATGCAATAGCTTGCATTGTAAGCAACTTCGAGATTCTAACACACTGCGACTAATCAAACTAGTTGTTATGAATAGTAATACCCGCTTTTTTAAAATTTATAAATTTTATTTTTCAAAATGGACTTCATTTTTGAATTCGGAATATCTAAATTAGCTTAGGGTGAATTTTTTATATTTTTCTAAAAAGATTCAATTTTGGATGAATAGTGAAAAACACTATGTTATTGGTTAAAACCGACTTTTTATTTAAATAATTATTTATTTTATTTAAATTTATTTTAGGTTAAAATAGAAACAAAATACTTATATAAGTTCAATTTAATTCATTTCACTCATTTTATAATAAGTTTAGATATATAAAAATTTTATTGAACTTTTTATCGTCTTTTACCCACCTCCTAGGAGCATTTACAAATTTGCATTAAACTTAATTTTACTGCTTTTGTGAGTTGAATTTCAAAAATATGAGAGACACGGTTAATATTAGTAAGTAAAATTTGGTTCAATATGATGAAAATAATTTTTTTTGTGAATAGTAACTTTTGACTTTTATTTACCACGGTTAAAAGTAAATATGGTAATTAAGGGTATAAATGATATCATAATTGCCCTAAAACATGTCCTAATTCTATTGTATAAGTATAATTTTACTAAAAACAACCTTAGGAATAAAATATGATCCCCTTTGTCCACTTGGATTAGATTAGGACATTTACTATTATTTTATTTAAAGAATAGTTAAAAGAGTTAAATTCAAATTTAATAACAAAACCATTTTTAATATAGGGTTACACACAATATAAATTTGACAATAAATATTCATTATAAATTTAAAAAAAATTCCTACATAATGGTATTTTATTTATAATTTTTATACATTAAATAATTTAATTTATTTATGACACAATGATGATTCATTAATTACCTTATTAATGAAATATTAAAATAATTGATATTATAAATATCTAAATAAATGTAAATTGAGACTTATGATTAATTAAACTAATTTTATATGTTAATATTACATGTTAGTGTTGGTTAAATAAATTTTATTTTAAGTCATAAAGTTTCAATGTATTTCAAAAAAACAAATACTAAATAGTGTCAAAATTGACCTAATTGTGTTTTTAAAACAAATACTATATTATTAAGTGATATAATATTCATAAAAATATAAGGATCGTACAAAAGACTTATATAAGGTTATATATATTAATAATGAACCACTTGGGGTTCTCTTGGTAGTTTATAGTAAGTTTATTGACCATATAATATAAAAATACAAAGAGATATGGTAAATGTCAAACTATTTAACTAAGAGTTAAATCTAAAAGATATTGTTAATATGGAGACATAAACCTATCTAAAACCTATTGGTTGAGAGGTTTTCTACCCATCCCCACATTATCCTCTAAATAAATCATTTTAGAGCCATTAGAAACCGAAAATTATTTTATTATAAAATAATATTTCGAGCTTTTCCTAAAGTGAACCTCGCCTCTCTTATAAAATGGAACTTCCCCTTCTCTCAAAATCACACCTACAAAGCCATTTGGATCAGCCAAACTCTGCCAAAATATCCTCCTAACTTTCATAAATTCATCCTAGAGGCCTTCCTTTGGTCAGAAATCCAGTCTAAGGATCCCTTTTGATCAAATCAAAATGAAGAACCCGAAGAAGAGGTAAATATTTCATCACCTCTTTCATGTTCTTTTCTTCTTCCACTTCCTCTTTATTTGTTGTTTACAGACCAAAATAATAAAACCATTAAATTCTGAATACTTTGATGTTATTATAAATATGTTATAATCATATTTGTTATTCTATCCATCCTATAAATGAAAAAGTCACCATACATGCGTACATATAGCTTACCGTCTCCACGTCGTGGTGTAGTTTGTTATTCAAACACTTCATTGTTTGGATGGGTATAATAATGAGTATAAATAATGTAAATAATAAATATAACATGTTAATTATTCTATATATATGATATACCATCTTATTACATATGATTTCACCATCAATATAATGATGTTGCTGCTCGTGCATGCATACGGATTACCATCTCCACGAACGCGATGAGATTCATTCCCCATCATAATAATTCAAGAATAATTTTCATTTTATGATTAAAAATAATATTTATGAAAATAATATAATTATGTATATGAATAAAATACATCCTATATATAACAAACATGGATTACGTAACCAATCATATAAAGGAAAATGAATCAATTAACACCTTAAACGATGATACTACTAAAATATTAATAACAAAGCAATATTAGAGGATCATATATGATATCATATTTATGTTTATAGTTATTTTATAATTTAATAACAAGTTTTTAACTATTATAAATGAGTTTAACATTCCATATACTAAGGAAAAGTACAAGGTAAGGGTTAATTTCACAATCTCTTTATTATCCGAGGTTGTTTTTACGTAAGTATCTACTGGGACCTCTTTATCATTCACGTCTATGTTTTCTTAAAAAATGTATTTCAAAACATTTTTTATATTTAATAGACTATGTTTTAAAGTAATTTATACCCTTATTTTACCTTATATTTTTTGAAAGGAATCTTTCCGTCATTTTCCAAACAAGGTACTTTATGACCTTTTCGAAAAAATTAAGGTAAGAATGTTTTTTTAACTTATACGGTGGGTGCAGCTATTTTCTGATGTTATAACATAATCGAAGCTTCCCCTACAAGATTATAAGAATATTTTCAAAATAAATGTTTTCTTTTATAATTATGTGACCCTTAAATGGTTTCAAAATAGAAATTAGTATTTCTTTCAAATAGTTTTCATTTCATCTATGTGAACATCCTTTGATGGATTTTAAACTTGTTTGAAGTTGATTTATTATGATAAAAATCTTCCATATTGTATTGAAGTTTTTGTTATATGTTCGACTATGGATGTTTTATTTTTATACTATTCATGGTTTATGGTTAAAGTATTGACATTTCGTATTCTAGTTTTAATATGAATGTTTATGTTATGATTCAACCTTTTCATATGAAGAATGTATTGGACTTAGTATGTGATGGGAGGTGCCCATTATAGCTTCTTGGTGCATCGGTAGGTCTCATGAGACAATTATATGTGAAATTTTCTGAGGCATTTCCCAATTTTATATATGGTTTTGGTCGAGGCCTAAATCATTTTTAAACGTCTTGGTCGAGGCCTTGACAAGATGTTTCAGAATGTCTGGCATTATAAATTCCCTCATTATAAAAATAATAATGATGGTTCATGTGGTTATTAGACTAGTAGAATACCCATGAATATGTTTTATTATGGAATTATTTACTCATATCATATTCCTTCCATAAAGTTTTCATGTTTATTATTTGTAAAGGCATGTGTTTTTAATTATTCATCATGCCTAATGTTTATGTTATCTTCTGTTGTATTACTTACCATTACTAAGTGTTTGGGCTCACCCATTTCTTATGTTTCATTTTACCAGGATATGAAGAAGTTAGTTATGAGTGACTTTCAGGAATAAACTAGGAGGATTGGGTGTTTACAATGGAATAAATTAGTGTTTTATTTCTTTTCAAGTTGCAATGTTGAACTTATGTATGTATTTTGTTTCCAATAATACTAAACTAATCTGTCTTTTGGGACATGATTCCTTGTATCATGCCAATGTTATATAATAAAGCACTGAATTTGGGTAACTGGGGTCGGGTCATTACAATACCCATCATCCAACATATTTTAGATGAGTTTTGAATATTTTTTATCCTTATCAGTTTGGGTTAACCCTTATTTTAACATTTTTAATCTTATCGTGATGTCATGTTATTTACACATTGTGAGTTAATGTAATTATCATATCATGTAAAACTACTAACAAAAAGTTATTTATGACATTTTTTGTACTTATATTAACCATTTTTATTAATATTATATTTTTAGTAATTTAGTATCATTTAATAAACTATTTTATGTTTTAAGTTATGAATTATGTGAATTTTGAACAGTATTCATACGTGTCTTTTTAAAAATTCATTAAAACCTAATTCCTTCAAAGAAAGGCATTAACTCATCCATAATATGTCAATATCATCTATAAAATTCGTGGTTGGCATCAAAATGTTAAATTAAATTTATTTCATTATTTATAAATTCATTTATTTAAAACTTTCATTAATGATGTAATCACTACATCATAATTTTTTCATAAATAATTATATTTATATAAGGTATAAAAATTATAAATAAAATACCATGATGTAGGAAAACCTTATATATTTCTAATGACTATTTATATGCATAGAGATAAATTATATAACCCTATATATCATCTATTTAGTAAAAGATATATGTTTATGTTATAATTATCTTTACTTTAACTTAACTCTTATAAAATGTCATTTTCACATCCATGTGAATCCATGGGGTCCCAAAATAAACCCAAGAATGTCCATGGTTGTAAATATATCATAAAATATAATTATAACATGTATTATTGTAGTTTAGTATTATTATAATATTATTTTTACCCTTATTTTTTAGATTTACCCTTTAACCATGGTAAATAAAATAATTACAGAAGTTACTATTTATAATGTCCAAAATTAAAAGGTACCTATTTACACAATTTGAACCTTATAATTCCAAATATGGAATATATTTTTACAAATTAAAAACACATAATTTTCACTAATTAATTTAAAATTATTTCCCTTTGTCAAAACCAAAAAATGGGTTTTTAAGAAGGAATAACTATCAAAATATTGACAAGTGTTTATGTCCAATTTAAAAGTTAAATTACTTCCAATGACCAAAATTGGATTAAATGATAAAAATATAATCCAATTAAAATTTAAAACCAATTAAGAAGATAATATATCTATGTAAATAAATTAAATAAAAAGGCATTTTTCAATTAAAATATAGTATTTTTCACTATTCATTAAAATTTCAATTTTATTAGAAAAATACCAAAAAATCAAGAAAAGTAAAATTTTAGGTCTCTATTCCAAATAATAAGTTTATTTTTTAAAATTTAACTTATAATATTGTCAAAAAAAATAGATTTAAAATGGGTGCACCATCAAAAGGCGGTAAAACTACATTTTTTTAAAATACTTCTTTTATTAGAAAAATTGATTTTTTTTCTCATATAATTTTCTAGAAAATGAGTATTATGAATAATAATTTTATATAAAAATCAAATTTTGGTTAAAACTATTTATAACGGCTTTTTTATACCCCCATTAAATAATAATATTTTAATATTATATCGTTGTTTAGTGAAACTCGGTATGGCATACAACACAAGCTATCGAGGAAGGTCGCTCTTTAATGTAACGCAAGCCAAGTCAGTTTTATGTGTAGTGAAATATTCCTTTGGTGTTGAGTATAACATAATCCAAACTTAGTTCATTTATACATTGAAAAAAATATATACTCAGTGTTGCATGAAATAAATTCTATCAAATGAACTTGAAATTGTGTGCAACACAAGCGAAGAATAGTGTTGTGTATACTGAAAGATAATACAGTGTTTCATATAGTGAAAGATAATCTTAGTATAGTGTACAATACAAGACATAGAATAAATTAAAAATAATCTATCTCATAAATTATCTGGTTGTTACATTCTACCCCCCATAAAATGAATCTCACCCTCCAAATTCATCGTGGTTATAAATGGTTTAGTTGAAAGTTTCTTTCATAGAAACCCACGTCATAAAGAGGAATTCTAAAACTTAATTTTAAAAAGGAAATATAGAAGCATAATAGTTACCCAAAGTAACTCATCATTGGGTTTCCACATAGGAGAACATTTTTGGGAAGTGAAAACATTGATATGGAAGAGAAATCTAACCATCAAGTTCTGATAGATAGTGATAGAGAATAAGGTTTGGAGAAATTTAACTACCAGAAAGCCACAAATCTGTGATGATTTAAGGGACCACATGGTTCATTGGATATGAGGGTACTGGGATAACATTTATTGTTTTCAAAATCATTTCCCTAAAGTTGAATAATTTTCCATAAGAATAAATACTTACTTGATTTTGGTATAATCTCATCGTTGTTCGTGCCTTGAAAAATTTCCACTTCATCTCATATTTAAAGAAATGATGTCAAATTTTTCATTCTTGAAATGTTAGAAAATCATGCGATAGAATGATAGGTCATTCCATATGTCTCTATCATAAAAATATTAGCACAAGTTATCAAATATATATATAAGTCCATCAATTATGAGATTATATGGTTCCAAAAATGGACTTATAATTCATCTTTCATACCACATAATAAAATAAAACTAATTTATACTAACCAGGGACTTCCTATAGTCTAGTGGTAGGTGATAAAGGCTTATCACACATCAGTTGTGGGTTTGGTTCCCACATCCTTCTGCGACGTGACGGGTTGTCGCTTGTCCTACGGATTGTCCTTTTTCTAAAAATATATTAATATAAAATTCCAAAAATAAAATTAAAAAAAATAATGTATTAGCCTTAATTACTACTATATAATGTCAAAATTAATCCATTCCAACCATTAGGCTTATCCCAAATACTTCCGTCCAAACTCACATTACAAAATAAATCAATTAAAATAAATTTCATATAACAAGAATCTTAATACTTTCATTTATCCCCCATAAATCATAAGATATATATCTGGTTGGTCAAATTCCAAAAATGTGAACACCTTCATCATTTATTCTCTTAAGTCATGGTAACAATCTGAATTATTTGATATCCTTATTGAAAACATGCATGTTTTTTATTCCAAAACATATTTGATATATTTCCTTAAGTCCCAAAAAGTTGTATACCTCATCCATGATAGCATAACCCATTTGTAAATAAATCCATAATTAGTTCCCAAGAAACTAGAATCATCTAGTTTACTTATTCAAATCCAACATATCTTTATCCAAACATCATTGTCTGAACATAAGGGACATATTAAGGATTATCTTCCCCTTAATCATGTGTTCTCCAAATATATCACCTTTACCTTAAATCATTTTTCTGTCTCCATAGAACTATTAAACATACCCTTTCCAATCATTAATTAAATACATATATTGTGAATAGTTATATATTTCAGGATTCATATAACATAATATTTTAAATTTGAAACATATACACCTCAATAATCCAACTTTATTCTTAAACCGATAATCAGGATTCATCATCTTCTTCTTTCCTAAAATATGAATTAGATCTTATGGTTTCTCAAAACTCAATATTCTTAGGTTTAATGTAAAAAATACTTTAAGAACATCACATACCTTTAAAAATTAATTTACAATATATTTATCTTCAATATTATGACCAATACTCATACCATATTCATGATTATCTTCTTGACATTTCCACTTACGAAATTGGTCTTCATAATTCCCATACTTTTCACATCAGAAAAATTCAATGGATAACTATGTTCTATGTAGTTATGGATATTGAATAAGATTATAAATAAAAGTGTTAGAAATACATATCATATATTAGAAACAAATAAGTAAGGTAAATTACTTATAATATTTCAATCTATGATGTCTTTTGTTTAACCCTAGGTTATTCATGATTATCAAAAAAACCCTAGGATTGTAACCTATATTTGAATTATCCTTAGGAAACCCCTATACAAATACTTAGAAATATCTCTTGGGATCTCACTAAAGTTTTCACATCCTAGTTTCCAAAGGTTGACTAAACCTTCGCTATAATACCAACTGTAGAGACCCAAGCTTTATGTACATGTACATTGCATTTCTTTTCAGGAATACTTAATACATGAAACAAACAGATGCCCAAAGACCGTATTAGTTTAGTTCCTTTGGAAACTCAGAACATAATATTTTAACTTGGTGAAATATCTTCAACATATCCCATAAATATCTTCCCCTTTTGTTTTCCTACCTAAAACCTTTCTTTATATCCTAGGTAAAAGAAAACATAAAAAAGGGTGAGCTCAAATTCTCAGTAAGGGTAAACATTAAGAACATAAAACAAAATATAAAGATAATAATTTGAAAACATGAACATAAAATTTTGAATATAAAAAATGTGATCCTTGAAATAAATCTTGGCAATACATAAGGCATAGATCATAAAGGAGCATTAACCATAATAAAATAGTATGGTAATAAAACATGGAATTGTGGAAAACCATTAAGCACATAATATGATTTCCATAGTATCCAAGGCATTGCTAGAAAGACCATCATAGTGGAAAAAGTCCATTACTGAACTGGGTTGACTTTTCGTTCCAACCATGTATTACTGAACCAGATTTACTTTTCATTCCAGCCCTGTATTACTAAACCAAATTTACTTATCATTCTAGTCATGTCTATCTAATGAGATATAAATATTTACCCAATGTATTGGAGGGAGATAGAGGTCCCACTAATCTCATAATGAAATCATTCTTACATGTGCCACAAAAATATAAATCATTCATCATAGCATAACCCATGAAATAAAATGGGTTTCTTAAACATCATTCAATCATAATTAATATAAAATAATTGTATTTTATAACAATAATTACATCATAAACACAATAAAATAAAATAATAATAGGGATAGAAACATAACCCTATGTCATCTTACAAGAAAAATAATTTTGATAAAACACTTGAACTTATTTTTTGAAGAAAGTATCCTTTATTCTTAAAAAATGTTTTCTTTTCTCCAAATGTAGTGAAAATTTAAAAGAAAAGAATTTAGTTGAAAATACACTTGTAAAATTGTAGAGTAAGATTCATAGAAATAAGGCGTTATGAATTTTTAAAAACTCATTCAACCTGTATAATTTAAAAAACATTCTCCTCATACTTTTGTCGGAAAAGTCAAAAAGTACCTCGTATGGTAAACAAAAGAAATATTCCTTCCATACAACGTAGTAAAAGTTAAAACGGGGTAAAAATGACTTTAAAAATACATAGAATGATTTTAAAAATTTTATGAAAAAATATTTAGAAAACATGGACATAGATTATAAATATAACCCCAGTAAATTCTTATATATAAAAAATCATGGATAAAAATGAGATTGCAAAATTATCCCTTACCTTAGTTCTGATACTATCCGTACGAATCCAAAACTCCTATATATTGTTTTAAACATATTATTAACTTGAAACAGAACCATAATAATATTTATTATATTATATATTATTTAATTATGACTTTATATTACCCGTTCATTTGTCAATTCCATGTTAAAGCAACGTTTTGGGTAATAATCTTTTTATTTATCGTACGTTTTTGGACTTGTTATTCATGATATTGTTAATTAGATCATGATTTAATTACTTAAAAATTTTATAATATGATTTATATATCATATATATTCATAACATAAATATATATAATAAATATATAAATAAAATGGAATACAACATCCATGGAAATGGTATGTCGTACGTATGCATGAACGTTGTTTCCGTTTTCTTATCATATTGAATGAAAGTAATTAAATGAAACGTATATATACATAAATTAAGTATAATTATTATTTAATATATTTCATTATTATATATTATATATTATATATAATTTATACTCATTTTTTAATGGTTAACTTGGAGAATGAATCACATCGAATCGTGGAGATGATAAATTGTACGTACACACGAGTGACGATATCATTCCCATAATTTTTTAATGGTATTGAAGTGGATGGTTTATAATATATCAGAATTATTATAATTCTATAATAATAATATATAGTTATTATTTACACAATTATACCCATAAAAGTAAGGTGGTGGTGAAAAACAGATTACACCATGGCATTGAGACGGTAATCCATACGTACCTACACGCGATGATTTCATTTTTCTTTGGATGGATAGAAGGTGAAATAGGGTTGTTTAATATTTTTAATAACATATTAGTATATGATTGATACTTATTTTATTACATTATAATGAAACAACTGATGAATAGTAAGTATAAGAATAAATAAATTTGAAAGAATCGGTAGAAGTGATTATCTCTTCCTCGATGTGCCTCCTTTAGATTTCCTCTTAGGGCACTAGAGTTGGTATTTTAAGAAGACCAGAACCTATAGAATCTAACTAGGGATGTTGAGAAGATAACTTTTCATGGTTTTTTCAAGAATTAAGGCTCAAAATTTATTGAAGAGGGGAGGGATGAGGTGCCCTTTTATAAGAGAGGAGGGGGTCACTTTAGGAAACTCTAGAAATATTAATTTATTATAAATTAAATTTTGATTAAAAATGGTCCAAAAATTATTTAATTAAAAGATAATAAGATTTTGGTTCTAATAACCATCATAAAATTATTTTTAGACATGTTTTTAATATATTTTTTATCCATATATTTTTTGTTTAACCCTTATTTTATCCTTTTCAATTTTACTGTGACATCATGTTATTTACATATTGTGGGTTAATATAATTACCATATCATGTCAAAAAACCCAAAAAAAAAGTTATTTAGGACATATTTTTACTTATATTAACCATTTGGACAAATCTTAGATTTTTCAGAATTTAATATCATTTAATAAACTATTTTATGTTTTAAGTTATTAATTATGTCTTTTTTGGATACTATTCATACTTGACTTTTTAAAAATTTATAAAAACCAGATTCCTTTGAAAAAAAGAAATTAACACATCTCTAATATGTCAATATGGTCCATAAAATTCATGTATGGCATCAAATTATTCAAATTAAATTTATTTTAATATTTATAAATTCATTTATTTGAATCTTTCATTAATGAGGTAATCACTACATCATAATTCTTTCATGAATAAATATATTTATATAATGTCTAAAAATTAAAAATAAAATACCATTATATAGGAAATACTTTTATATTTATAATGAATATTTATATACAAAGAGATAAATTATATAACCCTATATTAAAATTGATTTAGTAAAAGATATATGTTTATGTTATAATTTTATTTACTTTAAATTAATTATTATAAAATGTCCTTTTCACATCCAAGTGAATCTATGGGGTCCCGAAATCGACCCAAGGATTCCCAGGATTAGAAATATCTCAGCTAATAGGATTAGTACATGTGTTAGGGTAGTTTATTATTATTATAATATTATTTTAGAAAAAAGACAACTCGTGGGATGGGCGACAACCCGTCGCATCGGACAAAGCTGCGGGAATCGAACCCACAACTGAAGTGATATGGGCCTTTATTTCTTACCAGTGGCCTATGATAAGTCCCTAGTTAGTATAAAAAAAAATATGTTATTTAAGTGGTCTGATGGATGAATTATAGTTCATTTTTGGAACCATATACGATTAATCTCACTATATGTGGACTTTTTCATATTTGATAACCAATTATAACCTTTTTGTTGAGAGAGATGGAATGACCTCTCATTCTATCACATGATCTGATAACACTTCAAGAATAAAAAATTCAACTTCATTTCCTTAAATAAGAGATGAATTGGATTTTTTTTAGGGAACTACCAACAATGAGATTGTAGTGAAATCAGGTAAGTATTTCTTATCATGTTATTCAACTTTAGGAAAAAAATATTGAAAACAAAAAATATTATCATAGAACCTTATAATACATATGTTCCCTTAAATCAAAAAATATTTATCCCTTTCTTGTTTTTAACATTCTCCTAACCTTGTTCTCTATCACTCTCCATCAGAAATTAATGGTTAGATTTCTCTTATATATCCATGTTTTCACTTCCCACCTATGGTTTCCTATGTGGAAACCCACTGATGAGTTACTTTGGGTAACTTTTATATTTATAAATTTCCTTTTTAAAATTTAAGTTTTATTTTCCCTTTTTACTATGTGGGTTTTTATTAAAGAAACTTCAAGTAGGGGACCATTTATAACCCCAATGAATTTCGAGGGAAAAATTCATTTTAAAGGGGGTAGAATGTAACACCAAGAAATTTATGAGATGGATTATTTTTAATTTCTTTGATGTCTTGTGTTTTATGATACCCCAAGATTTTCTTGTGCTATACACAACACCGTATTAGCTTACAGTATACACAACACTATTTTTGGCTTGTGTTGCACATAATTTCAAGTTCTTTTGATAGAATTTATTTCATGAAACACTGAGTATAGATTTTGTTCAATGTATAAATGAACTATTTTTGGATTATGTTATACAAAACATCAAATGAATCTTGCACAACACACAACACTGACTTGTCTTGTGTTACATGCAAGTGTGACCTTCCCTGATAGCTTGCATTGTATGCAATATCGAGATTCACTAAAAAATGATATATTATTAAAATATTATTATTTAATGGGATATAAACAAGCCGTTATGAATATTATTAACCAAATTTTGAATTTTATATAACATTAGAATTCATATTACACATTTTCCAAAACATTATATGCGAAAAAAATAATTTTTTGGATAAAAGAAGTATTTTTCAAAAAATGCAGTTTTTCTGCCTTTTGATGGCGTATCCATTTAAAATCTATTTTGGACAATTTTATAAGTTAAATTTGAAAAAATAAAATTCTTATTTGCAATAGGGACACAAAAATTTACTTTTGTTGAATTTTTGGTATTTTTCTAATAAAATTAAAATTATAATGAATAGTGAAAATACTACATTTTAATTTGAAACTACCTTTTAACTTAATTTATTTATATAGTTAGATTATATTTTTAATTTTTTTAAGTTTAATTAGATTTTATTTTTATAATTTAATCTAATTTTGTTCATTTTGAGTAATTTAAATTTTAAATTGGTCTTAAACACAAGTCAATCTTTTGATAGTTATTATTTCTTAAAAACCCACTTTTTGGTTTTGACAATGGAATTTAATTTTAAATTAATTACCGCAAATTCTATGTTTTGAAGTTGGAAAATGGATTCCATATTTGGAATTAGAAGGTTTAAATTATTCAAATAGGTACCTTTTATTTTTGGACATTATAAATATTAACTTCAGTAATAATTTTATTTACCATGGTTAAAGGGTAAATATAGTAAATAAGGGTAAAAATAATATTATAATAATATTGAACTACCCTAAAAAATGTCTTAATCCTATTGGATTAGATATTTCTGACCATGGGTATCCTTGGGTCTATTTTGGGACCCCATGGATTCACTTCGTTGTGAAAATGACATTTTATAAGAATTAGTTTAAAGTAAAGACAATTTTAACATAAACATATATCGTTTACTAAATCGATTTCAATATAGGGTTATATAACTGATATATATGTCTATAAGTATTCATTAGAAATATAAAAGGATTTATTACATCATGGTATTTTATTTATAATTTTTATACATTATATAAATATATTTATTTATGACACAATTATGATGTATTGATTACTTCATTAATTAAAGATTCAAATAAACGAATTTATAAATATTAAAATAAATTTAATTTGAACATTTTGATTCCATTCACAAATATGTTTTATTACCTTAACATTCTTATGATTATTTAATGCCTTTTTTTCAAAGGAATCAGGTTTTTATGAATTTTTAAAAAGTCAAGTATGAATAGTGTCGAAAATTGACATAATTAATAACTTAAAACATAAAATAGTTTATTAAATGATATTAAATTCATAAAAATATAATATTCAGCCAAATTGTTAATATAAGTCCAAATATTTCATAAATAGTTTTTTTTTGGTCTTTTAAAATGATATGGTAATTAAAATAACCCACAATGTATAAATAACATTATAGCACGATAAGATTAAAAAGAGTAAAATAATAGTTAAACCAAAAAGATAGGGATAAAAAATATTAAACACTTGTCTAAAAATTATTGGATTAATGGTATTAAAACCAAAATCATCTTATAATATAATTAAATAAGTTTTCGACCATTTTTAATCAAAATAGAATTTATAATAAATTAATATTTTTAGAGTTTCCTAAAGTGCCCTCTCCTATCTTATAAAAGGGAACATCCTCCCTCTCCTCTTCACTTATTTTTGAGCCTTAAAGTTTGGAAAAACCCTCCCCATTACTCTTCCCAACATCCCTAGTTACATTTTAGAGCTTTTGGACTTCTCAAAATACCAGCTCTAGTGCCCTAAGAAGAAATTTAAAGAAGGCATGTTAAGGAAGAGGTAATATCTTCTACCGATTCTTTCAAAAATATTCTTCTTATAATTCCTCTTATTTATTTTTTTAATTATAAATTAATAAAATTATTATCACTAATATAATTATATTTTATTATAAATATTAAATAACCCTATTTCACCTTCTATCGATCTTACAAAAGATGAAATCACAACGCGTGCATATGTACGGCTTAACGTCTCCACGTCGTGGTGTAATTTGTTTTCACTGCCACCTTACTTGGATGGGTATAATGGTGGAAGTAATAACTATATATTATTATTGTAACATTATACTAATTCTTATATATAATACATCATCCTATTCAATACCATTCAACAATTATGGGAATTATATTGTCGCTCGTGTGTACGTATGGCTTACAGTCTCCACGATTCAATGTGATTCGTTCAACATAATATTTATTAAACCATGATTATATAAATGGATTAAATGAATAAATATGATATAAATTATAATAATACTATTATTTAAATGATATAACTATAACCTTAAAATAGGAATAAGAACTTATCCAAAAAAATATACATAAGAACATAAAGTAGTTAATACCCGAATAACAAGTAAAATTGAAATGTTACTTACAAACGGATGAAAATATGATCATAAATGTTATCATAAAAATTATTATGATTATGTAATAAATAATTTACATTATTTAAATCATTATACATGAGTTTTGGATTTATATGAAGCATATCATACCTAAGGTAAGGGATAATTTTTTAATCTTATTTTTATCCGAGATTGTTTATACGTATGTATTTACTGGGGATATATTTATCATCCATGTACATATTTTCTAAATATATTTTCATGAATTTTTTACTATTATTTTATTTATTTTTAAAATAATTTTTACCCATTTTTTACTTTTACTATTTGGTATGGAAGGAATATTTCTTTTGTTTATCATACGAGGTACTTTTTGACTTTTCTGGAAGAAGTACGAGGAGAATGCCTTTTTAACTTATACGGCATGAATGGATTTTTTTTACGGTTTCATGACACCTTACTTCCATGAATTTTCCTCTACACTATTTAAAGTTTATTTTAAACTAAACTATTTTCTTTTAAAATTAACTGGTATTTTGAGAAAGGAAATCATTTTTGAAGAAGAAAGGATAATTTTCTCAAGAACTAAGTTCAAGTGTTTTATAAAAATTATTTTCTATTTAAGATGACGCTCTTAAATAGGGTTATGTTTATATCCATATTATTACTATGATTTGATTTAATTAATTATGGAATGATCTTTTATATGGTTTATTTTGAGATGGAATGATATATAATAAATCCATTTTATTTCTTGGGTTATCCTATGATGAATGAATTTTTTTCTGGAACATGTATGAATGATTTTATTATGAGATGGGTGGGACTTATATCTCCCTCTAATGAATTGAGCAAAGATTTATATCTCATGAAATGGAAATGACTGGAATGGAATGTAAATCTGGTTCAGTAATACAGGTCTAGAACCGCAAGTTAATCTAGTTCTGTAATACATGGATGGAATGGAAAGTAAACACGGTTCAGTAATGGACTTTTCCCTCTATGATGGTCTTTGGAACAATGTTTTGGGTAATATGGAAATCAGATTATGTGATTAATTTTTTTCCACAATTAAATTTTTTATTCCAATGATATTCTATCTTGGTTAATGTTCCTTTATGATCCATGCCTTACGTTCTGCCAATATTTATTTCATGACTCATGATTTTGATGTTTAAACATTGTGTTCATGTTTTTATGTCCAAATGTTTGTGGTTTGTTTTATATTCGCCATGTTTAACCTTACTGATAATATGAGATCAACCTTTTTATATTTTCTTTTCTCCATGATATAAAGGAAGGTTTTAGGTAATAAAACTAAAGGGGAAGATCATTATGAGAGATGTTGAAGATCTTTCACCAAGTTTAAAGATTATGTTTTCAGTTTTCAAAGACACTAAACTAATATGGTCTTTGGGAATATACTTGTGTAATTTATTAAGTATTATGAA
Source organism: Viscum album (assembly GCA_963277665.1). Lineage (NCBI taxonomy): Eukaryota > Viridiplantae > Streptophyta > Magnoliopsida > Santalales > Viscaceae > Viscum > Viscum album. The sequence goes on from OY728130.1 coordinate 1,171,419,866, forward strand.
AAAAAATTATATATACTTCAATATTAACTTTTCGTTCAAGTCATGTATTACTAAACTGAATTTACTTGTCATTCCATCCCTGTATTACTGGACCAGATTTACTTATCGTTCCAGCCCTACATTACTGAACCAGATTTACTTTACATTCTATCCATGTTTATATCATGAGATATAAATCATTACCCAATTAATTGGAGGGAGATATTGGTCCCACCCATCTCATAATGAAATCATTCTTACATGTTCCACAAAAACATAAATCATTTATCATAGCATAACCCATGAAATAAAATGGGATTATTAAACATCATTTCATCATAACATAATACATATAAGATAAATGGAATTCATAAAAATAATTCCATCATAAAAATAATCAATTAAATGTAATAATTTGGATAGAAACATAACCCTATGTCATCTTATATAGAATTTGTTTTTGATAAAACACTTGGACTTAATTCCTGATGAAAATATCCTTTCTTATTGAAAAACGTTTTCTTTTTTGAAAATTCCATGCAATTTTAAAATAAAAAATTTTATTTGAAAATAAAATTTAAATATAGTATAAAAAAATTCATGGAAATAATTATTCATTAAAACATAAAAATTTATTCATGGTGTATAATTTAAAAAAACAATCTCTTCGTGCTTTTGCTGGAAAAGTCAAAAAGTACTTCATATGGTAAACAAAAACAAGATTCCTTCCATACCATGTAGTAAAAATGACAAATGGGTAAAAATGAATTTAAACATAAATATAATAATAGTAAACATTCTATGAAAACATTTTTATGAAACATTGAAATGGATGATAAATACATCCCCAGTATATACTTATATATAAATAATCTCAGATAAAAATGAGATTACAAAATTATCTCTTACCTTAGATCTGAAACTCTCTATATGAGTAAAAAAATCTTATATAATGTTTTTAAACATATTATTAACTTCTAACATAACCATAATAATATTTATTATATCATATATAATTTACTTGAGGCTTTATATTACCCGTTCATTAGTCAATTTCATGTTAAAGCAGCGTTTTGGGTAATAATTGTTTTATTTATCATACATGTTTGGACTTGTTATTCATGATATTATTACTTAGATCATGATTTAATTACTTAAAGAATGTATAATATTATTTATATATTATATATATTCATAACCTAAATATATATAATATATAGATAAATAAAATGGAATACACCATTCATGCAGACGGTAGGTCGTACGTACGTATGAACGTTGTTTCGGTTTTCTTATCGTATTGAATGGAAGTAAGTAAATGACACATATATGTATACATAAATTAAGTAGTATTATTGTGTAATATATTTCATTACTATTTATTATATATACTTTTTAATCATTTTTTGAATGGTTAACGTGGATAATGAATCTCATCGCGTCGTCGAGATGGTAAGTCGTACGCACGCACAAGCGACGATATCATTCCCATAATTGGGGAATGGTATTAAATTGGATGGTGTATAATATCTAAGAATTGGTATAATGTAATAATAATCATATATAGTTATTATTTCTACTATTATACCCATCCAAGTAAGGTAGTTGTGAAAAATATATTACACCATGACGTGTAGATGGTCAGTCCTACGTACGCAAGCACTATGATTTCATTTTTCATAGGATGGATAGAAGGTGAAATAGGGTTGTTTTATATTTATAATAACATATAAGTATATTATTGATACTAATGTTATTACTTTATAAAGAAACAAAAAAAATTAAGAGGAAGTAGAAGAAGAAATAAATTTGAAAGAATCAGTTGAAGAGATTACCTCTTCCTCGACGTGCCTCCTTTAGATTTTCTCTTAGTGAACTAGAGTAGGTATTTTGAGAAGAGCATAAACTCTATAATGAAACTAGAGAATTTTATTAGATAAAGGGTTAGGTTTTGGCCTAGATTTAAGGCTCATAATGGAGTTAAGAGGATAGGGAAGATGTTACCTTTTATAAGAGGGGAGGGGGCACTTTAAGAAACCCCCAAAATATTCATTTATTATAAATTTAATTTTGAATAAATGGTCCAAAAATTATTTAATTAGAATATAATAATAATTTTTTTAGGAAAACCATCATGCAATAATTTTTAGAAAAAAATTTAATATTTTTTGGTCCTTGTCTTTTTGGTGTAACCCTTATTTTACCCTTTTTAATCTTACTGTGATATCATGTTATTTACACATTATGGGTTAATTTAATTATCATATCATGTCCAAATACCCAAAAAAAGTTATTTATTATATATTTGGACTTATATTAACCATTTTGACAAATATTATATTTTTATGAATTTAATATCATTTAATAAACTATTTTATGTTTTAAGTTAAGAATTATGTCAATTTTGGACACTATTCATACTTGAATTTTTAAAAATTCATAAAAATATGATTCCTTAGAAAAAAGGCATTAAATCATTTATAATATGTCAATATCTTCCATAAAAATCATGTATGGCATCAAATCTTTCAAATTAAATTTATTTTAATATTTATAAATTCATTTATTTCAATCTTTCATTAATGAGGTAATCACTACATCATAATTGTGTTATAAATATATATATATATATATATATATATATATATCTAAAGTCTAAAAATTATAAATAAAATACAATGATGTAGGAAATACTTTTATATTTCTAATGACTATTTATATACATATATATTAATTATATAACCCTATATTAAAATAGATTTAGTAAAAGTTATATGTTTATGTTATAAATATATTTACTTTAAATTAATTCTTATAAAATGTGATTTTCACATCCAAGTGAATCCATGGGGTCCCAAAATTAACCCAAGGATGACCATGGTTGTAAATATCTCATCAAATAGTATTATGACATGTGTTAGGGTAGTTTAATATTATTATAATATTATTTTTTACCCTTATTTACCATATTAACGCTTTAACCATGGTAAATAAATTAATTACCGAAGATGCTATTTATAATGCCCAAAAATAAGAGGTACCTATTTGAAAAAGTTGAACCATATGTTTCCAAATATGGAATCCATTTTTCCAAATTTAAAAACACATAATTTTCTGTAATTAATTTAATATTAATTCTCATTCTCAAAACCAAAAAGCATGTTTTTAAAAAGTAATAACTATCAAAAGATTGACATGTGTTTATGTCCAATTTAAAAGTGAAATTATTTCCAAGGACCAAAATTGGATTAAATGATAAAAATTTAATCCAATTACACTTTAAAACAAATTAAAAATATAATCTAACTATATAAATAAATTAGATAAAATGGAAGTTTTAAATTAAAATGCGGTATTTTTCATTATTTATTAAAATTTAACTTTTATTAGAAAATATCAAAAATTCCAAAAAAAACTAAATTGTTATGTCCTGTGTCAAAATAAGAAGTTTAATTTTTCTAATTTAACTTATAAAAGTGTCAAAAAATAAATTCAAAATGTGGTTAATAATATTCATGACAGCTAGTTTATATCCCATTAAATAATAATATTTTAATAGTATATCGTTGTTTTGGGAAAATTGGTATGGCGTACAATGCAAGCTATTGAGGACAGTCGCTCTTGCCTGTAATGTCATCCAAGTTAGTGTTGTGTGTATTGAATTATTCCTTTGGTGTTGCGTATAAAATAATCCAAACTTAGTTCATTTATACATTGAACAAAATCTATACTCAGTGTTGCATGAAATAAATTCTATCAAATGAACTTGAAATTATGTGAAACATAAACCAAAAATAGTATTGTGTATAATACTAGCTAATACAGTGTTAAATAGAGCACAAGATAATCTTAGTATAGCGTAAAACACAAGAAATCAAAGAAATTAAAAGAATCTATCTCATAAAATATCAGGATGTTACCCCATTGGTTCGCGTGTTGGGGAGGCATGGTTGCTTAGAGGAGAGTTATTGGTAGTGAGAAGTGTAGATGTTTTCCCAGTACCAAGAGTTTTTTTGAGTTTTTCCTTTTTCTGTTTTATTTTATAATGTGATGTTTGAACCCTATTTTTTATGAGATGAGTTATTTCCTTGTTCCATAATGTGCATTAAAATTCTGACCTGCAAAAAGGGGAAGACCATATTCTTAATTTATATGAATTAATTGTGATGTGATTAAAGTTGTGTAGGCGAGTCAGTGCCACCTAGAGTGGATAATATCATGATATCGAGGATGGGATTCTCTAATTCGTGTGTTCGGAAAGTGTGGTTATTATGTTTGTGTGGTGTTTCTTATGTTCGATCAGGTTAGAAGATGTTATAGGAGGTGTTCGTAGATGTTGAGGTTTCACTCCAACTTTTGAACAACATGATGTGGTTTATTATTGAACCATGTTATCGGTAGTGGTGTTTCAAGTGTAGCGAGATCCTTGAGAGGTATCTCATAGGATGGTTGTTCGGACTCCTCTTTTTCTTCTGAGTTTAGTTTTGAATTCTTTAGGGCTAAAATAATTTGAGAAGTAACTGATGTAATGTCTTAAAACTCTCATGTCCATTACTTTTTGAAAACCTGGTGTTTAAAGTGTTCTGGGAGGTCATGGTGACTCATTTCAAAAATTTTCTTGTTTTCTAGTTTTTTTAATGGTAGGTTGCAATGGTGACTCATGATAGTGATTAATGACCAGTGAGTCAGGACCAATGAGTTAGGACCAATATGTCTGAATGGTGACTCACACCGATGACTCACAAAAGTGAGTCACTAACAATAGGTCACCACGGTAGGTGGTCATTGGTGAGTTTTCTGAAGGTAACTCACCCAATGGTGAGACTTCCAACAGGTACTCTTCCAATGGTGACTCATCCAATGGTGATTCACCCAACAGTGACTCACCCTAGTAGCTCATCATCAGTAGCTCGCACCGGTGACTCATCCACTGGTAACTCATTAACTGGTGACTCATCCACCGATGACTCATCCATTAGTGACTCATCCACTAGTGACTCTTTTTTAATAGATTTTCAAATTTCTATAATTCTCTAGTTTTTTTAGTTTCACCCCTTTAACTATTTATTTGACACAAAATGAATTCAATACCATATTTAATGGTTTTTTTGCCATTTTGAATCATGTCTATATTCTAAAAACCAAAATATTCCTTTGAATTCCAAACTTCATGGTTCTCCTTTAAAGACTTTTAAAATTCATTTATTTCATTTATATAGGATATGGAATTTCTAAAGACAAGATATTTTGTTCCTTGTGTGTTTTCCATTTTCTCTTGGTGTTCCCCGAACCTTTCATTCCCCGATGAGTTATGTGTTGTGTTGTAGCCTTTGGATCACATTTTCCCAAGATTCTTCTCCCACTGGATGCGCACCCGCCCCCCATACGTTGGCGTATTAAGGAGGTGTTGATCGGTTCTTCTTCCAAGTAGGGATCCTTTCATTTCTCTTTTATTTTTGTATCATAAGGGTTGGGTGTATGAATGTATCCCTTATAAAGATAGAATAATTTCAAATAATTAAAGAGAATTGAATCTATTTAAGAACAACATATGGGGCTAAGAAAAAGTGACTTATGTTCTTATTTATTGTCTATTGATGTTGTGATCATAGGAGCTATATGACTACGAAAAATCATGGTCATTGGTGGTCTTTGTTTTCTCACCTATGATGTATTGTGAATTCTTCTTGTTGATACTCTTTTGGAAGACTACTCTTATCGAATTAATTAACCATTTATACTTATATAATAAATGAATTCCCTAAGATTAAACTATTTCTATGATTACCCTTGAATTAACAAGTGTAAATTGAGTGAGGAATGCCCTATTAAATCTGAATATGACTTGATTTGGTCTGTGTAGTGGTGTGTTGTCTGTAGTTTTGTTCTGACTTGTGTTTTAGTGGGGTTGTGTGAATAGATGTGAGATATGGGGTGTTTTGAGTTGTGTAATGGAATCTTAGGTTGAGAGTTTTCTTAATTGTGGAATGGATGGGTAGTGTTATGAAGCAGGGCTACTATCGGGATGTTCTATGTTTACATTGCTAGATGTTATGGGTGTGGTGTGGTTATACAGTAGGGTTACTGAGAATGGTTGTGGTAATATGTATTACTGGGTGTGGCTGTGAGTTTGGAGTTTTTGTGGTTGAGATGAAGGATTGGGTGGTATGACTTTGAAGAATGATGATGGCAGTGGTTGGTATGGGTAATTATCCCAGAGTTTCTCCCTGAGAAGCATGCACAAAGATTCACCCAATGTCTCAGGATTGATGTTATGTTATGAATGGGTGTTAAATGGGGAGGGAATGTGATGTGGGTTAATTTACCGTGGATCTTCTTCCTCCATGTGACTTTTACTATGTGGCTTGTTATGTTTTGTGTTTGGTAGTTTTCTGAATAGTAATGGAATAAATGAATTGTTTAATAAAGAATGGGAATTGGTTAAATGAATTGGATGGGGGTATGAATTGGTTTGTAAATTTTCTTATGGTGGTTTATTTAGAAGTAGAAATAGAGTTGTTATCATGGGTTGGTTGTTGGTTGAAAACCCATATTTTGGGATTGAGTGTTTGGTATTATATCAATATACATGTATTTCCCTTTTTTATTTCTATAAAAACCCCACCTTAGTTGAGAACTATGTTCTGAACACCCCCATTTTCATGGGGTAGGGTGTCTTTCCAAAAACTCTTAGTGGAAGGAGGGATTATTGGCTACCCTCTCTTCCCTGCTCCTTCTTTTTAGTTGTGATATCCCAATTTTCTTCGGGCAGGTTTTGTATTGTGAGGCCTAGGTGTGTACTGGAAACTTGTGTTTCTCATGTGTTTTTTGGTATGAGATGTGTTATGATTGCAAGGTGTCTTTGGGATGAGATGAGATGTGTTTTACTTTCCAGGTGTCTTCGGGGTGGTATGTGATGTGGTATATGGCCCAGTTTTCTACAAAAGAGATGTAGTTTTTAGGGATAGGTGTGTGCGGGCAAGATGTGATGTGTCACTGGCTTTAGTGTCTGTCATTGATATGTGTTGTGGTTGTGTGGCCCATGTGTGTGTGGGTGGGATGTGGGTTGATTTTTTTAGAAGAGGTGAAAGCTCTAGTACTTTTTTTGTTAGGGTTTGAGAGTGACTAATCAGTGAGAAAGTGGTGTGGGGTACCCTATTATTGACGTTCTTACTATATTAATTTACTTTTATTACTTACTGAGCATGCCTTGGTGAGGTGGGGATGGCTAGAATACTTTTTTAGGTGATGTTGGTTCTTCTATTTTCTCACAGGAGTATTATTATTCTTCTCCCACTTGTGCATGAGGGACTTTGGTTTTTACTAATGAGTATACTTTTATGCTCACCCTATGTATATAAAACTACTTTCGGGTTTCCAGGAGGACTACGTGAATAGTTCTTGGCATTACTAGCTATGGGTTTGGGACAGTTGTTGTGTCACTGGTTAGCCTTGCTTTTTTTATTTTCCATGGAGTTTTTATTGTATTTGTAATAGTTTTATTTTAAACATTTATGTGGGATATATTGTGGATTTCTATTATATATATATGTCTTGTAGTTGTTTTGGGTTTGATATATCTTATATCCCAATATTTTTTCTTATAAAGGGTAATTCCTCCCATATTGTGGGGTCTTTTTACCCTTGGTGCTAGTTGCCACCCCAGGGCCTACTAGAGGTCGGAATCATGGGTCATTTTCTCTCTTCCTTCACTACCAGCTCAAGAGGGGCATCTTGGGAGGGAGTTGGTCATGACACTAGCACCGAGTATGAACCTCATGGAGTTGATTTCCAACTTTAAGGTGGCTAGGAACTCAAGGAAGAGATCCCTGAATGTATACTCATGTACCTGTGTAATAGACGAGAGGTGAAGCTTTCTGATGAGGTCAAGGGCCTCTTGGTGAATGTGGATCATGTAAAATCCCATTACTATTCAATCAGGCATGTTTTTAACTTTTTTTGTTATTCTTTTTTTGGGTTGATTAATTACAATAAGAAATTGAGAGGATACCTATAATAGTAAATTCATGTATTTATTAGAATTATCCTCTTAGATATATAGTTTTTTCATCCCATAGGGAACTTACACGCCATGAAAGTGAAGTAAATTCAATGTTAGTGAAGTGAACACATTGTAATGGATGTCAGGAATCCATGAACTAGATATATGGTGTGAATGGTTTACACACCGTGTAATAGGTACCCTCCATGTAATGGAAAAATATAGTTTTTAATAAAAACATGATGGTTTTTTCAATTTATATCAACCTCAGGAATTAGATGATGTGTAATGGAATTACACAATGTGTAATTGTTGTGAGTTTTGTTTTTAAGTAGTAATCTTAGCTTATTTTCAATTCATTCAACCTACAGTTAACCTATCTTGACCAAGATCTTTTCCTATGTGATTTTGGGAGACTCTTTTCTATTCAGATTGATTCATTTAGTTATTGATCACTATTAGAATTGGATTTCTTCTCTTGGGGTATGAAGTCCTATTGGTTCTTCTTTTTTTTAGTTGAGTCTTTTTTTGGATACGGATTTATGATTAGATAGTGTTTTCTATCAATTCTTTTTATTTTTTTAGCATGCCTTGTCTTGCAAAGGTCATTATCTTGGTTTCCAATCATCGTTGTCGAAATAAGCTAGGTTTCTACCATGTTGAGGTAGGTGTTTCAATACAATGGGTTAATTTAATGAGTTTAATATTGTTCTTGATAAATTCCTTTGGGTTTTTCATTAATTATGAGTGATAAATTTCTTCAAATGATTTAATGGAAATGAAAATTTCTTCAAAAAGGGTGTTTTCTTGGAAAATTGATTTTTTTTGATTTGGAAATGGGTTTTCAAACATCAAAGTATATTGTATTATATTTAAAACATTTTATAAAATTTTGAGCATGGTATTGAATTGGATTTGGAAAAATTCACATTGGGGACCTTGGGTATAGAGACATGGGTAGCCTTAGCATGTGTTGCACCACTAGGAAGTAAATTTTTTTGATATCTACTAGAAGGACTTGATATATTTTAGATCCATCATATTCCTGATTAGGATTGTGAGTGTCTATAAATAATTTTCTTAGAGGCTAGATCTCAATACTAATTTCTTTTTCATTTTTCATTATTGGTTTTTTATCACATAATTGTCTTATTATGGATTTTTTTCTCATAGGATTTTATATATAAGGTTGTGTCACATAGATTTACAAGATAAGTTTTTTCATTAATATGTGTTTACTTTTATACCTCTTGATACATAGATAATATTTTTTATTTTTATCACTTCTGATTTTCATATTTCTATTTTGAGAATATGAAAGTATTTTATGAAAACCAAATGGAAAATTATTTAAAACTGGATTTATTTTCTGAAAAATTCTTTATCAAACTATTTTGTTTTAAAAGTTATAATTATTTCATTTTTGATATTAAACCTTGTATAGAAATCATGGTGGTATCCTACAATGTTTTGGATCATAGCCTACTTGTGCCTTTGGGAATTTTTATATGTTTTATTACAAGATATAGATAGTGGTAAGAGAATCTTATAGCATTTTGGATTCTCTTGTTACTATTGATTTCGGTTTAAGTTAGTCTGGAGGTGATTGTTGGTCACATGGGGATATGAATTTCTTTCTGGTTTATCTTATTTAGATTTGATTATATGTATTTTTTGGTATCAATTCTTTTTCAACTTTTTACTCTAGTTATATCTTTTTTCTTATATTTAGGACTAGGTTTTTTATCCATTTTTTTACCCATATTACTTGACAGACCCATTTGGGTGGCTTGTTTAGTTTCCCTAGGTTGGTTTGTCACAATTTAGTATCACAAGGATTCTTATCCAGAAGTGTGTTATCACTACCTGAGTTTGGTGTTGTGTCTTGGGTGGAGAAAATTTAGGACCATCGAAATTTGAATAGTAAGTGTGGAAAAGGGTTCTGGCCAGCTCACTTCCTGGACTGAAACTGAGTTTCCATGGGTGGCTAGGGATTTTTACTATGATTAATAATTTGAGTTTTATGTAATTTAAATTAACTATATGGAATGTCTATTTTAATTGACTTGTTCCTTTTTAATTAAGGTTTATCGTTAATAGTTTTTTGTTATATTTAAATTTTTAATGTTTTAAGGATTTGTTATCTATACCTGGATTTTTTCGTATGACTTTGGAATTTTCTCATGATTGATTGATTTTTTTATTTTGGTAGAAAATTCCTTTGAGAGAATCTCTTCAAAATATGAGAGATGAAAATGTGAGATAGGTTCCATAGGTTAATCCTCTAGTAGACCCTACTTTGGTAGAAGCTGTTATCTGCATTGTTCAGACTCTAGGTCAAGTGGGTGTTAGGAACCTAGGGTGTGTAGTTGATCGTGGATTAGAATTTAATAAGTGGTATCCACCTGTTTTCATGGTGATAATAGAACTCAGGAATCCTTGGAGTGCCTTGAGTAGATAAATAGGATATTAAACTTCTTGAAGACTCCTGATGAAGGTGGGTTTTTCATTTATATGCTCAATGTACTAGGAAGGAGATGGTGGGACTCTATTGTGCCAGTTAAGTTACATGAGTATATTAGCTAGGCTTTATCCAATAATTTTATCCTAATACATTCCATGTTGAGAATACTTGGGAATTTTTAAACATATGGAATGGGGAGTATACCATTCTGAAGTACTCCACCCATTTGTCTAAGTTAGTGAAACTAGAACTGAATCTTATCACAAATGAGTACCTGAAGGATAAAAGGTTTTCATTAGGACTAAGGCCTGATATATATCGATGTTGATACTCCACCCATTTGTATGGGGTCACTCATGTTTTTAAGGGTGAGTGGGACTCCAGATCGGGAAGGGTTGGGTTGTTGTTCCTTATATTGGGGTAATATCAGGTCAGTTTTAGAGATATTTTTTTGATGTAGTTGACCCTTTCTTGGGTGTTTGACATCCTGTAGTTTTGTGTGAGTACCCTAAGGTATTTCCAAATTATTTTTATGGTTTACCACCATAGATAGAGGTCATGTTTACTATTTACCTACTCCCTAACTTGATTCTTGCCTCCATACCGTCTTTCCATATAGAACCTGCTAATTTAGGTGGAACTTATGGTCTAGTTTGAGGAAATATAGGCTAAAGGATTTATTCATCCAAGCATTTCACAGTGGGATTCGACTATCCACTTTTCTATGAAGGTATACAAGAACCTCATAATTTTTATTGATTATGGAAAGTTGAATCGGGTGACCGATAGGAACAAATATCTTTTATCAAGGATTGATGATCTCTTTGATCAGCTTAGAGGGGCTTGTTGTTTTTATAAGGTTGAAATATTTTCAGGTTATCACCAATTGATAGTACGAGAAGATGATATACCTAAGATATTATTTAGGATTTGATATGGTAATTTTGAGTTTCTCGTTAATACATTGGGTGCCACTAATGATTTTACTGTGTTTATGGCTTCGATAAACTAGATTTTTCATCATTTCATGTACTCTTTTATTGTTGTGTTTGTGGATGATATTTTTTTCACTCCAAGTCATAGGAGGATCATATAGACCATTTTTATATTATTCTTTAAACTCTAAGGTAAAATCATTTGTATAGAAATATTTTCATATGGGATTTTTGGATCTGGGAAGTGAATTTTATGGTGCATGTGATATCTCATAGGGGTATCTCAGTAGATCCTGAAAAGGTACAGGAAATTATCTCCTAGGAGGATCCCAGAAATGTGCTTGAGATCTGTAGATTATTGGGTTTGGTTGGTTACTAGAGATGGTTTGTTTAATACTTTTACAAGATCTCATATTGAATGAAAACATTAACCCATAAATGTTTTAATGGAATGAAAAATTTTAGATATATTTTGAGGATCTAAAGATTAGTTTGACTTTATCAATAGTTTTGATTCTTTCATGACAGGGGTCATGTTATGATGTTTTCTGTGATTAATCTAGTATGGGTTTGTGATGTTTCCTGATATAGGGTAATAATGTTGTGGCTTACAGATCTCACCAGTTACACCCTCATTTGAATATCTACCCTACCCATAATTATGAGCTAAAGTTGTTATGCATGCACTCAAAATATGGTGTCACTATCTCTTTTGGGAGATTTTTATAGTATATTATAATCATAAGATACTGAAATATATTTTTACTTAGAGGGATCTGAATTTGTGATATATACACTGGGTATATTATCTTCAGTCTTTTGATTTTGATATTTCTTATTCCCTTGGGAAAGGAAATTTTATTACTGATGAGTTGAGTAGAAAATTGTCAACACAAGATAGGAAGGAATTGATTTGGGATCGATATTTAATGAATTTTTGTGCTAAGATGATCTTGGAAGTGGAAAAGGTTGGTGGAGAGGTGTTCCTAGATTTTATTAAAGATAACTCATATTTCGAAGAGTGAGTTCAGTTCGAGTAGTTGGTAGTAACCGAGTGCCAGTGCTTTAGTGAAAACCTTTATGGTGGGGAGACCTCTAGTGAGTGGTATTGGTCTCATAGTAGATATTTATGCTTTCATAGTAGGTTAGTTGTTTCATTTTCCTTGAGAAAGGATTTTTTGGATAGTGAAAAATAATTTTTTTGATCTTTGTACCCAAGGGATACCAATATGTATCATGATTTTAGATTTCGATATTAGTTGAAAGGGATGAGATGGTCAATAGAGGATTTTGTTTTGTGGTGCCTTACTTGTCAGAGAATTAAGGTGGATCACCAGAGACCTACAAGGTTATTATAGCCTTTACCCATTCCATTATGGAATTTGGTTGATATTTTCCTGGACTTCATCATTGGTTTTCCATGGACTTCTAGCAGGAAGGAAGAAATTTGGGTGATCATAGATTAACTCATGAAATATACGCATTTCCTACCTATCAACGAGGCAATGAAGGTGGAGAAACTTGGGGACTTGTATGTCTTATATATTATGATACTTAATAGGGTTCCCTCTATGGTTATTTATTATACAGATTCAAGGTTCACATGCAGGTTTTGGAATGGTTTGCAGGAGGTGATGTTTTCCCATATTAAATTCATCATAGCTTATCATCCGTAGAGATATGGACAGAGAGAGATATATTTATGTTCTAGAGGATATGTTCTGGGCTTGTGAACATTATTTTATAAGATCCTATGAGAAACATGTTCCTTTTGTTGATTTTTTTCTATAATAATTATTATCAGGCTTTGATTAGGATGGATCCCTATGAGGATTTGTATGGGAGGCCATGTAGATTTCCCTTGTGTTGGGCAGAGTTCGGAGAGTAGTCCTTCATTGGGCCAACTTTTGTTCAGGAGATGAAAGAGTTGGTGCAATTTATCGAGATAAAATTGATGATGGCACAGATTTTTCATAAATCCTATGCAGACTATCAGCATCATCTGCAAAAGTTTGAGGATAGTGATCGAGTCTTTCTCAGAGTTTCATCTTGCTTGGGACATCACTAGTTGGGTAAGAAGGGTAAGATGGAAATGAGGTTTTGGGTACCCTTTAAGATTGTTGGATGAGTGTGGAGGATGACCTATCGATTTAACATTCCATCTAGTTTTATAGTTATCCATGATGTGCTTCATGTTTCCTAGTTGATTATACCATATCCTTCCCATTAGATTAGATGGTAGGATGTTGATCTTGAGATTGATACCACTATGGTTAAGCATCTATTTCAGATTATGGATCACTAGGATAAGGTAATTCATGGAAAAATGATCCCCTGGCCCAGGCATTATGGCAGTGTGGACAAGATTACCATAAGACGCTAGAGTGGAAGTCATCGATGAGGTAGCATTGTTCTTCACATTATTTGAATCTAGAATAATGAGGGATTTCTAGGGGTAGAAATAATTTATGGAGGTAATATTGTAACAACCTGTTACCATTATTTCAGGTATGTTTTTAACTTTGTTATGGGTTTCCATTTTCGTTGGTTGAGTAATGCAAAGAAGGAATTGGGAGGTTTCTATAATGGAGAAGTCATGGATTTGCTGGAATTTTACAATTAGACATGTAGTTTTTACTGCTCATGGGGAACTTACACATAATTTAAGTGAAGTACATGTCATGTAATGGATTTTGGGAAGAATTCGTGAATTAGATCCATGGAGTGAATGATTTACCCACAATGTAAGAGGTACACGCCATGTAATGGAAAAAATACAGTTATTAATAAAAAAAGGTGATGTGTTTTTTGTGTATATGATCCTCAGAGATTATACGACGTGTAATGGAATTACATGCCATGAAATATTTGTGATTTTTGGTTTTAATTAGGTGGTTTGGCATATTTTCAAATCATTCAACCTTCATTTGACCTCTATTGACCTAGAACTTACCATAGGATATTTTGGGTGACTACTTTCCATCCTGATCACTTTTTTTAGCTACTGATCACCATTGGAATTGTTTTTATTCTCTCTAGGTATGTAATCCTCTTAGTTATTCTTTGAATTTGGTTTTGGTTGTAGTTTTTCTGCATATTGTTGATCAGATAGTTTTTTTATTGATTGATTTTAGTTTCGTGGCATTCCTTGTCTTGAGAAGGCGATTCTCTTGGTTTTTGGTCACCATTGTCAAAATTAGTTAGGTTTCTACAATTTTAAGGTAGGTATTTATATACAATTGGTTAATTTTATGGATTTAATGTTCTTATTGACAAATTTTGTTAGGTTATTCATTAATTAAAAGTGATAAATTGTTTCAAATTATTTATTGGAAAGGAAAATGTTTTCAAAACAGGGGGTTTCTTTGAAATGGGTTTTCTTTATTTGGAAATGGGTTTTCAAACTCTGAAGTGTATCTGCTTGGATTTGAAAACATTTTATAAAATTTTGTGTGTGGATTTGAATTTAATTTGGAAAAATACACATTGGAAACCTTGGGTGCATCTGGATAGAGACACATGTATCTTTAGTGTGTGTTTCACCACTATGAGGTAACTTTTTGGGATATTGATTGGTGGGAATTGATATCTTTTAGATCCCACATATGCCTATTTAGTCTTGTGAGTTTCTAGTACACATTTTCCCAGAGTCTATATCATAATACTAGGTTCTTTGTTGTTTCTAATTATTATTTTTTTATTGTATGATTTCCATATCACGGATTAATGCTCACAAGTTTTTATATATGATGTTGTATCACATTGTTTTTCATGATAGGTTGTTTCATGGATATGTGTTCACTTTTATACCTCGTGATGCATGGATATGATTTACTATTTTTATCACTTACACTTTTCATATTTCTGGTTAGAGAATATGAAAGGATTTTATGAAAACTAAAGTGAAAGTGATTTACAACTTGATTTATTTTATGAAAGTTACTTGTAAATATGTTTTTTTAATCTAGAATTGTTGAACTCTTAATATTAGTCCTCGTATAGAAACTCTAGTGTTATTCTAATGGGAATCGGCTAACACCATACATGTGAATTAGGGAATTTTTAGATTTTGTATTACAGGATTCAGGTAAAGGGAAGAGCATCTTGAAGCATGTTGGATTCTCTTGTTGTTATTGATTTTAGTTCGGGTTAGACTAGAGGTGACTGTGAGTTACATGAGGATATGACTTACTTTCTAGTTTTACCTTTTTTGGATTTGATTGTATGTATTTTTTGGTATCATGTCTATTTCCACTTTGTATACTTATTGTATGTCATATTTTTCATAGATTCAAGATTGGTTTTTGTTATACTATTTTTACCCACATTATGTGATGGGCCAGTTTGGATAGCTTGTCTAGTTGAAAAGGGTTGGTTCATTATAGATCCTATCAAGAATGGAAAGGTCCAAGGTTTTTTTTGTTCCTCATTGGATTCTATTAAAGGTGGACCAACCTAATTTGGTGCTTAGTTATTGAAAAATGTCGGCATGAGTGGAGGTGCGGGCGTGCAGTGCACTGCAATCCGTTGGATGTAGACTGTGAATACTCAGAAGAAGTAGTAGATATAGAGGTAGAGGTAGAAGAGGATGTAGAAGGAGCAGTGGGTATAGGAGAAGGAGGAGTCTTCCTCTTGAGAATCATAGGTGTATCATTATGCTCAGGATGTGTGTGGGAGGATATGTGTGGGTGGTTTTGGTGAGGGACACATCAAAATGGTAATAGAGATAAAAAAGTGAAAGAGAGGGTAATGATGGACTGGGAGGAGGAGGGTGGAGGAGAGAGTGATGACTGGTGTCAAGGGAGGATAGGGTCGGCTAGTGGGGGAGTGAGGAGGTACAGGAGTGGAGGAGGCACATGCGGAGGAGAAGGAGAGTGGGGTAGGATGTGAACCTAGGGTTCACAAAATTTAAAACCTTCTTGAACATTACATGTTGTGTATTAGGTACATGATGTGTAAATCTTGAATTTATTTCTTTTTCGTACCCTTGACATTTACACACCATGTAAAGGTTTCATGACGTGTATTTGGAAATTTCACCCCATATTGGTCTTTGTCCTATTGAAAAGCCTCCAGCTACGCTAAACCTTCCTAAAGATTGAACTAACCTATTATTACATCCTAGGTTTACCTCTCATTCATTGCTTTATTTATTTTCTAGAGCTATACATGTTTAAATATATATGACTTTAACTTTGATGAGATTTCCCTTATAGCACGATTCTTGAAAATAGAGTGGAAAAATGGTGGGACAACCTTACTTGTCATAGGTGTAGTGAAATTTTGATTATTATGAGAACTAGATATCTTGTCAATGGGGGTAGTTTATTATTTCCATTCTCACTAGTTACATGATCATATTTCTTATCAGTTATAGAGATGGATAGATAATTCAATGACTCGTCACTTTTATTGGTGGTCTACACTAAATCGAACACAACTTTTCCTTCACTAACTTTAAATATAGATATTGTGTGGTTAACATCAATCAATGACTTACCAAAGGAATGAAATGGTCTTCTTAAAATAAGAGGAATATCTCATTCTAATTCCATATTCATAATGAGGAAGTTTTTCGGGAAAATGAATTTTTCAACTTTTACTAAGACATCCTTGATAAGTCCTTGAGGATGCTAACTGAATAGTTAGTAAGCTAGAGTGAAACTCTTTTCAGTTATAATTCACTGATCCCTAGCTTATTGAATTCACTAATATCCATAATATTTATACATAAACCTCTCTCAAAATTACATCTCTCTATGGTGCAAGGAATTAAAAAACTACCAAGGTCTTTTATTTTTGAAGGTAGCATCTTCTGGACAACTACAACAAATTTTTTATTTAGGGAGATGGATCCTAAGCCCTCTATATTTCTTGTACTTAAGATAAATTCATTAAAGAATATTGAATAAGTTGTAATTTTATAATTTTTCTCTGGAAATGGAATTTTGATGTGCAGTTGTTTAAACATATCAAGAATTTTTTTATACCATCCCTCTTTAATAGCTTGTTTCAATATTTCAATAAAGGGGGTGGATTGAATATTGGTGGTTCCACATATACGTTGTCCTTTTCAGGAATTCCATGTATGGAAACTTTTTCATTTGTTTATTCTCCTGATTTCTCTCCTAACTAGATTTAGCATATTCTTTTAACTATTTTTATTATCCTTATAGGACTGCTGAAAGTCTAGGATCTTTCCAATCCTAAAAATTATAGCTTTAGTATCCTCCCTCAGATGAGCTTTGGTATTACTAGTAAAAGTACCAAATAGTTGATCAGACAAATCCTTAATGATCTGCCCACTTGGTACTCAAGGTTACATATGGAATCCTTGTGGTTTTTCATTTAAATCTCTTGAGTTTCCATCCTTTGTTCTACTTTATTTATTAAGGTAGTGAGAAGGTTTTCAAGATTGTATTAGAGAGGTTGGGATTGTTTTGGTGGTCTTAGTTGATCTTGTTGATATTTCTACTACTGAGCTAGTAGAAAATTCTATGTTCTATTAAAGGTTGTTGGAATTGTTTCTTCGGTTGACGAGCTAGACCTTGAGGTGGGTACCCAAGTGCTCCCCAATTCCTTGGGGGAATCTTTCCACTCCTTTGATGATATTAACCTTGATTTTGTTCTTGTGGCTACTGAGTCAATATCTAATGATTGTTTTGATGTTGATATTATTGGGAATGTTGGTACATCTGATTTATTTATTTTTGATTTATGCAATTACAATCAAGGAATTGGGGTTCATCTATAATTTCTCTGGAGTTTTGTAATGGGTATCGGCCTACGCACATCTCACAAGATTTTATCTCTATAACAAGAGTATGTTGGGGTATGTAGGTAGTTGTAAAGACTCCATCTTATTGGTTGAGGCCTAAACATGGGATTCCAAGAATGTAGTCTCTTCCACCTAATGTATTTAACATCGAGGCAATCCTTTATCACTTTTCTATATACTAGAATTGTGGGAAACTTCATCTCTAATGCCTCTACTGACTTAAAGTTTCTTTATCATGATCCCCCTTTCATAAGTGGCTTCTAAAACTATTCGAGTGGTAGGATGGAGTACCTAGTATAGTTTCTAAAATTGTACCCACACATCTAGTCTGTTATGTGGTCACTTTCAGGTTATCTCCTTGAATCTATCCCAAGCTTCCCAGGCTGATTCTTCATCTGTGTGGTTGAAGTTATGAATTTCATTTCTTAGCATTCATGATTGAATGGGTGGGAAATATATCTTGTAATTTATTGTCTAGATCGTCCCATGTTGTGATAGTCTCAGGAACATAACTTTTATTCCAAAACATGGCCTGATCGTACAAGGAGAACCAAAAAACTCTCATTCGAATGGCATTTAATGATACTCCATGGGTGCGAAAGGTATCAAAAACGTATAGGAAATTTGAAATGTGATCATGGGGGTCTTTTATTTGAAACCCAATGAATTGAACCATGTTCTAGATATCTGG
Source organism: Viscum album (assembly GCA_963277665.1). Taxonomy (NCBI): domain Eukaryota; kingdom Viridiplantae; phylum Streptophyta; class Magnoliopsida; order Santalales; family Viscaceae; genus Viscum; species Viscum album. The sequence goes on from OY728130.1 coordinate 1,171,438,715, forward strand.
ATTACCCCATGTTTTATTTCAAAATTATGTGCCTGTATAGGAGGGTTCATAATGTTCGGCATAACACCACTTATGGATAGGAATTCGTAATCCATAATGGTTCGCTCCTGCAGCACTGGATGCTCTCTCTGATTATTAGGTGTCACATATTGAATGTTATGAAATTTAGATTGAGAAAGATCATTGTTATCAACCATTGTGTAATGTCAACATTCAAAAATTGTTCTATCAATATCTTGGTCAAATAGAATCATTTATTGTGTGTCCAAGAACCTTGAGAGATTCAAGGGTGCCTGGTACATGTACTAGCCAGAATAAGAAAAACATAAGTTTTAGTCTATGATCATAAAATTTTAAAAGGAAAAGGGGAAGCATAAATAATAAATGCAAAGGGGTGAGGTAATTAACGGTTTTTCTAAAGGTAAATGTGCCTAAGTAACAGTGGTCCCCGAAATTGTTGACAAAATTTTATTCACCCAAACGCATCGTTGAGTACAAATAGTCATTGATTGGATTATAAATTTATAGTCCCACACTACACATACTACATGGGAATAGTAAAGTGGCAGTGTGAGGTCGAACCCACAAGTATCATATGAAATCAAGCATCCATTTGAACAAAATCTTTTGAAATGATTCCTCACGTTTACTCTTCAAGATTGGGTTTTTCCAAAACTAGTAAATTGGACTTAAATTTGGATAACAAATAAGGTATTTGGGTCAATTTCAAGGCTCTTGAAAGTAGATAATTCTAAATCATTCTTGGACTAGTCTTATGGATTAGTCTGTGAAGTGGTGTATGGGTCACTAATTGGTTTTGTTCAAACCAATTGAATCTACCAATATTGAAACTTTACCTTGTTCCTAGTATTTATAACAACATGGATGAATTAGTCTTAAATTATATGCATGAATCATCATAGGCTAATGGTCATATCCTTCTCAACTCTAATTAGGTTATATTCATTCAATCGTACCTCCCATGGTCAAGGATGTATAATAGAATTTGAGGAAAAATTGTTTTTAACCTAAATACTATCTTTAAGGTTACCAAGGTTCAATCTATAGATTAATTAGTATCAGAAACACCACTACTCTTAACCCATAACCCTAAAAGGATTAGCCACCCATGATGGTATTGATAAAAAAAGGAATATAAAACTGGCTTAGAATAATATTAAATTTTTTAAAAAATGATAAATCCACAATTTTAGAACATGAAATAATCAAGATAAATATTTAAAAATCAACATAAATCCAATAAATAAATTAATTAGAATGAATAATCAATTAAGGAACAAAAAACATAGATGAAGAATGGTGAACAGCAACTAAATAAAGCATTCAAATTGAAACGGAATACCAACGATTGATGAAAGGATGTATAATGGTTAAAAACTCAAAAGGATTTGAAAAAAAATGAAAGGACTGAATTAAAACTGTTTTGGAAGGAAAAATAGAGGAAATAGAGAAATAAAATGAGGGGAAACATAGGGTTTTTAACTCCTTTTCATGGTGTAGAACTCAAGAATATATAGGTTCAAAAGTGTATTATGTGTAAATCCTTCATTTCATGCACTGTATTTAAGTAGATTTTTATCAACATGTGCATGTTGTTTAATTATGCTTCACATATTATATTTTAGATCCGTATTATCCTCTGAAAAATCATCCCATGTATTTCACTCGGTTGGATCTCTAACTTTTCATGATGTGTAAACTCTAAAAGATGTGTATTTGATTCACTTTTAGTGGGGTTATTATATTGAAATATACATGGACTATAATGTGTTAAAAAATCATGTACTATGTTCATGTCATGTAACGTCTTCACGGGTTGGTCTTTGGCTCTATAGACATGCTATGAATGAGGATTACACATTGTATATGTTATGAATGATGTGTAAAACCTATTTTTTAAATATTTTTGTAATTTTATCATTTGAGACCAAAATTCCTAATTCATGTGAAATCAAACAAAAATCCAGTGAATTATCAAATTAGCCATGAATAAACTTTAAATAAATGCATCCAAAATTTATATATAAATTCATCTTATCGGTTCTTCCTATTTGGGGGAAAAGATAAGAAGACGACTACACGCCGTGTAGTTTAAAGGACATGTCATGTAGTGCCACTCAATGTGTAGATGAGTACATGGATATATGACCCATATGTAAGGGACATGGATATGTATGGTACATGGAAAAACCCTGTGTGGGTTACACACCATGTAGGAATACACGTCCAAACAGAGACACATGGACATGCCATGTGAGGCACACAGGTAGGAACCCCATGTAGGGTACACACCGTGTACCCAACTTACATGCAATGTATTTGGGTTTTACATTGAAATTCCTACTGGATTACATTCCCATGTGGGTCTATGTTATTACATTTTGTGTTCTTAGGCATTCGTGTCATGTACTACCCTTTTGTAACCCTTATGAGGGTTATGGGTGTTTTGTGCCCCAAATTCATAATTGGACTTGTGAGTAGTCCACTCTTATAATTTTTTCATGAAGATCATGATCGTAGAATCCTTTTAGTATTTATGGGTCATTTAGATGTTTTTTGGACCAAGATAGTTTATTAATGGGATTTATCCATAACATTTGGATTTAAAATCCTTAATTGGGTTGGGTTGTGTGATACAAGGCCTGGGTAAGGGTTGTGAGATCGATGATTGGCTTGGCCTGAGCAGGCTGTGAAAGTTTCCTTATAGTTTCTCAGATAGATCCTAGAAGGAAGGATTGATTAGTATCTATATGTTTATTTTGGTTTTCACTATGCCTCAGGACCAGTTTCTTGAGGTTAAGGTGGTTGGGGTTTAGATCCTAAGTTTTAGGGTCATATTTTTTAGATCCTTAATGTTTGGTTGACATCACAGGAAATTAGTTATGTTCAGGTGTTTTTGTGGTGTTGATTTGATTCTAAGGATATCTTGAATATGTCCCTAGGTGTTAGTTTCTGATTAAGTGACCATTGGATTCCTTTTTTGGTGTGTTTTTTATTGAGGATCAGTTGGATACCACTAAGGCCCACTTAAGGATGAATCTTGTGATGGGTTTGGCCTGATTCCTTGTATGTGATAGGGGAAACCCTCACAGGGTGTATTACACTTCCTGTGGACTTTATGGTATTTGAGGATCTTTTTATGGGAATGTGTGTTTAACCATCCCTTGTTATTTTTTCTCTTTGTTGTGGATGATAATACTTGGTTTGTGCCTATGAGGCTATTATGATGTGGTTGTATTTTCATGTGTTGGTTCTTGAATTACTAGTGAGGGTTTTTCTATCTAAGATAGATGTAAATAGGATCTATAGATATGGTTCTAGATATTCATAATTTGGAAGGTTGGATAAGACATTGTGTATCGGTACCAATAGTTTGTTTATGGTTTGTTTTCTAGATAGAGGTTTTGGGAAAATTATTGATATAGTTGAGTATAGTGGATGTGACGTCACATGTATGTGGTTAGATTCTATAATGAGGGTCCATTAATGGACAATATACTCTATAGATTAGGTGTAAAATTGAGGTACTTGACAAAGATAGTAGACATTGTTTTTTATGTTCCAGACTGATGTTTTGGGAATTGATGGTATACTAGATAGGATGGAAGGTGGACTAATGCTATGGATCCATGTTTTAATTTCTAGACAGATGATCCAGTCATGATTGATTTGATATATTATGTAGGCATTGGACTGATGATCCATGCACTATTTTTTATGATACATGAGGTAGATGCCCGAAAGATGGTCTAGGATTGGTATTAATTTTTGTGGTAACTGGGATAGATGTATCTAGTTTACATCTATGAGATAATTTTTGGTTCATGATAACCTTCTTAGATATGACTTAGATTAGTATTCTAGATGATAGGACTATTGTTGGATGTGTCCAAAGAATTTTCATGTTTGGTTGTGTTTTCCATGGATATGAAGCCCACGGGTTATTTGGGATGCACTTTAATGGAGATGTGCTAAGAGACAATCTAGAATAGGAAAAGTTAGGTATGGTCGATTGGTATCTTGGACCTAAGGATCGATGGTGCTTTTATTTTTATTTATTTGTAGTTATGTTTTGGCTAGGATGAGCATATTTCATGACCATGCATTTATAGAAGTAGTTTATAGGTTCACTATTGGGATTGTCCTACTAAGATTTTTTTCCCACCCTTGTACATGCACCTCATTGTGTGTGAAGACCTTATGTATACTTTCAGGATGGTTATGGATGAATGATGGATCGGGCTGAGGCCTTGAATTGCACGGTTGAGTGGAATTCTTGTGTGAAGTTGACTGGTCATGCTGGAGTAGTTTTACAGAGTACTGGTGACCGAGTATGTGATATGGATAGAAGTTTTTATTAGGTAATGATGTATTTATTTTTTTAATTTTTTATTTTTTACATGTTATTAACCCAATGGTATATTGATTTTGTATATATAGTATTGTTGTTCAGATCTTTATTGTATATTATTTTATTAGAGTATGTTTCAATTTCAGTTTATTATTCTTCCTTTGTATGAAATTCAGTTATTCAATTTTGTTTGTGCACTCTATTATGGGGGTGTAGTCTCCTCACAGTTCCACCTTAGAGCCCCGCTCCTAGTCGGAAGCCTCTGGTGTATGAGGAGGTACGCTTGAGTTCTTGTGGATAACCATCCTGAGGAACCAGTTTTAGTGGAATCTAGGATAGGAAATTACATAACCACTAGATTCTAGATGATGATCCACTGGAAGCATAGTGGGTTCAATAATTTGGAACTGCTAATTAAGGGGTATAAATGTGTTTGGAGGTTCTAGGATAGTTCATTTGAGGGTTACAAATGATGTTGAACATCATCAAATAGACCATTCTAGAGATATGTATTATGATTTTCAACAAGTATCTTTTGTATGGGGGAGTGTGGTTACATGTGGAAAGAACTCAATGGGATTTTGGTTAGTGAAAAGAGATTCCCTCAAGATCACATCACCATCTTTAACACTCTTATAGTGGGAACCCTTCTCTGAATTGGTGAATTTGTGGGAATCTATACGGGGAAGAAATGACATCCTCTTTTTTGGAGATCTCGGGATGGAAGTGTTGTCATATAGAACATCCTTACATGGGATATAGAAGATTTACACTAAGGTTTCATGGGATTCATAAGTATGTTCTTGTAGGATAAAGAGTCTTCGTCCTCTTATTGAGGAATCCCATCATGTTCGTATTTCTCGAAGGAATACTTATCATCATCAGAGATCATTGTATTTAATCCCAATGTCTCCATTACCATCAGTTTAGAGGTTGAGTGAAGAGATATAGATAAAACTAGGGTGGTCCCATGGCTAGTAAATAAAATAGATCAAAAAATAATCCATATAAAATTATTTTGCAGGGTCTTTAGGACCATTTTTACTTCGGCCTTAGGAATCTACATCCTTAATCGATAGGTACCTACTCCCAAAATTATTTATGGTTGAGGTAAAATCATATATCTTGAGTCCTTAGTGGAATCGTATTTTTAAAGAATGGGCTTACATGGAATTAGTTTCCCTACTATTCATTTATTGTTTTCCTTTATGTCCCCCAAGTGTGAGATTATGACAGGTAGGGATACTCCCCATAGGTATTACTTTTTGTTTAATGGGGGGGACCTTTTTTATTTTTGGAATTGTGGGGAGGGCCTCAATTATAACTAGTATTTCATATGCCTTGGGTAATATCATTAAGGTGATAGAAATATTCATCATGAGGAGGAACTCTATGATATTTGGCAGTTGTACTAGTGGGAGAGAGAGTCAACCAGGGACACCAAAGAGGAAACTAGGTTCTTGATCTCATTCTTATGAATATTTTTTCATGTGAAATGGTGTGTATGGAATGATATGTGATGGTAAATGTTAGAGTATCCTATCATGGATAAACAGTGGTGACATGACTTGGGTTTGGGAGTAATGTTGTCTAGATCAAAGCATATAAAATAAGAGTAAGCTCATATTGTGCTATGAAATGGTGGAAAGACCTATACTGATGGAAATGTTGGGTAGCGGGAGCCCTCATTGGTAACGCCTAAGTGGTGTCTAAGGCTGCCACACCTTGGAAATTCCCTACCTCCTCTATTCATAGGAATATATAATCAGTGTACTCTTCGGAAAGGAAACTAAAATAGTTAAAAGTGGTAATGTAGGGGGTTTTCCCTATGATACATTTGATGAATTGTTTTGGTTCCATGACTTCTAGATTCTCCCAAAACAAATTGGGTAGGAATGATACCTTCTTTCTCATAGCGGTGTAGGAGGTCATTGACGACCCTCTGCTATATAATCTCAAATGGATAAAGGGATAGGGGCACCCAATAGAGAAATAAAACAAGGTTTCGTCTTCTTAGGAATTAGTGTGATGGATTTCCACATGATAATCTCTCCTACCCCCACACTTTTTGGTGGTGATGTTGGTAGCTCACTTGTCTTGTCGAGTGGCTAGAATTCTACAAATGAATTTGAATCCAAATGTGAGTACCTATCTAATCATGATGATTACCAATGAATCCAATTTAAATTCATCCTATAATTAATGTAGGATAAGGGATTCATGTTAGGTTCACCATTTTTTTAATCAATGCTTTCTTTTGAGACCACTTTGTCAAACTGTGTCATGGATGGTGAAATCTAGGTCCCATATTCCCTCTTTCCAAATGATGGTATCCTACCACCACTAGATCAATAATGATAGAGCCATGATAGAAATGTGATTATGGGATATCAACAATTCCCTATATAGTGTTCATTTCCTTTTCTAGGTCTCGATTATAGATTTAATACATGCTCGTGAATCTCATTCCTAATGTCATCATCATGTGGGAACTAGTTATTTACATCACTTACTATATTGATAGGGAAGAAAAACTATGTCGGGAGAAAATGATATTGTATTTTATGTTGGAAATATTAATATAATATGAATATATGTTCCCCATAAACTTATTATGGCATAAAATTCTTATCACATATGTTATCTAAGGTTCGTTAACAAAGGAAACTTAGGATCATCACTAAAGGATTCTTATGATCATGACTAAGGAAACATATCCTCATCACCTAATACATCCTGTGTTCATAATGTGAGGCATAATATTCTCATAAAAAATTAAACCTAAGAATTTCACCTAATTAATATCATTCTCATCAGATGAGGCATCATGTTCTTATCAAGAAAGATAACAAAGGTTTTTCACCCAAGGAAACCGAGTCTCATCACCAGAGGTATCTCAGGACCATCACATAACACATCTTATGCTCATCACACAACGAAAAATGGGATTGTAACCTAATGTTTCATTACATCATCACCAGATTAATCCCATTATCATCACATGGGAAACCTTATAATGGTCACATGAGGCATCTTAGGCTCATCTCCTAGGAAAGAATCATTTAATGATATATTAGGGAGGTGGGCCATTTTATACTTGTCAAACAGGGTATCTTATGATTTTCACATAAGTAATAAAAGGAATTCACATATTCTCATCATATAATTTTTTTCACTATTTAATTTCTAGTGGGGATAGATCTACATATAATCATTGTGTAAGGGAAGGCACAGTTTAATGTCTAATGATGTGGAACCCACTTATGTTTTTCATGTAAGGGTGGTCATGGGATAAATTTCTAATGGAAATGTTTGGGTGGTTTGATATACTCTAGGAATATGATCAATATTAATATATACCTCCTCTTAAGGTGGAAAATAATGGAAAATGGTGTGGGAATTTAATTTTAAAGAGGTGCCCTATTTATTCTATTAAAATAAGAATTAAATCCCACATAGTTTGAATTGCATAGTTTAAATTAATGTGGAAGGACTGTATCATGTAGTTTAATGTCATTTAGTAAGGATTAAAGTTTTATGAAATGTGTAAAATCAATGTATTTATTTAGGAATATACATTTATATTTCTAGGTGGGAAGTGTGGATCATTTAGTGGGCCAAGAGTTGCATAATTAATGAGCATGTGGTTACGGATTATGATTTATAGGAGGCCCAGGGTATTTCATGGAAGAAAAAATGATATATGTATGAATTTTATAGTTTATTCTTAGTTATTGGTCAGGGGAAATGTTTATAGACACTACCCATAAATTGAAATGTTGAAACCAATATATATGTTTCCCATCCATATCTTGGGGAAAAGGGCTTCGTTGTAAAGGCAAGAAGTCCAGTTATATAGAAGGATTTTTCATGAGTAATCCTATATCAGGTGGTTTTGGGTCTATATTCCCCCCAATATCCATGAATGTTTGTTCCATAAAAGGTGGTCATAAAATGGTTTCCCATTGAATGTGTTTCACTCTATATTTCTGTTTTGTGAAAACATGTCCTATGTGATGTTTTGTATATTTTTGGAAGTGTGATATTCATTTGAGGGAGATTTATGAGGAAATATAAAGTACATGAAAACACATTAAAGAAATGTTCAAGTTAATTCAAGTAAAATTAATACCTTAAATATTCCATAGATGATTTTATGGGTTTTATGAAGTAGAAAAGTCAGTTTGTGTGAGGAGAGAGCTTTAGCTTCTCTATAATCTAGAATCCTAGGTTATATCTATTAAAAATAGAGATTTTAGGGATAATTATAAGCATTTAGATCATATAAGTAGATGGAAAAAGGAATAATTATTCAATCATTCAACTCTGGTCTTGTGTGTTACATATGGTTATGGACTCTTGAAACTCTAAGTTGCATGAATATCTAGCCTTTTCTAAAGAATTGGTTCTATCTATAGCCTTTCCTCCCAGACTCTTCATGAAATATTATTTTGGTACAAAAATATATTTCCAATATTCAATAAAAATATTATGATTCTTACTCTCCTTATATTTAGCTTATATATCATAAAACACCTTCTCCCTAGTGTTAGAAGCAGTATTCATTGGTTTATCAAAATATTCCTTGAGTTTAGAAACATAATCAAAATGCACTCACTTTATCTTCTCAACTTCTACAATAAGGTTCATGCTCTCTTCAACAACCATTTTCTATATTTCTTCAAATCGTTATATATTTTGAAATACTTATGAAATATCCTTCAAGATACTCAATTTTATCATGTAACTCTTTCACATTTTTCAGGTAATAATTTGAATCAAGATAAGAACCATAATCAAAACCAAAATAGTAATCAATAAATTTATTTAAAAAATTATTTAGATATATTTTTACATCCTTTTATGTGGATATTTAATGAATATTATAATATTAATCCTTAATGTAACTCCATGTGGTAACCATAGCCTTCTTCTCCTTTTTCCTTAATTTCTTGGATTTCCTTTAAATAATCAAACATGAAAATTTATATTTCTTAAAAAAGTTGTTCTATCATTTATAATAGATAATATATGAATTTAAATTTGAACATATGCTATAATTCCTGACTCCACTTTAGTTGTCCCATTTATACATCCTTATGTCTCCTTTTCTTTTTATTACATTCATCCATATAATTTTCAAAATAAGTGTCAAATTATATTTATCATCACTTGATGAACATGAAATATATTATGAAGATATTGATGATGTAATTTTAGTATATTTAAAACCAAAAAAATCTTTCAATGATTATACACATGATCAATATTCGTCAATCCATTATCTTAATATAAAAGTATTCTAATAATATCATCCATGTTATATTCAATAAAATAATTTTTCCCTTAATAGAAACACATTTATAATTTCATGTATTTTGGGGTCCTCAAAGAATACAATAAATCATAATATTGTTTTTTAATATCTCTCCAAGAGTTGAAATGTTTTTCATAATCATTATTAATTTTTGATATGTCTCATAGACATCAGCATTTTACATCATCTTAAACTCATGAAACTAAACCTTATAAATTCAAATATTATTTCTATCCAACATTTCAGTACCATCATGAGTAACTTGTAATGTTCTCTAAATGTTAAAAGAATGTTTACAAGAAGATATAATATAAAAACACCCTAACTAATATAATAATGATGATAATTCAAAACCTTTTTATTCAAAATATATTTAGAGGTATATTTACCAACAAATGTATCATGATAATATTTTGAAACATCTATTTTATAATATAAAATTTTATTATTCAATACCAATTTTTTTAGAAATACCACCAACTTTTTAATCCAAAATCCATATTTAGTATGACAGAAATGTGGTTGTCTCAGTAGATCACTGCTAAAAAAATAATTTTCCACATCATTTTTTTTAATTTCAACATATTTTAATTATGGAATTCATTGTAAGTAACATTTTAAATATTCTTATTACATTTATTATTTTAATCTTCATAAAAAACTATTTTTATATATATTATTATAAAAATCTATATAAAAATCCAAATGAAAATGAAGAATCAAATAGATTTTTTCTAAATTTTTAAAAACCAGTGTAAAATCATGTTTTCTTAAATCAATTATTTAAAATAAAAAATGTAAAAAATCTTTTAACATATGTTGTTATATACCTAGTATAAGAATAGTGAAATATAGTTTTATTTTTCTGTTATTTTATAATCAATATAAAAAATATATAACCTTATGGAATTTTGTAACTATCCATGTTGAAATTATTTCAAGAATAACATTCTATTATTCCTTTATGATAATAAAAATTCATTTTGAAATTATTTTTCAATTGAAAATAATATTTTATGTACCTAAAAAATTTTATTAATTATAAATGATGTTACATTTAAACACGCATATTTGATAATTTATTTCAAATTTCCTATTTTCTATCTATAGTAATCACATGCCCTATTTGAAAATGATATCTATGAAATAAAATAAAAATTTATTATAATATATAATTATATAAATAATAAAAATTATGTCTCTAATACTACTTTATTTTTTTTATAGGTCACTATATATAAATCATAATAGAAAGCTTTATTTTCTTTCTAGAAAAAAACACATAATTACCAATGGAAAATAATATACAAATGTAAAGACCTGAAAATTTCAAGTAAAAATTTTTTTTTCTTAAATTCTTTGGAATTTTATGAGTCTGCGGTTTATGACGGCGCCTGATTCTGAGGCCCAGTGTGCCCGGAATCAATTTCTGAATTTTTTTGAGGTACGTTCAGTAAACGTACGTGTGGGTTTTTCTATATTTTGAACTAGTGCTCGGAATTGAAATCTGAGGACACCGATGAACTAGCAGCACCGGTATTCGCTTAAGAGGACCTCTACCGTCGTTGCATTTGGTCGAGAGCGGAAGTTAATATTTTTGGGGATTGTTAATAAATTAAAAATTATGTGTGATATAATTTTTAGGTGGTGGTTAAATCCACCAAAGGGAAGTTGGGGTGGGGCCCACACCCCACATAACCTCCCATGGGAGGATATTGTGTGGCGGGACCCACATGAGCACCTAACCCTTTAAACTCCCTTAAACTCATTTTAACTCTTGGAATTCCATTAAAGTGCCAAAAAACCCATGTTATTAATTTTATGAGACCTTTGAAATTCTTGACAACCCATGGATATTAATTAAGTGAATCAACTTAATTAATTTTTTGTGTGTTTGAAATATTTTGAAATGCATGGCAATATAATAATATTGGGGAGCCTATTATTTCATTTTCCTTGGCAAATATTCTGTGGGAAGGCTTTGGGAGAATTCACCCTCTCCAACGAAGAACTCAAGGAACAATATCCTCTTAAAAAATTACACTCCACGTCTCAAAGAACGTGAAGCAACACCTTCTTCAACCAGAGTAGGAAAGGAGTCACCCTCACCCATGAATTACACCAAAGACGTCATCTCAGCATGATGTTTTGAGCTCTACTTCCTCAGACGTTGACGGAACGACGCCCGTCTTCCGTGACTCTTCAACATTCAATGCTAATTACGAGGTAGGGGGTTTTTGTATAATTTTATGTATGTGAATTATACCCTTGTACTTGGGAGATTGTATGTTGGATAATTGTTGAGCCTCTAACGCGGAGGGAACGGGCTACGGAACAAGTACGGACCCTCCGCTGATTTGTTAGTGATGCGCGATTTGTTGGGCGACGGTTGAATGGAAGGGAAACGAAGTTTTAAGGATTTCACAGTGAAGAAAAAGACCCGAGGAGGCCATAGGCGCAGACGGGAGGAAAAACGGACCACCGGAACGACTCTGGTGGCCCGCATAAGAGCGTGGTGGTGCGGGTCTCCGGCGCGGAGGCGCTGGCAACCAGAGGTGGCGGCCGGCACCGACTGGCCGCCTGGGGGCAGCGGCACTCCTCGCGTGCCGCCGAAGGAAGGCCACCGCGACATCAGCTGCGGCGGTGGAGCGGAACCCACCTTGCGGGTTTCGGGAGGCACGGGCGGTGCCAGCTGGCGCCACCGTTACTAAAACTGGGGTCCCCCCCCCGCACCATGCTCGGCCATCTGGTCGTGCTGCGGCCGGCTACCGGGTCGGGCCACCCACCGTGCTGGCCGGACTACCAGCCGCGCAGGCCGGGCCGCCTGCCGCGCGGGCCGGGCCCCCTGCTCCGCGGACCAGGCCGCCATGCGCTGGTCGGGCCACAGCTGTCGGGCCAGGCCGTTCCCTACCAGGCCGAACCCGTATCTGGGTCGGTTCGACCCAGTTCTGGCCGACCCAGGGCGGGTTGGGCCCGGTCGGACCGAACCCGGACCCCTTTTTTTGGGATAATTTTGGGTTTTCTCCCATAACTTGAGCTACGGACATCTGATCGATGCACCGTCAGTGGCGTAGGATTCCTTAGATCGAGGCAGTCGTTTAGGTATATCACAATCAAGGTTTTGTAGAATTTTTGGTATGGAGGGGTTGGTTCGATCCCTAAACCAACCGGGCCCTCAGAGCGGAAACGATTATAACTCTCAGACCGGGCGTCCGATTGACACGTCGTCTGTCATGTTAGGTTTCTTTTGATGGGAAGAAAATTCGGGATAAATCAACTCAGGACTTCGTGATAGTTGATGTATCAACCCCTTTTCTCGAGGAGCGGACCCTCCTGGAATCGAGCATGCTGTGTGCGGCAACCCTAGAGCAGGCTGCGACTGCGACAATGACTACTGTACTGAAATCCTCCGTGGGTTCGACGATGACGACAACTGTACCGGAATCCTGTGTGGGTTTGACAGTTCTGACAGAGTAGCTGGTCTTGTATCCTATGTGGGTCTGATAGGTTAGATGAATCATTAACTACATCTGATCATTTCTATTACTCTATAATAGCTATCTTGTATCCTGTATGGGTCCGACAGCTTAGACGAGATATCTGGACTATATCCTGTGTGGGTCTGACAGCTTAGATGAGATAGCTGGACTATGTCCTATGTGGGTCTGACAGCTTAAACAAGATAGTTGGACTGTATCCTGTGTGGATCCGATAGCTTGGTCAAGATAGCTGGATTGTATCCTATGTGGGTCTGAGAGCTTAGCTGGACTGTATCCTGTGTGGGTCCGACAGCTTAGATGATCCAGTGGCTACATCTGATTATCTATATCTCTCTAAAAATGTGGCATACCTGTGTGAGCTGAGCCATGTATTTCAATCATTATCATCATGGTGTTTGACTTTACTTCATGTGTGGGCTGAGTTGTGCATGGGATCATGAGTTGGAGTCAGACTGTGACTGGTAACATAGGTATATGTATGGGCATATACCTAAGTAGGGTTGGTTAATACTTTGTGGTTGTATCTTTCTACTGTGGTTTATCCTTTGTGGATTTTGAGAGACCTTGAGGGTCTCGGGGTCCCTACTGATTATTGTTATACTCACCCCTGGATGGTCTATATCCGCACCTCGTTGTGTTGGATGCAGACGACGGACAGCGCTGACCGAGGCTGGGTGTACGAGGACTAGCCGGTACCCGGAGGTGGACCTTGCGACGAGTCGGCACATGGAGGAGACTGAAGGACGTGAGTGATAAGGTGGCCATCTGTACCTACCCTTCAAGTAGGAACCCGGAGGACAATCCATGAGTTTCTCTTTACTTTCAGCTGTTTTTTCCTTTCTACTTGTACTTGTTGTTCAGTTGGATTTGTATACTGGCTCATTTACTTTCAAGAACACTCTTTTGTACTCAGTTTTCTTAGTGTTTACTACCTGTTGCGTACTCTATTTTGTTTGTTTACTTTTATAAAGGCAATTTCTTCTGATTTTAGAGATGTATGCCTATGGTGCTAGTCGCCAGCCCCTGGCCTATGGAAGGCGGGCTTGGGGTAGTCACGGCACGGGCCCCAAGGACGGGTCATGACAACAAAGATATAATTTCATTGGTTATTTAATTAAGATAAAACAATTTATAAAATATATTTTTCATACCTATCATGATAAGGAAACAACTGAGATTGAATTTCGTCATTCTTAAATCTTTTAGAAATATATATTATTATTTCATCATCCTTCATTAACTTTATGACTAGATAAATAAATTATGTTTCCATGAGTCCATAAACTAATTTAATATAATAATAAATATAATACTTATAAATATACCTAAAAAATATAACTATTAAGTTAGATCAATAGAATTGATACAATTTAATAAAATATAATAATTCACTTACATGGAAAAGGATTGTATAATTATGTAGAAAAAAAAATTATTTTACAAGCTCCATGATATCTATGGTGGTAATTTTCATAATAAAATTATTCCTAGCAATATAAATATCCATTGTAAGAACATAAAAATCCAACAAAATATATAAATATTTTGATATCTTAGTAAGACCTTTAGAAAAATTAGCATATGAAGTCAAAGTAGCCTCAATATATTTTTTTCATTCCATAAAATATTTCTTTAAATTTATGGAAATCATATATATATATATATATATAATCATAAAATAAATTTATCACTAGTACAAAAATTAATGGTTATAATATATGAATACATCAATGGTATGTTTTCAAACATGTCTAGAATTCCAAAGTAGAAAATATATAACACTTTTTCAAACTATAGAAACCTCATCTATAGGGAATGGTGGTATAAATATTTCATTTATAATATCATATACCATTACCCAAAATATATCCATCACCGTCTACTAATAATTTATTTTATCCCCAACGTAATATACAGACCCTTATATTGTAATATGATAATGAGGATCCTTAAAATAGAAATCATAGTAAATGTGAAGTTTTGTAGAAGGATATGTGTAAGGGGATATGAAGGTGGATGTGGAGGAGTGAGATATGCATATGTTGGTGGATGAGTGAGATATGCACCTAGAAACTTTCTCTACATGTTAGAAAATAATGATCATACTAAACCTATAATAATGTCCTTAATTCCTTTATTTTCTAACCCATCTCCTGAATTTTATCATCAAACCCATATATTTTTCATTTATATTAATATGACATTGAGGATGTTCCAGGATGTCCAAATAATTTTTTATTTGATTCACCCACCTCATATCCTCATACATGACTTGGGTATTTAGGGTTAGTAAATATAGTAGCTAAAATATCCTTCATATCCTCAGGTATTAAATTCCCATGTGTGAATTTATCCTCAATGTATTCTTGTATAGATTATATATAAAATGTTATAGAGAATTTAAAAAAATAATTTTTTTAAAAATAACATAAATAATGCCTAAAAAATCATTTTTTTAACTTGTGTATTTTATAATAAGGTTTTATTTTTCTTCATCTAGGCCCTCTTCTATTTTTCATGTCTGAATGAGGAGAAGGAGAGTGAATCTCTGTTGATCTCGAATAATCAACTCTAAATTAAGGATATTTTTCAACCATTATTTTCTATTCAAATTAAAAACACCCTCCACTAGATAATTTATGAAGTTTTACATTTTTTAATTGGATCTCTTGATAAAATAAACTCATTTCTTGTTAATTATTGATAAAAATTTATTAAGATTATCATTTTTAGTGATTATAAAAAAATATCAAAAAGTAGAAAGTTTATTAACCCAAACATTTCTTCCCCTCTCTATTCTATAAATTTATTCCATGTATCTTTATCTAGAAAATGATACATATCACATGGATTTTAATTTTGACTTTCACTGAAAATGAAATCTAATGTTAAGGTTGATTTAAAATACCTCAATATCCTAGTAGAAAAACCTAAACATTTATTCTTAACTTCTTTGATGTTAGGTATATCATATTTAATTTGTTGAGAAGGAAAAAATAACATATATTAGTCTAAAAATGTCATGATAAGTTAAATAATAATAAATGATCTTACAAAAAATTTCTCCCATAGCTAAACTAGTGTAGTATTTTCAATAATTCTATGATCATAAATTAAAATTCTTAATTTTTCTATAGAATTAATTTATGTGATCTACTAATATGTTTGGGATATGGACCCCTAGGATTATTATTATCAAAAAACATAATATATATACTCTAATCCAAGATACATGAAAGTGATAATCTATGTAATCTTGTTCTTCAATGTTTACCAACCCTATAAGCCTTCTATATCCCAGTGGAAGTAGAAAGCTTCTTTGTTGAAGGATTTAGAGGCACCTCATAAGAAGTGTGTTGGGTCATCACTATAATATTGAGTTGAATTAACAAATAATTAGTAAAATATAATAAAAATGAATCTATTATATATTTTATTAACTATAAATTGAAAAATTGTCCTACAAAAACTAAAAAAACTAAAAACAATTTTATTCTTATTCATTAAGGTAGATAAATAAAATAATAAAAATTACAATATTTGTGAGGGAGAAAATGATTCAAACAAAATAAAATAAAACATATGTAAAAGATTATATAAACTCAACTCTTATATATAAATTTGAATAATAATTGGAAAATGATACAAATAAAATAAAACTAAACTAAAAAACTTTGTCATATTCATAAAAATAGTTAACAGTAGTGATAAAACAATATTGGAAACATTTATGAAATATGAAATGGTAGAGAAAGATAAAAAATAACATTATATACAAATATATATGAATCCAATAGTTACATATAAAATTGAATATTAGAACAATAAACAAATAAAACTAAACTAAAAAATTATCATATTGGTTAAAATATCTGACTTGAGTAAAAAAATTATAAAAAATATATCTAACATTTTTCATAAAATCTAAAAGACAAAAAGAAATAAATAGACATTACCTATAATTATAGAATACTAATAAAGTATTTTTTTCTAATAAGTAGGGATGTTATATAATTTATCATCGTCATCATGTTTTTATCACCAAAATACTATAATTTTCTTTCAAACACCATAGATCATTATACAATTATGTGATCAAGAACATATAAAAAATTTCTCAAGTGTTTTCATGATAAAATGTTTATCTATGTATTCCAATCTATTCAAATTTAATAGTTTCATAAAAAATTCATCATGCTTAACATCGTTGTTATTGAAAACCCATTTATAGTTGAACATAGGAACTTGAAATTTATTATAATCAATCACTCATATTTCTTCAATCACATTATAATATAAAATTGATAGGATGATTTTGTTTTTTATTTTTTCACTCAAAAAATGTGTGTCTCCTATGAACACCAATAAAATGAGGTTATAAATTGCACTGTTATTTTCATAATATTTAGTATAAAATTTATAGACATTAATTTCCTACATGAACCATGTTATTACATTTACACATGGGCACACTATTACCATCTCAATGATTCTAAAGCATCTTATCTACCATGCATAGCCTCTTTAAACCATGACAAAAAAGTTTTTATTCTAATTCAATACCTATATATCTTTATTATTGGATAATGTTGTCTTAACACATTAATATGCGATGTTATATATGGATGAGAATATTCTATATTATTCAAGTTTTGTAAATGTTTCTTCTTTATTTATGAACCAGTTAAATTTCTTTTCAATCCACATATCAACTTTTCCTCAAATCTAATGCATTTATAGAGAGTTATAGGCAAACTAATGTGCTTCACTACATATAAGTAGTTTGTAAAAAACACTATATCCTCCTTGGGAATATTCTTCGCAATAATGGTGACCTATTGTCAATATGTATTCATAATATTCCCCTTTAATATATTTATATAATATTTGAAATGATACATCCAGTGTAGATATACGAGACCACAAACCAGTATTTATTACACCAAATGGACCATTAAATTACCATTATATCAAAAAAAAGCTGGAAATTATATTTTTAGTTGAGAAATTATATGAACTGAAACATTATTTAAATTTTTAATGAATTCAAATCGATCATTTTATTAAAAGCAGAATTAAAAATATAACACACTTTCATGATAATCACTGTAACATGGGTGGGGAGTATTCCACACAATGTAACTAGTAGTATATGTTTCATTATAACATCTCAATAATGACATTTCATGCATATTAACTTCAAATATTTTGGTGAAACAAATTTTTTTACATTAAAAGAATAACCCTAATTCACTTTGATACATTGTAGGCACTACAAAAAAATGATGGATAACATATAAAATTCTAAAGGAAAACATTTTTTCCCCTTTAGCATTGTAATATGATTACAAAAATATTCCCAATCATAGTAAATACAATCTTTCATTCAAAACATTGTACATCTTGACTTTAATATCAAAAAAAAATTAATCAATCAATCAATGATGTTTTTCGTAGCATGCATCACATCAATGTTATGATTGACCTCATGATATCTCAAATATGGATGCTCAAAACATATTGATCATTTTATCTATATATTTATATCATTTATATATCTCTATGTATTTCCAAATATGACATAAAATTTTCACTCTTTTAAAATTTTGATCATTTGAAAAAGGATTTAGAGTGATAAATTTTTTAAAACACATTGAATAAATTTTTTAATCTTTGATGAGAGTGATCAATATACAAAAATATTCAATTACCCATGTATACTAATTTCCACCCATCTTTTAGTTGAATAAATAAAGTTTATTCTTCACAAATTAGACAATCTGTATGCCCCTTAACACTTTTTCTGGAAAAATTTCCATATGTTATGAATTTTTTTATAGTAAATATAATCATTTCATGATACTAAAAATATTCCTTTTTATAAGAATCATAAACTCTAATATGTTCCTCACATAAGTGTTTCAGATAATAAATTATTAGTGATAAGTAAACGTCAATATTATTCCAAGTTATCTTGGTCTAAAAATAATTAAACTCAATATGATATATTTCACATTCATACATAATTGAGAATATCAGTTATAAATTATAAATAAAATATGCAATGAACTATATTTTTTAATAATAATTTGATATGGATGTATTCAATATGTTCACCACAGAAGTCTAAGATTTATAAAATTATATCCAAATTTAAAAATTTGTTGATCAATTTTATTCCCATATGGATAATCATCGTGCTGAGGAAATTTTCCATCTCATATTTTCTCATATAAATTATATATTAAACATTTTATATCATTTGAGTTTGAAAATACATGTTTTAGAAGATAACTAATAGGATGATACCAAAATCATTTAGAGGGTGTATTAGTACATGGCATAATTGATCAATAAACATATGATTTTTTTCTTAAAACTTATATTGTGATGTCCCACTTTTCAACACTCTGAAAGACCTTTGTATTCCTTACAATATAACACATATTCATTGGGGTAATAATGTATCTTATTGTACCCCAATACCATTGCACATTATATTTTTTCAATATAATTTGAATCTAGAATATCATTATATTTAGAAAGTATTCCTTTCAATGAATATGGAAATTATATAAAAATTGTGTCACTCCATCCATTCATGGGAATCAAGTTTACCAATAATAACATTGTATATATAATAGTGAATTTTATACTACCTGAATACAAATTTTTTTTAGTATCACCATATAACTTCTCAATAGATGGTGTTTCCTTAATTTCCTCCACTTAAATATCACAAATCATATCTTCAATTTGATAAGATCTATAATTTTAAAAATCTAAATCATCATTAATTCATGAATTCTATATATATTCACCATTCTAAATCCAAGGAATGTAACTATGATTAAAACAAATAAAAATTAAATTTTTTTAAATTTCTCTACTTCGAATCTTTATCATATTTAAACATGTCAAGCATGGATAAAAACATTCCATTGTTTGGAATATTTCATTTGGAATCTATTTAAAAATAATAAACCCCTTGCTTATATTCATCACTCTTTAATCATGCAGTAATCTAACTATTATTCATTATCTATAATAAAAATTTGAAATTATTAATTATAAGTTATTATATTTTTAAATTTTAATTTACATTTATTTGTATAAATAAAAATACAAATTGTTCACTTATCATTGTTTGTTATGTAATTTTTCTTCTTCAAATGGAATTCCCATGTGTGGCCTTTTAGAACCATCCACACATGGTCACCCCCCTCCCCCAAGAAAGGGTCACTGCCCAGAGGTAGAGCCCTAGCCGAGGAAGGAGTCATTGCCAGCCGAGAGGGTAGAGCGTCCCGGAGGGTAACGGTTCGGTCGGCGATGGTTTGTCAAAGAAATTCGTCAACACATTGGACCACACCTCATTTTTCCTGCCCAGATGAGACCGGGCAACCCGACAAGATGGGTGGATCCTAGGGGAGAGGCTCATCTTGAAAGCGGACTCCCAGGATTAAAACCCTAAACCTCCCAAAGAACGACATGTTTAGGCCACTCACCTTCACCACTGTGCCACCACCAAAGTTGATTGTTTGTTATGTAATGAAATATTATTTAAACCATATTGTTTATTTACAAAATAGAAGTGAAATAAAATATTTATTTATCAAAATGTTTCATTAGAAATGTTTTACATAGTATTTTATTAAAATATATTCAAAAACTATTTATTGTTTTTTTTTAAAAAAATATAAAGTATTTATTAAATGATTTTTTATTTATTGTGAAATTTATAGAATTAAAAAGGGAATTTTTTTCTTTACAAAATTTAAATACAAAATATGTTTTAAAAATTATTTATTTTTATATTTTAGAAAAAAAATTAGTAATTCAATTAAATATTTACAAATAAAAAACACTCAATATAAAACAAATGACTGAATAAAAAACAATGATGTGTTAAAACAAAAAATAATAAACAACCAAACATTAATTATTTGAATTAATAAAAACTAATAAACTTTACATGCATTTATAAAGTGTAAAACAATATTCATTATTAAAATATATTCATTTTAAATAATATATAACATTTAACAATAAAATGTTTTGATCTTAAAATATAAAATATATAAAATCTATCAAATTATGATAAATTATTATATAAATAATGTTTATATATGGAAAACTATACAAAGGTATCATATATGTTGAGTAAACTACATGTCATAATAAGAAAATGATGAAATTTATCATAGATAGTTAGTGGTGTATGTAAGATAATTATAAAAACATACCAATTTCTTGATTTATAATTTAAAAAAACATAAAATTTTAAACTACATAAAAAACATAAAACTCAAATGAATAAAATAAATTACAGATAAAACTACAAAAAATCAATTCAGGTAAAACACAAAAACCACCAGAAAAAAATCATATATGGTTAGAATCTAAGATCAAATTGATGAAAATGAGCATAAACATCAAGTTATATGACTAAAATAAATACAATTAACCACAATAAAAAAAATACTAAACAAAAAAATCATTCAAAAGAAATAGAAAAAAATTAACATAATAAAAAAATAATGGAAAAATACTCTGAGATTCTACTGATATGATAATAGAGCATTGAAGAAAGTCTATAAATATTCAACAAAGTATAGTGAAGTTAGTGAGATATAGTAGTGGTGGAAGAAGGCATCGTGAGCTAAAAGTGATAGAGAGGATATCTAGGAAGATCATTGAATCTGGGGTTAGGTCTTTATTTAGGATAAAAATTCAAGAAATATTGAGTAAGTGAAATAAAATAAGATGTCCCACCCAACATATTAAAAAAATTTGATTTTCAAAATTGGTTATATATTAATCGATGTAAAAAATATGATTGAAAATAGAAACAAAGGGGGACTAATTATCTATCTCAAAATAATTAGAGTTAAAAATAAGTAATTGGGATTTCAGTGGATAATGAGTTATAACAATTTAGGATAAATAATACAAGATAAACAAGATGGTATAACACTTTTATAATAGTTTTTATTATAAATATCCAACATATAAACTTAACACCCTCAACCCTAATAGTTTATATATCCACTATAGATCACACCTTTCTAGAGGATAACAACTAAATTGATACATTTCCTTTTATACATGTGTAAATGGAACCTGATATTTTATATAAGAGAATATCAAACCCAAACTTTCCTAAAAGCTATATAATATTATTTATTCATTTTACTAGGTAGAGGCACAACCTTGTGATAATTATTTTTGGTCTGGTAAAAAGAATCAAAACATTTCCTTTTAATAGAGGCACAACCTTCGGTGATAGGGTTTTATAACTGGATAAACAAATTTAATGTACAAAAAAATTAATGGACAATTATAGAAATAAAATAAAGAAATGGATGAATAAAAAATAATGGTTTTTAAGCGTAAAACAATGAATACTTACCCCTTTGATGATGTATTATAATCATGAAGCTTTAGGTAAACCAATATGTTTCCTTTAGAAAATATAATTAGAAACAAGTGAAAAAGTTTGTCTTAAATGATCAGTATTTCAATATCTTGTAAAAATAAATTAGTATTCTATTGTATTACTATAATAATACTTTAAATTAAAAAAATTTAATGGTTCTTTTATTTTGATTATTCTTCCTTGAATTTTACCATGATTTTTTTCAACATTAACTGTATATGGATTTATCCTTAAATCTATCAAATATTTTTTAAATAAAATTAGTTAGAATATATAAAACATATAAATTATTCATTTCCATCATTACAATCATTACATGTCATAAAATAAAAATATTCTTATTTACTACACTTATATATGCTAATAAATATAATGTAGTCTTGCATTAGCTCCTCATGGTATGTTAGTCTCAATATAGTATCATTTCATCTCTTGAAAAATAATTGGCTCAAAAATGCAATATGACCAAGAATCTTAATATTCTATTTGTATAGTAGTGTAGTCTCTAAAAACATCATGATATTACATTCATGATAATCATATCTTTCATCAACTAACTAATAAACTATTATTATTAGCACATTATCACATTAACACTTGATGTTTTATTATCCTTATTGTATAGTCTCATTACAACTCCTAACAATATGTTATGCTTAAAAATTATCCTCTTCTATGAGACTAATTATATTTTACATTCAT
The DNA here is from genome assembly GCA_963277665.1 of Viscum album. Taxonomy (NCBI): domain Eukaryota; kingdom Viridiplantae; phylum Streptophyta; class Magnoliopsida; order Santalales; family Viscaceae; genus Viscum; species Viscum album. Next base: position 1,171,462,042 of record OY728130.1, read on the forward strand.
TTTCAAATTTCATATATCTCAGCATTGATCCATTTTGTCAGAAATAGAAACATAAACACAAAAATCTATATAGGTAAAATGATAAGCATTAGATCTAGGTTAGTCCATAAATGAAATCATAAATAACTGGAATACATATATAGAAGATCACAATTCTAATTACGCTTAATTTACTCTATAATATTATCCTATAAAACATTTTCTACTAGGTCCAATGAAATGTAATCTTACAATGTTAGCATTATATCCTTTTAACAAAATATAAGTCCCAAATTAAAATAAATTATAGAAAAATTACTGGTACAGACTTAAACATAAAAAAACTAAAAATTGATATTTTTAATTATCAAAAACATAATAATCAATATGGTATATAGACACTCAATATAAATAAACAAAATAAAAAATAAAAAATATGTACTATGGGACTACCAAATACATGGTACCCTATCATAGGGTACATGGTGGTATCCCTATAATAAACATCATTCTACCACTATCACCTTGTACCAGTTGAGCCTCTATTAGGTACCTAATTAAATATACATCCTTTCACTACACTTGAAACCATCTCTACACTATTCTAAAAACTATGATCTACCACCAAGGCCACCAAACATATGTATATCCATCCTCAACATCATCCAATTTTTCTAAAAAAAATATTTAAACTATATCCTTTATTATACTATATGTTTCTAGTTCAAGGGGTTATAGATGCCCATTTTTTGTTGTCTTAGCCTAGACAACAGAAGAGAAGATCTATCTTCATTTATTTGGGTTGGGTGGAGAAGGTCTATCCATCTTGGATATTTTTGTTTAGGTCAAATTCAAGATAAATCGAGTTGGTCAAAACCATAAGAACTCAAGTCTGTAAAGGGGGAATGTTTTCAGAATGATATTTGACATGCAAGCAAGGGTGAAAAACAGCCTCCAAGAGTGCAGATGTGGGTGTGGAGGAGTAAGAACAATACATAAGATGGGATTTGTAGTTGAGGTACATGTGATAATGGGATGAATATATATAGAAAAAACATCATTATAGTGTTATTAGGGTATCTCTAACCCAAACTAGATTAGGATAATTATAATTCATTTATAAAGTATATATTTTTAAATGTTTATAAAATTATAGAATATATTATTTTATTTTGAGTTCAAATCATGTATGGTCCTGGATTTCTGAATCCATTACCTCTGTATTTTCTCGAGGCTAGAAGTTGTTATTAGGGAGGATGGGGTTGTTCTATTGGTTAGGTAAGGGATATATCCTTTTACAATTTCATCACGTTGTGGTAGTGGGAATAGTACTAGATGTTCTAATGTCATCTTAGATAATTGATATTGGGGTGGGCCATTTTGGACTTGGGTGCTTTGGGATTCACCTTAGAGTTAGTTGTTTGGTGTTGGGGAGAGGCAAGATAAGTGAAATGGATTTCCTATATTTTTTACATGGATATTTTCATAGAATATTATCCTATAAGAAATGGGAATGCAGAAATGTCTTGGTAATCTATTTTGAGGATGATCGACTAGACATGGATCTTGGTGAGACCTGCTATTAGAAACATGCAGTGTAGATCCCACCACGTCCTAGTTCTGGGCATGGTGTGGTTAAAATTTTATGTGTATTATAACCACTCCTTGTATGAGGTTTTAAAGGTGGTAATAATGATTTTCAATTGATTTAAAGGCATATGGTCCTTAGGGGTTCGAATTACTTGTAACATAAAATAAACTTCTTTCAAGTACTTATTGAATCTTTTTTTTTGTTTGAGGTGTGTTTTGGGACTTTAGAGGATATATATCTTTTGTTAGGGAAGATTACCTAATGTTTAGGGATTTATGTTTATTTTAATTAATGCAGTCTGGTTATAAATGTCTCTGAAGTTTTAAAGGGTGTGTTTCCTTGGGTTCAGAGGTTATTGGAGACTATTGGGAATTCTCTATAGAAACTAGGTTCTGTACTCTCGGTAGGACAGATTCATGTCATGAACATAATTTATGGTGTAAATAAATTACTTGGTAGAATCCATGAAATGGTTTCATGAAGTGAGTGATAAAAATGATATGAATTTTTTTCACAACGTTAAATGTTCAGGATCAAGATTTTCCACCTGAGGTGATGCATTTTTCAGTGTATACATGTAGACCCCAAGATTTTATGTTATGTCTATTTTTAAATTTTATCTGATAAATATCTTACATTGTAATCAACACTATGATAAGCATATGATACACAAAACAATTAGTTGTTTTGCATTACACACAAGATTGAGTTTTTCCAAACAACAATATATTATTAAAATATTATTATTTAATATTATAATATATAACTTAGCTATTAAGTTGGAGGTTGTGAATAGTATTAACCAACTTATGAAAATATATGGTTGAATTCATTAGTTACAAATTAATTATGAATTAATATAAAAACCAAATAAATATATTGGAAATTTTTTTATAAAGAACTGTTTTTTTACTCACAAAGTCATTTTATCCTAATAAATTAAATTAATTGCTATTAGAGAATGATATTAATAAAATTTATATGTTATATATTCAATAAAATATTTTTTTTATTCATGTAATAGATTTGATTGGCTTAATTCAAGAATAAACCCAATATTAAATATAAAAACCTATATTTGTATAAAAGTGGTTTTACCGCCTTTTAATGGAGAACCTATTTTAAATCAAATTTTTGACAATTTTATATAATTTATCTGATAAAATAAACTTATTATTTTAAATATGGATATAAAATTTTATTTTTGTTATGTTTTTAGTATTTTTATGATATGTTTCATGTTCTGATGAATAATGAAAAATACTAAATTTTAATTGAAAACTAATTTTATCATAAAATTAATTTATAGTGTTTAATTAATTTATTGAATGGTTTTAAAGTATAAATAGATAATGTTTTATAATTTAGTCTAATTTAGTTCATTTTAATCAATTTTACATTGAATTCAGATATAAAAACGTTTCAATCTTTTACATGTTTAAACTTTAATAACTTGTTTTCTCACCCATGTCAACGAGATTAATTTTATATTAATTACTGGAACTTCTATATATAGAATTTTAAAAATTCATTCCATATTTGGAATCAGTGGGTCCAAATTATGTAAATATTTTTCTTTTATTTTTGGGCATATGAATAGTAAAATTTAGTAATATTTTAATTACCATAGTTAAGGGTAAATTAGATAATTATAGGTAAAAATAATATTATAATATTATAAAATTACACTAAAACCTTACCAAATTTCATTAGATGGGTTTTTTTCAACAAAAATTATTCTTTGGAACAATTTATAACCCTTTTTATGCCACTTGTGTGAGATTATATTTTATTTAAAGATAAGTCAAAAATGACATACTCATGTTTTTTAAAAGTATTTTATTTTTAATACATGTTTATAGAAAATATAAATTATACTAATAATATTAATTTTAAATATAATTAATTTCTATTAATCATTAAAATTTATTTTTAATTTTTAGAGGAGAAATAATTTAATTAAAGGCTTTCATAATAATGATGCAGTAATTATTTAATCAATGAAAATATCAAATAAATGATATTAAAAATTTTAAAATAAATATAATTTAAAAAAATTAATGATATAAACAAATTTTTTAGATAACTTAGACATGTTATTGATATATTATATGTTTTGTTTTGACGTTATCATGGTTTTATGATATTTTTAAAAAGAAAAATAATGAATAGAATCAAAATTTACAAAAATAATAATTTAAAACAAATAATATTTTTAAATGATATAAAATTAATAAAAATATATAATTCATAAAAATAAATATGATAAGATTAAATATTTCATAAATGATCCATTTGGGTTTATTTTGGCATTTTATAGCAACTATATAAACCCTAAATTGTAAAACTCTAAGTTGTCACTCAAAGAGTTAAAGAGTTCAACAAAGGGTTAAATCCAACAGATAAGGTTAATATTGTGATCTAAACATGTATAAAAATAATTTTTTGAGATTATTTATATCCATAATCATATTATATTCTACATAACTCACTTTGGAACTTTTTTTAATCAAAAATAAATTTATATTAATTTTATATTTTAAGGGATTCCAAGAGTACCCCTCCCCTCTCCTATAAAAGGGCACCCATTCTCCTCCTTTAATCACACTTTAAACCCTATTTTTTAGTCCAAGATATACCCAAATTCCTTCCTATAATCCATACCCATATTATAGATACCATATTTAAGTTATTACACTCTTCTTATAGGTGTTAACGTGTTAATAAAAGGAAGTCCACTGAAGAAGAGGAAATTATTTTACCAACATATTCAAGTTCATTTCTTCTTCTACTTCCTATTATTGTGTTTTTTACATAAAAAGGTAATAATTATAGTATAATTTATATTATTAGATGTTATTATTATTATTTTAAAACCATATTTCATGATTTATCTATCCTTTGAAAAATGAAAACATTGTTGGTGCATACGTACGGTTTATTGTCTCCACGCTATGGTGTAATATGTTTTTCATCACCACTTCATTTGGATTGGTATAATAATGTATATAATTGATATAAATATCAAATATTACATGATATTAATTCTTTATAATTAATATACCATTCAATTACTTACCCTTTCACCATTAATAGAATGATATTGTCACTCGCGCGTATGTACGACCTACTATCTCCACGACACGATGAGATTCATTTTTCATGTTAACCATTTAATAATGATTAAAATACGTATATAATGAGTAAATATAATATATATGAACTTAATATCATTCTATAGATGAAATATATATATATATATATATATATCCTATGAATAATAAATAGGACTCGCATTACAAAACATGAGTAGGAAAATGAAGTAGTTAACACTTGAAACAAGAGTAATAGTAGAATATTATTAACAAAATGATTAATAAGATCATATATGACATCATAAATATAGATATGTTTGTGGTATTAATTAATAAAATATTTTAAACTGTTATACAGGAGTATAAATCACATTCAACTAAAGAAAATTAATAGGTAAGGGTTAATTTCACAATCTCATTATTATTCAAGATTGTTTATACATAAATATATGTTGGGAATATTTATCATCCATGTACATATTTTCTAAAAAATAAAAAGGTTTTTAATATTATTATATGAATTATTAAATTCCTTTATGCATATTTTACCTTTTATAAAATAGTTTAAATTATTCTTTTTATTGTTTTCCTAATAAGGTATTTTGTGACTTTTTTAATGATAGGAATTTTTCTTTAACGTATGAAGCATGAGTGGATTTTTTCTCCCTCATAATGCCTTAAAATTTTGAAGATTCCTTTATAATAATAAAAGGTTATTGTCAAAGGAAATTTTTTCTTTTATAATTGAACATTCTTTAAATTAATGATTTCAAAGTAAAAAGGTGGTATTTCTCTCAAGATATTTTTATTGAGTTTATTAGAATGATTTCATCTATGTCAACACACTTTTTTAGATATTATGATTTATTGAGGTTGATCTCTTATTATATCATTTATCATGTTTAATTGAATGGTTTATGAATTAGTTTGACTATGGATGTGCTATTTTGATATCATTAGTGATTTATGATTTAAGTATTAACATTTCATATGATAGTTTTAATATGAATTATAATATTGATTATGTTTCATCGCCCCTTTTATATGAGGAATACATTGGACATAGTTAGTGATGGGCAGGGCCCACTATATCCCCTCAATGCATTCGTAGGTCTCATGAGACCAACTAGTTTGGATATTGGCTTATTTCCTACCCATTTATATATGGTTACTTGAATGAATCCTTGAAATTATATTTATGATGTATGAAATTATGCATTCCCTCGTTATAAGATTAGTTATTAATATTCCATGTGATTATTCAACTAGTATAGTATTCATGGTTATGTTTTTTAGTTTATGTGATTGTTTATATGGTATTATTTATTCTAGACATATTATGATCAAGATTTGTTTAAATGACATGTGTTTCAGTTATTCACATTTCCTTATTGTTTATACTAATATGTTCATGATAGCTTTCCCTATATGATTACCCTTACTGAGTATCTCATCTAACCCATTTCTTATGTTTTATTTTTTCTAGAATGTCAGGATATGTATTATGACTGATATGAAAGGTTAATCTTGGAGAATATTTATATGCTCAAAGGATTGACTATATTGTATTTTATAGTTTCAGCTATAATGTAAGGTTCATGTCTATAATCTGGATTTCCAAAACAGCTAAATCAGCCAGTCCTTCGGGATTTTATTCCTTGTAATCATGGTAATGTATTAAAATAATGCACAGACTCTAGGCTTCTAGAGTTAGGGAATTACAGTTGGTATCAAATGGAGTTTAGTAGAAACCTTGGAAAATATATTTAGACAAACAAAGATTAGGTAACATAACCCTAATATTGAATTTGAGGATAAGAATAAATTATTATCCGATAATTTTGTTAAGGTAGAAATTGTTTGGGTATTCCTTATAATACATCCATGTATGGATACTATAAGTGGACATGGTTATATCATATATATACCTAGGGGTAACAACTACTGCAAGGTACATTGGGCCTAACTTGGCGTAACCTGGTATATGACAATGGGCCTTACTATACACCTAGTTTGACACTCCTGAGGGATATACTTAGGATAATTCACATTTTCTTTACAATAAAATATGAAGGATTTAAAAGTAAATATGTACCCAAATAAAATATGTTTATGATTAAGATATTATCTATGCATAAATTTTTTAATTTATGTTCTGTGTTTTACTAGTTAAAAATTATGTATTATAATTCATAACATAATCTAGTGTATTCCATTATTTATAAATGGATTCTAGTTGAAGGAATGGAAACCATATCAACGCATGTAATCCTTGTAGGAATTTCACTCCTATGCAAGATAATGATGTTGGATCTAGAACTGAAACTGGTGCTGAACAAATTATAACCATACTGGGATAGCTGACTCGGTTTATGGAAAATAACCTTACCCATATGGAGTAGCCTGATCCAAAATGTAGAGTAACAATGTTATACTGCTTTATGATAATAACCCCTCTAACATTAAATTGGAATACAAATACATATGTGCGCTGAACAATGGATAAGTTCTTTAGAAAAGATATTTCTTACTTTAGGAAGTAAACAAAGGGAGAACTTTGTCATGAAAGTTTATCATCTCTCAAGAGATTCAGATTAATGGTGGTCACTGATTCAAAACATGAAGGAGGAAGAAGAAATAGAAAACATGGAATGGAAGGATTTTAAAGAACTTTTCTTAGAAAAATATTTTCCTCACGGACAGTGAGTGGATATGGAGAGTAAAGTTATGGGTTTGAGGGAAAAAAAGGACAAAAATGTTACTAAATATGAATCTAGCTTTACAAGGTTAGCAAGAAGTGCTATTGACTACATACGTCACCCAATGAGTAAGATTGATTATTTCATTTATAGTTTAAATCCATTCCTCTAAAAGGAATTGGTCTCTAAAACTATCTTATCATATGAAGATATAGTATCATGTGCTATCAAGACATAAAAAGAATTCTCTAAGTCCTATGAATTTAAGGGAAAGTAAGAGAATAATAGAATTGTGGAGTAAGAGATAGATAAATAGCAAAAGGGAAAGAATTATTTTCTCACATGTGATCATTGTGGGAAGAAACACCCTGGTACTTTTTTAAGGGAATGTGAGTTTGTTACGATTGTGGAGAGAAAGGTCACTAGGCTTGTGTTTGAATGGGAGAAAAAGAATTTTTCAATATGAAATGTTTCAACTGTAAGGAGTTGAGGCACTACATAAATGAATTTCCCAAACATCAAGGAAATATGGATCAGAAAAAAAAAAGCAAAGGTATCAAGTTTAATCCTATAATGTTAGTACAATCGAAGTGGAATAATTAATGTATTTGTGTTTCTGGATTCAGGAATATGTTATGATATTATGGTTATAAGAATCATGTGATATATGAGGATTTTACTATAGTACCTATTCGTTATGGATTTGGAAGCATTCATACTTTCTTTAAGGTTTTAAGGTGATCGAGGTATTCATATATTTTGTATGTGACAAAATGATCTGCATTATGTTGTATGAGGAAAATCTAATGTTATGTTGATTTTGTAAATTCAATGACCTTCCTTATAAAGTTTTGTATCATAATATTTTGTAAAAATTAACCATTTATGTAATGGTTTAAGATTATCTTTGGACAAGGTTTTATAAATTATTGTATTACTTCACCGTGTGATGAAACCTATGCTTTGAAAGGAAGTAGAAATAGTTCAAGGCACAACCAAAGGATAATATTATTATAGAAACAAAGATTTACTTATATTATTATATAGTGAATAAATTCCTCAACTATAAAAAAGGGTTTTGAAAAAAAACTATCCTATTAACTTCTTTTCTAATGAATCAAATGGTCCCTTATATCATCACGGATTTATAACTTTCTGATTGTTAACATTCTTCTGACCATGTTCTCTATAACTCTCCATCAAAACACGATAGTTAGATTTGTATTCCATGTCCATGTTTTCTTATATAGAACCCCATTATGTGTTATCTTGGGTACCCTTTTTACTTACCTTGTTTTATTTAAAAGTTAAGGTCTCATTAATCCTTTTCTAATGTGGAATTTCATCAAATATATTTTGAAAATCCAAACCCCTAATTTTTTATCACAGGTTTAAATTTCAAGGACACAACTTATTGAATGAGGGGAGAATATAACACCCCAAGATTTTATATTATGTATATTTTTAAATTTAATCTCTTTGATAGCTTATGTTGTATGCAACACCATGATAATCTTATGTTACACACAATAATGTGTTGGTTTGCGTTACATGAAAGGCCGAGTTTTACCAAACAAAAATATATTATTAAAATATTATTATTTAATATAATAAGTTATAACCTATCCATTAAGTTGGCAGTTATTAATAGTATTAACTATATTATGAAAATATGTGGTTGAATTAATTGGTTACAAATTAATTATAAATGAATAGAGGATCCAACTAAATATATAGGAAATGTTTTTATAAAGAACTATTTTATGCTCACAAAATTATTTTATCCTTATAAATTAAATTAATTACTATTGTAGAATTATATTAATGAAATATATATGTTATATATTCTATAAACTACTTTTGATATTAATATAACAGATTTTATAGGCATAATACAAGAACAAACAGAATATTACACATAAAAACCTATATTTTTATAAAAGTGGTTTTACCTCCTTTTAATGGAGAACCTATTTTAAATCCAATTTTCGATGATTTTATATATATTATTTGAAAAATTAAAATTATTATTTTGAATCAGGATATAAAAATTTAATTTGGTTAAATATTTGGTATTTTTCTAATAAGTTTCATGTTTTGAGGAATAGGGAAAAATACTACATTTTAATTGAAAACAACGTTATTCATTAAAATAATTTATATTGTTAAATTATATTATTAAATGGTTTTAAAGTATAAGTAGAAATTTTTTTATCATTTAGTCTAATGTATCTCATTTTCATCAATTTTATATTGAATTTACATATAAAAAATGTCAATATTTTACATGTTTTAACTTTAATAACTTGTTCTCTCACACCATCAATGGGATTAATTTTAAATTAATTACCGAAACTTCTATATATTAAATTCTGAAAAATATATTTCATATTTGAAATCATTTTTTCAAATTATATAAATATGTTTCTTTTATTTTTGGGAATATGAATAGTAAAATTTAATAATATTTTAATTACCATGGTTAAGGCTAAATCGGGTAATTAATGGTAAAAATAATATTTTAAAATTTTAAAATTACCCTAACACATGTTCTAATTTAATTGAATTAATTTTTATCAACCAAAAATATCAAATGGTCGAAACTATAACCCTTTTTAATCCATTTGTGTGATTATAGGACATTTATTATATTTTATTTAAAGATACTCAAAAATGTCATATTCATGTTTTTAATAAGTATTACATTTTTAATAAATGGTTATAAAGAATATAAATTTGTCTATAAATAATAATTTTAAATATAATAAATTTAACTTCATCATGATAATTTATTTTTTTTATTTTTATCGAATAAATAATTTAATTAAAGGCTTTAATAATAATGATGGAGTAATTTATTAAGCAATAGAAATATCAAATAAATGATATTAAAAATATTAAAATAAATATAATTTAACATAATTAATGAAATATATTAATTTTATAGATAACTGAGATATTTTATTGATATATTAGAATTTTTGGTTTGAAATTATCATTTTTTTATGATATTTTTAAAAAGACAAATAATGAATAGTATCAAAATTGACATAAATGATACTTTAAAATAATGATTTTTTTAAATGATATAAAATTCATAAAAAAATATAATTCATCAAAATAACTATAATAAGTTTAATGATGTCATAAATGATCCATTTGGGTTTTGTTTGGCATTTTATAGTAACTATATTAACCCTAAGTAGTAAAGAGCCATGTTGTCACATTAAGAATTAAATGGTTTAACTAATGGTTAAATCCAAAAGATAAGGTTAATATTGTGACCTAAACATGTCTAAAAATAATTGGTTTGGATTATTTATACATAGACTCATCTTGTAATCTAAATAACTCACTTTTGATCTATTTGAAATTGAAAATAAATTTTTACTAATTTAATATTTTAAGGGATTCCAAGAGTTCCCCTCCCCACTCCTATAAAATAAAACTCATTCTTCTACTTTAATTAAACATAAAACTTATTTGTTTTAGATAATATATTCTGAAATTACTTCCTAAAATATCTCCTCAAATTTTAGTGCCCATATTTTAGGCAGAACACCCTCTTTATAGGTTTTAAGGTGTTAATCTAGTGAAGTCCATCGAAGAAGAGGTAATTGTTTTACCAACTAATTAGAGTTCATTTATTATTATAATTACTCTTCATGTATTTTTTTCATAATAAATTAACAAATAAAGTATCATCTATATTATTAAATTTTATTATGATTATTTTACAACCATATTCCATGATTTATCCGTCCAGTGAAAAACGAAAACACCGCGCGTACATACATACAGCTTATCATCTCCATGTCGTGGTGTAATCTGTTTTTCATAACCATATTAATTGGATGGGTATAATGATGGATATAATTAATATAAATAATAAATATTACATGATATTAATTACTTATATTTAATATAACATTAAATTTTTTACCATTTCACCATTAAGTGAATGATATCATCACTCGTACGTACGTACAGACAACCGTCTACACGACGTGATGAGATTCATTTTCCACATTAATCATTTAAGAATGATTACAAAAATATATAATGAGAAATATAATATATATGAACTTAATATCATTCTATATATGAAATATATATATCCTATTCATAAGAAATAGTACTCACACTAAAAAACATGCATAGGAAAATGAAGTAGTTAACACCCGAAACAATAGTAATAATAGAATATTATAAACAAAACGATATAAGAAGATCATATATGATATCATAAATATGAATATGTTTGTGGTATTAATTAATAACATTTTTTAAACCATTATACTGGAGTATAAATCACATTCAACTAAATAAATGTACAATTTAATGGTTAATTTCACAATCTCATTATTATTTGGGATTTTTTATACGTAAGTATCTACCACGGAATATTTATCATCCATTTCCATGTTTTCTAAAAATATTTTCAATTTTTTTTACTATTATCCTATTAATGATTAAATTATTTTTACCAATGTTTTAATTTTTATAAAATGATTTTAAATGATTATTTTTTTCATTTTTTAAATGAGGTATTTTGTGAATTTTTCAATGAAAATAATGTTTTTTTAAATTATATAGTGTGAGTGTATTTTTTCACCATCATAATTCCTTAAAGTTTTGAAGATTAATTTAAAATATTATAAGGTTATTTTCAAAGTAAATGTTTTCTTTTATAATTTAATGGATTTAAAATAAATTATTTCAAAGTAAAAAAAAGGGGGTATTTCAATCAAGATATTTTTAATCATTTTATTAGAGTATTTTAATCTATGTCAACATCCTTTGATGTATATTATTATTGATTGAGGTTGATTGATGATGATGTCATTTACCATATTTCATTGAATGGTTTATGATTTATTTTGACTTTAGATGTTCTATTTTGATACAATTCATGGTTTATGGTTTATGTATTCATATTTCATATGTTAGTTTTAATAAAAATGTTTATGTTGATTATGTTTCATCACCCCTTTCATATGAGGAATTAATTGGACTTAGTAAGTTATTAGTGGGGCCCTCTATAGCCCCTCGATGCATCTATAGGTCTCATGAGACAAAATAGTTTGGGTATTGGCTTATGTCCTACCCTTTTATATATGGTGTCTTGGTTGAAGCCTTGACAGTATGTTTATGATGTCCAGAATTATGCATTATATCATTATGAGATTAGTTATTAATATTCCATGTGATTATTTGACTAGTAGAATATCCATGGTTATGTTTTGTAGATAATGTGATTATTTATATGGTATTATTTATTTTAGACATATTATGCTCAAAAATGTTTAAATGGAATGTGTTTTGGTTATTCACCTTTTTTTATTATTTATACTAACATATTCATGATATCTTCTATTGTACATTTTCCCTTACTGAGCATCTGAGCTCACCCCTTTATTATGTTTTATTTATCTTAGGATTCTAAGATGTGTATTATGACTTATATGTCAGGTTAATCTTGGAGAATATTGATACTCTAAAAGGATAAACTATATTGTATTTTATAGTTTCAATTGTAATGTAAGGTTATTGTATGTAATATGTATTTCCAAAACTTCTAAATTGATCAATCCTTCGGGATTTGATTCCTTGTAATCATTCCAATACATTAAAATAATGTACCGGCTTTGGGATTCTAGGTTCGAGGTGTTACAATACACCCCTTGGGATATTCAGGTCATGAGATAAGGATTCACATCATTAATTCCTTATGACGAGAAGTTTTTTGTCTGTTTTATCCTAAAATATTTCATTCTTTGTGAAACCTCTTCCCTTGAACCCCTAAGGCGACTCTAAGAGTTTTTTGGGTGATTTCTTCCCTTCTAGACATCTTGGTTTAGCATTTGATCCCTAGTGAGTTTCATCACTACAATTTTCTTCTTCTCTTTGATACCTTTGATTGGTAGTGGTATGATCTCAAGATTATCTACTGAATCTAAGTTTGATCTCTATTATTTGTGTTATAGATTATCCATTTTGATATCCTTCACCTGCATTCTTCAAAGTAATTTCTTATTGCGGGTGTTGGTTTCATAATTTTATTAGATTTATGTGGTTCCATGTGATTTTTACATACAATTAAAACATTAAATTTATTGATTGATTAGAAATTAGTTCTTAAATAACTTAAAACCCCAGATTCTACATGATTGATGTATGATTTTTAAAGGGTCATGAAAATTGTGAAAACCCCGCAATATCAATGGAATTTAAAATAGTAAGTGGATTTTTGAAATTTTATGGATTGATTTGGAAATTGATTTGATGAAAGGAAAAAACATTAAACCTTGCAATAAATAGATTAAATTTAAATATTATTTGAAAATCCATGAACCCCTATTCTTTGGATTTCAAATGAGAAATGAATGTTAAAAAATGAAATATAGTATTTATATTTAGAACTAATTTAAAATGATTGATCTTCCCATGATTTATTGATTGATTGATTGATGCATATGTGACCCTGGGTAGTTAGTGGGTAATTAGGAAATTCACACTATAATTTGACCCCAAAGCATTGGATTGATTATGAAAACACTATTATACAATAATTGCAACATGATTTTCCCTGATGTGGAGTTGAGTCGCAATATCTTGAGTCATGGGATGTGTTCACACATCAATCTGAGATCACTGATGGGTTGTGTGTGGATCCTATTTCCAAAAAATAACATACGATAGGGATTGTTACATGATTATATGATATGTTTAATTTGTTAATTACATGAAATTTATTATTGAACTATTTTATTAATTCCAACAGCTTTATATAAATTTTTTAAATAAAATTATCATTTTATCCTTCTTTGAAATATATTCCATATTTTTTATTATGAAATCATGTTTTGTTTAAATTATGAAAATTTAATTACATGCCTTGTATGATATAAATTTAAAGCATAATTTGATTAATTATTGTGAAATTGATTATAGAACACTTGGTGAGACCTTATTGGGATTTACAACTCACACCTTATATTTTCCTTCATGTTTATATAGATTATATTATTCTAGGTATAATAAAATGCAATCTTCCACTTAGAGGTGGTGTATGTTCTTGATCATTAGGACCTGGTGTGTTGGAGGTGACTGATGGAGATGTGATCCACCTGTTACATGAGACATGTCTATGAATTTATCATGGAATATGTTATGTTTTTTGATAATTTTATGTTTAGGTATTTTTTTTACCTATTAATATTGGTACTTTATCCCTTTGGATTGTTGAGTATAATGAATTGTATCCTTTTCATCTATATGTTTCATTGGGAAATCATTCCCTTTTGTTTTTTGTATGATTCTAGGAGCTGGTCTCCAACCCATGGTGATCAAGAATGCCCTTTGGGCTATGTCAGAGACCATGTATCAGTATAATAGGGTATTTGGGTTATTTTGAGAAAAAGTGGAATCATATCTATATGTTAGGTTGTAAACCTTTCCTTGATTTTAGTATGAATTTGGGTTGTATTAGTAGATATGAGGTAGGATTGATGGGACTTAGGAGGTATTTGTGAGTGAGTTCCTGGCCATCTATCATCACAATGAGCCTTAAGTTGCCCTGAGTTTTTGGTAAGTGTTCAAGTGGAATAATTTGATCTGATTTTTAGAAATTTAAATTCTTATAATATGAGAATGTGTAAATCCAAATCATAAATTATACTTGTTGAATTGATATTCCTATATCGGTTTTTGAGTTTTTGATCATTGTATCTTTGTTGATGTCTCAGTGTTGTATGTTGATATTTTATAGTATCTTGCCTCTAAGAAGGAATTTTAATGGGATTTAGTAGGAATCAAGTGAACCACAGTGATTGAATCCTCCAAGGGACTTAAATCTTGTTGAGATAGTGGCACATGTTGTTTATGCTTTGGGAAAAGTACTTACACTTGTTCATGTTTAGGCTTTGATAGTGGAACCTAAAAGGGATGAATCTATAGATTATGATCAAGAGTTTATTCACTAGAAACCACCAATGTTCCAAGTCTCCAATGGCCCTCCATAGGCTAAGGATTGGTTGAAAATTATAGAGCTTCATTTTGAGTTATTGGAAAAATATAATTTTAATAAAGTAAAATGTATTAAATTCAAGCTTAATGGGCCTTTTAAAAGATAGTGGGATTTTATGGAAATGTAAATGAATAATGGGGGTTTATAGTGAAAATAAATTAGAGTTATGTTTACTGATTAGTTTTATCCAAATTTGATGGTCTTGGAAAAATCCATAGTGTTTCTCAACCTCCAGCAGTGTGATTTGACTTTGACACCATATGCAAACCATTTTTCGAAGATTGTTCATTTTTCTCTTGATATTGTATCTAATTAGAGGATGAGGGATCTATGTTTTGATATATATATCTGATAAGATATTTTATGATAGGTTTTCTTTTTTAATCTCACATCTTATGTTGATGTGTTGGATATATCATTGATGGTTAATCTTGACTTGGATAGTATGTTAGGGTTTACAGGAGTTCCTTTTTATCCTAGAGGAAATTCTATGAGACCCTTTAAAGTGAAGAGATATCATGATGAGTCTTCTAGTGGTTCTAGATAGTAGGAATTTTCCAAACCTCTCACAGTTCCTAGAGGTGGCCATTTTACTTTTTTCTATTGTGCCATGTTTGGGCATTCAAAATGGGTTGGTAATGAGGTACCAAAGATCTATATTTCTTATGGTCACTTAGGAAACCAACCAAAGTTCTACTATTTCATTTTTTTTCTTTGTTTAGTGGAATGGGATCATTATCACCAAAATAATATGGGGTGTATTTAGATGAGTCATGAACTAATGGGTTCTAAATACATGTAATCTGAACTAAGCTTCTCCATGTAGTGGAAGAGTCTCCAAAAGAAGCTGATGAGGGTCTAGTTAATGTGAGTGGTACCATCACTATACCATCAAATTTAGTGACTAATTTATTTACAACTAGTTCATCTCACTTAAAAATATCAAAACATGTTGTAAATTTCCTGAATCTTACTTTATAGATTTTATCTTATGTGATAGATATTAGTACACACCTCAGAATGAAGAGGGAGTTGGGTCTTCAGTGGCCTGCTTGTGTTTTCTATTTATTAGAGATTATTAATACCTATAATTATCTGATTCTCAACATGAAACCTCTTGATATAATTTTCTATATGGATTGGATGATTTATCATAAGTATTGTATTGAATTTATACTTCAGTGGGTATCCTTTATTGTTCCTAGTTTGGTGTGTTGTGTCTTTTAGGGAGAACGGGATATGTGGTTGAGTAAAGTTGAACATTATTTTCTAGAGTTCAGTAGGGTAATATCAGTGTTTTATTTCAACTTTGAGTGATAATTTTTTAGTAATGATCTCCCTCTAATTTTCATCGAGTGTCTTGATGTTTTTTCTTCTGAATTCTCTATATTAATACTAATAAGAGAAGTGGTTTTTTCTATTGTTTTAGTACTTGTTACACATCGAGTGTCTATTCTTTCTTAATTTATGGAAGTATTAGATTTGAAAGAGTTGAACGCTCAATTAGATTATTTTATGGACAATGGTTTCATACGCCCAAGTGTTTCACCATGGGCGAAACCAATTCTCTTCATAAAGATATCTGATAGAGCACTTCACTTATGTGTTGATTAACAAAATGTCAATCGAGTTATGGTAAAGAATAAGTATCAGTTAAACTAGACTGATGATCTGATTGAACAACTAAAAGGGGTAAATTGGCACTTGAATATTGATATTTAATATAGTTATCACACGTTGTGAATAAAATATTCAGACATTCATAATACAACCTTCATGAGTTTCTATGACATTTATGAGTAGCTTCTTATGCCATTTTTCCTAACCAATGTTCCTATAGTTAATATGATTTGAAGAACATGATATTTCATGATTACCTAGACACAATCATGGTAGTATTTTTGGAATACATCTTAGTTTACTCTCAAGATGAGGAGGACCATGTGTGTCATTTAATAATAGTTCTGTAAATCTTGATAAATCATTAACATTATGTGAGCCTTTCAAAATTTATGTTTTGGATTTTGGGAAGTAATTTTCTTGAGAAACATGGGCTCATAAAATGGTATTTTTGTTGATATTAAAATGTGAAATCTATTATGACATGTGAGTAACCGTGTAACTTTTTTGAGATTCAGAACTTCCTGGGAATGGTGGGATATTATCACAAATTTGTTAGATATATCTCAAAGTTGGCTTATTCGATGAACGCACTCACTATGAAATGAGTAAATTTTTTTGGGATGATAAATTTAAGATTTATTTGATTGATCCAAAACATTTTTACATATTCACTAGTGTTGAATATTTCATTGGTCAGTCTGAGATATATGGACTTTTGTGACACATCAGGTTTGGGTTTGGTTTGCATCCTTATGTAGGTTGATAATGAGGCAGCCTATAGTTCCAAATAGCTTTGACCACTTGAGAATATTTATATGACCCATGATCTTGAGGTCACATATTTGATTCATTTTTATATGATTTAGATACATTACATTTTTTGGTGAATGGTTTACCATTTATTCTGACCACAAAAGCATGAGTTATTTCATCATTCAAAGAGATTTGAACCTCTAACAGAGGCATTGGGTGGAGTAACTATAGTATTTTTATTTTGAAATTTCCTATACACCTAGTAAGAGGGATTTTATTTTTGATTCTTTGATCAAGAAATATATGACCATGTCCATGAATGAATCATTAGAATAGTGGAATCTAATGGCTCTATTTACTTGGTTTCATTTGGGAGTCCAAGATAATGAGTCTAAGGTTGTTTTGGAAAGCGTACAGTTAACCTATTCTCTTCTCAAGATGATTCTTCAAGAACATTAGTTAGATCAAGAATTTTGTGGAATTATGGACTCTATTTATATTAGGGAAAGAATTTCTAGATATTATTTCTCCTTAGAGAGTATTGTTTATTTCCAGTGCTATAGTTTTTTTCCATTTCTTATGAGGAAGGTTGTGATGGGATAATTCCATGATTCCCAGTGGGTGGTGCACTCAGGTACCACAAAGATGTTCATGAAAAGTGGTGGATATTCTAGTGGCTAGGTATCAGATGAGACATCAATGACTTTTTTCTCAATGTTATATATGCCAACATGTCAAATCTGGTCACCAAATACCTTCAGGTTTTCATCATTTTCTTATAGTGCTAATATGGAAGTGGGATGAGATTTGTATATATTTTTTTCATAGGTTTACACATACCACATGATAGAATAATTTGATATGGGTTGTGATTGATAGGATGGACAAATTAGATCACTTTATACCCATATGAAATTCAACCAATATTGAGGGCTTGTAACATCTTTATGTACAAAATATTATCAAATTGCATGGAGTTTCATCTTCTCTAGTCTCAGATAAGGATCCTTATTTCACTTCTTTCTTTTGTAGAGTCCCCTAGGAAGCAATGGGATCCTATGTTAATTTGAACATGGTGTATCATATGAAGATGGATGGACAAATAGAATGATCAATATAGATTATTGAGGATATTATACATGCTTGTGTTTTTGACTTTGGAGGATATTAGGATGACCATATGGGAATAGTTCAGTTATCCTATAACAACAATTACTAATAAACTATTAGAAATGAATCCTTTTTAGGCCTTATATGTCTAGCCTTTTATTTTTCTATTTTGTTGGTTGGAGAGTGGCTAGAGTTCCTTAGTTGGATTATGTTTGGTCCAAGAAATTTTAATAAGAATTTAGTTGATTTTTTGGAAAATGGTGATTGTAAATAGATGTTATAAATCCTATGTTGACCATCATCAGTGGTCACTAGAGTTTTTAGTTGGGGAAAATATGTTTTTTAGAGTTTCAACTCAATTGGGCCACTAACATCTAGGAAAATAGGGAAATATTACACCGATTTTCATGGGTCCTTTTTGTGATGGTTGAGTGAATGGGGAAAGTGGCACACTATGTGACACTTCCACCATAGTTTACATGGATCCAAAAATATGTTTCATGTATCAAAACAATTAAATGACCTTTATATCCCTTCTCATGTTTTGAGCTTGGAATATCATGATATTAATCCTAATTTATCCATGATTTACCATCTAGTCTGAATTGTTGATTATGAGATAAGGGTTCTTCATGGGAAGGCGGTCCCTTTGGTCTATGTTTATAGAAACATGGTTTTGATTGCAATGTGACATGGGATCATGAGGTAATAATGAGAGTTTAGTGACTCATCTATTAAATATGGAAAATTTATGATAGGATTCCTAAGGATAGAATTTTTTTTTGGTGGGGAGGTTGTAACATCCCATTACCTTCTTCCAGGTACATCTTTACTCTTGTTTTTTTCCCTTTTTTAGGGGGTTTTTTGGTCCTTTTGAGGATGTAGAGATTTTATTAGGGTAAATGACCTAATGTTTGGGTATGTATGATTTTTTCTAATTAATTTAGTTTTGTTATAAATGTGTCTAAGGTTTTAAATGGTGTGTTTCCTTCGGTTTGGTGATCATTAGAGTATTTTAGGAATTTTCTGTAGGAAGCCTATGTACTTCCAACATGATAGATTCACATCATGAAGGTAATTGAAAACATGAATATATCACTAGAAAAAATTCATTAAATATTTTCATGATGTGAATTATATACAATCCATGAATTATTTTCATGATGTTAAATTATCAGGATCTAGATTTTCAACTCGAGGTGAAACCTTTTTTAGTACATACACACCTCGGGATATTCATGTGGTTTATTAATTGAGACTTGTGGGTTTTTATGAGTTTATACCTAAAATAATTTCATTCATTGTGAAAAATATTCCCTCAAACCCCTTGAGAAACTCTGGGTGATTTTTTAGAGATTTCTTACCTTCTGAATGTCTTAGTTTTTTGTTTGATCTCTGATGAGCTTCATCACTATAGTAATATTTAAGAATGGGATTTTTAATCCAAGATGTTGAATTTTTTGGTATATAACCCATAGGGATATTTAATAAATTAATTCCTTGGGGATAGAGTATATCTATGTGTTGTATCATGAAATCATTTCATTATTTTTACAACATCTTCCCTCAAACATTTAAGGTGACACCTTGTTATTTTTGGGTGATTTATTCTCGTCTATACATCTTGGATTAGAATTTAATCTTTGATGAGTTTCCTCGCTATATTTATCTCCTTCTATATACTTCCCTTATTTGGAAGTGGTATAGTCTCATGATTTCTGGTTGAATCATAGTTTTATATTAATGATTTGTGATATAATTTTTCCTTGTTGATCTCCTTCACCCTCTTTCTTCATTGGTGTTTTCCGTTATGGGTGTAGATTTGATCATATAATTAAAATTAGGTTATTTCATATGATTTCCCACTACAATTGAAACCTTAAATTTCTATATTTATTTTAAATGAGTTTTTCAATGATTTAAAACACATATTTGAGATTATTGAAGTAATATTTTTGAAGAATTTATGAAAATTGTTACAAGATACAATTTCAATGGAATTGAAATTATTGGGTGGATTATAGAAAATTGATGTCTTGATTTTCCAATGAGTTTGTACCCTAGTGGTATAGGCTCCCGCTTGGCATCAAAAAGACCCAAGATCAAATCCGGGCAGGGGAAATTTTTTGGGGGTACTATAGCAATACTGTTGTAGGGACCTGTAGCAGGACTGTAGCAGTAGAGACACTGAGCAGTAGAGGGACTGTAGTAGGGACTATAGCGGTGGTGGTACTGTAGTAGTTATTGTAGCAGTGCTAGTACTGTAGCAGTATTGTTCACCGAGGGGTTCTTTGGGCCAAAAAATGGGATTTCAAGCCTTGTATTCAGGCCACTTGGCCTTGGGCCTTCGGGCTATGTAATGGGTCTCCCTTTACACAGTCTAAAGATCTCTTTTCTTTCAATAATAAATTAAGGCTTCGACCCCAACCATTAAAAAAATACATGTATAAATAAATATTGATTTCTTCATTTGAAAATTGATTTATAGAAAATATTTGACATTGAACCTTGAGATAAATGGATTAAATTTAAATATTATTTGAAAATGAATGAATTGATAAAAACCCATGATTTGGTTTTGAAATGATAAAGGGATGTTGAAAACTGAAATTGTGCATTTGTGTTTTGAAACGATTTGAAACGATTTATTTTCCCATGAATAATTGATTTATTGACTAAAGAACATGTGATCCTAGTACGTTAGTGGGTAATTAGGGACATAATGATAGGATATAACCCCATACCATGGGATTGATGGTGAAAACACTAATATATAATTATTAGGGAATTCTTTTCCCTGATTGGGAGTTGATTCCCGATGGACTTAATCATGGGATGTGTGCTCACATTGATCCAAGATCACTGATGAGTAGTGTGATGATCTTATTTCCAAAAACTAATGTACTGAATGGATTATTACATAGTGCTATGATATATTTAATTTGATGATTATATTCCATTGATTATTGAAATTTTTTATTCATTCCAGTTTATTTAGATAAATTTTTTATATAAAATATTCATTTAAGCCTATTTTGAAATATCTTTTATCTTTTTTATTATGAAATCATGTTTTGATGAAAAATTTTAAATGAAATTCAATGACTTGTATATTTAAATTGAAATAAAAATTGGCTTAATTGTTATGTAATTGATTATGGAAGACCTGGTGAGACCCTACTGAGCTTTATAACTCACACCCTACCTCTACCTTTGGATGTTTGAAGATTATATTATATTAGGTCCAAGCAAAGGGAATGCACAACTTATAGGTGGTGTTTGTTCTTAATCCTTGGGATCCTAAGTGATGGTGGTGATCAGTGTAGATGTGATCCACCTTTTTTTTTTTGAAAATCATATATCATTAATGACAAAGATCAGCAGAAGTACATGCACGAAGCCATGAAAGGAAATTGTCTAGCCAGAGCTGGTTAGTGCCGAATGGGGCTGAGGACGCTAGCCAATGGGCCACGTTGAACCAATTATATTTCTAATTGAAATATATATTTTTTCCAGTTGATTATGTTACTTTCTTCCTTTGTATTGTTGAGTATAATAAATTATATCATTTTTATTCTATATGTTTTGTGGAAAAAAATCCCCTTGTGTTTATTTTATAATTTTAGCTGCTAGTCACCAACCCATGGGGATCAGGTATGCCCTTCAGGTCATATCAGAGCTAGCTTAGGTATCAGCATACCAGGGTATCCAGGCTGGTTCGTGACATGGCTTGAAAACTAAATCATGATTTCATTAGGGGCACCATAGGTTTTTTGGGATTCCACCATTCCATGGTTAAGGTTTTCATTATTCCACCGTAAATAGAGGACCTGAGATCCCCTGGTTTATATTTTTACTCCTTCTCTCAAACCCTATCTAACCCCTTTGGCTCTCACCACACTCCAACCACATATCCGTAAAATTATAACCCCTTGGTTCCTCTATATTGATGTTTTTAAGGATCAAGGTACTTTTTCTTATTCTCTCATATTAATTTCCTCTCTTCTTATTCTTCCAAAATCCATTTTTTGAGATTTACACTATTTTGGGTTTAGTTTTAGAGCTAGTTTTTATTGTCGTTCTTTTTCTTAGGTTTTAGTTTTGTTTCCTTTTATTTTGGGGACTAACATCATCTCATGTTACGGGGTTTACTAGAAAATCTAGTACACTTTATATTTTGGCGTGTGTTAAAAAAAATGACAATTGTTCAAAAAAAATTAGAAAAATGGATTGTCAGAATTTTTACAAAAACCCATTTTTACCCTCTACTTTTATCAATGTAATACAGATATAATACATCATAAAAAAATATAACCCATTAAAAAACATATAAAAATGTATAAAAAACATTTCAAAAAATAAAAAAAATTGAATAATAAAATGGTATTTTAAATGATATAAAAAAAGCTATAAATTACAAAAAAATAATAACATATAAAAACGTTGATATAAAAAACATAAAAAAAATTATACAAAACATAAACATATCAAAAACATAAAATATATACAAAAAATGGTTATATAAATTACTAATTAAAACATATCAATTTATAAAAAAACAATAACTATGAAAATCTTAAATTTCTTATAACTTACTATTTTTTTAAAACATTTTAATTTTTTATTTCTTAAATAATTTTTTAAACAACTATTAATATTTGCAAGTTTAAAAAATATTTTTAATGAAACAAATTAAAAATATGCACTTAGAAAAATATAAAATAACATTATTACATTAAAAAGTTTTCTTAAAAATTTGTTAGGAAATAATAAAATTTTCTCAAATAAAGAGAAACTCGTTATTTTATAAATGTATAAACATTTTTATGCCATAAATTTTTAATGG